>OZ005758.1:122077-1322077 GCA_963930825.1 Silvanus unidentatus
AGGTCAAGCAACAAAATTTTCTTAAGGGGTCAAAGGTCAAAGGTCAAGGGTCAAAGGTCAAGCAACAAAATTTTCTTAAGGGTCAAAGGTCAAAGGTCAAGCAACAAAATTTCCTTAAGGGGTCAAAGGTCAAAGGTCAATCAACAAAATTTTCTTAAGGGGTCAAAGGTCAAGGGTCAAAGGTCAAAGGTCAAGCAACAAAATTTTCTTAAGGGGTCAAAGGTCAAAACACTTTTAATACTTTAAAAAACACTTTATTTAGTCATATTGAACAAAAGACAATTTTTATTAAAACATTTTTCGCCATCGTTTGCCATGTCCAACTGTCCAGATCTGATGAAAATTCACCTAGAAACAGAAAAATACACATTAGAAAGGAATAAAATACAAAAACTGAACTTACCACTCTTGTTTCAATGTCCAACGACGACTGACCATCGAGAAAACGATGAAAATTCACCTGAAAACAGAAAAATACACATTAGAAAGGAATAAAATACAAAAACTGAACTTACCACTCTTGTTTCAATGTCCAACGACGACTGGCCATCGAGAAAACGATGAAAATTCACCTAGAAACAGAAAAATACACATTAGAAAGGAATAAAATACAAAGACTGAACTTACCACTCTTGTTTCAATGTCCAACGACGACTGGCCATCGAGAAAACGATGAAAATTCACCTAGAAACAGAAAAATACACATTAGAAACGATTAAAATACAAAAACTGAACTTACCACTCTTGTTTCAATGTCCAACGACGACTGGATATCCAGAAAACGATGGAAATTCACCTGAAAACAGAAAAATACACATTAGAAAGGAATAAAATACAAAGACTGAACTTACCACTCTTGTTTCAATGTCCAACGACGACTGGCCATCCAGAAAACGATGGAAATTCACCTAAAAACAGAAAAATACACATTAGAAAGGAATAAAATACAAAGACTGAACTTACCACTCTTGTTTCAATGTCCAACGACGACTGGCCATCCAGAAAACGATGGAAATTCACCTGAAAACAGAAAAATACACATTAGAAAGGAATAAAATACAAAGACTGAACTTACCACTCTTGTTTCAATGTCCAACGACGACTGGCCATCCAGAAAACGATGAAAATTCACCTGAAAACAGAAAAATACACATTAGAAAGGAATAAAATACAAAGACTGAACTTACCACTCTTGTTTCAATGTCCAACGACGACTGGCCATCGAGAAAACGATGAAAATTCACCTGAAAACAGAAAAATACACATTAGAAAGGAATAAAATACAAAGACTGAACTTACCACTCTTGTTTCAATGTCCAACGACGACTGGCCATCGAGAAAACGATGAAAATTCACCTGAAAACAGAAAAATACACATTAGAAAGGAATAAAATACAAAGACTGAACTTACCACTCTTGTTTCAATGTCCAACGACGACTGGATATCCAGAAAACGATGGAAATTCACCTGAAAACAGAAAAATACACATTAGAAAGGAATAAAATACAAAGACTGAACTTACCACTCTTGTTTCAATGTCCAACGACGACTGGCCATCGAGAAAACGATGAAAATTCACCTGAAAACAGAAAAATACACATTAGAAAGGAATAAAATACAAAGACTGAACTTACCACTCTTGTTTCAATGTCCAACGACGACTGGATATCCAGAAAACGATGGAAATTCACCTGAAAACAGAAAAATACACATTAGAAAGGAATAAAATACAAAGACTGAACTTACCACTCTTGTTTCAATGTCCAACGACGACTGGATATCCAGAAAACGATGGAAATTCACCTGAAAACAGAAAAATACACATTAGAAAGGAATAAAATACAAAGACTGAACTTACCACTCTTGTTTCAATGTCCAACGACGACTGGCCATCGAGAAAACGATGAAAATTCACCTGAAAACAGAAAAATACACATTAGAAAGGAATAAAATACAAAGACTGAACTTACCACTCTTGTTTCAATGTCCAACGACGACTGACCATCGAGAAAACGATGAAAATTCACCTAGAAACAGAAAAATACACATTAGAAACGATTAAAATACAAAAACTGAACTTACCACTCTTGTTTCAATGTCCAACGACGACTGACCATCGAGAAAACGATGAAAATTCACCTAGAAACAGAAAAATACACATTAGAAACGATTAAAATACAAAAACTGAACTTACCACTCTTGTTTCAATGTCCAACGACGACTGACCATCGAGAAAACGATGAAAATTCACCTAGAAACAGAAAAATACACATTAGAAAGGAATAAAATACAAAGACTGAACTTACCACTCTTGTTTCAATGTCCAACGACGACTGGCCATCCAGAAAACGATGGAAATTCACCTAAAAACAGAAAAATACACATTAGAAAGGAATAAAATACAAAGACTGAACTTACCACTCTTGTTTCAATGTCCAACGACGACTGGCCATCCAGAAAACGATGGAAATTCACCTAAAAACAGAAAAATACACATTAGAAAGGAATAAAATACAAAGACTGAACTTACCACTCTTGTTTCAATGTCCAACGACGACTGACCATCGAGAAAACGATGAAAATTCACCTAGAAACAGAAAAATACACATTAGAAAGGAATAAAATACAAAGACTGAACTTACCACTCTTGTTTCAATGTCCAACGACGACTGGCCATCGAGAAAACGATGAAAATTCACCTAGAAACAGAAAAATACACATTAGAAACGATTAAAATACAAAAACTGAACTTACCACTCTTGTTTCAATGTCCAACGACGACTGGATATCCAGAAAACGATGGAAATTCACCTGAAAACAGAAAAATACACATTAGAAAGGAATAAAATACAAAGACTGAACTTACCACTCTTGTTTCAATGTCCAACGACGACTGACCATCGAGAAAACGATGAAAATTCACCTAGAAACAGAAAAATACACATTAGAAAGGAATAAAATACAAAGACTGAACTTACCACTCTTGTTTCAATGTCCAACGACGACTGGCCATCGAGAAAACGATGAAAATTCACCTAGAAACAGAAAAATACACATTAGAAACGATTAAAATACAAAAACTGAACTTACCACTCTTGTTTCAATGTCCAACGACGACTGGATATCCAGAAAACGATGGAAATTCACCTGAAAACAGAAAAATACACATTAGAAAGGAATAAAATACAAAGACTGAACTTACCACTCTTGTTTCAATGTCCAACGACGACTGGCCATCCAGAAAACGATGGAAATTCACCTAAAAACAGAAAAATACACATTAGAAAGGAATAAAATACAAAGACTGAACTTACCACTCTTGTTTCAATGTCCAACGACGACTGGCCATCCAGAAAACGATGGAAATTCACCTGAAAACAGAAAAATACACATTAGAAAGGAATAAAATACAAAGACTGAACTTACCACTCTTGTTTCAATGTCCAACGACGACTGGCCATCGAGAAAACGATGAAAATTCACCTGAAAACAGAAAAATACACATTAGAAAGGAATAAAATACAAAGACTGAACTTACCACTCTTGTTTCAATGTCCAACGACGACTGGATATCCAGAAAACGATGGAAATTCACCTGAAAACAGAAAAATACACATTAGAAAGGAATAAAATACAAAGACTGAACTTACCACTCTTGTTTCAATGTCCAACGACGACTGGCCATCGAGAAAACGATGAAAATTCACCTGAAAACAGAAAAATACACATTAGAAAGGAATAAAATACAAAGACTGAACTTACCACTCTTGTTTCAATGTCCAACGACGACTGGATATCCAGAAAACGATGGAAATTCACCTGAAAACAGAAAAATACACATTAGAAAGGAATAAAATACAAAGACTGAACTTACCACTCTTGTTTCAATGTCCAACGACGACTGGCCATCGAGAAAACGATGAAAATTCACCTGAAAACAGAAAAATACACATTAGAAAGGAATAAAATACAAAGACTGAACTTACCACTCTTGTTTCAATGTCCAACGACGACTGGATATCCAGAAAACGATGGAAATTCACCTGAAAACAGAAAAATACACATTAGAAAGGAATAAAATACAAAGACTGAACTTACCACTCTTGTTTCAATGTCCAACGACGACTGGCCATCGAGAAAACGATGAAAATTCACCTAGAAACAGAAAAATACACATTAGAAAGGAATAAAATACAAAGACTGAACTTACCACTCTTGTTTCAATGTCCAACGACGACTGGATATCCAGAAAACGATGGAAATTCACCTGAAAACAGAAAAATACACATTAGAAAGGAATAAAATACAAAGACTGAACTTACCACTCTTGTTTCAATGTCCAACGACGACTGGCCATCGAGAAAACGATGAAAATTCACCTGAAAACAGAAAAATACACATTAGAAAGGAATAAAATACAAAGACTGAACTTACCACTCTTGTTTCAATGTCCAACGACGACTGACCATCGAGAAAACGATGAAAATTCACCTAGAAACAGAAAAATACACATTAGAAACGATTAAAATACAAAAACTGAACTTACCACTCTTGTTTCAATGTCCAACGACGACTGACCATCGAGAAAACGATGAAAATTCACCTAGAAACAGAAAAATACACATTAGAAACGATTAAAATACAAAAACTGAACTTACCACTCTTGTTTCAATGTCCAACGACGACTGACCATCGAGAAAACGATGAAAATTCACCTAGAAACAGAAAAATACACATTAGAAACGATTAAAATACAAAAACTGAACTTACCACTCTTGTTTCAATGTCCAACGACGACTGGATATCCAGAAAACGATGGAAATTCACCTGAAAACAGAAAAATACACATTAGAAAGGAATAAAATACAAAGACTGAACTTACCACTCTTGTTTCAATGTCCAACGACGACTGACCATCGAGAAAACGATGAAAATTCACCTAGAAACAGAAAAATACACATTAGAAAGGAATAAAATACAAAGACTGAACTTACCACTCTTGTTTCAATGTCCAACGACGACTGGCCATCCAGAAAACGATGGAAATTCACCTAAAAACAGAAAAATACACATTAGAAAGGAATAAAATACAAAGACTGAACTTACCACTCTTGTTTCAATGTCCAACGACGACTGGCCATCCAGAAAACGATGGAAATTCACCTAAAAACAGAAAAATACACATTAGAAAGGAATAAAATACAAAGACTGAACTTACCACTCTTGTTTCAATGTCCAACGACGACTGACCATCGAGAAAACGATGAAAATTCACCTAGAAACAGAAAAATACACATTAGAAAGGAATAAAATACAAAGACTGAACTTACCACTCTTGTTTCAATGTCCAACGACGACTGGCCATCCAGAAAACGATGGAAATTCACCTAAAAACAGAAAAATACACATTAGAAAGGAATAAAATACAAAGACTGAACTTACCACTCTTGTTTCAATGTCCAACGACGACTGGCCATCCAGAAAACGATGGAAATTCACCTAAAAACAGAAAAATACACATTAGAAAGGATTAAAATACAAAAACTGAACTTACCACTCTTGTTTCAATGTCCAACGACGACTGACCATCGAGAAAACGATGAAAATTCACCTAGAAACAGAAAAATACACATTAGAAAGGAATAAAATACAAAGACTGAACTTACCACTCTTGTTTCAATGTCCAACGACGACTGACCATCGAGAAAACGATGAAAATTCACCTAGAAACAGAAAAATACACATTAGAAACGATTAAAATACAAAAACTGAACTTACCACTCTTGTTTCAATGTCCAACGACGACTGGCCATCGAGAAAACGATGAAAATTCACCTGAAAACAGAAAAATACACATTAGAAAGGAATAAAATACAAAGACTGAACTTACCACTCTTGTTTCAATGTCCAACGACGACTGGCCATCCAGAAAACGATGGAAATTCACCTAGAAACAGAAAAATACACATTAGAAACGATTAAAATACAAAAACTGAACTTACCACTCTTGTTTCAATGTCCAACGACGACTGACCATCGAGAAAACGATGAAAATTCACCTAGAAACAGAAAAATACACATTAGAAACGATTAAAATACAAAAACTGAACTTACCACTCTTGTTTCAATGTCCAACGACGACTGACCATCGAGAAAACGATGAAAATTCACCTGAAAACAGAAAAATACACATTAGAAACGATTAAAATACAAAAACTGAACTTACCACTCTTGTTTCAATGTCCAACGACGACTGGATATCCAGAAAACGATGGAAATTCACCTGAAAACAGAAAAATACACATTAGAAAGGAATAAAATACAAAGACTGAACTTACCACTCTTGTTTCAATGTCCAACGACGACTGGCCATCCAGAAAACGATGGAAATTCACCTAAAAACAGAAAAATACACATTAGAAAGGAATAAAATACAAAGACTGAACTTACCACTCTTGTTTCAATGTCCAACGACGACTGACCATCGAGAAAACGATGAAAATTCACCTAGAAACAGAAAAATACACATTAGAAAGGAATAAAATACAAAGACTGAACTTACCACTCTTGTTTCAATGTCCAACGACGACTGACCATCGAGAAAACGATGGAAATTCACCTAGAAACAGAAAAATACACATTAGAAACGATTAAAATACAAAAACTGAACTTACCACTCTTGTTTCAATGTCCAACGACGACTGGATATCCAGAAAACGATGGAAATTCACCTGAAAACAGAAAAATACACATTAGAAAGGAATAAAATACAAAAACTGAACTTACCACTCTTGTTTCAATGTCCAACGACGACTGGATATCCAGAAAACGATGGAAATTCACCTGAAAACAGAAAAATACACATTAGAAAGGAATAAAATACAAAGACTGAACTTACCACTCTTGTTTCAATGTCCAACGACGACTGGCCATCGAGAAAACGATGAAAATTCACCTGAAAACAGAAAAATACACATTAGAAAGGAATAAAATACAAAGACTGAACTTACCACTCTTGTTTCAATGTCCAACGACGACTGACCATCGAGAAAACGATGAAAATTCACCTGAAAACAGAAAAATACACATTAGAAAGGAATAAAATACAAAGACTGAACTTACCACTCTTGTTTCAATGTCCAACGACGACTGGATATCCAGAAAACGATGGAAATTCACCTGAAAACAGAAAAATACACATTAGAAAGGAATAAAATACAAAGACTGAACTTACCACTCTTGTTTCAATGTCCAACGACGACTGGCCATCGAGAAAACGATGAAAATTCACCTGAAAACAGAAAAATACACATTAGAAAGGAATAAAATACAAAGACTGAACTTACCACTCTTGTTTCAATGTCCAACGACGACTGACCATCGAGAAAACGATGAAAATTCACCTGAAAACAGAAAAATACACATTAGAAAGGAATAAAATACAAAGACTGAACTTACCACTCTTGTTTCAATGTCCAACGACGACTGACCATCGAGAAAACGATGAAAATTCACCTGAAAACAGAAAAATACACATTAGAAAGGAATAAAATACAAAGACTGAACTTACCACTCTTGTTTCAATGTCCAACGACGACTGACCATCGAGAAAACGATGAAAATTCACCTGAAAACAGAAAAATACACATTAGAAAGGAATAAAATACAAAGACTGAACTTACCACTCTTGTTTCAATGTCCAACGACGACTGGCCATCGAGAAAACGATGAAAATTCACCTGAAAACAGAAAAATACACATTAGAAAGGAATAAAATACAAAGACTGAACTTACCACTCTTGTTTCAATGTCCAACGACGACTGGCCATCGAGAAAACGATGAAAATTCACCTGAAAACAGAAAAATACACATTAGAAAGGAATAAAATACAAAGACTGAACTTACCACTCTTGTTTCAATGTCCAACGACGACTGGCCATCGAGAAAACGATGAAAATTCACCTGAAAACAGAAAAATACACATTAGAAAGGAATAAAATACAAAGACTGAACTTACCACTCTTGTTTCAATGTCCAACGACGACTGGATATCCAGAAAACGATGGAAATTCACCTGAAAACAGAAAAATACACATTAGAAAGGAATAAAATACAAAGACTGAACTTACCACTCTTGTTTCAATGTCCAACGACGACTGGCCATCGAGAAAACGATGAAAATTCACCTGAAAACAGAAAAATACACATTAGAAAGGAATAAAATACAAAGACTGAACTTACCACTCTTGTTTCAATGTCCAACGACGACTGACCATCGAGAAAACGATGAAAATTCACCTAGAAACAGAAAAATACACATTAGAAACGATTAAAATACAAAAACTGAACTTACCACTCTTGTTTCAATGTCCAACGACGACTGACCATCGAGAAAACGATGAAAATTCACCTAGAAACAGAAAAATACACATTAGAAACGATTAAAATACAAAAACTGAACTTACCACTCTTGTTTCAATGTCCAACGACGACTGACCATCGAGAAAACGATGAAAATTCACCTGAAAACAGAAAAATACACATTAGAAACGATTAAAATACAAAAACTGAACTTACCACTCTTGTTTCAATGTCCAACGACGACTGACCATCGAGAAAACGATGAAAATTCACCTGAAAACAGAAAAATACACATTAGAAACGATTAAAATACAAAAACTGAACTTACCACTCTTGTTTCAATGTCCAACGACGACTGACCATCGAGAAAACGATGAAAATTCACCTAGAAACAGAAAAATACACATTAGAAACGATTAAAATACAAAAACTGAACTTACCACTCTTGTTTCAATGTCCAACGACGACTGGATATCCAGAAAACGATGGAAATTCACCTGAAAACAGAAAAATACACATTAGAAAGGAATAAAATACAAAGACTGAACTTACCACTCTTGTTTCAATGTCCAACGACGACTGACCATCGAGAAAACGATGAAAATTCACCTAGAAACAGAAAAATACACATTAGAAACGATTAAAATACAAAAACTGAACTTACCACTCTTGTTTCAATGTCCAACGACGACTGACCATCGAGAAAACGATGAAAATTCACCTGAAAACAGAAAAATACACATTAGAAACGATTAAAATACAAAAACTGAACTTACCACTCTTGTTTCAATGTCCAACGACGACTGACCATCGAGAAAACGATGAAAATTCACCTGAAAACAGAAAAATACACATTAGAAACGATTAAAATACAAAAACTGAACTTACCACTCTTGTTTCAATGTCCAACGACGACTGACCATCGAGAAAACGATGAAAATTCACCTAGAAACAGAAAAATACACATTAGAAACGATTAAAATACAAAAACTGAACTTACCACTCTTGTTTCAATGTCCAACGACGACTGACCATCGAGAAAACGATGAAAATTCACCTGAAAACAGAAAAATACACATTAGAAACGATTAAAATACAAAAACTGAACTTACCACTCTTGTTTCAATGTCCAACGACGACTGACCATCGAGAAAACGATGAAAATTCACCTGAAAACAGAAAAATACACATTAGAAACGATTAAAATACAAAAACTGAACTTACCACTCTTGTTTCAATGTCCAACGACGACTGACCATCGAGAAAACGATGAAAATTCACCTAGAAACAGAAAAATACACATTAGAAACGATTAAAATACAAAAACTGAACTTACCACTCTTGTTTCAATGTCCAACGACGACTGACCATCGAGAAAACGATGAAAATTCACCTGAAAACAGAAAAATACACATTAGAAACGATTAAAATACAAAAACTGAACTTACCACTCTTGTTTCAATGTCCAACGACGACTGACCATCGAGAAAACGATGAAAATTCACCTGAAAACAGAAAAATACACATTAGAAACGATTAAAATACAAAAACTGAACTTACCACTCTTGTTTCAATGTCCAACGACGACTGACCATCGAGAAAACGATGAAAATTCACCTAGAAACAGAAAAATACACATTAGAAACGATTAAAATACAAAAACTGAACTTACCACTCTTGTTTCAATGTCCAACGACGACTGACCATCGAGAAAACGATGAAAATTCACCTAGAAACAGAAAAATACACATTAGAAACGATTAAAATACAAAAACTGAACTTACCACTCTTGTTTCAATGTCCAACGACGACTGACCATCGAGAAAACGATGAAAATTCACCTAGAAACAGAAAAATACACATTAGAAACGATTAAAATACAAAAACTGAACTTACCACTCTTGTTTCAATGTCCAACGACGACTGACCATCGAGAAAACGATGAAAATTCACCTGAAAACAGAAAAATACACATTAGAAACGATTAAAATACAAAAACTGAACTTACCACTCTTGTTTCAATGTCCAACGACGACTGGATATCCAGAAAACGATGGAAATTCACCTGAAAACAGAAAAATACACATTAGAAAGGAATAAAATACAAAGACTGAACTTACCACTCTTGTTTCAATGTCCAACGACGACTGGCCATCCAGAAAACGATGGAAATTCACCTAAAAACAGAAAAATACACATTAGAAAGGAATAAAATACAAAGACTGAACTTACCACTCTTGTTTCAATGTCCAACGACGACTGACCATCGAGAAAACGATGAAAATTCACCTAGAAACAGAAAAATACACATTAGAAAGGAATAAAATACAAAGACTGAACTTACCACTCTTGTTTCAATGTCCAACGACGACTGACCATCGAGAAAACGATGGAAATTCACCTAGAAACAGAAAAATACACATTAGAAACGATTAAAATACAAAAACTGAACTTACCACTCTTGTTTCAATGTCCAACGACGACTGGATATCCAGAAAACGATGGAAATTCACCTGAAAACAGAAAAATACACATTAGAAAGGAATAAAATACAAAGACTGAACTTACCACTCTTGTTTCAATGTCCAACGACGACTGGCCATCCAGAAAACGATGGAAATTCACCTAAAAACAGAAAAATACACATTAGAAAGGAATAAAATACAAAGACTGAACTTACCACTCTTGTTTCAATGTCCAACGACGACTGACCATCGAGAAAACGATGAAAATTCACCTAGAAACAGAAAAATACACATTAGAAAGGAATAAAATACAAAAACTGAACTTACCACTCTTGTTTCAATGTCCAACGACGACTGACCATCGAGAAAACGATGAAAATTCACCTAAAAACAGAAAAATACACATTAGAAAGGAATAAAATACAAAGACTGAACTTACCACTCTTGTTTCAATGTCCAACGACGACTGACCATCGAGAAAACGATGAAAATTCACCTGAAAACAGAAAAATACACATTAGAAAGGAATAAAATACAAAAACTGAACTTACCACTCTTGTTTCAATGTCCAACGACGACTGACCATCGAGAAAACGATGAAAATTCACCTAGAAACAGAAAAATACACATTAGAAAGGAATAAAATACAAAGACTGAACTTACCACTCTTGTTTCAATGTCCAACGACGACTGACCATCGAGAAAACGATGAAAATTCACCTGAAAACAGAAAAATACACATTAGAAAGGAATAAAATACAAAAACTGAACTTACCACTCTTGTTTCAATGTCCAACGACGACTGACCATCGAGAAAACGATGAAAATTCACCTGAAAACAGAAAAATACACATTAGAAAGGAATAAAATACAAAAACTGAACTTACCACTCTTGTTTCAATGTCCAACGACGACTGACCATCGAGAAAACGATGAAAATTCACCTGAAAACAGAAAAATACACATTAGAAAGGAATAAAATACAAAGACTGAACTTACCACTCTTGTTTCAATGTCCAACGACGACTGACCATCGAGAAAACGATGAAAATTCACCTGAAAACAGAAAAATACACATTAGAAAGGAATAAAATACAAAAACTGAACTTACCACTCTTGTTTCAATGTCCAACGACGACTGACCATCGAGAAAACGATGAAAATTCACCTGAAAACAGAAAAATACACATTAGAAAGGAATAAAATACAAAAACTGAACTTACCACTCTTGTTTCAATGTCCAACGACGACTGACCATCGAGAAAACGATGAAAATTCACCTAGAAACAGAAAAATACACATTAGAAAGGAATAAAATACAAAGACTGAACTTACCACTCTTGTTTCAATGTCCAACGACGACTGACCATCGAGAAAACGATGAAAATTCACCTGAAAACAGAAAAATACACATTAGAAAGGAATAAAATACAAAAACTGAACTTACCACTCTTGTTTCAATGTCCAACGACGACTGACCATCGAGAAAACGATGAAAATTCACCTGAAAACAGAAAAATACACATTAGAAAGGAATAAAATACAAAAACTGAACTTACCACTCTTGTTTCAATGTCCAACGACGACTGGCCATCCAGAAAACGATGAAAATTCACCTGAAAACAGAAAAATACACATTAGAAAGGAATAAAATACAAAAACTGAACTTACCACTCTTGTTTCAATGTCCAACGACGACTGACCATCGAGAAAACGATGAAAATTCACCTGAAAACAGAAAAATACACATTAGAAAGGAATAAAATACAAAAACTGAACTTACCACTCTTGTTTCAATGTCCAACGACGACTGACCATCGAGAAAACGATGAAAATTCACCTGAAAACAGAAAAATACACATTAGAAAGGAATAAAATACAAAAACTGAACTTACCACTCTTGTTTCAATGTCCAACGACGACTGACCATCGAGAAAACGATGAAAATTCACCTGAAAACAGAAAAATACACATTAGAAAGGAATAAAATACAAAAACTGAACTTACCACTCTTGTTTCAATGTCCAACGACGACTGACCATCGAGAAAACGATGAAAATTCACCTGAAAACAGAAAAATACACATTAGAAAGGAATAAAATACAAAAACTGAACTTACCACTCTTGTTTCAATGTCCAACGACGACTGACCATCGAGAAAACGATGAAAATTCACCTGAAAACAGAAAAATACACATTAGAAAGGAATAAAATACAAAAACTGAACTTACCACTCTTGTTTCAATGTCCAACGACGACTGACCATCGAGAAAACGATGAAAATTCACCTGAAAACAGAAAAATACACATTAGAAAGGAATAAAATACAAAAACTGAACTTACCACTCTTGTTTCAATGTCCAACGACGACTGACCATCGAGAAAACGATGAAAATTCACCTGAAAACAGAAAAATACACATTAGAAAGGAATAAAATACAAAGACTGAACTTACCACTCTTGTTTCAATGTCCAACGACGACTGACCATCGAGAAAACGATGAAAATTCACCTGAAAACAGAAAAATACACATTAGAAAGGAATAAAATACAAAGACTGAACTTACCACTCTTGTTTCAATGTCCAACGACGACTGACCATCGAGAAAACGATGAAAATTCACCTGAAAACAGAAAAATACACATTAGAAAGGAATAAAATACAAAAACTGAACTTACCACTCTTGTTTCAATGTCCAACGACGACTGACCATCGAGAAAACGATGAAAATTCACCTAGAAACAGAAAAATACACATTAGAAAGGAATAAAATACAAAGACTGAACTTACCACTCTTGTTTCAATGTCCAACGACGACTGACCATCGAGAAAACGATGAAAATTCACCTGAAAACAGAAAAATACACATTAGAAAGGAATAAAATACAAAAACTGAACTTACCACTCTTGTTTCAATGTCCAACGACGACTGACCATCGAGAAAACGATGAAAATTCACCTAGAAACAGAAAAATACACATTAGAAAGGAATAAAATACAAAGACTGAACTTACCACTCTTGTTTCAATGTCCAACGACGACTGACCATCGAGAAAACGATGAAAATTCACCTGAAAACAGAAAAATACACATTAGAAAGGAATAAAATACAAAAACTGAACTTACCACTCTTGTTTCAATGTCCAACGACGACTGACCATCGAGAAAACGATGAAAATTCACCTGAAAACAGAAAAATACACATTAGAAAGGAATAAAATACAAAAACTGAACTTACCACTCTTGTTTCAATGTCCAACGACGACTGGCCATCCAGAAAACGATGAAAATTCACCTGAAAACAGAAAAATACACATTAGAAAGGAATAAAATACAAAAACTGAACTTACCACTCTTGTTTCAATGTCCAACGACGACTGACCATCGAGAAAACGATGAAAATTCACCTGAAAACAGAAAAATACACATTAGAAAGGAATAAAATACAAAAACTGAACTTACCACTCTTGTTTCAATGTCCAACGACGACTGACCATCGAGAAAACGATGAAAATTCACCTGAAAACAGAAAAATACACATTAGAAAGGAATAAAATACAAAAACTGAACTTACCACTCTTGTTTCAATGTCCAACGACGACTGACCATCGAGAAAACGATGAAAATTCACCTGAAAACAGAAAAATACACATTAGAAAGGAATAAAATACAAAAACTGAACTTACCACTCTTGTTTCAATGTCCAACGACGACTGACCATCGAGAAAACGATGAAAATTCACCTAGAAACAGAAAAATACACATTAGAAACGATTAAAATACAAAAACTGAACTTACCACTCTTGTTTCAATGTCCAACGACGACTGGCCATCGAGAAAACGATGAAAATTCACCTAAAAACAGAAAAATACACATTAGAAAGGAATAAAATACAAAGACTGAACTTACCACTCTTGTTTCAATGTCCAACGACGACTGGATATCCAGAAAACGATGGAAATTCACCTGAAAACAGAAAAATACACATTAGAAACGAATAAAATACAAAGACTGAACTTACCACTCTTGTTTCAATGTCCAACGACGACTGGCCATCGAAAAAAACAATGAAAATTCACCTAAAAACAAAAAATAAAGTTTATAAACAAATAAAATAGCAAAATTCCACTTACAATTTTATCCTGTGTTTCATCCAAACATTTTCAAATTGGAAAATTTTGCTGCACAGATACAAATGAACTATGCATGTGATGAAGACATGAACTACTAATTGTAGTTCAATTGTAATTCATTTAAAATGAGGTTAACTAACTTTGGGGTGCTGATGTCGCCATCTGTTGCGTTAGCCACGATTTACATTACAGATTACTATTACTTTACTATTACTATTACAGATTCCTTCTTGTTATACAGTAACCTGTAAAATAATCTTGAATTTCTTGGTGAAGTCGCTACTATTTTGACATTTCAATTATTTCTGACAATTAAACGTGTTGTTCACATATCTTATCAGTCCACATTTCGTTAGTATTCAAGTTTAATACTAATTTATTTTCATTGGATACCATTTACGTTTGCTTCTTATCAGTGCCATTCAAAGTACACACTTGAACCACCTTATAAAAGCCATTCAAAATCACTTCAATACAATATAATGTTAAAATGGCAAGTGAAAGTTTATCCCAAACATCAAACGTGCTCGAATGGACAGTAGAACAGACGAAAATTTGGCTACAGAACGAAGGTTTCAATAAAAACACCATAAAATTCCTCTGTGACGAGAACGAACTAAATGGCAAATGTCTGTTATCCTTAAACGAGAAAGACTTCACAATCGAACCATTGAACCAGCTCAAACTACGTGACAGAAAATGTTTATTCATCTCGTGCAAGTTATTACAAAGAGAGAATCAAACGACCCTCCTAGATCTAGGCTTGATCGAGCACCAGCAACATTCCTCCACAATATCGCCATATTCGTCAGCAGCGTACAATAATCGACCTGTAGACTGTTACAGCAACAGCGAGTACTATTGCGACGAGCAACAACGTATAACACCACCAATCTCCGAGGATGGCACCCGATCACCTCGTCTACCACCGGAAAAAACAAAGGCTTTTCTCAGTTTCTGTTATGTCGTCGGTGTCACATGGATCACAGCCTTTGTTATGGTCATAGTCCACGATCGTGTGCCAGATATGAAGAAATATCCACCACTTCCCGACATATTCCTTGACAATGTGCCCCACATTCCATGGGCATTCGATATGTGCGAAGTGACTGGCACGTTTCTCTTTACCATCTGGTTCATTGTGCTTGTCTTCCACAAACACAGGTAAATAATGGCACGTCCAAAGTGCACATATCTAATAAAACGATTTTTTTGCATTTTAGATTTATACTGTTGAGACGTTTCTTCGCCCTTTCTGGCACCGTTTTCTTGTTGCGTTGTGTTACCATGTTAATTACGTCGCTCAGTGTACCTGGAGCCCATTTACAATGTGCACCACGCAATTACACCCCGCAGGGGGCGTCTTTGTTCACCGATTTAGCAACGAAACTCTCTCAAGCGTATGTGATATGGCGTGGTGCTGGTATGTCGATTCAAGGTGTACGAACGTGCGGTGATTACATGTTCAGTGGTCACACGGTGGCGTTGACGATGATTAATTTCTTTATAACGGAATGTAAGAGGATGTTCGTTATTGGCTGTTGGTTGTTTAATGTTGTTTGGTTTGTCATTTTGCAGATACGCCAAGACAGATCTATTATTTGCACACGTTGTCGTGGATGATGAATATGTTTGGAATTTTCTTCATTTTAGCGGCACACGAACATTACTCAATTGATGTATTTGTTGCGTTTTATATAACAAGTCGTCTATTTTTATATTATCATACATTATCAAATAATCAAGCGTTAATGCAGCGCGATTCAACAAGAACGAAAGTATGGTTTCCGTTGTTTTCATACTTTGAGTCGAGTGTTGAAGGTATTGTACCGAATGAATATGAAACACCAAATGAGATTATAAATAATTTATGTACATTTGTTCGTACACATTTCTATGCGGTACGGAAATTTTTTGTTAATAATATTGCCAAAAATCATGATAATAAACAGCAGGATGGAAATTATGCAAATATTACAAATAGTGTGTTGAGTAGGGTTAGTAAAAGTGTTTTAGATGAGAAAATCAAGTCAACTTAAAGGGGTTGCAGAGTTTTTTTTCTGTTATTGTTTGGTTTTGTAGATACTTCCATGTGTGTGGTTTCAGTACTGTTTTTTCCGTACTGGTACTAGTTCCAAACTTATATTCCAAAGGTTCAATTGAATTGTATTATGTGATATATGAATATATTTAAGATATTTTTCGTGGTTTTTTCTCATTAAATGTGTTTAACGATTTTTAAACATTTGTTATGACATACTTTTATATACATATGTATAAATATGTAGTATTTATTGTTCCGTCTTACCAAAACACTAGTTTTTAGTTTTGTCATATTTGTATTCTATTCGCCAAAAGATATTTATGAATTTTTGTTAAATAAATAATATTTTTATAAAAAATAGGGAGTTTTAAATGAACCGCCATTCTCCCCCACACTCGTTGCCCTGATTAAACTGTAGATGGCGTTCTACAATGAAACAGCTGTCAAAACAGAGCTAACTTAACTCCAGTATTTAATTATCAGTGCAAGTTATTTATGGAAAAAATATGTTTGTATATATATACACACATATATATGTAGTAATAAATTTTGTGTAATGCTTCATATTTAACGAGTGACCCTTTTAATCAGTCCTTGATCTTTCTATGGGCAAGATAACACAAACTAAAATTATTATTGAAAATGACTGTTTAGAGAGGAACGTGTTTTTAAAAGTTTACAATTAAAATCTAGTCGGATTATTTTAATTACGTGTTAATAAACTTTGTTACAATTTGTATGAATAGTGTTTAAGGCTAGAACGCAAACAATCATGTATACAATTCAACAACAGCAACATGTGGTACAACAAAACAACAACAACAACCTCAAGAAAAGTGAAAAAGAAACAATACATTCGGGCCACTTTATGGTGTCCCACTTTGAAGCTGAGGAACAAGACGATGAGGATAATGTGGCAGTGCCAATACCCGAAATCACGGACCCAAAAACGTGCCTAGAAAACACCCAGAAACCGTTTGTAATGAAACATGGCTTTGTGGACAATTCGTTGTCGAATAAGAAAAATTCCAATGTACAACAACAATTGGCGATTGATAACAGTTTGGCCAAATTGTTTCAGTGCATGTCGTTGGCGTACAGGTAAAACAAATTCTTAAATACCCTTTGGTTTCTAATCATACGAGAGAAAGGGACACATTAATTCTGTTTACATGCATTTGAATAGAGAAAGGAATTTTTTAAGATGAAGTTACAAAGGTTATTTAACAATTGTATTCTACACTATAAACATGTATGGACAGTGATAAATGTGCTGTTTTGTTTAATTGTTTTTTAGGCAAAAATTAACATCACCGAAATGGAATCGTTTCCGTGGGATTCGTTTACGTTGGAAAGATAAAATACGATTAAACAATGTTATATGGAGATGTTGGCATTTGCAATGTAAAAGAAACAAACGCTCTTTACGAACGTGTATTAAAAGAATTTCTTTTTTAGTTATACGGAAAGAGAACACGCTAATATGCCAATTTGCCTCGCCATTAGATGTGGATACACATAATAAACCAGAGGTAAATAAAGACTGTAGTAGTGATTTTTTTTAATAAGCGATAAGATAATGTTATTTTTGTTTAAATTGAATTTTCGTTATCGCGAGTTTAAATCAAGCCGAATGGAAAGCCGTTGCATATGTTGGTTTCGATGAAAAGTCCAATAAAAATGTGCAAATTGAGGGGATTGCGATATTTATGGCAATAATTTGTTGTTCACCGGGTGGTACAGATTTGCGATGACCTTTCGATTATCGAATTTGTGTAGGAAACTATTCTCTGCATTAAAACTCCTTATCTTCGAATAAAAAAAATTCCTGTCTATTATGACAATTTGATAATAGTGTTAATAAAAACTACACACTTTGCATATCTCCACTAAACAATTTTTTGTTCTTATAAGATTATTATTTACGTAAATAATTTACCTTATTTTTTCTCAACCGAAATCCAATGACAAACAGTTGCGTTAAATGTGGCTTTGCGTAATTTTTGTAGGCTGTTGTGTTGGAGGGAAAGTATTGGAAGCGAAAATTGGCCGCTGTCACAGCGGAATACAAGAAATGGCGACTGTTTTACAAGCACAACAGTTCGGGCAATGCGGTGAAGGATTCCGTCGAGACGGTAATTCCATTTCCAATGCACAATGATTAGATAAATTAGCATTGTTTCTTTAGCTGGGTGACATTGACTTGTTGGTGTGGGATTCAAACAGTTCGGACAACATGCATATGATGGTAGACGAGGATTATATGGGCCTGATGAGTGATACATTGTTTTCAACAATCTCTAATCAGCCTTTTCCCTTTCCGGATTCACGAGAGATCGGTATAACTTCAATTGTGAATGTAACATTGAATTTAGATGGTTCATTTCGATTGCAGCAAAGTCCGGCTTGGCAGCGGATTTTATTCAACCGAGTTTAGGACCGTTACAACCGAATCTGGATGATTATATGGACACATTTGATCCATTACAAGATTTTCTCACCAACAAATTGCCTACAGTACCTGAAGAACAAAATCAACACGAGAATATGTACAAAAATGTGTGGGGTTTTTTGGAGAATGGTCCAAGTAGTGTGTCGAATACGGCAAGTGATTTGCACCAGCATTTTAATCATCCATTTCAACAACAAATACAGTCAATAGAGAAAGAGTCTAGGCAAATTGTGCAAGGAACGTATCCGAATATAATAATACAAGATGAAACGCAGTTTGTGGCGTTGTCGCCGCCGCCCGCATATCATTCGAGTGTAATTAATGCGAAATCGATCAAAGCTAAACAACAAATGATTGGATCGAGAGGTGGAAAGTTGAATCAAATGCAAATGCAAGTTTATCAGAATTATCAACAGCCACAAGCACAAACGCAAGGTTTCGCCACTGTCTTTCATAATGTTGAAGTGTGTTTTTATTGTGGTCTGTTTTAGTTGTTTTAACGTCGCAATCGAGTCCACAACAGCAGCAACACTTCAAAATGCCACAAGTACAAGCATCAATCGTGCCATCGCCTCATAGTTCACCGCAACAGTCTTATAATAATATGAAATACACATCACACCAGGTACAACATGCACATATGCAACAACACACACTTGTCCCTTCACAACACTACAATTCTTCACCACATTTGAGTTCTGCTGTAAGACATGTTTATTTGAAGTTGGTTTTTCTGTGATTGATGGCATGTTCAATGTTATTTTAAAGGGGAAAGAGGAGACATCGGTTGGTAGACGAGGTGCTGTTAGAGGACGGCAACGTTCGCGGTCGAATACACGTGAAGCCATTAAACGTCCTCCATTAATATCAGCAATTAGTAATCCGGAATTGTTGGGACCGCCACAATCAGCGGCCACCACTAGTAGTGCATTATTAACGCAATTATTAACGAACAGTAAATGTTTTCCGAGAGTGTATGGATTTGTTTTGAAGTGATTGATTTGTTTAGGTTCCGATTCAACGGCACTTTTCACACGCAATCAACCGAATATGGTGATTACAGCGAGTGTACCAACAACAATCCTAACCGAACATCCACAAGCATCGATTCGGGTGAAAGAAGAGAACAATTCGATTGCAATTCAACCACTACAAATCACAACCGTTCCCGTACCATCAACGTCTGATCCGGTAAATGTGTGTTTGGAATTAGGCGAAAATGCTGATTTGTTTGATGTTTCAGTTGTTGTTGAATTCGTTTAGTAGTTCGAACAGTCCCGTGTTGGAGACGAGTGTGCAAAGTGTAAATTCACCGACCTCGTCGCAAGGTTCGATTGGTTCACCAAATCGGTCGGATGCAATTGTTGCCACATCACATAAAACTGTACTGGAACGGCGTGTTGGACATATACATGCCGAACAGAAGAGACGTTACAATATTAAGAATGGTTTCGATATGATACATTCATTAATACCGCATTTGAATCAGAATCCAAACGCTAAAGTAGCGTACACATTCTATAGATTTGTGTTCTGTTTTGATGAAAATTTTATTTGTTTTATAGTTGAGTAAAGCGGCTATGTTGCAAAAAGGTGCGGAATATATAAGGCAACTACATTCGGAACGGAATCAATTGAAAGAGGAAATGGACTGTTTGCGGCAACAGATTGAGACGTTGAACAATTCGATTAGGTAGGAATGTGAAATGTTTCGGAATGGTGTGTCGGTTTAATAGGGATCGATTTTTAGTAATTGTCAGTCAATGTTACCGGCGACGGGGGCGCCTGTGTCGCGACATCGCGATAGTAAAATGCAGGAGATGTTTGATGATTATGTGCGGACTCGAACATTGGACAATTGGAAATTTTGGATCGTATCCTTTTATTATTGTTGAGTTAAGAGGGATTTTTTGGGGATTTGCCTTGACTCGTTCTTCTAGTTTAGCTTAATTATTAGGCCATTGTTGAATTCTTTTAATAATTTCGTGTCGACGGCTAGTTTAGATGATTTATATTCAACCACTATGGTGTGGATTGAACAACATTGTACACTTGGAGATCTCAGACCAGGTAATTTTGTTATTTTAATGATTTTTTAACAGGGGAATATTAATAATGATTGTTTTAGTTGTTTTAAGCTCGTTTCGGTACTTGAGTACAAAAACGGACATTTTATCAGATCCCGACAAGTTACCAGAAGAAGCTAGACAAATGGTGTTACCAACAAACAATCAGAATAAGTAGATAGACTTAAATAATCGTCAATAGATTTTTTTTTCATTTTTTGCTCAAGGAACTAATATATATAATTTATTCGTGATAATGGAGTGCAAATATTTTTTATTAATAAAGTAATTGATTAGCGGATTCTTTTGTAAACATCTTTTTCGACACATTCTTGCCAAATTTGGACTTTGGAAAACTGCATTTAGGACTTGCAATAATGTTGTTTTGTAGAATCGAGCTAATTTATATTTTTTTGTTTAAATTAATATAACAATAATGAAATTATTATTTGATGTTAAATGTAGTGCCTTAATAAGGATAAATCGTTTTAATTTGTATGCAATACATCTTTTTTATATAAAGTAATCAGGAGAAAATATGAATTTTCATTTTGTTTAGCAGTACTTACAAAAGAAGTATGTAATTTACATTTTATTTGTAAATAGTTAATTTACAATTACATATTCTAACAGATGATTGTTATGTTTTCTTTTATGTTAAAAATTTATCGTAAATTGTTTTAATGTGGCTTAATTGTTTTATTCCTTTTCTGATTTTTCCCTTTTTTTAATTTGACCTTTTATTGTCTTTTTGAAAATTAAATTTTAAGGACTCGGTAGAATGAAGCTAGAAAAAAGTGAAGTGGATAGAAATCTTTAAAAAAACTTTTGCATAATTCTATTAGATGGCGTTTAGTCTGACAGCTAAGCAGCCACAGAATTGACAGAATTTTTGACGACTGTCAACAAAGTGTACTAATTTTATAGTTTCTCTAATAGAATTTTAAGTTTAAAAAGCAAAAATGACTTAAACTAAGTGAAATATTCATCTAGTATTATTTTTTTATAAACCAAAACAAAATGTTTAACTGTAGTTTATTATACGAAAAGCGGCCCCTCAAAAAGCCTCGGATGGGGCCGCCAGACGTCTATCCCCAAGAACCGAAACAAAAAGAAGATGAATTAACTAGTATTAATGTTAAACAGGGATTCCCTATTATGAATCACCTGAGCGATGAGTTTGGTACAGCCCGAAACTGCAATGTAACCGCTGGAAAGGTAAATACAAAATTTCATTCCTACATTGATCCTTACACTACATTCGCCCTCATTACGTTTAGGTTGGTGCTTATTTCAACGAAATAATCGCCCGTAAAGAAGAACTTAGCACCCTACCCGATTCTGGTCGCAAACGGCAACAAATCAACCCAAAAGACAACTTCTGGCCCGCTACAATACGCACCAAAAATCACATCGAAGCTTGGTTCAAAGATTTGGCCGGCAACAAACCACTCATGAATCTCTCCAAGAAAGCACCGAATTTCAACAAAAAGGAGGAAATCTTTATGATGCTCTGCGAACATCAAGTGCCAATGATTCGCGCTGCTTGGTTCATCAAATTAAGTTCAGCATACACGGTCGCCGTATCAGAAGCAAAAATCAAGAAACGCCAAATGCCCGATCCAACAACCGAATGGACTGGCACCTTGCTCAAATTCCTAAAAGACCAAGTACCCAAACTAATAGAGAGCTACTTCCAGGGCGAGAAAGCAGCCCCAACAACTCTCACCAGTGTGTTTTCCAACGAAGCCGACCAGAAACAGGCAATGCGTCACTGGGAATACTGCACCCGTCTACTAAAATACATGTTCGAAGAGGGCCTGATGGACAGAGAAGAAGTTCTAACATGGATCACCGAACTGCTCGACAAACAAAAACAACAATCCAACAACGACGACGGCATTCTACGTTTAATTCTACCATTAGTGTTACAATATTTAGATGAATTCGTGCAATCCGAACTGTTATCACGTCGCTTGGCCCATTGGTCATGTAAAAAACTCGGCTACATGTTAAACAATGTGGCCGAAGCGAATTTAATGACATCCCCAACAAGTGAACCACCCAAAAACGAGCACAAAGACCCCGACAAAGACAAGAAAGACACTTTAAACACCAATCCAATACAATGTACACTTACCGAATACCAAAATTGTCCACATCATCGCGACATCATCCTCCAACTGAGCACAATCATTCAAACCATCGTCTTGGAATGTCCCACTGCATTGGTATGGTGTAGTACAGGAACTGGCACCATTTGGCATGGTTCCCCCTTAGATCTGCTCCCCATAGCGCCTTCAAGTCTCCCAATGCCAACGCGCTACGACATGGCCGGTTACCACAAGCAAATCATCTACGCGGAGCATTGCATCAGAGAGCGTAGCAAAAAAGCGGAAGGTCGTTGGTGTACGGAGAAATGGCAAGCATCATCGGCGGGCACAATAACCGCACGCGTTCTGTCCGCTTTGGATGCGCTCGATCGGCATCGGTTCGATAAAATGGACTCGACCAACTCGCTAGACACGCTGTACATGAAAGTGTTCTCGGCCAGTGCTGAAAAAGAGAATGCCGATGCAGTGGTGAAATTATTATGCGAATGGGCCGTCTCTCCCGAACGTACCGGTGAACATCGTGCTTTGGCTGTGGCCGCCCTCCTCGACCGTCGTCAGTCCGATTTAGCGTCCACTGGTGACCAGGAAACCGGCGGCGATGATAATAATTCCATCAGTTCAGTGCCGGGCGGTCCACCGATGTTTCAATCGTTGCTGATGAAATTTCTGGACATTGACGCACCGCTCCCATCGCCCGACGATTGTCCCCAAAAGAAGACGGCCTTCTCGAATTTGGTGCACTTGTTCGCCGAATTGATACGACGCGATGTATTCTCACATGACGCGTACATGTGCACATTAATATCGCGTGGCGATTTATTGGGCCATGAAGAGACCAATGACAATATTATACACACGAAAATGGAACCGATGGACTATGATGATGCGACCATTGACCATGATTTAGATAAGATATTGCAGAATATCAAAGAGGAGCACCAGAATTCGATGGATGTGCCCGATTCGCCGAAAGATCACGACCATGGACACCATGTGGGCCATGCGTCCACGTCAATGGGACATGTACCGATGGAGGCGGACCATACTGACCATAAAATCAAACCGTCCCGTCATCTATTGTACACCACACATTTTCCATTGTCGCAAGACGATCCATTCGCGCAGCACGACTGTAATCAGAGGCATGTGTTGTTGTATGGTGTGGGAAAGGTGCGCGATGAGGCCAGACACACGGTGAAAAAAATGTCCAAAGAGATATGTAAATTGTTTTCGAAGAAATTTAGTGTCGATGTGGCAGAAGGTGGGAAAGTGAAGAAACATTCACGGAACGAATTCAATTTTGAGGCGACCACACAAAAGTGTCAGAGTTTAAGTTATTTTGATCAGCATGTGGTTACATGGCAATGTAGTGTAACTGTAATTGAAATGTTGAATTCATTTGCAACCGGATTATCGAATTATTTACCAGTACAAGAACATGTGGCGTTTTTGTTTGATTTAATGGAATTGGCGTTGAATATTTATGGGTTGATTGATGTTTGTATACAGATTTTGAAGGAGTTGCCGGAAGTTGAGACGCAATTGTATAATAAAAAGTCGGTGTTAAGTAGAAACTATACGACATCGTTGAGTTTGTATGTTGTTGGTGTGCTGAGAAGATACCATTGTTGTTTGTTGTGTAAGAAAAACGAAAACATTACCTGCTTTGATTTGATTTGTTGATATATTGTTCCAGTGTCGCCGGAGCAAACTTCAGCGGTGTTCGAAGGGCTTTGTAAAGTTGTTAAACATGTAACGAATCCAGGTGATTGCAGTTCAGCGGAACGTTGTATTCTAGCCCATTTATACGATTTGTATTCGTCATGTAATTTATTAAAATCCAAACCGCACACTGTTGAGCCATTCAGTAATGCTTATCCAAAGATCAGACAAGCTTTGTACACGGCTTTACAGCCATCGCCGAGTAGCAATTACATTTACAATCCGCAATTCATGTCGGAACTGTTGTTGAATCCGAAACGCTGTAATAGAAATGAAAATGTTTGGGCCAAGCAGTTGAATGAAAACGTTAATAACAGGTTTATTTTTTTATTTAGTTTTGTGTTAAACTTTTTCAATTTCTTGTTCTTTTTAGATATTCGTTTGTTAGTAATGCTGTTATCTACGTTTGTCGTGAAAATGATAATGAACGTTTAAACGATTTGGCAATTATGTGCGCTGAAATGACCGCATGTTGCAATTCACTCGCATCCGAATGGTTGGGTGTGTTGTTGGCATTGTGTTGTCCAATGTCCCATCCAGGCTATTATACAGACGTTCTAAATGAAGTTGATATACAAGTGAGTGAACAGCATTTCAAATATAAAAACAGACAATGTAATTGTTTTGTTGTAGGATGTGTCAATACACAATTCCCTTGCGGTTTTCACGTGCATTTTAATCGCACGGCATTGTTTCTCTTTAGAAGACTTTGTGGGACGTGTTGCATTGCCAAGTTTATTAAAGGTGAGTTGCATTTATCAACCGAAATTGTAAATAGGTATTTGGTAAATCGAGTGAATAGACGTAAATCTCGATAAAGTGATTTCCGTTTATTTTCTAATAAAACAAATCTCTGTCATCGATCATATTATTTTTTGCAAAATTCACATTTTGCTTTTAATTCATTCTTTTACAGACAGAAACAAAGTCTGCCCCTATGGCCCCAATTGCTTACGTTAGTAGTAAATGTAAACAAATTTAATGTGTGTTTTTGTTGATTATGTTAAAATGTTTTGCTCTGTTTTAATCGTTCTTCGTTTCTCTTTTTATTAACTATGTATTTGTTTCTCAAACCATCACACAAACATACTTTTATCCCCGTTCTTTAAATATTATATGTAATTCTTTTACCTCAGTGTTTATAAAACGAACTCTTGGTTCCATAATCGAATTTCCCTCTAAAAAAACCATTCACAATGTGCCTTAATTGTAACGATTCCAACTTTGATTATAGGTAAAATCATTGGACAATGGAGGCGGTGTTGCGGAGGGTGGAATGCGTTTAACTTGTCACTTGTTATTGCGACTATTCCGTACGGCTGAAGGGCCCCAACCGGGCTTATACTCTGTCGGTTCTCCGCCATTAACGGCACCCCGGCCGCCACTTGGTGTGCGTCTCAGTTGCGATCGCCATTTGCTGGCCGCTGCCCATCGCAATATCCATGTAGGGCCCGTTTTGGCTGTGTTGAAGGCCGTTTTGGTGGTGGGCGATGCGACAGCCAAAGAGGGCACCGAATTGAGTCTCTCAAACATATTAGGTACGAGCGATTTGCATAGTGGCACCGATGGACCGACATTGGACTTGGTGTAAGTATCTAAAAAATGGAATTTAGCGATTTAAACAGAGATTAGTTAAAAAAACATTTATGTAAAATATAAACGGCCGATTTTTAGTGCAATTTAGTCGACTTTATGATTTTGTTTCTATATTTCTGTTTCCGTTCAGGGTAGAGATGGAAGTATGCGGTTCAAGGACGGCCCATAGGTTTGTCTTATTTAACATAATAATAAAATTTCCTAGTTGAGACATTATCAAGCTTTGTGCTTTAATTGTATTTATATTCCACATTAGCTTGCACATATTTATTTGTTTCAATGTACCTGAATAGGAGAATAGTTACATAAAAAATCTGTTCAAAGGGAAGGTATATAAAAATATGTTCATTTATCCAAAATGGCAAGCAATTTTCTAAGTGAATTCTGTGCATTCTGCTAAGAAGCCCATTTTAGTCTTCAATCGAGCACGTAGTTTTTATTTTATGTATTCAATTGTCATCTTACCCATTTTTACACTGAACCGCCTAAAACCCATAGTGTAAAGACAATGTTAATATTCGTTTTTGTGTTTAATATTTAATGTTGGCTTATTTCTAATTGCTGATAAAACGGAACAAGTAAAGAATAGAAATGAATTTGTAGACAATCAAGTACTGGTAATGCGGAGAGTACAGCATCGTTATCGGCGTTCGCTTGTCACGTTTTACGGGAAATCTGCTCGCAACAGTGGGTATTAGAACGATGTTTATGCCATCCAGAAGAGCTTTGCGATATGGACAACTTACTCGATCCATTACTGTCCCATTCACAAGCACAACGGCTGTTACATATGATTTGTTATCCAGATGCAGGTTCGAGTATTGATGATTTAGATCAAAAATCGATGATCAGTCGGATATTGGAGGTGATTCAATGAAAATCTCTTAATCATCACCATTGATTTGTTTTGTTTCTTACAGAATTTAGAACAATGGACATTGCGAATGTCTTGGTTAGACTTGCAATTGATGTTCAAACAATTCAGTCCCAATTCCATTGAATTATCGCAATGGTTAGACACAGTTGCAAAGGCAGCAATCGATGTATTCCAATTAAATGCACCAAATACAATACAATTACAGAGCGATGACAAGAAAGAGACACTTAAAGGCAAACAACAGAACTCGATTTGGCTTGTGGCACCATTAGTATCGAAATTGCCGAGTGCAATACAGGGACGTGTACTGAAAGTGGCTGGACAAGTGTTGGAAAGTGGTGGCTGGTGTCGTGACCATCAAAAGTACAGTAAAACACGCACATCTAGCGACAATTCCAATGTACTCAGTCATCAGCCGTTCTTAAATTTAGTGTTGACTTGTTTGAAGGGACAAGAAGAGGGACAACGTGAAGGACTGTTGTCCTCTTTACATCAACAACTCTCACAATTGGTACAATTGGCACGTGAAGGCAATTTACAAGATATTTGTAGTAATGAACGCACTTTGGACGGTTTACAATTGCGATTCTCATTGGTTGGTGGTGTATTCGAGGCATTCCAACGGAATTATTCCGCCACAACTGATTGGACATTGTTATTGGTACAATTGGTAACGAATGGATTGATCGATTTACATACACATAATGAATTGTTCACAACTGTTATCGATATGATTGCAACATTAGTGCATTCAGCACGGGCGACAGATAGTCAAGATGAAGGCCGGAAAATGTACCAAAATCTAATGAAGAAAGTGAAAAAAGAAGTGGGAGACCGGCAAAATGCTTCGCTTCAACATGTTCGTCAATTATTGCCTCTACTGCGTGCGACGACAGAAGTGATTGCCGTCGAACCAGCTGGCTGTCTTACGGACAGCAAAGGGAACAAAATCAGTTTTGATAGCGTCGACAAAAAGCATGATTTACAAGTAATTAACTCTTAAAAAAAAGCCGTCACGTTTATTCTTACCGTATACGTTTTTAGGTGACTGACAAACAACGTGTAAGCAACTGGGACATTTTAGAAGGCATGAAAAATCCCGCACCACTTTCTTGGGCCTGGTTTGGAGCGGTCCGATTAGAACGGAAACCGGTCGCTTGTGAGGACACACATCGCCTGCTTAAATACCATACACACAACCTATCAAAACCAGCCTCACATTATCTAGAACCGCCACCTTTACCACCAGAAGATCTGGAACCAATACCCGATAAACCGGCAGACACGCCGTCGTCTGTCGATCAAAGTCCAGCGGCCGGTGGACGTGGACGGGGCAAAAATAAAGGTAAACGAAAACAGGCGAAACCTGGTCCCGGTCCACCAATGCACATAAATCCATTGAGTCAAATGGGCCAGCCGCAAATGGGCCAAGGCGGACCGCCTGGCATTCCAATGCAAATGCAACCAAACAATCCACAAATGGGACACATGGCCTACGGTCAACCGAACATGCAACAACAGCCACCAAACCAACAGTACCCCAACGCACCCGGTCAACAATGGTACAATAATCAGCCGCAAGGTGGACAATCTGGCTACTATCCACCAATGGCAGGTGTGTACTGAGAAAATTAATCCATGTGCTCTGTGGACTTGTTTACATTTCAATGTTTTGTTTTACTCAAATGTCAAATTAGTTGATAAAAATTTCTTGTCTCGATTTAGAGAATATTCAACAAAGAATTATCTCCATTTTGTAGGTAATCGTTTCGAGCGGCCGCAACAAATCAACAATCAATCGAAACAGGCATTATCGAATATGCTAAGACAGCGACATCCGATCAATCAATTCATACCCGGAATGCAGAATAATCCGGCCGTTGGGCCACAGGCTGGCTACAATCAAATGCAACGATTTCCACGTCAACCGATGCGACAACCGCATCCAGGTGCAATGCAACCAAATCAGGTACAAAAACCGAACCTCAACTAAAAGCAAAACAAGTGTATGAAATCGTTTGATTGTAGGCAATGTTTCCGCAACAGTACGGCGGCAATATGCAACCGAACATGGGCCAACAGTACAGCAATTACGGTGGCAATCCACAAATGATGGCCGGCGGCGGTCAAATGCAAGGTGGCAATGCTCAACAAATGATGACACCGAATCAGGGCACAATGTTTCCGGGACAACAGCAAAATTTCGGTCAACCGCGACAAGGTCAGCCGGACTATAGACAAATGGGTCAGAATCCGCGGCCGCCGTACATGCAACAAGTGCCGAATGTGACAATGAACACAATGGGCGGTATGGGCGGCGGTGGTGGCGGGGGTGGGGCACAGACTGGTCCAGCGCCTCCATACTCACGGCCCGGTGCACAAACGATGCAATCTGTTCAGAATCAGAATCAACAGTTCCAGCAACAGCAGCGAATTAGACAAATGTTGGCAATGCAACAACAGCAACAGCAGCAACAAGGCGGCGGTCAGCAGGGTAATCAGACGGCTTTGGTGGCGCATTTACAACGACAACAACAAATTAATCAGAATGCATACCATCAACCGCCCCCATACAACATGTAAATGTTAAAAAACGTGTTTTGTTCCCCAAATTTGTCCCTCTCCTAATTGTGTGTCAAATATAAATTTTTTTATCTATACAGTATATTATTTAATTTATATTGAATTCCAATAAAAGAATATTTTCTATACATAGACGGCATTTTAAAGGCAGCACCCGAATTTAGTTACTATAGTAACAATACCGAAAATTTGTTTGTCATGTACAACATCGAGACATGCTAGAGGAAAATTACATCGTGAAAAATGTATAAATAAAAACATGTAGTTAACTACGCATGATGACATTGAAAGTGGTTTTTTTGTCAGTGGACACAGACGTTTTTTAGAAGAATACAGTGATGGAGGGACCAATTAAACTACCCCAACCACAAAAGTGCACTTCTGGTTCTTATGTGAAAATTAATGTGCCTGCTTATCCGGACAATGTTTACAAGACGGAATATACATTTTCCAGTTCACCAAGAGCCTTATATACAAATAGGAAGTTAATTAGTGGACGGTAAGTGTGGGTTGGGAAAAAAGAGGGTGTCTTTACCTCTCCCAATATTCCATGTTCAATTAAATTGATAAAAATTTCATTATCACAAAAGTTTGTATGTTAAAAAATATTTCCAAGACATATAATAATAGATTAGATTCTTGAAATGTTAACCGGCAATCAATATCCGTATAATCAGGGGTGAACGGACCAAATAATCGTCGAAGGTCAACATAATTAAGGGGGTAGTGTCCAGTTTGGCGTAAGGTGCACGTCAACCGACTAGAATACCGAAAGGTATTAATCAAGCGTCGTCACGAGATTTTGCAAATAAATCAGTCACTGTTGTATGCTTAGAGGGTTAAAAATATCATCGTAAAAAAACCACCATTACTTAACTACTAAACTAGAGAAATTCCCATTTAAATTAGCATATAAACAGCCCTACGATTGAGAGATAAGAAAGCCAGACGCTTTTCCACGTACTTTATTACAACAATAATATTTGCGAAATATAAATATTAATTTCCCGCCGACCTTGTCTATTCGAAGTACAGTTTAATATATGCGAATTAACCAACCCCTTGACCCTGACATATCGACAAAATTAAATACCATCGTCCCTTCAAAAGATCCCTTATCAAAATTAGATTACTATTGAAGACCACCAAATGCATTTAGAACATAATTATTGACCAACAACGGATATTAATAATCTTCGATATTGAATAATTTAATTTGTAAATCGATACATAAAAGGGGCACTCCAGTTCAAAGGGGTTCAATCGAATAAATAATATATAAACATGGAAAAGGTGAAGAAATGTTTGTAACAGATCGAATCATCAAATCATTTAAAAAATTTAAACATTTTCCGGTAACACACTTATTTGCATCTACCCTTAACAACAAACCAATTACCCCATTCTTTATAACAAATTCTCTTTCAACACATGTGTGTCCATTAACAAATAGAAAAATTCAATCAATAATTAAAAACGAATTTCACACAAGTTTTCTTAACAAAAAAAGCAAAGACAGGAAGGTGAAAGTTCATGCGCAAAATTCAGCCGGCCACTCGGTGTTCTCTGGACACCGGTCAGTTTTCCATTAAGTTTCGTGCCGTCGTGACGCCCAACGCTTTTCCGGGAGAAACACCGGCACAAATCTCCATTCCAATTCCACCCCATAGGTATGGAAATATAGAAAAATAAAAACACACACGCGCTTCTTGCGTCCTTGTAACAATTTCCCGAATGCACTTTTTATGCTTTATCGCGAAACACTATCAATTTTATTGCTTGAATCACAAAAAAGAAAACTAGCGTGACTGGCGACTGCAAAAGAAAAGAACTCACGTCAATACAATTCCAATTTTCCAACAAATTACACTTGCAATTAATTTGTGGGGATCAGAAAATTAGCACATTGATTAAACCCAATGCATGTTTACATTGTTGTAACACGAATAATCCTGTCAAAATAACAATTTATTTATCACCGAAAAAAGCGTGTGTCCAGCGTGGTTCCTATGGTAACTCTTTAAAAAGAAACCGGACACAAAAATATGTTAAATAAATTGTTTGCACGGCAAAGAAACCCACTCTAAAATGCTGTTTCATTTTTTTTTATATAAAAGGAGCTTAAATAATGCCCTTAAAACAACCTTAAATGACCGACGTCCACACCATAACCGTCTCCACCATGCCCCCAATCATTGCCATGCCATCGGAGGACGTGGACGAAGATGTCGCCTTCAAAGTGATCAATCAAGACAATTTACCAGCAATTGTTGGTGAATCGATTCTACCATTCGGCCGTGACAAACAGAAACACAAGCCAAATGTAATTGTCCATCCAACCCGAAGGGCACCACTCCCAATTCCCAGCAATTTAGAAGAATCCAAACAAAAGTTGCATGCAAAATCGAATGGTGCCATCAATACAATTGCCACAATCACAAATATGAAACAATTAAGAAAGAAATTAAGTTACTCGTCAAGTAAATTGGATGAATATAATAACAACAAAGTGGACACAAAGTTTACGAAAACATTGGATGCCAAATTGAGAAAATTACAACAGAAAGAGAAGAATCATAACAACAAAATGGAAAGTTCGATGGCACGTAAACCGTTTGTGACGACAGTGAAAAAGGGTGCATTTCTGGAACCGCCACCGGAGATTGCCACACTGATTGGGGTGAAACCGGAAAATGGCAAACAACACAACAATGAAGACACATTGGTGAATGGAAAGAAATTGTATGCATATGCAAGTCAGCCAAGAGTACTGAATCGAAGTCCGTCGCGGATGGTGCATCAGTCGCGTTGTGAGGCGGCCGCAAAGGCGGCCAAAATTACCGGATCTGTGATAGAACAAGACACTGTGGACGATAGTAAAACGCATAATGGACATATTATTGCAAAACGGATGGTGTAAGTATAAAAAAACGAATTATGTGGATGTGTAACAGTTTTACAACCGCCCCCACAAATGTCGCTTATTCGAAAAACAGTTTTAATACTATTGATTAAGAACTATACATAAATAATGGCAATTGATGCAAGTTTTCAGTATTTTTATTTTATTTATCTATACGGTGATTGGTTTTATGATAAATGCGTTTATTCACTTAAAAAAAAATGAAAATAGAACAGCGGTGGACAATTATCTACACATATGACAATAATTTTTGAAGATATTATCATCAATTTAGTAGATTATTGGTAGTTTTGAATTGTAGTGACCCAGTAGCCCCGATTTCCACCATACAAACTAAAAAAAGTCTATAAATTTTATCAAAAGTACATTGTCCTTTTAGGTGATTGATTTAATCGATTATTCAGTATTAATTTTTTAAAATAGGGAATGAGTGGGTGATTGGGGGTGGCGGTTTAAAATTAAATTAAGCAATCTTTTGTGGTAAATGAAATTTTTACAAACAACATTGATTTTTCGTAAGAAAACCATTTTTATCGTTAAAATCAGAGATAAAATCCAAACCCTCTGCGTGTTTTATTCTTAGTTATTCATTATCCACCCTTTGTTTTCGTCTTTAGTTCATTTTTTTTGTTAACCTTGACATTACCTACCCATTTAATAACAAGTACATCCAACCCTCTAATCTATAAATCATTAGAATTAAATCCAGAAAAACACAGGTCGAATTGAAATTATTTTTTCAGGGATGCTCCGCTACCCTACTCGAATTTAATGTTTGAGAAACGTATTTTTAGGGGTAGCAATTATGCCACACAAAATTGTGGCCATATGGTAAGAAATTTATTTGAATTCTTTTTTTCCCTTAAATCGGCATATTTTTTATTTCGAAATTTCCTTCTTTCTTTTCACTTTTCACATTTCGAGGGAATGTTTATTTTTTTATATATTTCAATAATAACAATCTCTTTGAACAATCTTGAAAAATAAACAACCCCCTCAAACAAGCATAGTGAATTCTCTAATAAATAACGTTTTAATACGGTTTTGAACGCAGCCAAAATGGAATCCATATTTTGCGTACGCTAAACTACTATCACGAGACGAGGTAAGCATCAAATTTCTAAACAATTTTGATAGAAAATGTGCCGATAAATATATTAAGCCCTTTACAACCACTTAACAAATAAACGAATAATCTTGTTGACGATTGTGCATTTTAGGGTGATGGGGAATCGGGTGCAGCACGTGCAGCTGAAGCGCGCCGTCGTGCATTAGCACGTAGAAAAGCGAAAAATCAACACATCAAAGCATCCGAATTACGTCTCCGATCACCGCCCCCAGTCAACGGACGTCGACATGAACGTGTCCAAACGGAAAAGTACCTGGAAGAACTCTTTGACAGTCCACCATTGGAAGATATGTGCACCCAAACGGATTTGTTCGTCGAACGGCCAGTGTCACCGTTTTATGTGCCAGAAAAGACCGGTGCCGATGTGGAGACGCAAATTTATCCAGGCGACGTAACGAATCCCACATTGAAACAAAAAAAACGAATTTAATTTTATGCATTTGTAGCTGTTCGACTTTGATTTGGAAGTGCAACCAATTTTGGAAGTGCTTGTTGGTAAGACAGTGGAACAGGCACTCATCGAAGTACTCGAAGAGGAAGAATTGGCCGCATTGCGTGAACAACAGCGGAAATTCCTTCAAATACGGGCAGCCGAAACGTCGGAAGCGCAACGTTTGGCCGAGAATGAGAAACGGTTCAGTCGTGAAAAGGATCGTGCGTTGAGTGATTTGGAAGAAGGTGTACGATTGCAGAAGGAAATGGAAGAACGCATAGCGGCAGCCGTTTTAATGCAAGGTTACATTGCGAATTTGTTACCATCGGTGTTGGAAGGATTGGAATCGGAAGGCTTTTTGGTGGACAACATTAAGCAAGGTTTTTGTTAGTTTTGCTGTGTTTTATTAAGTGTGTTTAAATGGTGGGTTTTAGGTGTGGATGAGGGCTTTATGCCGTGGCTAATGAAGGAAGTTACCAACGAATTGCAAGATATGGTAAGCAGCCGAGACGTTTTAACCGATATGGTACGGGAGATACTTGAAAATCGAGCGGAAATCTATCAAGCCCTTAACAAAGAACCACTTTCCGAACAAGAGGAAGAAGAGGGTCCCACAATGGACGATTTGGTGCTGCAAGATCACATGAAATTGCAAGAGGAAGTGGCTAAAAAACAAGAAAAAAATTAAGAGAATTGGTGGAAGTGTTTTGGGGGAACACAATTAATCTGGTAAATAATAAAATAAATAGATTACAATGTGAATGTAATAAATGGAACAGTTTCGGGTGTGTGTGGAACGAATTGGTGGCACACTTGCATATTTTGGGGATGGGACACCTGTGTTGGCGCGTCGAATTTTATAGAAAGGACGGGGGGGCCCCCAGGCATAAACCCGCACCATTTTTGATATGATCATCATGAACACCCGCTCTGTCACGCGGTGATCCACAACAACACAGCATCATCCCTTGTCCCCCAATTGAAAAACTAATAAATATACACCCTTGGATAACGCTTGGTTTCATTTACAAGTGAAATAATTAAGAGAGGGATACATTATTTTTTTTTATTAAACTTTTAGCCATTGTCAATTGAATTTCAAGCTAAAATCGGTTTCTCTTCTATTTCAGGTATAGAACCATATAATAAATTAGAGGGAAATATTTTTCAATCTCCTAGATGCACTATTTATATATTATTAATTTTGTTTAACCAAATTTATTATGTATAATTGTTACAAATAAAAAAAATAAGAGTACAAGAGGTTTTTATTGGCCGGTGAAATTATTTATCAGAGTTTCAACGTAATTTTCACGGTATTCAAGGAAACTTTGTAATAAATGCAAATCACATGTAGATTTACATGTGTTTGAGTCTGTCATAACGATTTCCAGCTTGTGATTCAACAGTGGCACTAAATTCTCGTTAAAATTCAAATTTTCAAAATCATCCCCGTAAATTACGGAATGATAATTGCGACAACTATCGTTAAAGCCAATGAAAAGTAGAACTTTCAGCTGAAAACTTGGTCCATTGGTGTTTATATACAAATTTTTTAGACAGTCATGTTCACGTACAAACCTAAACTGTGTTTCATTCAACTTTAAGCGCAGAACTTTCAAGACTTCCTCAAATTGGAATCGTACACAATCGAATTTATTGTCAGGAATAAAAAAGCCATATTCCAGAAACAACTTAACATTGTCATGCGATCCATACGAAATAAAAACTTGATTATATTTACAAATCTTATTCAAACTACACAACTGATAGTAATATTCGTTATTACTAGAGTTATAAACTAAATTAGCTTCGGTGTTGGCGTTGTAATGATGATTAAACATGTCTAAAAACGGACACAGGGCCATCGAAGGTGCGCCCACTAAAAACTCGTCCATCTTCAGCGATTTACTTGCATTAATTTCGCATATTAATTGCGGATCGATATACACGGCCCGTGTATTTACGATAACGTAGGCCCATTTGAATAAATTTCCATCAAACACGCTAAAATGCTGCATACCAATCGATTTCGTCACTCTTTCCATGCTATTCGTATAGTTGTCGTACTGATTCTCGCAAATTACACGTAATTCCACAGGAAGGAACTGATATTTACTTGGAGGAAGTTCGAGGAATAGTAAAGAGGGTGACACTTCGGGTAGGGAATGTAAATATGCGTTCCAGTATGAACGGTCCCCTTTAACTCGCTCCAACATTAGAAACAACACGAGCCAATCGTGGATTGTGAGCTTGCCACTGCATATTGATTTAATATCACTCGATTCCAGAATCGTTGTACAAGTGATTAAGAGTTTGTAAGGCATATTGATGAGATGGTCATTAGGGTGTACGGTTTTCAATGCACCCACACCTCTTCCAGTCACCGGAAAGTCTTTTAAATACAGTCTAGCGTCATTCCTCCACCCATTCCCAGCCAGAAACCTATTCAAATCGATCACCCATCGTTTATCATTCAAATTCTTCAAATTCAAACTCGATTTTCGATTGCGTTTGCGTTTGGTTCGACCCATTTGTTTGGGGACCGCTGTGCGCACATAACCTCAAATTTTTAAAATCCACGATATCATTTTCTGGAAAAAATCTAGTCAGAAACAGTGAGTAGACAAAAATAATGCCACAATGTTATTACCTGCTGTTTAAATGACCCCTTTACACTTTTAGCCCTCGTATTTTTTATCAAACACCACGTTTTTTCACAAAAAAATGGGCAGTGCCGAATGTGAACTCTTAACAAATGGATACGATTGTTGCAAAGAATATAAACGTTTAAAAATTTTAGCCTCAAATGACCAAATCAAAGAATTACAGACAATTTTACGCGATAAGTAACGGCTGATGCAATTTCTAACCTCACTTTCAAACTAATCATATGTTTTCTCTAGAAATACGACAAGGAGTGATTTTAAATTCTATGCTGACCGTTTAATACGTTTAGTAATCGAGGAAAGTTTGAATCAATTACCATTTACTGATTGCAAAGTGATCACTCCAACTGGGGCCACTTACAACGGTTTGAAGTACAAATCGGGCAACTGTGGTGTCTCCATTGTCCGATCTGGAGAGTCAATGGAACAGGGTTTGAGAGACTGCTGTCGTAGCATTCGAATTGGCAAGATTTTGGTGGAATCTGACGCCGATACACACGAAGCTCGGGTGGTTTATGCTCGATTCCCCGAAGACATATGGCAAAGACATGTAAGCAAAACCGCAACAGCGAACGACGAAATAAACGAATGATTTTCAGGTTCTTTTGATGTACCCGATCATGTCGACAGGGAATACTGTTAGTAAAGCTGTGAATGTATTAAAAGAGCACGGCGTTAAAGAGGACTGTATCATTTTAAGTAATTTATTTTGCACGCCAGCTGCAGTGCAAACCGTTTTAGATTCATATCCTAGAGTAAAATTACCTAAATTCGGGAAATAATCATTCAACTAACACGGTGTTTGTGTTTCAGATGAAAATTCTAACGTCTGAAGTGCATCCAGTCGCACCAAATCATTTTGGACAAAAGTATTTCGGGACCGATTAAGAGACTGACCTAATATGAGAATCTAATTTATCTGCATCTGTGTTTTTTGAAGACCTCTCTCGTGATATATTTTGTAATTTTATTAATTTCCGCATGCATATGCATAATATGTACTTATATACCTATAAAAAACCTTTTTTCTAATGTACTCAAATTCAATAAATCTATTGTAAAATTAAAATGTCGCTCTATTAGGCTTTAGGTCATCATAAAACACTTGTTCAGTGATGTTTTCCTTTGGGGCACGTGCACATTTTCCCCAACACGTGTCCATTTCCCATCAACCACTTGGCAAAAAGCACTCCTCTCTATTTAAAATCGGTGTCACTAAACATCGATCAGAGATTGTTGTATTTTCTATAGGGGGTTGGTTTCCTCGTTGACAGATGCAAGCTGTGTAGCCAAAAGGGGGCCCTCGCTTACAATACAGGTGGATGATATCAATTCATTCACATCTTTATGCCTTACTGACCGCTCAACTAACCGATATTATCGTCTGGATTTAATTAATGCTATTCAAGAGGTGATTTTATGATAAAATTATATATCCAAACAACAAAATGCATTTGCCTGTTTAAAGCTTGAAAGAATCGCTTGATTTAGCGGGCAAATTTGAATTTCAACTTGAAACATCGCCATCTAGTGATAAAGTAGTCCAACTGTTAATCAAAGGTGACTTGTTTATAAATTCTTATAATCGCTTCTTGGAAAAACTTTGGAAAAAACAATAAAATAATACCAAAAATCTTACTTAAAGCACCCCCTACAGATTTGCCCTTTGTAATTCGCCCCTCGAATGTAATACAAATTAAATGTACATTTAGCCACACACTTCATGTCCACACATATTGCGGCTTGAGGGGGCCCCCAAAAACTGCACCATTACATTGTTTATTGTCACCCTCGATGATTTTTGTAATATAAACTAGTTTCAGCTCGATTGATTCGTAATTTTAATCTTAATACGATTTAAAATATACACACACAAAGGGTGGATTTTTACTGGGATTTAGGCGGTTTTGTTTGTCTTTTAGATTTGCAATAACAATTTCCAAGTCTTGTTTACGTAATTTACATAACATCTTCATCAATTCGTATTATAAAGTACCGCTTGGAAAAGATTAAATTGATTGATTTCGTTTATTTAAACATTTTGTAACTGGCTTTGAAAAAAAACTTAGTGGGCCGGTACTGTTAGGTTAAATTTTTACGATACCCAATAATAATTTGTTCAAAACACTTACCAATTTATTGTACATATCTCACTGTGTTCGGTGTTTGTGTTCTCAAAAAACACTTTTCATCTCAAAAAACAACAATTAAAATGCGATTTTAGCAATTTTTTATGCTGCACATTCACAACGACGCCACAACTCAAACTGAAACAGTAACAATGACATTTGTAATGTTGGCAGCATTGTAATTTATTTTTAAACACAGGCAATTTGATAAAATTAAAATAACTCCAAAAAGTAAAGAATTTTCAAAAAAATCTAACATCAAATAAGACTCCAACGAAAACCAGCATGGTCCAATAAGAAAACATTCCTAATTCACCCTATTAACGACACTCCACCCCAAAATGCACCATCAATGGACAACAAGTGCATTATTAAAGGGAACGCCTTCTATTGAAAACGTTTATTCAGCAACCTGATACAACAACAAGCCCCACAAATATTAAATACCCTCTATTAAATGAAGAAATTTCCTGTCCGTTTCAAATTGTGGTCCAGGGGGTGGTTAAATCGGGGGTTCGAATGGGTGGTGGTGGATGGTAGATAACCTGGCAACTTGAAATTGTTATAAACCAGTTGAAAACCATCTAGTGCCATGGTAACACCGGAAAATAATTATTTGAACATGTTTCCGATGGTGTCAAAGCACAGTGCACCAGTTTCCTTCCGGAATGTTGCCAGTTTCGTTACGGGCGCTGCGAATCTTCTGGTGCCGGGACGTGTAACAGCGACTACAGCCATTCCTCAAGGGTCCACCTCGAAACCGATTGAAATTGAATCGATTTTGGGCCAACCGGACGTTCAGCAGGTAAGAAAAACATCGGAAAAGTGAGAAACTGTTTGAAAATGTGAGTTTTCTAAGGTGTCCGTGTGGTTGGGGCCCTCTGGAGTGGTAGAACTTGAGGAAAAGTCCAAAGACACATGGTGTAAGCAGATTCACTGGATTCGAGCCCTCCGACTATCAGATGACTGCCACAGTTACAATGTCCAATTGCGTTTGGAGCCTTTAAACAGCCCAAAACTGGTCTTACAAGTGGTGCGTCCAATAGAAGCAGGCGAAGAATTGTTACTGTGGTTCTCCGAGGATATTTTAGCAATTTTGCAAATCGTTTTTCTAACACCGGCCAACATCCAAGGTAAATTACGTTAAAATACCTGTAGTTGTATCACAGTTTCGATGCAGTCGTGGCCGAGTGGTTAAGGCGTCTGACTCGAAATCAGATTCCCTCTGGGAGCGTAGGTTCGAATCCTACCGGCTGCGAATTTTTTTTTCTTTTATTATACCCCATTTTGTGCCCCAGGTCAGAAGAAATACGTTTGCACGCGGTGTTCCACCCTCTACGAATCCCCAAACCCTTTAAAACTCCACATCAGTCTACAATGTGGCAAGAATTCCATCACTTCCCTTTGGGAGAAACTGCACACCGTCCTAAAATCAACGAATCTCAACGCCCTCCAAAGACGAGACTCATTCAAGTTCACCTTATCGCCCGAACCGCAATTCGTCAAACAGAAAACCGCCATCGACTTGACAGTGGCACATGCAAAGCCGGAAAACAGCGACCGGAATTTGTACCGTCCTTATCACCAGTCCGCTTTCAAGCCATTTCGCAAAGAAACCCAACCGAAAGTATGGCCCACCAATACAATAAACAATCCAGTTCCAGCCCAAATCGAATGTTTGGTCAGCAGTTTAGGGAAATCCAAACAGGGTCACATTTGTTTATATTGCGGGAAATGCTATTCGAGAAAATACGGCCTGAAAATCCATATAAGGACGCATACCGGCTACAAGCCATTAAAATGCAAATATTGCCTACGGCCATTCGGCGATCCGAGCAATTTGAACAAACACGTACGCTTACACGCCGAAGGGAACACTCCTTACAGGTGAGTTCCACACACTTTTTCAGATGTCAATTGAATTCGTAGTCCTTTCAGGTGCGATTTGTGCGGGAAGATCTTGGTACGACGACGCGACCTGGAACGGCACCTAAAATCGCGCCATTTAATCGAAATGCACGATTCGGACGACACTCTAAGCAATGACGAACGTACAACCATCACATGAGACATACGTTTATTGTACAAACATTTAAATAATATCTTGTTGAATCATTTGTCGGTAACAATTGAAAGAAATTGTGGCAGTGGATTCTAAAAAAATAAATAACTGTGTTAAAGTGGCGCTGATGATCCGCTCTGAATCCAACTTAGATGCGTTTCTTCGCTTCCTCCCTGAGTGCAATCAACACAGCGGACTCTTTGGAGTTGGTGAACGGTTCGATAATTGATTGTGGCTGGGTGGATTGAACAATGCCGGCTGGTGCCAGCACCAACGGTGGATTACGATTCACTGAAACAGAAAACCGCGTTCAGCAAACGAAACACGAACACCGTGCCACTCTCTCACCTAATTCGTCATCCTCCTCATCGACTAACAGCGTCGGTTCCGCCTCCCTATCCGGAAAATTCAGCACTGTCACATTCTTCGGCGGCAAATGGCCCGTCTCCACAATCACCGCCTGATTATCCACCGTCACATCGTCCATCTGGATCGGTTCCGTGGGCACGGCGTACACCACGTCCAACGAAATCGGTGACTCGGTGGAGACGAACGTGTGTGGCGGCACCGGCGCCAGCACCGCTCCCACTTTGATGGCCATCTTGAATGTGCCGTGTAAAACGTGAATTTCCGATGGGAATAAGATGGTCGTTTTCAGACTGTACACAATGATCGGCCGGTCGAGGCGAATCCGCACTGCGGGCGTGCATTGAACACGTTCGTTCTTCACTTGGACTTCGATGAGCGGTCTCTGTTTGCTGATGGAGGAAATGTCGCCATTGGAAATGGTTCGCAGGTTGGTATCGCCAACGATCAGCATCGGAACGACTGTGAAACGATTGGAAATCGTGTACGGCACTTCGGCAAGGACGTTCAACGTTGGTAGATGGTTGGGGGTGGCTAAGTAAGCGGCGGTGGCGCGGTCTTCGATCAAATTGCTGGTTGGTGGGATGTAATGGGGCAACTGGGAGGCGTAATACGGTGCATTGTAACGGAAAATGTTGAAATATGGATTGTAGAGGTGAGGAAAAGGGGTGCAATTGGTGCCGGACAGCAGGAACAAAGCCTAAAACAAGAGAAATGTTGGAAAATTGCTTCACAAACTTGAAAATCTCGTATAACTGTTCATAATTTATGATCGTGACAATAAAATGGACGGAAGAAAATTGGAGTTGGTTTGAAATGGTTCGTTTTATCGCATGTTTTGGCAGTAATTTAAAAATGATTCGGTGTTTAGCTGTTTTACAAGACAAAAAAATCATTAAAATTGTGATGGGAGAACACGGTTTTCATCGTCGAAGAAACCATTGATCGATTAGCGTTTATCGAAAATTGGAAATTAACGATTTTAGGCTTTTCCAATGGAAAATTCGTCGCGGAATTTGAAACGAATTTCTCGCCAGCGGCAGTTTTAAAATATCCATTTTTTTTTACTTAAAAACCACACTAAAATTATTATTAAAATAGCAAGGTCGTTAATTATAATTTCGAGACAATCTTCCGGAATATCGGCCAAACAAGGCCATCATCATTGATATATGAACGCACATTTTTATAAATCCTGACAAAAAACGCCACTATTAAAAATTTCAGTCCCATTTAATTTTATACGAACACAAAATGTCATCGGGTTTTAAAAGCTTTTCCTCCAAATTGAAGAAAACAATAACAATTACCGCATTTTCGAGTGTTCCAACCTTGGAGGCCCGTGTTTATTGTTCTTGTTGGCCGTTTTGGAGTGCCACCAATTTCGCACCCATTGATTATCTAATAAAGTGCGGTTTTTTCATCGAAATTAGATCCGCAATGCGCCCACATTTCGCACCCACTTTCACTCGCATGTAAAATGCAAATGAACCAGAAACAAACCGAAAATGCAGGTTCACGGCTCTTTGTCAATGTCAGTGTCGACCATCAACCTTTGATTTTAATTACGTCAATTAACTGTGTGTAAATCGCATCTAAGCAGGCACCGTACACGGTTTTCTCTTTCACATAGTGGAAAATCATCGTAGGCGACTTGTTACACAGGGTGTTTGAACTGCTGAAGACAATAAAGCGCGTGACTAATAATAATAAATAAAATGACATTAATTTATGTAAATGCGATTCATTGTTGTCCTTTTAAAAAAAAGTTTACCGTAAAAACAAGTCGTTTTAAGTGCATTGACTATAAAAAACAATTTGCCAGATTATATCACGAACTTTGTGCATAATATGATGAAAAAATAATAAAATCGCCTTTTTCCACACACAAACAAGCCCATAAAACGCATACAAATTCGTTACATTGGGAATTGAATAATAAACAAATTTTACCACGTACAAATCGCCTAAAAGCAATAACAATCAAGTGTGCGGAAAAAAGTTGGCCACCTTTACTGCTTTTTAATTAGTGGTTGGGTTGATTAAAAATGCGCACCGAACGCATCGTCGTTGAAAATTAGCACAGGCTACTTAATAATGTAAAAAACTGGATCAAGGAAGTAGACCTAATTTTAAAATCAAGTAAGCAATAATGGATATATAAAAAATGTCGACTTACTAATAATAATTTCATTTTTATGTAAATTTCAGTTTCGGCGAATTTTTTCTCTTCAGTTTGCCAAACAAAAAATAATTTTTTATATGTTCACAAACTACACACAACAGAGATATTACAAAACCAGCTTGGAAATTGTTGGTGTGTTGTTTATACTGAACAGAAGAGATTCCAATTCTTCGGATTTATACGACACACATGGGAGAATGGGGCAAGTTAGCCCCACTCGGGATCCAAATTCAATTTTATTATTTATTATGTGTAAAGATTATTACAAAAAAAAATCGTTGAAAACAACAAATCAAAAGTGTCATGAAAGTCCTTCAAGCGCCCTTCTGGCTAAGGGCCAAACCGAACACTCTGTATATTCGTTATCGGAGTAATTACAGAAAATGCGTTTAAGTTGGCAGGTATTCATTAATTGATGACTTGTAACACGATCGAAAATAAAATATAAAAGAGAGTTGTTCAACAAGACGAGAAGAATAATTAAAAAATATTCTTATTGGCATTGCTGAAAGATATTTGAATTTGGAAAAAAGTTTATTACGATTCTTGTCGATAAAATTGACAAAAAAAAATTAATGTGTATTGAGATATTGACTTAAATTACCTGTTTGAGTTCAATTAGAGTCATCCGAGGTGATTTTTCAATGATAATTCGGGTTAACTGTAAAAAAGTGGCAATCAATCAACAATTATGACTAGTTTGTCATTAAACAGAGTTGTGGACACAATCATGTGACGAAAATCTGCTTCCTTATTTAGTATTAATTCTGTTATTGTGTACCTATACGTTTATTGTGGGCACCGCCTTTAAAATTATTTAAATATCACATTTTCCTGTTGACATTTTAAATTTAAATAAGTAATAAATCAATTTTTGTTGAAAAAGTATTGGAAAAATCTTCATACGATATGATTATTGATTTCGATCGGGTTTTTATATTATTAATTTATGAATTTTATAAATTAGGTACCAAAAATAATAACAAAACAGTAAAAATTGTTCGTTAAGGTTAAATACATAAATTTGAATTAATTTCGGTATGAGGAAATGAAATAAGATGCATTTTTCCAATAAATTTTACGCAAAGTGTGTAAATTTATTATGAATTTATTGCGGTAAGATCAGAGGATTTTTGGGGAGGTAAAAGGTAAACTGTGTTAATATTGACTGAATTATGAGCATTTTATTTACTCGTACAATTAAATGTTGCTTTTGGCTATGTACTATAAAAAGATATTAATTAAATTCCAAAACATCACAACATCTACTTATATCAAGAAATGTTAGTCATAATTAAATGTTTCTGAGCAAATTTATTGCTACTTTTGTATTATTAATTGTTTGAAAATTACATTTCGGTGGACTTTTTTTGTATAAAAGTGCGAGAAAAAAATACAAGGGCACCGGAAAACCTCTTAAAAATTCCCCCAAACAATGAAATATAAATTATTATCGCATATCACACTTTAAAATCGAATAGTTTTTAAGAGTCAAACAGTTTTTTGTTCAGTCAGCATTTAATAGGTTTTCATATCCAATTTAGTTAATTAGTGACAATGATATTAATTAAAGATGAATAAATGTAATTTGAAATTGCCGCTTAGTCATATAACAGATACCTGTACAGTAAAACCAATTAATTATTGTTTAGTTGACGAAAAACGAACTAGATGGCACTAAATGCGTATTATTGATTTAGCAAGGTAGTAAAGTGTTGTGCGCTTTTATTATGATGATAAATTTCCCAATAAAAAATAATAACATTTTTTCTAATCAACAACAAAACATGCATTAACAGAAGAAAATGTCAACAAATCAATTGGAAGAATATCTCCGTATTTTCTACACAAACAAAGAATTTACCAAAAGTATTCCATTAACCTAAGATGACTATAAATTGATTGATTAAAAAACTTTGTTCAAATCTCCACAAAAAAAACCGTAAAATAATGTGTAAGTGACTTGTTTCTGTTAATAACTACACCATTTCCTGTACATTTTCTTCTTTTAGGCGCATTCAATTCAACAACCACACTTGATTAACCTTACGGACAGTTATCATTGTTTTGTCCCCTTTTTTTCGTTACAATTCATTTCCCCTGTCCCGTTCATGTTGTTTGTCGTTTTCCTGTTGTTAAACGAATTCGTTTCAATCCACATTTTAATATAATATGGGTGGTTCTGTTAGTCAAGTGTTCCAATCAGGCAGTGCATTATTATCGAACGGTCATGGCCACAAAGTAACCGATTCGACCAGACAAAAAGTGCAAACAATCTTCGATGCGTTAAGAGCGAATCCAAAAATCGGTGTACAAAGGCTAGAGGGCCTCCTTCAGCAAATACCAAAAGTAACACTCGAAAATCATTCACCCAAAAACCGCAAATCATAAATCTGTTCTTGTTTTTTCCAGAATGAGAACATTCTTATGATCCACGATGAAACTGGCTACAATCTGCTACAAAAATGTGTCGGCGCCAACAACGTGGAGTTGGTTAGATGGCTTTTGGCTCGTCATACGGCTGCTGATGTGAACCGATTCCCTTGCAGTCTTCCTCTACACATTGCTTGCCTAAAAGGGTACACAAAACAGGGAAAACACTCACCAGTCCGTTGTTTTCTAATAAATCTGTTTACAGACATGACGAGTGCGTTGAATTGCTGCTTAAACACGGTGCCAAATCCGATGTGGAGGCACGCATGTGTTGGCCTGGACCGCACAGCAGTAACTGCGAAGAGAGAGGCAAATATTGTAATAGACGATCAATTTTCACACTAAAACCATTGTTACATGTGCATAATGCTTGTAGCTGCCGCTTCGCAGCAAGAGGAACCGTGCATGGAGCGGGACGGCCGCGAACGTCCACCCAGCAAACTGCAATCAGCGATTTATTACGCTTTGGATGGCGATCAAGTGAGTATATTGGGACTGTTGACGCAACGTAGCGAAGATCCCTGGGTAAGAGGGCGACAGATGTGGCGGAGACTGTTTTCTGAACGATTTCTGTTGCAGAATGGCATTTTCCGGCAACGGAAACCGTTGCTGCCAGCGGCATGTGAACGTGGCGCTTGGCGTTGTACACAAAGTTTAGTAACTGAACGGACTGATGAAATTCATATTCTAAAGGATGAATATTATCCAATACATTATGCTGTATCACATGATAGTAAATTTTTAGATTTATTAATTAATGCGGGCGCAGATACAACGGTTAAGACATGCACACAACAAATGACTTTACTGCACGTTGGTATGGAAAGATCGAGGAGTTTTGGAATGTTTCTAATCTTACTGTTTGTTTTTTGGTAGTTTTGTTGGTGGCACACAAGAATCCAGAAGATACGCTAGTTACGATACGTTTGTTGTTAGATCATGGATGTAAGGAGCTGATAAATACACCGGACAGTTTAGGGAATACGCCGTTGCACGCGTTAATCGTGAGATATGCATTGGAGGAGGCTCAGTACGGGTACGAGAAGTGGAATAAATGGGACATTTTGCATCTAGTGCGGTATTTAATACAAAGTGGTGCCAGACCGTCCATAAATCACAGTGGAAATTCGGCGGTGGCGTGCGTATTGCGACATGTACGCGATTGGGATGTGTGCTACGAACTGTTGAATATGTTGCTGCAAGATGGAGGTAAAGTAGGAATCTGTAATGAGGAAGTGACCTACGTTCGAAATTCACAGACATTTCTATATAATTTGATAAAATCGGTTAGATGATTAGTACTGAACGTAACAGTTACTCATTTCAGCGCACAATTACTGAAAAAACTGAAATTGAAAAGTGCCTGAAAAGTTCAAAATTATCACATGATGTATGACGGGTTGCGGCAAACTGCAATAATTTGTCATTTTAAATAGTTTATGAGTTCATTGTGAAATCAAAAATATCAGACTAACTAATTATATTTTTCTTATTTTTTTATATTTGTTTTCCACCCTTGAAAGCCTGTTAATTAACTGTATTACTAAGAAAAATACTAATAGCCATCTAGTAATACTTTCTTGAACTCAAAACATGCCACAGTAGTAAAAACGCGGGTAAATTGTAGGTTTAAACTTTGCAATTCTTTTTTGGCGAAACGGGGCAAAAAACCTCACATTGAAGCATTTTTAATGTAGATCACAAAAAAAAATAAAAAAACGGTCACTTCCTCACTGTAATCGCACAGAACGAACGTTTTTTCATAAAGAAAATACCTTTTCAGCAATGACAAAATGATTTTCCCATGTTTTATGTACGTGACTGTTTCAGGGGATCCGAATATGGTGGGCAGAGACGGCTCGGTGCCACTGATGGTATGTTTGGTGCCGCTAATCAACAAAGACCCCTTGCACCATTTCACACACAGCATGAAAGTGTGCTATTTGAACTGTATTCGCATATTGTTGAAGGCTGGCGCCAATCCAAATTGCAGTTATCGTGCAAATTTAACGCCGTTACATGTACTTGTATTCACTGTATCGGAGAATATAACGCTTAATTGTGATGTACAGAAACAGTTGAATTTCGAATTTATTAAGAATTTATTGATAATGTTGTTGAGTAACGGATTAGATCCGAATGTGCGGGTGAATAAGCGGGTGCAACATATATTGCAATCGTGCATGGACATGATACAGAATGTACGCGATTGTAAAGATATCCATTATGTGTACGATTTAACATTAACATTGATACAATACGGTGCAAATTGCGATCTATGTTTGAACATGTCGGAGGCGATCAAGAATCATCCATTGCATTCGCAAAGTATATGGAAAACGAAGAATTATATCCTGTATTATTACATAATGCTGATATCGAGAAAGGAGAATTTAATTATGGATCCGAATATGAGTTTCGCCAAAATCATAATGCTGTTCTATTTGGTGATGCAACATAAACCGTTATTTGACTGTCTACAAATTTTACATACACAACAGTTGAGTTTAGTGCCAGGCAAAATGACCGAACCATTAACATTTATTATAAGGGATTTATATAAACGTCCTAGAAGTTTAAAGCAAATTTGTCGAGTTAAAATACATAATTGTTTAGGTAGGAAGCCAGGTTTGCATATAAACAAGTTGAATATGCCGAATCAGTTGAAGGATTATTTATTGAATTTTGAACCATAATTATTCTATATTGTAATTGTATGGTCAATATAACTTAACATTCGTATTGGAGGGAAGTCATTTGATGATCTGACAAAATTAATAAACAAAAACAAAAATATATATTATATATTTTTATGATATCTTAATACGCTTTTGAGCTGTGTTCGTGTTGAACAGGGTTTTGTGCAGATAAAACATAAAAACAATGTTATTACATATAAGATTAACAATTTTTATATATATAAAAGTGCCTCTTGTTTCATTTTTCCATTCGGGTTTCGTTTTCTAGCAATTTGCGTCTTTATTGCGATTCTCATTTTTACAACATCTGGCAAAGTCCAAACTTAAACAAAATATCAGCTCTAAATAAAAAAATCTATTGAAAAAATTAAAAAAATGCCAAATACTAATTAAGATTTAAAAAGAAAATAATTATGTAAGTATAAAAAGAATTCTATAGTCTATTTTATGTTAAGAATTACTATTATTATGTGATTTTATTGTTGAGGCATATTATACTGGTATCATATAATTGGAATAAAAAGTACTATTTAATAAAAAATCTTTAATGAACATTTGGAGGTTTTATTTCCTATTAGAATTAAACAAAGTGATATTGAAAAGGTCTTTTATTGTAAAAGTATCGTTCCAAAAATGAAAACAATAGCATAATAGCCCATTTTTTTTATTAAATCTTAATCAAATAACATACTTGTTTTGTTCAAAAATTCATACGATGTGAAAAAAAAATAAACAGCAAATAAATAAAAAGATACAAGATATAAGCAAAATGAAACGTTCCTTTCTGTCGACCTAAAGTAGCAAAACGCAAAAATGATAAGAAAAAACCTAAAAAATAAAATAATATAAATTAAAAAAAAAGGATTACAGCTATAGAACGGCCTACAATTAAAAAAGAATGTAAATAGAATACAGTACAAATAACTTTATTGTTTGTTTAACTATTTTTATATTATATGGCAAAATTGTGGTCTTGCTAGCCCCTTCGAGTCATTTTCTTCTTTTTTATTATACTCTTAATAATTATAATGATTATTTTCATCACAGACACGCATTCATTCGCATATTACACACAATCTTCAATTACACACTTATAATTACGTCTCTAAATTGAAAATTAAACACTTCTCCTGCTTCCTTGGCAAATTTCCTTTACAAAATGATTCCCACATTGTTTTTGGGGCATCTATTTACGCTTAAATATGAATCACAGCAAAAAAACAAAGAAAATGAGATACAAAAACAACAACAGCATCCATTACATTACGATTCGTTTCTTGTAAATATACGCACAATTATTTTGTATAGGAAATTCTTTTAGTACAAAATCAAAAATTAACAAATTCAGTTCAAGTTTGTTTTCAGTTTTCAAAACATCATGAAATTCCTCTCTCGCAATTTCCACACTTATTTAATTAAAGAGACAACATAATTTGTGCAACTAAAATACCCGTTTTTAAATATATATTTATATCGTTTCTTTATTACGAGAGGAAATTCCATTGTGCTTGATTATATATTTCAAAAAATACACTTTTCGGGTATTCTTCTCTTTATACAATTTCTTTTTCGCTATAATCAAAACTGCCAGTTTGCAAAACTAATGGAAAAAAGTATATACATGTTTTAACAAAATATGTATAATTATAATAATAAAAGTGGATCAATTCCTATATTATGATATTACAAATAATTGTATATAGAATTTTATTATTAACTTTTTCAACTGTCAAATTCAGTATATACAAAACGCCTGTTTATTAGCTCATTTTTCACACACATTTCTCATTAATTTTTTTTTTTCGTAAAAATCTTGCATTTTTAAGGCATCTTGCTAATATTTATACATACGAGGAATCCATGATTTTACAGAGTTTGTGTGTAAATAGACTTTTTCTGTTAACGAGTTGCTTTTTTATGTAAATTACTATTTAAATTATTACGTTGTTGGCTAGTGCTAATAGGTTTAGCTTTAATCTTCCACATTTACTCGTTTTACGATAAATCTACAACAAAAATCACTCAATTAGCATTAAAGAAAAAAACGAAAATATCCACATTCTTTCTACTTACAGCTCGGTGCAGCTGAACTATAATTTTTATGTATTTGATCGTAGGTAAACTTAACAAAGGCATCATATTGTTCGGCCAATTTGGCCGTCAATACATTATCATATTCTTCTCTAATTTCCGATTCACGTTCTTTCAACATACGTTCACAAATCAAACCAACCTAAAAACACAACAGTCTCAGTGTACGCCGTTCAAATCGTCCAAAACAGACATTTTTTACCTGTTTAAATGTGAACAACGCACGTTCAGAACGCGATGGGGGCCTATCCGCATTCTCATTGCCCGCAGCACTACTTCCATCCGCATTTTCCATTGCATGTTGCTGTAATCTGTTCCGTTTATGCAGTCTTTTTAGTTCAGCTCTAATATTCTCTGCCATATATTCTACAAATCGCAAATAGAACAAATAACAGTCATTAAATTGTTTATCTTTTATAATTTTTTTGTTATCAATGTCTTCCATCAATCAGCTGACACGAAATGTCAACACAAACACAAAAGATGTCATTTTAACGGTTTTATTCCTAACCAACCCCCATTTATGCACTTACCGGGCGTTAATTTTTTACTGAGTACATCGGGAAAAACGGATTTCGGCTTTGTTGGTGTAATTGGTGTGGACGTTGATGGGCCAGGGCCGCCGAATGTGTGCCGATGCTGAGATGGACGTTGGATCTGTGGCGGTGCACTAGTGGGCGATGTACGATGATCTTTTTGTGTAGGACTACCACTACAAAATGGTGCACCACAACGTCTTCTTTTCGCTGGCCTACTACCCAATGCTGGCTCCCAATCTAATGAACGTTTCAATGTTGCACACGCCATTTCTACTAGCCACCCAAACAAAAGAATATTTAACAAATATTTCCCCAAAGTCAAATGTCCAACTGACTTGGATTCTTGTTTGTTGATTCGAATAACAAATGAATTTTACACATACACACAAAAACCAATCATTACACTAAAAAATTATCATCCACTATTTTGTATAATTGTTTATGGGGTTTTTTAACGGATATTCTACACTATTTACATGGAATCTAGAGTTTATTGATGCTGGTTTCGTTTGATGGAAATTACACATTTAGCACCGTCTATTATACACCAATATGGCGATATGATAGTATGGGAAATAAGAGAAGTGACATTTTAGATGTATGACACACAGCGCTTGCGTAGTAACAGTGTAATTGAACTTGTTTTGACTAGATGGCGCAAGGATAAATGAAAACTGTAATTACGCTAGTTTGGATTAGGAAAATGGAAAATTTCTTGAATCACCAGAAATAAAACGTTTATTAAAGACATATGTAACAATTTAACGTGGACACATAGCATGACGACCACCATCCACAGGCAATGATGCTCCCGTAATGAAACTAGCCTGATCACTAGCGAGAAAAGCGATGGTACTGGCGACTTCTTCGGGTTGTCCGGGTCTGCCCAATGCATGTGTCTCGACAGCTCTCTTCAAGAAAGCTTCATACTGTTCATCATTCAATCCACCTCGTTTTTGTAAATTCGTCACCACAACTCCAGGATTGACGCAGTTAACGCGTACCTGTTTTGGGGCCAATTCTAGGGCTACACATCTAGTGAATTGATCCACAGCTGCCTTCGACACACAATATGATAGAACGTTAGGGAATGACCTGATTCCATTAACACTCGATACATTGACGATATTTCCCTTTGTTTTAATCAAATGGGGCACAGCAAGCATAGTTAAGTGGTAAATAGAGCGTACATTCGTGTTCATAACACGATCATATTGCTCCAAACTGGTGTTCTCTATTGAACCCATTTCTAATACTCCTGCATTGTTTACCAGCACGTCCAGTTTTCCGAATCGATCGATGGTTTTGTTTACAATCGTTTTTGTGTCCTCTTCGTTAGTCAATTCACCGGGTATTATGAGATGTTTGCCTTGGTCTCCACAGTTTGATGCTACTTCAGTAAGATTTGTTACATTTCTACCAGTTAGGACCAAATTTGCTCCTAAACAAGCCAAATATTTCGCAGTTGCGGCACCAATTCCAGAACTGGCACCAGTTATTAACACAACTTTTCCAGCGAAACTCATGTTTTCTAATGACATATGTACGATTTTTTATTCGCTGACCTGTGGCCTGTAGATAAGAAATAGTTAAAATTATGGAAGAATCTTGGAAAAATACATTAAATAAATATTTACATAACCTTACATCCTTGGAATAATTTTGTAATTTCAAATAGTGGCACTTTGTCGAACTGCACGTACAGGCCGATAATGCAGGACACTGTAAAGAGTTTGTTGTTTAAAACATAACCTACAAAAATAACCAGTTGACGTCATAAGGCAGTATTCAATAAAATCACCGAATTTTAACTTGAATTATTAATTAAACATGGTAAATATATCAGAGAAATTGAAAAGATTAGATGCATATCCAAAAACCAGGGAAGAGGCGAAAAATAAAACCTATGGAGGCGCGGCAAGTATGATAATTGTTCAAACTAATTGTACATATTGAATAACGTATCAACTCCCTTTATTTCAGTTACAATTATAAGCGTTATTATAATGACTTCGTTATTTTGGATAGAATTTCTAGATTATTTAACCCCTAATGTTACCGAAGATCTCTTTGTTGACACGTCACGAAGTCCTAATATACAAATAAATTTAGACCTAGTAGTACCTTCAATCTCATGTGATTGTAAGTTAGTGTAAAAGTCAATTTTGCATTTGATTATGTTGTTTTTAGTTATAGCACTTGATGCCATGGACTCATCCGGGGAACAGCATCTACAGATCGAGCATACCGTGTATAAACGGCGATTAAATCTCGATGGTCAACCAATCGAGGAGCCTAAGAGGGAGGACATCACAATCAGAACGAAAACGAACAGTTCAGAGGTAAATAATTGCTGCAAATCGCCAACAGTTTAATATAATTCGGAATAGGCTGTTGCAGCAAATAAAACAGAGTGTGGTAGTTGTTATGGGGCTGCATTGGACCCGAAACGATGCTGTAATACGTGCGAAGAAGTAAGAGAAGCGTATCGAGAGCGTAGATGGGCGTTGGATAATTTAGACAATATAACGCAGTGCAAAGAAGAGAAATTCTCGGAACGATTGAAAACCGCCCATTCTCAGGGATGCCAGATATACGGTAGTTTGGTTGTAAATCGGGTGAGTGGAAGTTTCCATGTGGCTCCGGGGAAAAGTTTCAGTTTAAATCATGTACACGTGCACGATGTGCAACCGTTTTCGTCGAATGCTTTCAATGTGACTCACCATATCAGGCATTTGTCATTTGGTGCGAATATCGACAGTGAAACACACAATCCACTGAAAGATACAATTGGATTGGCTGAAGAAGGTCAGTAAAAAAGTGTTGTATTCAGTCTCAGCTAAAATTTTAATATATAAAGTACTGCATTAAATATGTACAAAAGAGCCATAAGCAAGAATATAAATAAATCTTCTTGGGTATGGCAAACAGTTCCGAACTCAACATCTAATTCCGGAACCGATGGCTAGGAAAGTGCCAAATGAACCGCCTCCTTGTAACATGACTTTTCCTACTGTGTTCACTAATTCTTTGCCCCTTAGTCCACCCCTAAAATGTACGATGCAATTTAATTGATATGCATTGTAGTTGTTTTTTATGTTGTACCTTAAGGCTGAGAATCCTCCAAACAGCGCCCCACTAGCCATTCCAACACAAAATCCTAAAAAGAAGCCCATTTTCATTTTGTCCATACATGAGGGACCTTGTTGATAAACACCTCCTGGTACGGCCGGCATTTTCTTAAAAAAATCGATTAATTATGTAAAGAGTGTTAAAATTAATTAATATGTACCTTTATTTGTCGGAAATTTAGTTAAATTATTTGAGATTGTTTTGTTTTTCTTAAATTTTCCAAGTTGGATAAATAATTTATAGGTTATGACAAGATCAAGTGTCATGCAGTGACCTTTAATACCAACAATTTGGTGGCAAATTCAAAAATGAATTTTGTTTCAGGGGCCACGATGTTTCAATATTATTTAAAAATTGTGCCCACATCTTACCAGAAACGAGATGGTACATTAATACATTCCAATCAGTTTTCTGTTACGAAACATCAGAAAACGATATCAGTGATGAGTGGTGAATCGGGAATGCCTGGAATATTTTTCCAATACGAATTATCGCCCTTGATGGTAAAATACACGGAGAAAGACCGTTCATTTGGTCATTTTATAACGAATTTGTGTGCTATTATTGGTGGTGTGTATACTGTAGCTGGACTGTTTGATAAAATTTTATACAATTCTTTTCAATTGATTCAGGCAAAAATCGAATTAGGGAAACTGCCGTAGTTTTATTTATTGTTTTAATATTTTTAAATAAATTGCACTTTTTAATGTTTGTCATTTATTACAAAAAATCACGAATTGTCTACAATGTTTTAAGGAACGCATTATATGCATGGACCGAGGATTTGGCGACTTGTGTGCAAAAATGTGAATCTTCTCCGCTTACTAAAGTAAACAATCCAACGTAATTCGGTTTTGTTGGATCGTACTGAGCACGGCCCAATTGCTCCAAAAACATGTGTCGTTCCATAAGGCGTCGTTTCCGCCACGTTAAAATTGATGGCGTCTCGGCAATTCTTTCTAAGCGAATGCCCATTGTTTTGTGTACATATTCGAACGTTTGTAAAATGTTGTGTTGACCTGCAAATTGAATTGTTTCAATGGAAATTCGATTAATTTGTTGTTTTAACTAACATTTTGTATAGACTTTAGGTGCTTCAAGTAGAATTTTCTTCATTTCTTCAGGAGTAAAGCCCATTTCCTCTTTTACAACAAACATATTTATTCTGATTTTTTCTTCAGGGTAGGTAATTAATTGTGGACGTCTGGAAGCAAGCAGTCTGACTTCATTGCCGGTTAAATTAAACTTTTTCTGAAAGAATCCTAACTTTTCATCGATAAATTGGGTGCTGAAACAATGTTTTTAGAAAGTTGAAGAAGTTATTTAGATTTCTTACCTATGTGACAACAAGAAAGGGTTTCTATCTACCATACTTGTGATCATTTCATCAGTAAATTTCTTGTATTTGAAATAATTGATTCTGGTTTGTAGGTTATTTAATTCTTCTTTCAATATAAATGGATTCTTGGTAATAAGTCCACCAATTCGATCATTTTCTATTCCCAATTCTCTTATAAATATAATATGATCCTTTATATCTTCAAATTTAAGTCCTAGTATAAAGGGTGCTGCTTCTTTATTGCGTTCCAGTCTTTCAAGATTCACTTTCAACTTTAATAATTCTTGTAGGGTTTCTGATTTATTGATATAAGCCGCAAAATTGAATGTGGGTTTTAAATAAGTATCAATGTTGGACAAATCCTCATTTTTGTGTGGTACTAATACAGATTTATCTTCATTCTCGTCATTTTCTTGTTCTAGATCATGGTCTTTGGTTATTGTTGATTTTTGTAATTCAACGGTGGAATAGCTTTTCCATACATTATTAGATTTGTTATAAAACTGTTTCCAAATATGTCTTAGCATTATCACAATGAATTAAGCAGTTTTACACATAATAAAAGATATTTTGAATTTGGAACTTCCCCAGAACGTTTTTATTTTGTATTTGTGGTTATGTTATGTTTTTACAGTTCTCTATTTTGAAAATTTACAGCGACCTGTAATATCTGCTCTCCTAACTGCCATCTACTACTATTTATTATAACTTTATATAACCTAACATTTGTTTTGCGTTGTTTTTAATTCTTTTATGATAAACTAATAATTTTATAATGTTTAAAACATTTAGAGCGACATTTAAACACCTAATAAAAGTGAACAACTTTTCTCAAAAAGTAGCACAACCATTACGTAGTACAAAACCAAAGTCAACCAGAAATACTGTAAGTACCCCCAGTGAGCACTGTATACTGATTTAAAAATAAATTAGCCACAATATTTTCAAGACATTAAACGTGTACGAGTAATTGGTGGCAAGGGAGGCAATGGCTGCATATCTTTTCTGCAAATATGGAGCAACGATCATGCTGGCCCTGATGGAGGTGATGGTGGCCATGGGGGCCATGTAATATTAAAAGCCTCTGAAGACGTAAAAGATTTAGTAAATGTACCGACAGTTGCACAAGCGGAAAATGGTGAAAATGGTGCCAATAAAGACTGCAACGGAAAAAATGCAGACCACTTGATTTTAAAAGTTCCAATTGGGACAATAATAAAGAATGACAATGGTCAAGTTATTGGCGATCTTCACAAAGCAGGACTTATGTTTGTGGCTGCTCGAGGTGGTGCTGGTGGCAGAGGTAATCATTTTTTTATATCAGACACCGAACAAGCCCCAAACATTTGTGAATATGGTGCCGATGGGGAACATTTAGATTATACAGTTGAAGTTAAAAGTATGGCTCATGTTGGACTGGTAAAACGGACAAATCCTTAGTTTCGGTCAAAATAATGTATTTTCTGGTTGTAGATAGGACTTCCGAATGCGGGGAAAAGCACTCTTTTGCGAGCAATCTCAAGAGCAAGACCCAAAGTGGCTCCATATCCGTTCACTACTCTAAAACCGCACCTTGGAATGGTTCAGTATGACGATTACGAGCAAGTGGCCGTTGCAGATTTGCCCGGTTTAATTGAAGGTTCACACAAAAACCGTGGCTTAGGTATACAGTTTCTAAAACACGCAGAACGATGTATGGCTCTGTTATATATAATCGACATTTCATCAGACACTGCCGAACAGCACCTGAAAACCCTTCAATTCGAACTGTCTCAGTTCAGTAATAGTCTTGAAACGCGTCCACAAATTGTAGTCGCCAACAAAATCGATCTTCCAGACGCGGAAGAAAATCTGGAACGTTTCAAATCGCATACAAATTTACCAATAATTCCAATCAGTGCAAAATTAGGTTTAAATATCAAACAATTATTACACGAAATTCGGGCTATATACGATAACAACACAGAAAACTGTGCAGATGAATAATTTATTTTTAAAAATACAAAACCGTATTACAATTTACTTTCAGCAAATTTCTTTGCCACATCCAAAATATCATTCACATCGACCGAATTGCTGCCGGAAGCTTGCGCGGAATCCGCTTTCCCACCACCTTTGCCACCAAGTTTCGTAGCGACAACTTGCACCCACTCATTGGCCTTCAATCCCTTCTCAATCGCCCCTTTCGGTACAGACGACAAACAGAACATCTTATTCGAATCCACGTCCACTGTAACCAGCAACGCACTCGTCACTGGACTCAAACTGCGAATCTGTTTCAAAGCCGCATCCAACGCTTTCGTATTACTGTACGCCTTCAACTCTTTCACCAAAATCGGCAAATTCGGATGCGTTCGAACGAACTCTTTCATTTCATCCACCACCCGATTTGCAACAGCCGCTTTAGCAGCACGCTCTTTATCATCTAGATTCTTTTTCAATGTTTTCAAAGCGTTCCGGATCTCCTCTTTCCGCCAATATGGTATAACAGCATGTGAAACCTCTTCCGTAAGTTCCACAATTCTTCTCACATATTCTTTCGATTTCGCACCATCTTTATCATCGCCAATCAACGATTTCATTTCATTCAATCGATTCTCAAACAATTCGTATTTTTTTAACGCTTTTGCAGCCTCCGGTCCGGTGAGTGCAACAATTCTCCTAATCCCTTTAGCAATCGCTTCTTCACTAGCAATCACAAAATCGCCAACATGTCCAGCATATTTCAAATGTGTACCGCCACAGAATTCGATCGATGTGTCATTGCCCGCCGGTCCGAACGGATCCGCTTCCAATGCTTCCACCGGAATTCCAATCGACACAACACGCACTGGATCCGGGTATGTTTCCTCGAAAACAGCACGTAAACCGTGAATTGTTTTCGCAACAGCTAAATTCGTCTCGCGTGCATAAACTGCCCCATTTCTCGAGATCAACTCTCGAGCACAAATCTCAGTATTCTTCACTTGTTCAACAGTGAGAGCGCCTTTGTGTGTAAAATCGAAACGCAATCGATCGGGTGCCACCAAAGAGCCTCGTTGATCAGCCTCCGTTCCCAGCACTTTCCTCAAACCGTAATTCAACACATGCGTGCCCGTATGATTGTTCATAATCAAACGTCGACGATTTGTGTCCACATTTAGCACGACTTTATCGCCCGTTTTCAATGTACCTTCAATATTTCCAATGTGTATCACATATCCGCCTCTCACTTGTACATTTTTCACCGTAAATTCAACACTCTCATCATCCGATTTCACAATATAACCGGTATCGTACATTTGACCGCCTTGTTCAGCATAGAAACTCGTTTTGTCCAACATAATGCCACATTCTTGTCCGCTGCTCACTTGATCAACGAATTCTTTCTGGTAACGTAGACAAATGACTGTCGCCTCGCATGGTGCAAACTTGTAATCGCCATTCACATTGGAATCGGCTTCGTATGCGTATTTGGCGGAATCGTCGGTTGGTGGTACGCCTTTGTTTTGTAATTCGGTGATTGCATGTACGTCCATATTGATTGTGTCCTCAATTCCGCCGGCTTTGCCTTGCGATGCGATTTGGGCGGACTTTTTCGCCTCTTCGTACATCACCATATCCACATTTAAGCCTTTCTCTTCGGCCATTAATTGTGTTAAATCCACTGGGAAACCGTACGTGTCGTACAAACGCCAAGCAACATCGCCAGGCAGAACTGTTGAATTGCCCAGTTTTGTTATGGTGCGATTTAATAAATTCCGTCCACGGGTGAGCGTTTTTAAGAACTGTTCCTCCTCCTCATTGATCACATCGATGACACTTTGTGGATCTTTGCGTAGTTCTGGAAACGTGTCGCCTAATATTTCGACCACGGTATGGACAAGGGTGCTGAAGAATCCTGGTTTAGCGTTCAGTTTTTCGGTTGCATAACGCACAGCTCTGCGTAGAATACGACGGAGTACGTAGCCCCTGCCAGTGTTGTCTGGATGACCGCCATCCGAGAGGGCGATGGTGATTGTACGGGCGTGATCGGCGAGCACTCTGTACGCCATATCGATTCCCTGCACGTCTTCGTTGCCAACGCGGCCCTGATAAGGCGGGGCGCCGGTTCCCTTCTGGATGGCATCGAATAGTGGTGCGAACAGGTCAGTGTCGTAGTTGGAACGTTTGTTTTGAATTACAGAGACAAGTCGCTCTAAACCCAGACCGCAATCGATGTGTTTTTTAGGTAGTGGTTTTAAAGAGGCGTCGGTCTCGCGATTGAATTGGATAAAGACAAGATTCCAGATTTCTAGAACGTCCGGATCGTCTTGGTTTACTAATTGGGGAACGCTGCGACCACCGATACGGTCGAAATGGAGTTCGGAGCATGGACCGCAAGGACCGGTCTCTCCCATTTCCCAGAAATTGTCTTTCATGTTGCCGGGAATGACGTGGGTTGGTTCTACGCCCAAATCGAGCCAAATCTGAAAGGGAATGAGTGCGTTTAGAGGCGGTTTTGTGGAGTTTTTTTCTACACGCACCTGTTTGCATTCGTCGTCTGGTTTTAAGCCGCTTTTCTCGTCTCCACCGAAGTAGGTGACATAGAGACGGTCAGCTGGTAAATGCAAACGTTTGGTGAGGAGTTCCCAAGCCCATGCACAGATCTCTTTCTTGAAGTAGTCGCCAAACGACCAATTTCCCATCATTTCAAAGAAGGTGTGGTGGTAGACGTCTTTGCCCACATCGTCCAAGTCGTTGTGTTTGCCGCCGGCACGGATACATTTCTGTGTGTTTACAGCACGCACTAATTTGGAGAGATCGCTGTTTGGATCGACGGTTCCCAAGAAGATTGGTTTGAATTGGTTCATGCCAGCATTGGTGAAGAGTAATGTGGGGTCGTCCAGTGGGATAGTGGATGAGGAATGGACGTAAGTGTGTGCTTTCTCTTTGAAAAAGTCAATGTAGGCATTACGAACCTCTTTTGCGGTCATTTGAGGGTTCATGTTCGGTTTTTTTGATGGTACCTGAAACAAATGTGGTAAATGAAATACAAGAACTGTGTGGTAAAGAATGTGAGCTACTTTTTAATGAAGTATAACATATGGACCAAACGAGTTTTCAATGATGAAATGTTGAAAATGTCGTGCAAGAGAATTTCTGAGAGGACAGAAATTACGTAAATTGAGGTCCATAAATTCAAACAACTTACGTTAATTAAATAAAGTGAGTAGTATTTAGGAAGAGGATATATGTATCGGCGAGTAGCATGAAAATAAAAAAAAATGCAGACCACGTTGGTACAAACTACAAATGTCACTGTCACTTTTTTAAAAAGAAAGAGGTTAACAGATAGAAAACAGGAAACTTCATTTGGTTTACAGGAAACTGTAAATTGCTCAAATACAGGATTCTACTTGTGAAAAGATTTGAATTTTGAAATGGCGTCTGAAGATGTGATGTTAAAATTAGCAAAAACAATTAATTATTCAGAAATTGGCATTATAACAAGCTATAAATGTGGGTAAGCAAGTATTGCATTAAAAATGATATGTTCTTTAATTTGTTATTGACCATTTTACAAAGTTGATGATTTTCATTAATTATTCAAAAATGAGGTTATTAAAAGTTTTATACAATTAACGGTATTTACCATTTACTTTCCACGTGCGACTCAAGACCCCAAGAAGTACACGTGTTTAATAAAAAAAAAACAGTACATAATACCTACGAGATGTCTGAATAATTGATATCTAATATTTAACGATTGGCCACGTTGTCATCTCCGCCTAATCTATTTCCTATAAATGTGCTGCTTTCCCAGGGAAATTCATGCATTTGCTAAAGTCTTGATGACCAACTTAAAGAAAATCAATCAAACTTGGCTTGATATTCAACCGAGTATTCAGCCTTCATCAAGACTAATCCATAAATCGGAAAATTCGTATGACGATAACCAAAGCACATTGGAAATAAGTTGCAAATCACGATTTGCATTTTTGAGACACTTAAAAAAGATCTCAGATAACAGCAAACATACAAATAATAAAAGAGAATAAACCGTGTCTCTTTTTAATGCATATTAAAGTAGGTTTATTACCAGTATAATTTCCGGGGCATAAACACGCGTTTTCCAGAAACTTATTAAAATAAATAGACGTTTTCCGATCCACATATTTCTCATACCATAATTTCTATGCAATAATATACCGATTTAAACTTTAATACAGCAATAAATCAATAAAACAATCCTCCTTCTCCCCATAATTTCTTTCTGAAAACTGATCTACTTCGGAAATCACGCATTTATTTCCTTTATACACACAGAAAAACATTCGGTAAGTTAAAACAGACAGAACTGTCAATAATTCATGCACGAAATTATAAAAAAATCCAATCCCCACATCTATAATTCACAAGTCCATTTAAAAGACAATCAAACATTAATCCAAACATAATAATACGGTAATGGTCATTTACAACACATTTTTATCATCAATCCATCGACATGTTCTAATACTTTCCGTTTTGTTTCAGGTCCACACACCCAAAACATGGAAAAAAACCTCAAAAAACATGTCCAGTCCATCGTCGTGTTTATATTCAAGTGAAAAGCGTGTTATGCCACTTATCAAACTTATCACAGTTTGTAGATCGGAAAAAGTAACGTTTGTTGCGCATAGGAGAGAAAAGCGCACATTAACCACACGTCAGTCTCAGTATTGGCGACGACGACGTCGTCCACCACCACAACATCGAGTTGCCGTCTTTATATAGTCCAGTAAGTGAGAATCAAGTGTGCACAGAGAGTCGGAATGCGCTCGCCGGTCACCCAAAATCGTGTGCACCATGGAACAGTCGCCAGTCAGTCTGTGATTTGCGTCAAAACAGTTTCAATTGAACAGTGACTGAAAAAAGAACAATGCAATCGTCCACATTGAGCTGTTCGCCGAGGGTGAATCGAGTGTTGGATCCGCAATTGGCCACAATGGCCACAAATTTATTGGCGCCCGTTAAAACGGAACGTGAAATATTGGAGAATTCAATGCTGGAAGATGATCCGAATGCGAATTGTGCAGTGGTGAGGGCGAGTGGTGCGGCACTGGAACCGATCCCACCCCGATGGGGACCGCAACATAAAGGTGCCCAAGAATTGGCGAATTTGTACAGTAAAGGTGAGGTTTAAATTTAAATTTTATCGGGGCACTTGTTGTGTCTAATGAGGATTGAATGAAAATTCCACGATGATTTTAAATGTGTTCTGTCACACATTTCGGTGTAATATTGGCGACAATTTCGGCCTCGAAATTGTGTTATTTTTAACGATGGATTTTTTGAGTATAGAGAAAAAGTGGTCAATGGAACACGAGATGCTGTTGCAATTATTTGAGGTAGAGAAATTGTTTTTTTATTATAAATGCACCCACTAAGTGTGTAGAGAATTCAATAAGTTTGTTGACCTATTGTTTCGTTTTATTTTCTGTTTGGAGTTGGAAACAGTTTTATTAGAGAAAGTTTAAATGTGCAAGATGGGGATTTAAGTGAAATGAACTGTCGCTGAACTTTTCAGCTTAACATGAAGAGTTGAATGTTTGGGGAATCATTTTTTTTTTGGGAAATTTAACATTTTAGATCATAATTAGATGATAGGATAGTTTAAGGTGGTTGATAAGATAAAAATTGTCGACAATTCATTTTATTTGTTTAATGATAAAAATATTTTTATGTTTAAGGAATTTTTGAAGGATTAGATAAATAAACAGGGGCGAGAATTTCTTGCAACGTTTTGAAATTGGAGCAGGAAATAAAAGGGTTGGTCTTATTTATCTTGTTTACCAAACGGATTGATAACAGTTGAAAAACACAATGATATTATTGGATTTTTTACATTTATGTAACTGCTTTAGATTGGAAATGAGCGAAAAACACACGTAATTAGTCCCTAACCCATTTTTAATAAGACGAAAGTGTTAAGAACATCCATCACTAATGTGCTCTTAAAATAGCCAATCGACTGGAAATTGTCACAAAGTTTTTCAACGTAAATTAAAGTGTGTTCGTAAAATCAGCAATAGATCGGTATTTATTACTTTAGATCTATAAAAATTGCCTACGGGAAATGTTCAATTAAAATGATGGAAAACACTGCCCGAAACCAGTGGAAAAGAATTTTCGTTCTGGATTTATGTGACTATAAGTTGATTTAATTTGTGACACAATTTAGAGAAATTGTTTCGGACGATTGATTTTCTTTGTTTAAATTACTTTGTGATTTGATTGGAAGTGCGTTCGATTTTTTGTTGTTTAGGAAGAGGTTTTGCGGTTTTCATTGTTAAATTGTAAACGTTTGGGGGATTAGTGAATAAAATATCGACGTGTTCTAGTTTGGTTTTTAAAAATCAACCTATTTATCCTTAAATGGAACATGCATTAATTAATGAAATATTTACAAATGGAATCGTTGTACTTTTTAAGTACAAAACAAACTTCTTAAAATCAATACGTCAAAAGTTGTTTGTAGTCGATGGATGATTTTATGTTACAGTTTGGAGAAATTGATATTTTAGAAATGTAGGGAATCAATTTTTGCGGAAAATAAGCTGGAATGTCCTGTTAATCCTCGCAAATCGAATGTAAAAATGTGTGTTTATTGATAGAGTGCGACAAATCAAACCGTAAATTAACATAATTGGGTGATTTCCGACAGGAATAAACGATAATCGAAATTATGAATGGATTTTGTTGTAGTTGTGGATTGACGTATTCGATATGGAAATGATGGAAATTGTAATCGTATTACAAATTGATAAATTCGTTCTTTTTTATCGAAATTGATGATTTGTTAAAAAAAAATTATTGTGTTCAATAGAATTGAAGAGATCATATGATTTTTATTAGAATTTGTGACTCACAGTTCTAATATTACTGTTTAACACATTTATTATTACTAACTATGAAGATTGTTGTAAACAAAAATTCTTAAATTCATTTTGCTGCTAAATTTAGACAAATTTTTATTGCCCTTTATATAAAAGTGTGGCAAAATGCGAAAGATAAGATAATTAACATTGTTCCAAATATTTGCGTTATTTTAAAATATAGAGTGGAGAATAATTAGTCAAGCAATGAAACTGTAACATATTTCATTTCTCTTTGTAGACAATTAATGAACGTTATTTTTAGTCCATTATTTTATTCTCTGTGTAAGTAAATTGCAGTTGACCTATAAAACTTCCTCACCCTTTTTTATAAACCAACCACTCATACAATGACCAATCCTTAAAAATGAAATTTTTTATTGCTGATTGTGTGTGGCGTTTTTCTATTTGCTTTTTTGTGGTGTTAGAATATGTAAATTTCTTCCTCCAAGAGTTATAATTGTTTTTTTTTTAAGATAACAAAAAGAGTTTCCAGTAGTTTAATTTGTTGGTTGTATCCCAGCCTATTTTCACCCTCTATTATTATTATATGGTCGTTTATAAAATTTTAATGCTGAGAAAAGGTTAATAATGTGTACTTTGTAAATAAATGATTAGAATAGAAACACCTACGTGATTACTTTGAAAATGTAGGGCTCTCAAAATCACAATTAAAACCAGTTTTCTTGCATGTTTTAATAAACAAATTCTAAAACTCCCTTAATTTGTCCACAGGAAAACGTACCCAAGAATGCATCTGTGTCGGTATTTGCCTGACTCTAATGGGAGTGAATTTCCTATTTATTTTATACCACGTCCAATTGGAAAAACTGAGCACAATTCTAGCGGCCGCATGTTGTGGCATAATAACAGCCGATTTTGGGTCGGGTTTTGTGCATTGGGCCGCCGATACGTGGGGATCGGTTGAATTGCCAATCATCGGTAAAGTGAGTATAAACAATTGATTGGCAATTAACGGAACGACTTTAAATGTGTGTGTATTTTAGAATTTCTTACGTCCATTCCGTGAACACCACATCGATCCGACGTCGATAACTCGTCACGATTTCATCGAAACGAATGGTGACAATTTCATGGTGACTATACCGTTTTTAGGGCGTATGGTTTGGGACTTTTTGACGTTGTCTGAGGAGGAAGTGCAGCGCAAATTCACGTGGAACTGTTACATTTTTCTGTTGGCGATTTTTGTTGCAATGACAAATCAAGTAATTTGGTGTATGAAGTGAAAATGTGAATGGATTAATGAGGTTTTTTGTTGGGCAGATCCACAAGTGGTCCCATACGTACTTTGGACTGCCTGGTTGGGTGGTGTTTCTGCAAGAGCATCATGTTATATTGCCCCGTCGTCATCATCGCATTCATCATGTGGCGCCCCATGAAACGTACTTTTGTATAACGACTGGATGGCTGAATTGGCCATTGGAGAAGTTGCATTTTTGGAGTGCGTTAGAAGTGGTTATTGAGACAGTGACGGGATTTAGGCCGAGAGATGATGATCTGAAGTGGGCGAAGAAAGGGACGTGATAGAATGTGTTTTTTTTCAGTTGTTGAAATAATAAAACAACCAAATTGCACCAAATATTGTAATCACTCAGGTTTATGCTTAATGTCGAGCTTTAATGGGACTATGTTATATTAGTTAAATGAAACGTAAATATTTTAAATACCAGTCAAATTATATTATATAAATATTGTCGCATTAGGTGAATTGTGAATGTCACATGGTTTTTTACACCGAAATGTATATCGTTTTATAGTTTTATTCCAAGTGCCTAAAATCACGCGAGACGAAACCTACTTCTCTGTAAGTGGATTAAAAATGTGAGATAATGTATATTTTCTTTGTTGTAGTTTTTCATTACTGCATTTTTGAAATTGTTTAAATTGATTTAAGTTTGTGATATAAATGGGTTTTTGGGGAGATTTTTTGGGACCAACATCTTGAGATATTTAGAATAAGTTATGTAGAAAAATGTTTTTGTTTTCTCATTGTATATTTATTCAGTAAACAATGACTAGGAGTTGTTTTAACAAGTTTAAGTGTATTAGAGTTGCACATTATGTAATTTAAGCGAAATATTTCTATACCATTGTATTGAGTACAATTTATAGGTGATTTTTGTTAATTGTTATTGGTTGGGGAAATGAATGGACGTGTATTGGTTGTTAATTGTTGCCATATTCAATGAAAACAATCTTTAAAAATATTTATTACGTAAGATTTTATAGATTGTGGGTGATATGTATGTGCTCATAGATTTTCATAGTTTCATGAATAATTCCTTTAGACTTATGTTCAATTTTAAAATATTGTTAATTATGTTATAAAGATTCAATACGAGGATTATGTGTGATAGAAATATGCTTTTGTGCTCTTAATTTAATAAATTTATGCTTAAATATATTTTTTTAATTCAAATTTTGCGCGCTTTACAATTTTCAAATAGAATAGAATCCGCATGCGCAGAGAAACGACGAATCGGTAACAAATTATTTGAGGTTAGATTACCACAAAATAAATGTTTAAAAGTTTTCCTAATAAAACGATTTGTTAACAGTATATTCGATTGAAATCGATTTTATATCAATTAAAAAATGGTAAGTTCGATGTTATTGTTTAACCAGAATTTTAATTCAACATATTTTTTAGTTACCTTTGTCGCTTCTGAGAACTGCCCAAAACCACCCAATGGTATGTATAAAAAGAAAATAAATTATATTTCGTTGTTCACAAATTGATTTCAATCTATTTTAGTTAGTGGAATTGAAAAATGGGGAAACATACAACGGTCACTTAGTCAGTTGTGACAATTGGATGAATATCAATTTACGTGAAGTTATTTGCACATCCAGAGTAAGATATCTGCTTTTAAATAAATCTGGTACAACTTAAGAACCTTTTGCAGGATGGTGATAAGTTTTGGCGTATGCCAGAATGCTACATACGTGGAAGTACGATAAAATATTTGAGAATACCGGACGAAGTCATCGATATGGTTAAAGAGGAGGCGGTTATAAAGAATCGTGGACGTGATAATAAAGGAGGCAGAGGAGGACAGAATCAAAGGAATCGACCGGCTGCTAGGGGCAACTTTGGAGGCCGAGGAGGCAAAGCAAATCCTCAAGGAGGTGGCAAGAATCCCCCATTCCAAAAGAAACTCAAGCAATAAGACAGACCCATTTATTATTAATTATAAGTCTGACAATTTATTTAATGTAAATCCGTACAGTTAATTTCTTTATAAAATATTTAATGAATTGAGTCGAAATAAACTTGAAAAAACAGAAATCCAAGTTGCTTTGATAAAAATAAGCCGTAGAGCGCCATCTATCCACTCACCACCGCACCTTTGCTCTACCGGTTTCAGGATAAATCAAAATTTCAGCACTTGCGCATCGAGCACAAATGAACTTTTTCCTAAAAGCTTTTTGGTGGCTGCTTCTGCTCCTTCTTGACAGATCGTAAAAGTTGATAAAAAGTTCCTACAACAAGTCGATACACTGTTTATTACACACAATTTAGCTAATACAGAATCAATAAAATCCGTTAAATTAACATCTAATGAATCAAGTGTAAGTGGCTTATTTTACTGCTCAATATAAAGTGTTTTTGAAAATAATCAAATGTCCTCTTCAAATATAAATAGAGTGCTGACAGTGGTACTGAATGTCATCAATAAATCCTCCAAGTATAGCTATGGACGTTGACAGTCCATCCAATGGACCAGGCACTTTAAAACGCTGCTCCAGTGCTCCAATGATCAACGATTCAGTCACAATTATGGCCACAGCGAACCCTTCAACATCATCAGCCCGGTAACTGTCCACACCATCCACCTGCAACCGAAACTAACCCCGCTTTTTGCAGAGATCCACAATGTTTCAACATTTTCGGCTCTTCGATTCCAGTGGCGAGACCGAGACGGTTCAGTGCCAGTTCCAGTTCCGTTCCTGGTTCCCCCGTATGTATTCCATTGCAATTCCCATTAACAAGTGTCTATCGATTGTTGTTGTAGGTCGGTGTTCGGCTAACACCTCGAATAAACCAGTTGCGACAAGAGGAGCATGCCGATTTGAGTAATTCCCGTGAATTGGCCCATGAACGTGAGATACACAACACAATGCAAATGTCACAGTCGTGGGAGGATCTGCGTCTTATGAACGAATCTCATCATGAGAGCAGGACGAACAAAATGGGACCGTTGCATGTCACTTTGCCATCGTACAATCTGCTCAATTCACCAACACATTCATCACCAACGCGACTCAGTTCGCCTGGCTTCCAAAGTCCCACAAGAACGTCGCGAACGTTCATTAGACGCAGTGCCAGTCCGGTGTTGAGGCCCAGTCCATTGGGCGTTAAGAGGAAATTGGATGATGATGCCAGTCCACGTGCCAAACGGGTGTACAGTTACTCGGTGTCGGACCGTGGCGGTTTATTGACAACCACATCGAATTCCTTGCCAGGTTCATTGAGTTCTGTTGGAACGCCGGAAAGTTTGTCGAGTGCCGATTCGCCTGGTTTCAATTTTAGGAATGTTGATAGTCCAAGTCCGAGTAGGGCGATGCCACAAGAGCCGATGATTGTATCGAAAAGTGACCATGATATGACTGAGAGTCCTAGTTAATTGGTAACGTCTTCTTGAATGTTTTATTCTTTGTCTGTTGCTATTGAGATTACAACTAATTCAATATTTTGTATACCAAATAAGTGTGGATTGAACATTGTTTTTAGACAGATTTAACAGAACATTTCTGGACTGATATTAGAGGCGTTGATATTTGTAATAACAATTCAGTTTTTTTAAACGTTATCATGTTTTTTTGTTGATGTATGAATAATTATTGTTAATGCATTGATTTAAAGAATTTGTTACACTAGTCAAGAGTTAAAATGTTAATTTTATTTACTTGAATAATGCAATTTTTAATGAATCATTTTCGGGATTGTAATCAAATTAAGATATTAATTGTATTTCAGAACAGTACCCCTAAATATTTACTGTGTATGTATATAAAGTTTAAGCTAGTAAAAATATAAATTATAACATTGAAAAAATCTTCCATTAGATATATTGACCATTATTGTATAGTTAACTGAAGTGAAAAATTGGTCAAAAGCTCGGTTGACTGTACAATTGTAGTGCCTATAAATCTAATACATGTTTTTCCTTCTGTTTTTGATACAATTTAACAATTTAGACTGATTTTTATTCATTAAATAGTGTTTATCAAAGCATGGAAAATGGTCGTCCATTTTTTCAAGTGCTCTCATACTTTACTAAAGATGTAATATCTACTTTGTATATAGTTCAATATTGTTGCCAATTATATTAAATTGTTGATGTAAATGAATTTTCGTCATAAAACAATATTCAAGGACTTTGTTTTTATTTTTCCTACATGTTATATTTACTGGTCCTGAACGGAATGAAAATTTTCCTGCTGCCATCTAACGATTCATCACTACAAATGGTAAGTTTGGAGTTTGCCCAATAGATGGTGCAACTCCAAAAGTCATAACGTTCTTTGAAAATTCCTATTTTCTTTTGTATTTTCCGAGCTGAAAATTTGGAAAATCTAGACAAAATAGATAAACAAATTTATCAGAACTCTCTTTTAGAAGTTGAATTTTAAATTAAGACGTCGTTCACTTGTAATTCCGAGACGACCCAAACTGATCCGAAATTCTAACCTCATATTGGGGCAACAGAGACAACTTCCAATCTCGAGCGGTAAGAGTACATTCAGTGTTTCCATTCAACACAGCAATCAGCTGTCGCTTACACTTCGTCTATCCTTTATCATTACATTTATAATCGGTTCTTCTATCGTACTTTTGTGCTTTCAGCTATCTGTCAGTCAGTAGTAACGAGGAAGTGAAGCAAGTAATAAAGAGACTCGTCATAGTATAGAATGGCTACATCACGAAAAAAGCAAGACGAGAAAAACTTGAAAATACTACGTGAATTAGGTGCCCTACCGCAAAACAAATACTGTTTCGATTGTAATCAAAGGGGCCCCACATACGTGAACGTGACAATAGGCTCATTTGTGTGTACAAAATGTTCTGGAATACTGTAAGTACCGTTTTTGTTTCCTTGTAGAAATTCGTCAGGTGCACCTCATTTTTGGTGTGTGTGCCTTTCCATCCACCTGAACGAAGCCGCATGACTCACCCACAACTCGAAAAAAGATGCGGAATTGTTTGTATTGTTTCGTTTATTCATGCATAGAAATCCTTACATAAAATCGCTTGGGTAATTTGAAGGACGTAAATAAGAGAAACGATTTTGATAACAATTTCAATAGGATAATAGAAAATTAACAGACAATAGCATTTCCTTTTAAGATGGATTATAATTAGAGAGAAATGATGGTATCCTTTGTGGAGACGACTGCATTCATTGTTTACTACATGTGTGTGTGTTTTATTGATAATAACAAATCCATTCCGACGTGGTGAAGAGACAGTTATAGATATCCTTTTTGCCCTATGACCGCATGTATTTTTATTTCCACACATCAAAGGATTCGCGTACATTTCGTCTCAAAATACTGCGCCTTTTTCTGTTTATAGAGAAACCGTCTTACAGATGCAATTAAATCGTATTTGATTTACGCATTTTAAACTTTTCGGCGGTTTGGAAACTGGAATTCCCATAAAGAGGAGAAATTCGCAAATGAATTGCTTACCCGGAACTCGAAGGGTTTCTACCCATATCCAATTTGAATACACACATGTTTAAACAATTTATTGTAAATGAAATCGTATTCCAAAACGTAACGTAAACAATTAAAATGCAAATGATTTCCTAGTTGAATATAAAAAATCGACTTTCATCGCCGATCTATGGAATGAACAATATATAATCACTTTTGTGTTCTCGTTGACGTAATGCAGTAATTGGCTTTTAAGCAGGTGTATGACTCGTTCAGTATTTCGTTCATTATCAAGGACCATGCATTGGCTGGGTGCTATTTTCTTTTTCTCTTTCGTTTCTGTTCAACTTGCGACACGAAATTTTATGCGAAATCGATTTTTGGCTCCTTTGACGTCAATTCAGCCCCCCCGAATTGTTAGAGGGATTTATTAAAAATTGCCAACGTCCAAGAACCGTTTCACTACTGAACATTCAATTGAATTTATTTATAAGAAAATTAGGGTCAGGAATATCATGAACGTTTTAATATTGTCAAGTTTATATTCGCGTTTTTTCGCTCTCCTCTTATATAATTGAACAGTAATTCCAACTATTTAACATAGTAAATAATTGCTGAAACAATGAAGTTAAAGGTTGCCTTTATTAGAAACTGGATTCCACTCCTTTCAAAAACATCTATTCAATGTCAAGAAGAACATAAGAAAATGATTTCATATTTACTTATTTGCGAAACGCATTAAAGTTGGAAATAATCGATCATAAATTGACCTTCGTCCAAACATTTCTGAGGAAGTTGATAAATTATCAGTCTGGTTCCTTTTGTGATTAAAAATCCTCTGCACGATTCTCATATGTTATGTAAAAACTGTTTGCCTTGTCAGCAAAAGAAAGTTTCCATTTTATTTCTGGTAAATATTTTGCAATTTGCTTTTTAGCGTGTTTTTTGGCGATTTTTATTTCAAAACCAACTCGCAACCACGTTAAACTGTTTCCATTGATTCCAGCCGTGGCTTAACGCCCCCACACCGTGTCAAGTCGATCTCGATGGCCACTTTCACCAGCGAAGAAGTGGAACTGTTACGGAATCGGGGCAATGAGTACTGTCGTCGCGTTTGGCTTGGTTTGTACGAAGACGCACCACCACCGCCCACATACAACGGGGACGAGCAAGCGATCCGCGATTTCATGGTGGACAAATACGAGAGGAAACGTTTTTATCTCGATTATAAGCCGGATGTAAATAATGCAGCGATACAAAGGCCATTGATCAATAATCGAATCACTAATAGTATTCATACTGTACCGAAGAACAATAATATTGAAAGAACAAGACCGGAATTGCCACATAAAAATGGAACGACAATGGATTTTGTGGCCGATTTCGACAAAGCGGACATCTTTAGTTCGAGTAACAATAATGTGGTGTCAGAGCAAAGAAATGGCTTTGCCAATTTTGATAATAATCCAGTCTTTACGAATAATGCTGGTAGGTAATCGAATAAATCACATATATGGGCTTTCACTGTATTTTATTTACCGTTGGTTATTGAAAAATGTACCGGTTCTTTGGTGAACAAAATTTCAATTCAACATTATTATGTGTGGCATTTTTGGTTTTCCATTTTTTGTTTACGGTTTCTCCTTACAGCGGACGATGACGACGACTTCAGTATATTTGATTTGAAATTTACAAATAACGGACCAGTTTTCAATCAGGTGCCCCTTTTTCCGAGGTGCAGTGTTAATCGTTGGAGTAAGTGGCTGTAGAAGGTTAAAAAACGATTTGCGAGAGTTTTTTTTTCGTTTTGTAGAATGTAGACGTTTTTTTATATGCTTGAGTACACTTTTCTTTCTGTAGAACACTTGATTGGCTTCCAAAACCGTTTTGCTAAAACGAATGGACATTGATGATTGATTTTGTGCATGTTTTCAGGCATGCCACCAACAACGTTCAATAATGTGAATGTTTGGAGTCAACAGACGATGCCACCGCCGCCGGAGGACAAGTATGCGGCATTGAAGGATTTGGATAATGAATTGAAATCGCAAACGGCGATCGATTGGAGTTCGAATGGGTCGTTGTACAGTTCACCAACGCCGACTGGGTCGGTGTATAGTAGTCCGTCGCCGCAGAATTCCGTTTTTGGTTCACCTAGTCAAGGTTTGTGGTATAAAAGTGATCAATGGAATTTTGTTTGATTGTTTATGTTGTAGGTCAGTTTATGAGTGCGTTTGCGAGTCAAGAGAATGGTGTGAATGTGTCGAATCCGTTCAGTAATGGAGTGAATTGGAGTAATGGACAAGCGTACGCGAATCCGTTCCAGGATGCGATTAAGAATGGATTCTCGGCGAATTTTAAGACCGCCTTTCCGATCAACGGTGCAAATACAACGTGGACACCGAACCCATTCAAGGTGAGACTGTTGAAATTGTGTGGATTTTTGTTAGGTTTTTTGTGTGTTCAGGTTGGAGCGACGACAAATTCGACGAATCCATTTTTATGAGGACATCAAATGCGTTGCACTGTGAAATAGTTTTGGAACATGTAAACTTCTTTCTTCTATCTCTCTACTTGGCACTCTGGAAGAATGCTTGACAAACTGAATCACTGTTCAATTTTACGATTTATAAGACATTTTTTAGAATATCTCTTCTTTTTTTATTTGTTAATTATTGCTTTTAAGTAATTTATTTTTTAGCAACGACATTGTAATTATTTATTATTTTATTGCCTACAAATATGTTGTATGATAAATATTATTGGAACACGTATCAAAGTCATGCCAAAAAACGCTTTCGTCTTTATAGCTGTTAACAAAAAGTTTTTTGTAGTGTCTATATAGTTATTGAATTTAGTTTTTAAGTACAGTAGTATGTAAAATACGCTTATGAGTAAAGTAACAATGAAAAACCTCAAAGATTGCCTTCACACAACACATGCATGTTTAATACAGAAGGTTTTTAATCAAAACATTTGTTAATTTTGGACATTTTCACTTGAGTGTTGGATTTTTGAGTTGTATGTGGAAAGTGGCCTTTAGAAACTGTGTTTTTTATAAAAAAATATCAGCAATTCAGCTGTGTGAAATATTTTCTATATATTTTTAATTTTTAAACCATATATACTGACATGTTCTGTGATAAATGGAATAATACTTGTGTATTTGAATAGATGAAAAACAAAGCGCCGCTCGTGTCTAGAAGTTTTGTAATTTTTTTCCTTCATTTTAGACTTGATTAAACATAATTTCGTCCGTCCTGTGGTAATTGTTGAATGGAAACATTATATGTAAGCACAAATTGTATAATCTTGTCAAAATTCAAATGAAAGGTTGTGTAAATAAAGAAACAATCTTACAGTTTCAACCGCTTTATTTCGTCCGATTTAAAGTCGGACCTCAGACACAAAACATTTCGTAATTCGGACGGTGTCAAGCGCCACGTTAACGCCCCATCATGACTACCCCAATACTCATTAATCTCACTAACTTGCTCCAAATTCAATACGGTCGCAATTTGCGTAAGTCTCGCAAACTTATCTCTAGCCGACCACGAACTGGAAGCGGTTATATAACCAGCTAATGACCGTATCTCTTTATCCAAAACCAAACCGCCCAACTGTGAATTTCAATTAATTACAAAACAAAATCATTACCAATTCAGATTCGCTTACCCGATTGAAAGTCGACTTCAATATCACCATCTCCAATCGCTGCGTCACATCGCCAGTCAAAACCAACGTAAACGTATCAAAATTCGGTCCAGTTAACACTTCTTTAAACGACGACATCAACGTCTCCAAATTCATAATCAATACTTGAACAAACGATTCACCCGCCTCGTAAACAGACAATTCATCCTCACTTAATTGATGATTAATGTTCAAGAATGCGTCCACCCATGGATTTATTCTCGGTTTAATTACAGTCGATCGCAACTGTTGGATACCGTAATCGATGATGTCCTTCAAGTTCGTTGTCACTGCTGATAAGCCGGACAAACAGCTCTCCAATTTGCCTCTCTCATTTGTGTTCATATTCGGTAATGCTTGGTCGATTTCCTTCATTACACTGTCACATAATGCATCCACATATTCCGTACTTGTGTCGCAATTATTCAATGCAATCTGAAATGTAAACAGTTTCAAACATCAGCCAGTCGCGAGATTTCATCAATTTACAATAAACGCAATGCGTGACTGTTCTGTATCGCCTGATTGAAGTCGACCTTGTTGTATGGACGTTTGTAGCACGTTGTAAGCCTGTGTCAAGTCCAAATAACCCGATGGATAGCCTTGTCTCAGACGGTTTTTCAGCACTTGACAAAAATCACTCTCCAAAACGCGACATGCATTATTTATGATAACACAAACACCGTCCAAACTGCCAGTGGAAATTGATCGCCTAAAAGGATAGTCATTCGTTATGGTTCGATTGCATTTAATAAATCACTCACCTTATACATTTTCGTATAATGAAAAATGTATCGTCTACCATACTGGAGGTTTGTTGGGCCGTTTCGAGTACATCCATATTTATGGCTTTGTTAACTGATTCTTCCATGAAATATTGTTCCAGTTGGAGATAATGGGAGAGCAGTTCGTGTTTACAGCGACTTAATTCGCTGTTTTTCATCACTGTGTCGAATGTATTCAGTTTACGTGTTCGTTCATTTTCATCGGCGATGGCAATATGAATGTCTGCCATCACTTTTCTTTGGCAGAATTTTATGTACAGTTCGCTTTTGAAGTGCATTAATGTAATCTCTCCGATTAGGATGTCCAGATCTTTAGGATCGAATTTCTCCAATTTATTAAAGCTTGATGATGAGGACATGCGTTGTAAATCGGCGATTGTTTGGATTTTCTTGTGTATTTGTCTGGTTTTGGTCCAATCTAATAATATACGTTTTGTTTGCACGTCACATTCGCGTTGTAGGATTGTGACTGCTGATAAAAGACGGCCAGGACCGTAGAATGTTTCAATTAAAGGATGGTGTGTGTCGATTACACGAGCAATTCCTTCGTAGAGTAATGTTAAAGTGTCAGCGAAGATGATGCTGTAACGTTTGTCGGACAAAGGGGTGGTGACAGCGGATTTGAGGTTTTTCTCAGCGGTTAATGCAATTTTTGTATTTAGATATAGACAGAATTCTTTAATGCCCTCTTCATGTAGACCAAGTAATGGGAATATTTTGAAGAATCGTTCGATGGAGTGTAGGTCTTCGGAGTTAACAGCTTCATTGAATTTATGCTCGACTATTGCACGCAATTGATTAGCAGCGTCTTGTAAAGTTCGGACGGATTTCATCATGTTTGTTACGTTCTCCATATCAGTTGCTGTGCGTTTCAGCAGGTTTTGGTCCATTGATAAGAAACGGTGGACATGTCCAGCGCCCTTTTCGTAATCAGAGTCCAGAATTGCGGTTTGTACACCCTGCGAGCAAATGTCCAGGTCTATTAAATCGCTTACGCGTTGTTGGCATTCGTTCACTCGACTCTGAAAAACGAAATCTTGTTATTTATATAGGATTTATTGTTTGTCCAGTTTGCACTTACTCTTGCTGTATCCAATGATCTGATTTTACCACTTATCTTCTCAGAGGAAATTGATATATCATTGATTGTGTTTAAAAGGTCCTGCGCTTCGTGTTTAACTACCTTTAAGGTGGGTATGAGTTTGGATAAATTTTTTATCTTATCCTCTAGATAGACTTTTTGATTTAACATATTGTCCAGGTCCTGAACTAAGTTGTCCTGAAAGAATTTAACAGATTTTCAAATGTATACGTGGATGTGAGATACGATTTTGTACCTCTTCCCTTTTTATTTTTGTTAACTGTTCTTGATAACATTTTTGCAATTCTTCGAATGAACTAGTACTAGACGACATTTTCGGTTTTATGAATTTGTTTAAATTATTTAAATAATTTAATTCACATTCTATTTATTTATTTTCTTAAAATTATAACCTTAAAACTAGCCGTCACTCATTTATCTTCTTCTTCTGCTACTTAGCAATACAACCATTGCAACCGTATAAATCAAATAACCCCAAACGGTATCCGAAAACAATTTTTTTGTGTAAAATATTTATAAAACGTCATTATAAAACTCTTTAATGAAAAATTAACTTCAATATAGTCAAATATTTTGTATATACATTCTAAATTGCATTTACTAACGTTTTTCAAACAAATAAAATCCAAACTCTAATCCGTTTAGTAACTTTTTCGTTGTATATTTTGGTTAAACTGTCCTGTCAATGTTCTTTTTACTGAAGGGCGCCATGGCCGCCGATCAAGAACAATTTTACCAAATCCTGACAACCCTTTTATCAACCGATAATGTTATTAGAAACCAAGCCGAGGTACGTTTTAACATTTTATTTACACCACTTCATTATAAAACGAATTAGTAGTGCGAGGCAATCGATATCTGCAAACATTGAGAAGCACATTTTTTGCTCAACGTGTACCGCATTAGAACCTCATTGTAATGTTTTTCACTCACATACCAGGATACACGAACACCGTACACACATACCATCTTTTTTCCATATACATTTTATTACTACCAAATATAAATGAACACCTTTCTTGTGTCAATCTAAACCGCATCAAGACCAATAAAACGCATTTAAAATGTCTATTTTTAGCATAAATAGCGCCAAATCTACGCATCAATTAATAAAATCACATCTATCGGAAAATTGTACGAATCTAATATCACTGTTTCAATTTCAAGGAGGCATATTCCAATCTACCAGTCCCAACAAAGCTGAGTCATTTATTGGGCGCAATTCACAATGGCAATTTGGGCGATGATGCCAGACAAATGTCAGCCGTATTATTACGGCGTCTGTTCTCCAACGAATTCAACGACTTCTATCCAAAATTGCCCGTCGAAAGTCAAGCACAACTCAAAGAGCAAGTACTTCTGGCAGTGCAACAGGTCCAAAGCGAACAGTTACGTCACAAAGTATGCGAAGTGGTGGCTGAGGTTGCCAGAAACCTAATCGACGACGATGGCAACAACCAATGGCCAGAGTTTTTACAAGTACGCCACCGACACAAAGTCACCCACATATCCACCAATAATAACATTTGTTGTTTCCAGTTTTTATTCCACTGTGCCAACGATCCGAGCCCCGTCATGAAAGAAGCCGCTTTACTAATGTTCACAAGCGTTCCAAGTGTGTTTGGCAATCAACAAAACAACTACTTGGATCTAATAAAGCAGATGTTGTTGCAAAGTCTGTCGCCAGCTGAAGCGTACGAGGTACGGTTCCAAGCAGTGCGTGCGGTCGGCGCATTCATTCTCATCAACGACAAAGAAACTCAAATACTGAAACATTACTCCGACCTGTTGGCACCGATGTTGCAAATAATCGCTGAAAGTATACAACAAGAGAACGATGATACATTGTTAAAAGTCCTAATAGATTTAGCGGAAAATACACCAAAATATTTACGTCCACAATTGTTGCCGATTTATGATATGTGCATGAAGATATTTAGTGATGCAAGTGCATTGGACAGTTGGAGACAATTGGCGTTGGAAGTGATGGTGACATTGGCGGAGATGGCGCCGGCAATGGTGCGGAAAAACGCATCGAAATACATGGAACAACTCATACCGCTCATTTTACAATTTATGGCCGACTTGGAGGACGAGGACGAATGGTCACAGTTGGATGAATTGATTGATGAGGATAATGACTGTAATAATGTGGTGGCCGAAGCGTCATTGGATCGTTTAGCGTGCGGTTTGGGTGGTAAAGTGATTTTGCCATTGGTTACACACAGTCTTCCAGCGATGTTGAGTAGTCCGGATTGGAAGCAGCGACATGCAGCATTGATGGCACTTAGTGCCATTGGCGAAGGCTGCCATAAGCAGATGGAGGGCATGTTGGGCCATATAATGGAAGGTGTGCCGGGCGTTATGAATGGTGTGTTACAATATTTGCAAGATCCGCATCCGAGGGTACGGTATGCGGCGTGCAACGCAATTGGACAGATGGCAACGGACTTTGCGCCCGTGTTTGAGAAAAAGTTCCATGACAAAGTGGTGCCTGGCCTGTTGATGTTGTTGGATGACAATGCGAATCCGAGGGTGCAAGCGCATGCCGGTGCTGCATTGGTCAATTTCGCTGAAGATTGTCCGAAACATATACTTAGTGGATATTTGGATGGATTGATGGCGAAATTGGAGGGCATTTTAACAGCGAAATTTAAAGAGTTAGTGGAGAAAGGCACGAAATTGGTGTTGGAACAAGTGGTTACTACGATTGCAAGTGTTGCTGATACAGCTGAGAATGAGTTTATTGCTTATTATGATCGATTAATGCCATGTCTCAAGTATATTATTGAGAATGCCAATAAGGAAGAATATAAAATTTTACGTGGTAAAGCAATTGAATGTGTTACACTAATTGGTGTGGCTGTTGGTACGGACAAGTTTTCCGCTGATGCAACGGAAGTTATGGATATGTTGTTGAAAACACATGGGGATGGGGCCGAATTGCCGGATGATGATCCACAAACCAGCTATTTAATATCGGCTTGGTTGAGGATTTGCAAGGTATGCACAAATTGCCATTTTTTACAGTTGGCTGTGTAGTAAGCTAAATTACAGTGTTCTACTTTATCGAGTCGAACATAACCTTAAAAATTATTCAAAAAAATCGTTCATTTTAGATTATTTTTTTAAATTTGTTGTGTTTCAGGTTCTTGGCAAGAATTTTGAGCAATACTTACCGCTCGTCATGGGCCCTGTAATGCGAACGGCAGCAATGAAACCGGACGTTGCACTACTAGACAACGAGGACCTTCAAGGTATTGAAGAGGATCACGATTGGCAATTTGTATCGTTGGGTGAACAGAAAAATTTCGGTATACGAACAGCTGGTTTAGAGGACAAAGCGGCCGCCTGTATGATGTTGGCATGTTTTGCACGCGAATTGAAAGATGGCTTTGCAAATTATGCAGAAAGTGTTGTAAAATTAATGGTGCCTATGTTGAAATTCTATTTTCACGATGGTGTACGGAACGCAGCAGCTGAATCGTTGCCATGGCTATTGGAGTGTGCCACATCGAAAGGTCCCGAATTCGTATCAGATATGTGGCGTTTCATATGTCCGGAATTGTTGAAAGCAATCGACACAGAACCGGAAAATGAAGTGTTGATACCGATGCTTGATTCGTTGGCTAGATGTATACAGAAAATGGGACCGTCACACATTGATCCCGAATCGTTGCAAGAGATTTTACGTATAATTGATAAACTAATGCAAGAACATTACGAACGGGCTGATGATAGACATAAAAAACATTTAGATGAAGATTACGATGAAGAGGTGCAAGAGCAATTGGAGGATGAGGAGAACGATGATATATTTGTGTTAAGTAAAATAGCGGACGTGATACATTCACTGTTTATGATATATAGAGAGAATTTTATACCATTTTTCGATCAAATCATGCATCGATTTGTTGTTTTATTGGCACCGAATCGAAATTGGGCGGACAAACAGTGGTCGGTGTGTGTGTTTGATGATGTGATTGAATTTACTGGGCCAGCATGTGCCAAATATCGGTCATGTTTTCTGGAACCGTTTGTGGCATACACGAAGGATAAAAGTTGTGAAGTGCGTCAAGCGGTGGCGTATGGTTGGGGTGTATTGGCACAGTTTGGTGGCGATCAGTTTGCCGGCGAATTGGCGAAAATATTGCCCGCATTAGTCGATGTGATTAATGATCCAGAAGCGAAGGATGTGCGCAATATAAATGCAACAGAGAATGCAATATCGGCTGTAACGAAAATCATGAAATACAATTCGTCCGCTATAAATTTAGATGAAATTATACCGATATGGTTTACGTGGCTGCCGGTTATTGAGGATACGGACGAGGCGCCGCACGTTTATGGATATTTTTGTGACCTTATTGAACAGAATAATCAACATATTTTAGGTGAGAGCGATGATTTCGTGTTGATTGAACGGTTTTATTGAATGTTGTTGTTGTTTCAGGTGCTAATAACTCGAATATTTCTCGAATAATCAATATAATAGCCGAAGCATTTTTCCGTGATGTTATTGAGCCGAGCGTAATTGAAGGATTTAGAATGTTAAATATTGTACGACAAGTGCAATCGAACGAATCATTTTTCCAAACAGTTGTGCAACAAATGGCACCCGAGTTACAGCAGGCATTGCATGTAGCTTTACACACAATACCAACTTCTACTTAGTTAAAAGAAACGTAAATTATATATTTTTTGAAAAATATATTTTTAAAAAAGGAAATTAATCGTGAAATATGAATTTTAAATTATGTGTTATTATTTTTATAATTATTTCTATAATCGGTTAAGTACTGCATGATTTGCTGTTTTTTGGGTCGATGTTCGACAAGAAAATCATTTCATAAAATGTTATTCAAATTAATGTTCTTTCTTTTCTTTTTAACTTGTTAAGACGACAATAGCACTAAGACATTTATTTAATTTTAGTTGTATATAAGTTTTTTTTTTTGTCGAGTTTTCATAACATCAGTTTGAATGTGATAATTATTTCTTAAAACCTCTAAATGCAGGTTTTAACTTCCTTATACGTTGTCTGGCACTTTTTTTAAGTACTGTTATTTAAAAAATGATGACAAATATTAAAACATGTTAAAAAAACTCAATAAATACATTTTCTCTAGAGTTTACAGTGTTTGGATTTTGTAAAGAAAATAGTGCAGTTTTGATTTGGGGTAAATGTTTATTTTACACCGCTTTCTTACATTTATTTTGCCTTTTTAGACTTAATTTTACGCATATAAAATTCCAACTCTTTTCCTTCCAATATATAACCATCGGCTCTACCACATTGTCCGGGCCTTGAAGCCAAACAAGCTGCAAATAAATGGTAAATTAGTTTCTAGTAGAGAAGAAAGAAATACGATTGGAAATTAGATGTGATCAGAGTAACTATGACAAGCAGTCATTGTACATAAACTACATTCAAGACGAAGGTAATTTTGACATGCACTCGCTTTAATTTTATCATCATGGAAATAAGGAAAAATAATGATATGAAAAAAAAACCGTACCTAACAATCTACCGGTCTGGAATTGCTCTTCGAGAGCTGGTTCGACTTTAGCTGTTTTCTGTCTGGTTTCATATTTTTTCTGGATTTTTTTGCTCCTCTTCTTATTCAAAACAGACTCTTCTTCAGCAGTCTGTAATAATACAAAATGTAAATAAACCGGAAAGTACGATTTAAAAGTGTATTTCAAGGATGAATCAGAAATGTTTGCAAGGATAATTTGTGTTTGCTTCATAACAATTTCAGATGACACACAAATATAATCATCACATTGAGGAATTTAAAAAATAATCGCGATTTGTACGTACCAATTTAGCGCCCTTCTTGCGTCCCAGAGGTAAAATGTAGTGGCTTTCGTACCACTGTCTGAATGGAGTAGCATCGACGACAACAATAGCATTTTTTACCAAAGTTTTGGTACGAACCAATTCGTTATTACTAGCATTGTAAACTACATCGATAATACGTGTCTTACGGGCTGTGCCTTCGCTGCCCCATGCAAAGTTTCCAGTATCTATACGTAGGGCTCTGTATTTAAGGTTTCCACCGCGAGTTCTCACATAGTGGATTCTACGTGGACCCAATTTTGTATTGGCAGCAGGACGGCCTAACTCGAACTTCCTCTTCTTCCTGAGAGGCTTCCTTTTGCCTCCAGTGGCCCTACGCTTATGCCAATGGTCTCTACTTATACCTGAAACAAGTCACATTTTAGTGGACCGAATTTTAAAAGAGCACAGATTTTGTGTTTTATGTAAAGTTCAGAGCGCTGTGGAATGTATAAATTGGTTTTGTCGTCAGCACAACACATCGGATTCAATGTATCATCATATTGGAAATTAAAAACAGTAATTTGGGGTTATGTATTTTCGGAAATTGTTTTTAAGCAATATTTTATAAAATATTACCACATCAATTACAGATGATCAACGAACAACTTATTTAATAGAAAATATTCACATACTTTTATTTATAAATTTAGATGATGACCGATTATTTTAAAAAACTTTTTAACATGTACTTACCCATTTTAGTATTTTCAGCTAAAAGAACAACGGGAAGTTACCGACTGAGCAATATACAAATTGCGCATGTGTTTCCGGAGAAAAGTATTCTGTTTTATCGGCATTAGAAAGAAAACATGTTTTTGAAGACGAAGAAGAGGAGCATTCGAATTAAAAATGTCTGAAGACGTTGAAAACGATGATCAATGGTTATATGGAGATAATCCTGATATAAATCCCGAACCACCAGAATCTGAACCAGAAAAGTCTCCACAGCCACAACCAGAAGAGAATGCGCCCGAAGCCGCTCCACCACCAGACGTAAATAACAAAAAGCATCTGTAAACTTACTTAACCTAACTTTTTGACTTAACAGCCCCCAGAAGAGGCCGACATTGGCCCACCAGGAGTGGACGAAGAGAAACCCCCAGAGACTGAGGAAAACGATGAAGATGGGGAAGTGGAACAGAATGGCGATGACAGTGACAAAGATTTAGATACAGATGATAGTGACGATGATGTAAATGTTGTTATTGGGGACATAAAGTCAACACCTTCCTACACTTCGTTAAATATAAAACGAGGTGGACTGATCAGCTCTAGTACAACAGTAGATAAAACAAAAGCGACCCCCCAGCCTGGAAAATTCTCCGTTGATGAATTCGATCAAACTGGCACTATAAACGGCGTCCCTGCAACTGAATACAATTTAGATTCACTCGAAGATAAACCATGGCGTAAACCCGGTGCTGATATCACTGATTACTTTAATTACGGTTTCAATGAAGACACGTGGCGGGCATATTGTGAACGACAAAAGAGGTTCGTATTAAAAACTTGTCATTTGTGAACACTGTTTTATAAAACTATTTTAGAATGCGTGTTAATGAGTCTGGAGTCGGTTTGGCGCCAATGAATCCAACTGGAATGAACCGTGCTGGCCCAGTGCCAATAATGAATGAGAACAGCAAATATACTGGCAATATTATAACTGGTGCTGGACATAGAAACATGTCGAATAATCCAAATAAAGGCGATCAACCAAAAATGAACATGATTCAAGTGATGACTGCCGACCGACGTGAATACAGTCGAAAACCAGCCGCTTTTCCAGACATGTCCGTTCCGCCTCCAACCACATTCGAAGACTACCAACCGGACTACGGTTTCAATCCCGAACCGGAGCCTTTTTACGGTGGCTATGAACCAACACAAGAGTCCCAATGGAGTGTTGATGCCAATCCCACTTGGACGCCGGAAATCAAATCACTTACACCGAACATTCCCGTCGGACCGCCACCTCATGTGCACATGGCACCGCCACAAATCGGGATGGGTGTTCCACCGCCCGTTTCAACGCCGGGCCCCATCATGAGGGACAGTCCACGTGATGAGAGTCGTGAACGTGAGAAAGATCGTGAACCGAGTCGAAGTCGGTCAGAGAAGCCGCGAGATCGGGACAGAGAACGGTCGCATCGCCGTGAACGGTCTCGTAGCAGAAGTAGACGACATAAGTCGAGATCGCGAAGTCCCAGTCATCGATCGCATCGGAAAAAGAAGTCCAGACGGCATGAGGATAGTGATTAGGTTGTCGAGTTACAGTTTAAGCAAAAAAATATCATTTTACATTTTAAATTGTAGAATATTTTGGATTTAAGTACAAATCAAACTTTTTCCAATAAACTTGAAATGAAATAAATGAACGTTGTGTAAGCGAAAATATTTATTACAAAAATTAAAATAGGAAATTTTTGTTCATCGCACTTTCAACAATTACATAAATTTGTATAAATAGACAATAATATATATAAAAAATGTTATGGCACTAAATGTGGGCATAATCTGCAATTAGAGATTCGCCGAAATGATGGACGACATAATCGTGATAGTACATCATAATGCATAACGGTTGGCCCACAATGATCGAAGCCCAAACGACAATATTCCCAAACCGGGGACCGTACCGTTTCTCTACAAATCGACTGACATGTGACAACGGGATTTGCCCCATCATGCCAGTGAAGGCCCAAACTTTGTACGTTTTCAACGGTACACTGACCATGTATTCATGGAAGAAGGCACTGATGAAGAACACCGTCATTCCGGCAATGTTTTTACCGTATCCTAAATCGACCATTGGGATGTAGAGGTGCCGAACGGCCCACCGATGAACGGGTAAGTTCCAATTGCGCCAGAAGTGGTCGATGTTGTTGGCGTTCCACCAGTCGTTGTAGAAACTGCGATCGGCAAAGTGGAGCAGTTCGCCAATCAGGTTGAGCCAAGAGTGGAAGAGGATGTAGAACATGCACAGCCATGCCAAGTGGTTGGGGATCTGTGGGGAAATCGATTATTTATTTGGTTTTTCGAAGGTGGTTGACTTACGGCCAATTTTAAAAGCCGTTCAGAAGCTTTCGTAAAGTCCATGTTACTGAATGGAATCAAGGAATTTTTCACTGATGGAATCATGTACTGTTGGAAGATGCATAAAATTAATTGGAAGCCGACAATCACTTCGAATGCACGTTTGATTAGGAAACGTTTACGGATTCGGTCTGTGCGTGGAAAGTTTAGTTCGTAGCATAATGTCGGGGCGAACAGGAAGTAAAATAAGTCTCTTAATGTTAGATTGTCGGGGTATTGCACCAATTGGCTACCCAAGTCCTGCATGTCTTCGCGTGAATCTTTGTCTTTGTTCTTGTTTTCTAGAAATTTAGAAATTCAGCGAGTTGAATGGTGATTCTGTTGTTTTACCTTTTGGTAAATTGCTGTAGGACAACGATTGCCTTCTTAGACTGCCTTTACTCTGGCGTCTGCCAGTTCGGCACCATAAATTCACCTGAATGTACGACCACAGTTTCAAGAACAGAACGCTGTATAAAGTGCTAACAGTGGAGGCCCCAACTATTAAAATACAAGCATTATAATTGATTTTTGAGCGGTGCTTTAATTCAATTACTTAAACTGAATCCATCTTTGACGTGGATCACAATCATTGGCAACAAAATCAACACGATTAGATTGATTACATGGATTAGGAGTCCAGTTGTTGCAGGGATGATTTCCTGGAAAGAAAAAATGGTTTCTCCTCTTTTAAATTGTGGAATGGTTTACGTACAACGGATAATCCTTTTTCAGTAATGAGGCACATTGTAACAGGAACAACCGAGTCTAGGAAGTAATAAAAACTTAAGTAAAGTTTAAACAGAACAATTTCAAATCTCTTACACAAAATTAACGTTATTGAGGGATGTTCTGAACCGGAATCATCCTGGCCAGTTAAAATATAGATCCATTGTAAAGGATCTATTCGTATTCCGTATCTGGAAATTGAAGAGAGTCGTAAAAAGAAATTTTATTGACTGCTATAAACTTACTTAATAAAATTTTCTAATAACAGTCTTAACCCACCAATGGAAAGCAACAGAAAGGCCCAATTAACAAAACCGGTGAAATTACTGAATTCTGATGTCCATGAGAATAGAGAATCCCTTGGTTTGTGGCATCTTTAATAAATTATTAAATTTAATTATTTTTTAGGTTAGAGTTCAAAGGTAATTCGAAAAATTTCCATCCAATTCTTACGGTTTATCCGGTTGACTTTTTCGTAATTTCTGTTCAACAGCTTGAATTTCCTCTGCTCTAGTTACACTCTGTGCCCTTTTCCGCACCCCATCAGGATATTCCGTATGATTTCCAGACATGTTTAATTAATCTTTTAAATTATATCACGCCTAAACCGCACATTCTACTCAACTCTTTTTATCTCTAATTTTTGGGATTTTATCACATCTCAACCGATTGGTTCAAGATAAAAGCAGACAACCTTCAGAGGACAAGGAAGACGAGGTATTGTGCACTTAAAAACTCTATTTTTTACTTATTTAATACAACTTTTTTTTTCGTAGATATATTTGGTCTTTGAACTCAAGCACAAAGTCCACCTACAATACAATTATCAAATTAAAACACAATAATTAAAAATAATTCAGAGAAAAAAAACCCATCAACAACTACATAATAAATTCATCATTCAATTTGCTTAGATTGCATGTCTCTTATGCAAAAATCATCTCATCTCTTCGCCTTTTCGGTTGACTTGGCTTCACTTGACACTCTGGATGATTCATTAACTCCGGCGGACAATTAGACACCGGCGAACTGAGCAACATCTGCTTCAAATCATAAAACAATGCTGAATCGTCATTCGTACAAAAACTAACAGCGATACCAGTCTTCCCAGCACGTCCCGTACGTCCAATACGATGCGTATAATCTAAAATAAAACACAAAAAGTCAACAATTACCCAGAAAGCACAACAAACACACTCACCCTCAATTGTTTTCGCCATATCGTAATTGATCACCATGGAAACGTCTTTAATATCGATACCACGACCCGCCACATCAGTCGCCACCAGGATATCCTTTGCGCCTGACTTCAGACTGGCTAAAGCGTATTCTCTTTGCTCCTGCCCTTTACCACCATGCAAAGTGCAAGCATTGTACCCCAATTTCTCCAAACCCTTTGCCAGTACATCAGCGCCTTTCTTCTGATTAACGAAAATAATAATCGGAGGATCAACGCCTTTCGACAGATATTCCATCAGTTTCTTCCTCTTGTCACTCTCGCCCATTAAATGAACAATCTGTTCCACTCTTTCAGTCGGTTTACCAATCGATCCAATGTACACAACGGCCGGTCGACGGAGATATGTCCTCGCCAAACGTTCAACAGCTGGTGGCATAGTTGCCGTAAACATCACCGTTTGTCTGTACTTTTTCTTACTGTTGTAATTCGCCAGCAGCACTTTACTATCTTCCGCTTCCTCGGTGTCCGGCTTTAAATTAGTGACTGGCATGTATTCGAGGATCTTTTGCACGTCGGGCTCGAAGCCCAAATCAATCATACGATCCGCTTCGTCCAGAACAATGTAAGTGCATTGGTTCAACACTAAATAACGGTTTTCTAGCACGTCAATCAGACGACCCGGTGTTGCGATCACAATTTCACATCCCATCCGTAAACGGAAACCTTGCTCCTCTCTACTCAATCCACCCACAACAACAACCGTTCGAATACCCAACGGTTGACCGAATTTCACGGTTTCCTCTTCGATTTGTTGTGCTAATTCGCGTGTTGGAGCCAGAATTATAGCGTATGGGCCCTGATCAGCGTCCTCGGTGCGTTCGATTTTCGGTAACGATTGAATCCACGACAGTAGAGGTATGAGGAAAGCGAGCGTTTTGCCGGAACCGGTCTCGGCAACGCCGATAATGTCCCTATTTTGCATGCCAATGGGGATCGCTTGGCGTTGTATAGGAGTGGGTTCCTTGTAGCCGACCTTATCGACAATTTCCAGTAACTCTTTTTGAATTCCCGATTCTTTCCAGTTACGGATTGGTTCGGGAATTTTGCCACCTTTGATGGTGATGTTGTAGTCTTCGCGGAAAATACGCCAGTCGCGTTCAGTCATTTCGTGCACTTCTTTCTCCGACCAGTGACGGTCGTCCCATAATTGTTTCTCTTCTTTGCGTCTGACTTTCTTAAGTCGCACTTTTTCTTGTGCTTTTTCCGCTTCAGTGCGACGTTTCTCTAATAGTTCGCCATAGAATTTACTTTGGTCCCGTTTCTGGGCCTTTATGTCGATACCAGCCAAGTTGCCACGACCGAAAAATTGCACTTGGTGACGTTCTTTGTACAATGGATTGTAATCTAATGATGTGTCTTCGCCAGCGTCCCAATCGAAGACGAATTTACGGTCGTTTAAGCGTCGAACACGACGCTTTTTCTTCACTAGTCCCAAATAACGTTCTTTTATGGCGTCTTGTTCTTTTTCCTTGTCTTTGTCCTTTTGTTTTTCATCCTCTTTTTCTCTATCACGGGGACGGCGGAAATCCCTCTCTTCTCGTCGTTGTTCCTCCAGTCTGGTCGTTTGAAGGGATTGTATGAGTTTACGTTCTTCGTCTTGGTGTTTTCGTTGACGTTCGATTTCCTCCTGTCTTCGTTTTATAGCTTCTTCTGCTCTTTGTTGTTTTGTTAAAAATACAGGCTGGAAAATATGATAATGGAAGAAAAACTATTAGAAAAACAATGAATGTATACCTTGCTTTTGGCAGCTTCTTCTGCCTTCTTTTTGGCCAGCAATTCTTCTAGAGATAGAGGTTCCTTTTTACCAGATACATCAGGCTTTTCTTCGACCTTCAGTTCAACTTTCTCTTTTGCTTCAATCTCTTCTGGAAATGGAGACTGTCTTTTGGAGTCCTTAGACAGCTTTTTATCTTTTTCATTATTTCGATCGTCTTTTCTGTCTTTTTCGTTTCTTGAATATTTTTCTCTATCGCCTCGGTCATATTTATCTTTTTCTCTAGATCGGGATCGATGTCTCTTATGGGCCCTTTCTTTACTTCTTGATCTTGAACGTTTTGTCCGTTTATCACGGTCTTTTTCAGAACGTTCTCTGCTACGAGAACGGCGTTTTTTATCGTTTCCCATTATAATTTCATCACAGCATCACAAACGTTTAGTTGTTGTTCAAAAGTTAGGTTAGAATTAACAGTAGTTCAAATGGGTTAGAACTTCTTTTGAGGTAGTTCAAATGTACCACTGCGCTTTTCATTTGGAATATGAACTACTTATATATAAATTTGACAAACTTTGGGGCTTTGGGAATGAATACGAAACTGTTCCGACTATTAGCAATAAAATAATTTTATTTCGAAATAAACACAAATCACATCCTTTCAGAGACTTTTGAAGCGACATTTCTAAGTTGTCCATACACTTTCGACGGTGGTGATCCCAAAATTAGATTACAAAGAGCTCTTCGAGCCATTTGTATGTTTTGGTAGCTTCCCAAAATATGAATTTTACTGTCAGCCAACACTATACGTGTTTTGGTAACATTTTCTATAGTAAATTTCGTCCGTCCTCCTTTACCAGCCAACCTTCCAATAGCTCTTGCTTGATGATCTCCTTTTAATGTTTTTACATCTTTAATCTCAAATGATTCGACAAACAAATCATCTAAACGTAGCAACGCCAAAGCATCTTCTACTTCAAAGCCATAAACGAATGCCTGGAAATGGAAAACTGAGTTATTAATGAAAATTTAAATTGATAGAACGTCTACCTTGACAAAATCAGCAGCTTTCTGCAAATTCGCTATGTCTTTCGTATCTGGGCATGTCTTTATTTCCACATTCCGTGTTTTAAGATTGAAACGTATTTGCAAGTGTAAATGTTCTACAATCGGTTGAAATATCTTCAGCCAGTTCTCTTTTAACGGTGAATAACGATGAGCTGGTACAGGTATTTTTCGCATATTATCTTGCGTCTCTGTACGAACGCGTTTTGGTTTTGGGGCTCTTGCTTTACTGGTCCCTTCAATACCATTATGACTTTCTACTTCCATAGCAGTTTCACTTGATTTGTAAGTTCTCTTATTAGATTTTTTCACTTGAAAATCGTTTATGTCGATATTAACATCCATTTTGTTAATAAATTTACACTTTTTATCGTTTTATGAAAGATTTTTTGTCACTGATTTTAGGGTTAGAAGTGAGCATGTGTAAAAGTGAGGTTAAATACGATCAATAAAAACACAGTAAATTTTTGAATTCTATACAATATATTCAATTATTGTTAATTTTATATGTCGTACACAGATATTTATTGCTAGTTGAAACACTCTTTTTGGCTAAAAAAGAATTTAAAATATTTAATATTAATTGCTACACAACCTATACAACCAACAATACATTACTTGGAACAAATTCGAATCATATTTATCAAAACGTATCTTCCTCAATTAATCTTCCGTTTAAAAATAGCTGATGCACAACTCCTTGCTTTTTATCGGTCTTAACTGCTTTAATTACTGATTGGGCTTTAGATCCCTCTTCCAATTCGAAACGAATTTCTGCCCCATCGTCCACAAATACATTTTCCCCTTCAACATAATGTCCATTAATCCATAAATTTAATGTTTGCTTCTCAAAGATGATCCGATAGCGTTTATTATCATATAGAACAGTCCAAGAGCGAACCATTTGACTTTGTTTTTCTGTGAACTTTTCTAGTGGTTTCCCATCAACTAACAGACTATAAGAAAACATAAAATGTGGCAATGGATCTACACGAAGTTCACATTTTGCTTGCTGTTTTCCCAAGGTGAATTTCTCATCACCTACAAGCTTGAATAACCATTCTTTCCGTAAGATTTCCTTAAAAATGTATGAGAAGAAGTAGAGAGTACACTAAAAACCTGCATAAATCCTTACTTTACCATCAATTCGAAGAACACGCTTTCCGGTGGTGGTTCCATGTTCAAATTCCACTATATGCGTTCCATCTAACAAAGGGACACTCCAATAAGCCACTAAATCGCTACGTTTGTCTGTTGTCGTATTAGTAACCACTTGGTTAGCTGAAGAACTACTTTTTGCCATTATTCCATTATAAAATAATTATGTAAAAGCCAACTTCTTCTCAAATGCATATAAATGTTGTATTATTCAAGTTTGTTTGTATTGAGTTCATGTTATTGTGGCCGTGGGAATTGTCGCCACAACCCCTTTCCACATGCAAGGGTAGATTGTACGATTGATTTTAAAAAATCAATATATGCCTTTTCATTATTCATTATTTCATTATTCAAAAGACATATACCATTTTCTAATCTAAAAAAGGATCTTCATACTTTGGATTTAGGCTTAAATAACTTTGAATTTTTTTCTCTGAAACAGAAATGGAAACTGTAATAGTTAAATTATAGAAATTTTTAATGGAATTACAGATTTCTGTATTGACAATGGAACGGCGTGGCTGACAGTGACGGACGCCATACAAAATGGACGCTATTATGGCCGCGTTCTTGTAAAAACGCAATTTTTCCATAAAATTAAACAATTCAAATCAAATTATATGCATTTATACAGTGTAATTCTTGCAATTTATAGTGGGCTGCAGTGAAACAAAGTGTATTTAATAATCAGTGTGGTGAAATGACGCTTTAAAAGTTGCAAGAAATGGTGCTGAAATCAATAATAAACAAACAAAACCACTAATAATTGATTTTATCCATTAAGTTTGTGCGTAAAATTTACCTTGAATTATATCAAAGGAACGTTGAAATCTATTATTGGTACATACATTTCCTTTTCTTGTTCATATACGCATTTTTAGGTATACAGCCACAAGGCCCATTCTCTAACATTTGAAAAACCTGTCGTATCTTATAACTTTATTTAATTGTAATAATAAAGAAGTAATCCTCGTTTTCTAATATTATTTGTTTGTTATATTCAGGCAATAAATTACATTCAGGCGAAGTTTACCCGCCGAATTCCCTTATCCCAAACAGAATAAACTTTTGACCCTAGTCTCACAGTAATATTTTTTATTAAGAACCACGTTACCTTCAATTAATAAATGTGGTATGGCAGATTTTTCATATACTGAACTTGTATGTACTACTAACAAAACTCGTAAATAAATGTGTTTCCTTTTTTCCAGTTGTAAAATGTCGAATAGTGTCGTTAAGGTAACAGATGAAGCTTTAAATGATAGTTTGTTATTGTTGGTCGGTGAAGATGGGACTGTTACACCGGACAAAGAAACAGTGACCACATATTTAAGTAAAATTCTTCATACAATCAGCTATGTTGGAGTTATGATGTGTTTTTTTTGTTGTAGATTCGAAAACGGAGCCGACGAATTTGCAAGTATTGCACATAAATAAATCGGATTCCAAAGGTGTCGACGTATCCATCGATAATTTGACATATGTGCCCGATTCAGACGATCTACAAGAAAGCAGTACCAAGGACATGGACGAAGTGACTCGTCATTTGTATAATATTCGATTAGATCACGATTACACGCCGTATACATCAGCCAAACGCGGCAATTCCGTTACAGAAGAGGACGAAATTGTGAAAACTCTAAGTATTCTCGATGGTGGTTCAGATAGTGATATAAAAACAGTTAAAACCAATCAAAAAGTGAAACCGGTACAAAAACAAGTTGATAAATTACAAAAACAACCAGTGGAATTGTCAAAAGTGAGACCGAAAGCCACGCCAATTGTTAAAACGAAACCAGTGCGCCAAAGGGCGAAAATAGCCACCGAAGAAGAATTGGAAGACGAAGATGATGATGAGGAGTACGATGTGCAAGCAGATGAAAACAATGAGAACGATTCCGATTATGAGATTGATGAGCAAAAATTGAGACCGACAAGAAAACGTGTTGGTAAACGAACGAAATCCGAGTCGAAAACGCCAACGAAATTAAAGCCAAAGGACAAAGTGGAAGTGAAATCACCAGAACCGTCACCACAGGCTCAAAGCGAGGTGAAACCGTCGACGCCAGTAGACAAAAAGCCGGTAAAAAAGGAGAAGAAACCGCCAAAACCAATTCCAGACGATTTCGCATTGTTTTCCACACCGGACATAATTCGTCGGGTGAGTGGCAGCAAAGAGCCATCGACTCCAACATCAGAATCACCAACAAGTCCCAGTAAACCGGCGAGAATAACGTTAGAACGCTCAAAATCCACCTCAGATCCAACAAGTTCACCACAAAAACCAAACCGTTTGAGTGTTGATGGAAAATTTGTGAAAGAGAAAGAAAGACGACTGAGTACGGATGTGAAAAAGCGACCCAGTTTGGATGAGAAACCGAAATGTGAACAAATGAAGAGAGTTAAGCCAGTGGAGAATCTTCCATTAAACCAAATAGACGATTTAGGAACAATGATTACAAATTTATCTGAAGAACTGAATAACACCAATGAGGGACAAAATGTGGATCAAATTGGACTGGATTTAGATCAAACATTGTTGGATAATATAAATAATGAAGATTTATCCGAGGATTTACTGTACCAAGTGGCTCAATCGCTGGTTGGCAATTCCGATTTACAGAATGCTATTGACAAAGGCTTGCAAGAAGGTGTTTTAGATCCGAATGTGGATTCCACTATACAATCTACAATTCAGGAACAGGTAAATCGTTAAATTACCGTTTTTATGTACATTTTTTTTATTGATAATAAATTGTAGTAATTTTTATTTGATTTTTTTAAATTTCGCGCTTAATTTTAAACGTCAAATGAAATATTCAAAAGTGATTCTAACCTAAAAAATTTGTAATTTTTCTAGTAAAATGAACTGTAAAATCGTTTATTTGTTACAGAATAATGCGACAGTGTCGTCAACTGGTCAAGATAGTGGTGCGGTTAAAGTGGGCACGCAAATTGTGCGGCCGGATGGTAGGGTGGTTCTGATACCGCCGATTGAACGGCCCACAACTCGCAGTCGAAATAAAAAGAAGGACGATGAAGTGGCACCAGTTGTTAAGTATGTAGTTGAATGTAATGTAAGTGTTGGTATGATGAATGCGGTTTGTAGGCCTGCACATAAGCCATTAGATGAGGAACATGTGTCTGGCAATGAATTAGATAGTTCGAATGAAGAGGAAGAGGAGTCTGAGGACGATCCAAATAAATTATGGTGTATATGTAATCAGCCGCATAATAATCGTTTTATGATATGTTGTGATACGTGCGAGGAATGGTATCATGGCAAATGTGTGAATATAACGAAATTGATGGGCCAACAAATGGAAGCGGAAGGCAAAGAATGGATTTGCCGTTTTTGTAAAGTAATTTCTATAATAAACATTCGATTTGAGTTGACTTTTATTTTGATGTGATGATTTTTTTTTGTAATGGAAGGATCCATCATTGAAACGGCCACAAGCGGCTGCAAGACGTATACGTAAAGCTTCCCGTAATTCGAGAACATCGACGGAGAGCAATGGAACGACGAAAAGTGGTACCACGAAGGCGGATGGAGTTGGTACCGGTGCAATGGTGCCGTGTGTTGTTTGTCAAAAGCCGGCGAGGAAGAACAGTATTTTCTGTAGTGAGGCTTGCATTTTACAGCATGCACAAGGAGTGGAAAGAGTAAATAAATCCAATTACTTTGCTCAAAAAAAAACATTGTAATTCGATTTTTAGGTTGTGGTGTTTGAACGATCCACTGGCAGAATGTTGACCGGTTCCAAAGCACCAAGTGCATCAAACTTGGACGAATGGCTGAAAAAACATCCTGGCTATGAAGTTGTACGGTCTGGTGGTAAAATCGTGACTGCCAAACAGAATTTAAGTCAATCGAAATTGAAAATTGTTAAAAATACAGACAATGATGGCGTCTCGTTGGCGGTACAAAAGAAGAGTGGTGTGAATGTTGGTGTATTGAAGCATACACCGTCACAAGTACAAGCAAAAATTACATCGTTTAAAATATTGAACAAACAGTCAAGTCCCAAAGTGAAACTGATACCAGGCTCGCAATCGGCATTGAATCAAATGAAACCAGTGACGATTTTGAATCCTGGACATGTGAACAAGCCGAAAACACCGACAACCCCAACCGTTCCTGTAATAAAAAAATTACCGGTAGTTAGTAAAGACAAGCCGGTACCTTTAAAGACACCCAAATCGAGACAACAAGAACAAGCCGCATTGAATCCATCAAAACAACAAGAAAACATTAGAGAGAACGTACAGAAAACGCTATTCGAACATTTAACGAACCGTTTGAAGATGACGGACGATTTAAAATTAACAAATGACGAAATCAAAAGTATCTCCACTGATATTGAAGCGGAATTGTATAAATGTTTCGGTGATACAGGCCAGAAATATCGCAACAAATATCGTAGTTTAATATTTAATATAAAAGATGTGAAAAATCAAACATTATGGCGACGCATCTGTGAGAAGACAATAAATCCATACGAATTAGTCCGTTTATCGCCGGACGATTTGGCCAGTCAAGAGTTGGCATTGTGGCGGGAACGTGAAGCGAAACATCAATTGGACATGATCAAAAAATCGGAATTGGAATTGTTGAATTGCAATCGGCAATATGTGTTGAAAACGCACAAAGGTGAACAAGTGTTGGAAGACAGTCGACCAACAGACAATTTAGATAATACCGAAGTGATAAAGAGTTTAACGGAGAATACGGCATTGGAGGCGGGCGCAGTGGATGCGAAACAATCGAAAGAGGAGAAGAAGAGCGGCTCGAAGCACAGTCACAAAGACCGGAAATCGAGCAAAGAGAAGAGTGAATCGAAGGATCGTCGTAGTAGAGAGCGGACTCGACGACGGTCACATAGTCGCGATCGAAAGCACAGCAGCAGTGACAAGAAACGGTCGAGAAGTCGGGATAGACATCGACGTTCGTCGCATCATAAAAGTTCACGTCACAAGAAAGAGCAGTCGACGCCAAATCATCACATTTCCACCACCGATAAATTGGATAAGAAATCCAAGGAGATTTTGGAACAATTGGTGGACAATAAAATTGTGCCACCATTGGAAGATCGACTGTGGAAGCATGTGGTGCAGGAGGATGTGGTTGGAGCGCAAGCGGAGAGTGACAGTGACCATGAGCCGACGTCGACGGTGACGATTCCCACACCGCCACGCAGTGTCGATGCGGAAGATGTACCAAATCAGGCGATCAATGAGACAGGGAAGGCGAGTAAAGTGGAAGAGGAACGCACTGTCACACCGCCACCAACACAAACGAAACCAGAACCATCGGAAATGTGGCGTGGTACAATAAATATGATCGATGTGGCACGTATAACGGTGATTGCATACGATGTGGCCGGTGATAATTCATCGTTGAATAAAGAATTGGTACAGAATTTAGATATTGTTGGTAGAATATCGCCGGACACTGTTTGGGAGTATATAAGTAAGATGAAATGTTCGAATAGTAAAGAGATCAGTGTGTTACGTTTAGCGCCGACGAATGTGGAAGAGAAAATGCCATATTTGGCATTGTATACATATTTGAATACAAAGAATCGTTTGGGTGTGGTGAAGAGTACAAATAAAGCGGTTAAGGATTTTTATATATATCCGTTGGGGCCGCAGAAAGCGGTGCCCTCGATTCTGATGCCATTTAATGGTCCTGGTTTGGATGAATCTCGTGCAGCGATGTTGTTGGGAATTATTGTGAGAAATAAGAAGAAACGGTTTGTGGATGTGACGGCACAAACATCGGCAACGAAACGAGTGAAGGTGGATGTGGTTGCGGCACCGGCGCGCTCTTATACACCGCCACCGATTAAGGATCCACGATTGAGTAAGCTTCCATTGCCGCCAGCTGTTTCAGCGAAGAATGATGATGGTGAGTGGCCTAGGTTGGAAATTCACAGAAATTCCTATATAATTCGATAAAATTGGTTAAATGATTAGTACTGAACGGAACAGTTACTCATTTCAGCGCATAATTTCTGAAAAAACTGAAATTAAAAAGTGCCTGAAAAGTTGAAAATTATCACATGATGTATGACGGGTTGCGGCAAACTGCAATCATTTGTCATTTTAAATAGTTTATGAGTCAATTTTGAAATCAAAAATATCATAGACTAACTAATTATATTTTTCATACTTTTTTATATTTGTTTTCCACCCTTAATTAACTATTTTTCCTAGAAAAATACTAATTGCGCCATCTAGTAATATTTCCTTGAACTAAAACACTCAAATTAGACATGGCGGCTCGGATTTAAACTTTGCAATTTTTTTTGGCGAAACGGGGCATAAAAAAGGTCACATGTGTTATATCACATTAAAGCATTTTTAATGTAGATTCCTCATTGGAATTGATTTGGGGTTGAATTGATTTTGTTATTCTGTTTTTGTTGTTTAGAGGAGCCGTATAGTCCGGAAGATTCCGATCCGGATGGCAGTCCACCGGTTTTGGATACGTCTTCGGTGTTTTTGAATGCCGGTGGGGCGTCGTATCAGCCGACCGAGCCGTATATTCCCGGTTTGGGTGGTAGTCCGCCGTCGCTGTTCTCAAATACACTGGAAATTCAAAGACAAATGGAGGAGTTGAATAAGGAGATTGAACAGCAAAAATCGGAAATCAATAGTATATCTCAGAATATAGCGACGGCTTCGACGGAAATCGGTTCGACAGCTTTGGCGAATATTGCATTGCCTAGTAATTTGCAGCAAATTTTAGATAGCATTAAGACAATTGGAACTGTTGGGTCGGAAACGGATGTTAAGGTAATGTTTCCGAAATGAGAGTATAATTTGAAAGGTTGAAGATTGGGTTCATTTGTAGGGTTTGGAATTGGGTGGCAGTGAAACAAATCAGACCGATTTAACGATACCGTTGATGATACCGAAAAGTTTTTCGAGGCCCTTAAGTGATACGATACCGTTGAATTTGCCAACAAAGTCCAAATTAAAGCAGCAGTCTTCTAGTTCACCGAAACAAGGGGAAACGAATAGTGTGTTGAGTAGTTTGTCGGAAGAGGAGTTGATTAGGAAAGCGGCGGAAATGTTGGGCGAAACTGAGGATAATTCGACAAGGAAACGTACAGACAGACCAAGTACACCACCACCGCCAAGTATAAAACGTAGTAAATTAATGGATGTGGATATGAGACAACAGATGCCAATGCCACCGAATATGGATGTTGAATTACCTCCAGTGCCCGGTCTCGATTAGAGGAGTCGATTTCTTTTCAAAAACATTCATTAGTAATTATTAGGATTAGAATTTGTAATGAAAAGTGTAAGTAATTTTTTACTTATACTTGGTTTTTTTTTGTTTCTTTTTTTATTAATTGCATAACAGTTTGTAGCTAGTGAATACAAATTGATTAATGTTTGTGTACAAAAAAAATCATTATAAAAATTAAGTTTATATTGTATTTTTAAGTAATCATTTGTATATAAAATATAAGTTCTTTTAGCAATGTTTACATTGCTTTTATTAGTAGAAGGAAATTGTTAATTTCTTTTCATGATTATAAGTGGTATTAATCCAGTATGAGAAGTTTGTGTTTTGATTCCCCTAATCAAAATTTACCTGTGATTTAACATTAAATTAAAAATCGGAAAAATATAAAAGATGAAAAATAAGTAGTTCCAATGAATCATTAAATGCACTGCAGTAGTTCCAATGTACAATATACATTTAAACTACTTTGACAGATTGACACAGGAACCTGTAATAAAAGTCAGTTATGTTTGGTACTGAATCCATGTTTTTATGTAATGTAGTCTCAACGATTTATTTTAATAATATTTAAAATTATGGATGATATACAAAATATTTGTCGATCATGTTTAACACCAGTTGGTGAATTTCGTTCTGTTTTTACGTCTTCACAAAATCCGGAAGCGGAGATTCACTTTGCTGAAATGATGAGTGCTTGTGCCTCAGTGCAGGTAATTTATTAATAACACAGTTTTTCTATTAAATAATTATCAAATAACATTCTAGATAACAGTGGGAGACGGACTGCCCGAGCAAATATGTCTAGAATGTGCAAATAAAACCACCAGTTTCTATCTATTTAAATTACAATGTGAAAAAAGTGATCACATTCTCCGAGAACGTTTAGCATTCAAACACTCTACTACCAATGACTTTATTACCAGTGATATTCAATCTAGTACAAATAATTTAATTGAAACTAATGAAGTAGACATACAAGGCGAAGTAGTTGTTAAATGTGAGTCAGCGAATCATTTCCCAAACGATGTGGTCGAAACAGCAATTCCAACAATAAATATCGAACATGTAGACGAAGAGTACAAAATTGAAGAAGAGAATAATTCAAACGAACTAAAAAACACTGAAAACGAAGTATTCGATTGCAAATCATGTCCACGGCGATTTACGCGAAACGATTTGTTGTGGCGTCATCAAATCGTGCACGCAATGAATTTCAATGAAAAATCCCAACAGCAAATCACTGACAATGTCGAACAAACAAACGAATGTATGGTCATCATAAAAACGGAAGACGACGTTATATACACGTGTCAAGATTGCGGTTTAATATTCCTACGTAAAGACGAACTGGACAAACATCTCGAAATGCATTTATCGACAACCGAACACAAGTCAACCGATGCTGTGTGCCAGGTGTGCTCAAAAAAATTCAGCAAACGAGGCCAACTCAACAGACACATGAAAACCCACATCACTGTTAAAGCGCACGTATGCAAAACTTGCGGCCGAAGTTTTGCCCGTCCCGAACAACTAAAACACCACATGAACGTCCATTTAGGCAGCAAACCGCACATATGCGACATATGCTTCAAAGGCTTCAACCAAATCTCCAATCTGAAAGACCATTTGCGCACCCATAACGGCGAACGTCCCTTTCTCTGTTCCACATGTGGCAAAGGATTCAATCAATTGGGCAACTTACGCCAACACACAATCCGACACAGCGGTATCAAAGCCCATCTGTGCAGCACGTGCGGCAGCGGATTTGCCAGCAAAGGCGAACTGTCCGCCCATCTAAGAAAACACACCGGCGCCCGACCGTTCGTCTGTTCCGTCTGCAATCACGGCTTCACCACGTCCAGCTCATTAACCAAACACAAACGCATCCATTCCGGCGAGAAGCCGTACGAATGCGATGTGTGCAAAATGAAATTCTCACGGTCGGGCATACTGGCCCGCCACAAACGTACACACACCGGCGAAAAGCCGTACATTTGTAAATTCTGTTCGAAAGCGTTCTCACAATCGAACGACTTAACATCACATCTACGGATCCACACCGGCGAGAAGCCGTACATTTGCGATGCGTGCGGCAACGCGTTCCGACAAAGTTCCGGCTTAAAGGCACACAAACGCACGCATATCGAGAAAGACAGTGAAAATAATGTGATGGAACATCGACGGAAAAAGATACTATCATTATTCAGTTGAAACCAATTCTAGTTTATGTACAAAATGCTTAGTTCATTATAAAAATGGTTAACATTTTGGTTCATTGGCAAATTTTTTTACGTACTCTTTGGCACGTTCTTTCACCAATTCCACATCATGTTCATTGCCGTGTTGTTCTTCGAATTTACGGTATTTCATAAATAAACTTTTCATACTTTTTAATGGTAAACGTTGACCAACAGCACGATCCAACACCTTTCGTGCTTGCTCTATTTCGTTCCGTTTTACCAACTGGTCCACATATGTGCACCAAATGTTGACCTTTTTCGGATCACTGCTGATTATTGTCTCGAAAATCGCCGCCCCTTGTTCCGCTTCTCCCAATTTAAACTCCATTATAGCGAAACGAACAATTACATTCAACTCTACAAACAAACATTTGTTTATGTTCGTTTTTAATGCATTCATTCACTACTTACGAGCTTTCTTGTCCGCGATTGACTTCAGTGCGATATTTTTCATGTTTCTGGCTTCTTTAAAATTCTTCAATAAATAATACACCCTCCCCAACTCCAACCACATGTCAACATTCTGTTTATGTTTACTTCTCACTTTCCGAATTTTCTCTTCCATTTCACTGATTTTCCCCGATTCCGCCAGCATTTCAATCACCTTTAAATAGACTTGAAGCGAATCATTACACCGAACTGCTTCATCAAACAGATTCCCAAACGATTCCTATTCCGAAACAACATTAAAAATCCACATTGTGTTTATTAAACAGTGCAATACGTACAGTTGTTCCATATAAATTCTCCAAATGCAGCAATGCGATCCATATATTGAACCGTTCTTGAGTCAGTGTTATATCGATGGCCTCTAAAGCTCGCTTACCAACAGCTCTTGCTTTCTCCAATTCTGTCAACTAGAAAAAAGCATTAAAAAGTACATTCGAATTCAACATATTTTACTTACAGAAATATGAAATGAAATATAACGCGTCCATAAAACAGACGAATTCGGATTGGCCAACAATAAACGATCGAATTGATCTGCACTTTGTGGCTGTACATTGGCATCTGCTAATTCTTTCTCGATTTTCGATAAACGCTCCTCTTCCTGTCGTGCCAATTCAGCCCGTTCAGCAGGTGTTAATTTTCTCTTTTTCTTCACTTGTTGCTCCTATCAAAAAAAACCATTAACATGTTTATAGACGAAATGAGGAAGTGAACGGTTTTTTTTGTAATCTTTTTTGTAAAAATGCTTTAATGTGATATAACACATGTGACCTTTTTTGTCCCGTTTTGCTCCAAAAAAAAATTGCAAAGTTTAAATCTAAAATTGACCCGCGTTTTTACTGCAGTCCGAGCCGCCATATCTAATTTGAGTGTTTTAGTTCAAGGAAATATTACTAGATGGCGCAATTAGTATTTTTCTTGGAAAAATAGTTAATTAAGAGACTTTCAAGGCTGGAAAACAAATATAAAAAAGTAAGAAAAATATAATTAGTTAGTCTATGATATTTTTGATTTCAAAATTGACTCATAAACTATTTAAAATGACAAGTGCAGTTTGCCGCAACCCGTCATACATCATGTGATAATTTTGAACTTTTCAGGCACTTTTTAATTTCAGTACTAATCATTTAACCTATTTTATCGAATTATATAGAAATTTCTGTGAATTTCCAACCTAGGTCACTTCCTCATTAATTTTAATTACCTCTTCGTCGTCGTCCGATGAAGATTCCTCCTGTTCATCATTATTACCACCATAAAACGATGATATTCCCGGCAATAGAGGCTGAACAGCTTCATTTTCCTCTTGTTTCTTCACAATCGAAATGGATTCTTTTGGAACAACCTCTTCTTCAGGCTCCTCAATCTTCATTGGCTCTTCAACATTTTCCTCCTGAATTATTTCACTTACCACTCTCTTAATTTTCTTTTTGGCAAGTCCCAGACGTTTTTCCCGTTTAGAATCGCTCTCTAATTTTTTAAACAAACGTTTACTGATCCCAACCATAAACGGCCCAACTTTACCACAAATGCACACTTTAAATTTACTCTCTGCATAAAATTCATGCGATCCTTTTGTATCGTTCTCATGTAAATACAGTGGAATATAAATCAATTGTCTGTTCCCATCGCCATGTAATACAGCAACAATAAACTTTTCTTTAACGACAAGTTTCTCAGCTATGAACATTAAAGAATCGTTCAAAACTTGACCATTTTGCACAGCATTTATGCGGCCCAAATGATGTTTCTTTAAACACACGTCGAGGCAATTGTTTTGGAAATCGTAGGAGAGACAAACGCCTTGAAGCATTTGCAACATTTTCATTTGATCTAGAAAAAAGACATGAGAAAAAACAGAGACGGGAATTTTTTTATTTACCTGTGCATAATTTGGGCACAACTAAACCATTCGCTTCGTTCGGTAATTTCACCAGACATCCACCTTGTTCCCCAATTTTCTCCACTTTACAACAAACTTTCTCACCTGGACTGTATTGACAAATCGGCCAATTATTCATTTTACCAAAATCAATAACATTTTGAAACTCTTTCAGATAATCAACGAACAATTTAACAGAATATTCACTTTTATTGTTATAAACATCGACCAACTTTGCCGAAAGTCGTAATGTACGTGCCTCTTTATCGCATTCAATCACTTTAACTGCGATACATTCATGCGGTTGATAAACATGTCCATTGTCATCCAAATCCTCACATTTTATCAACACTTTTTCAGTATAGTCCCTTAATAAAGGATAAACATAAATGCCATGCTTCGTTTTATAAATATACGAACATCTCAACAACACACCGACTTTTAATTGATTGAATTTGAATAATTTCAAATCGCCTCTTTCCAATGCTTGACTTTCACGTCTGGAAAATGTTAATGGCTCTTTACGCACACACATTAAATTCTCCAATTCATCACCAATTTTATAGAGTTTCGTCATTACTGTACAAAGTTCCACATTTGTACTTAAATGATAAATTGGAACACTTGCTGTGATGTTCTCTTTTTTCAATCTCACTTCAATTCCCTTTTCATTCATATCAAGTATAATGCCCACATCCTTTTTACCAACGTATAAATGATTTCTTGCATCATTGGTTAAAACGGTGGTTAGAGTTAAATTCAGTTTCCCATTAGCTCCTTTCTTTTTTATGCAAAATGTTGCAATTTGCCCATAGAAGAAATACTTGATGGGATCTTCTTTTATTTGACGTGCATCAATCCATCCTTTCGCATTGCCGTAGAAAACGACAAGAGCGCCTGTTTGGCTTGTGTTCACCACCATTCCCGGATAACTTCTCCCTATAACAGCTTTTTCGGGATCCGAAAGACAATCTTTAGAGTCCACAAAGGCTGGTTTTAGGGTGAACAGGATGTTGTCTTCAACTATATTGTGAACTCTTAAAAAAACGTTAACAATTTTCTTAAACACAATCAAAATGTTTACCTGGCATTCGTTGTCAGTCCAATATAAAACTTCTTCTTGATGTTTTCAGTGTACGGTGAATTGGACAAATGTAAATTCGCTACGAAACCTTTGATATTCCCTGCAGAAACGACTAGCCCTTCCGGCTTGATATCATCCACACGAACTTTAACTAATTGGCCAATTGTTAAGTTATTCGCTGTAACTGTGTCGTTTTTCACCAACTCCGGTTCCACAGTGCACACATATTCACGTAACATTTGACTGTAATCCAAGATTCGGCATCTATGTTTGCCACCATTTGGATATTTGATGCGAATTATGTCGGTCACATTAATTGAAAGTGGTTTTTTTAATGAATTCAGTAATCGACGATTTGTTATAAATCCTTTCTCTTTACTGGGAAATTTTAAGTAAATCCCTTTGGATGTTCTTGAACATACAGTGCCTGTCACTAAATCACCGACTTGTAATTTCGGTTTGTGTTCCGTATGAAAGTTTCGTAATGTTAAGTGGGTAATTTTCGTGGCTGGTTCAACAAATAGGATAAAAGCGGACACAATCTGTGTTTCATTGTAGTGTTGAAGAGTGTCTGATGGCGTTTTCAACTGGCTTTCGTCGATGTAGCCAATGTAGTTGTCGGAAAATTTACCATGAATTCCTGTATTGGTCACCTATAGCAAAATGTGTGAAATGAGCAAGATAATTTGATGAATGGAAATATACCTTGTCGATTTGGAAATCTACTTGCATTCCAACTGTGACTTCATCCAATCTACGAATTTCTTCCACTTTACTATTGAACAAGTGCTGCTTCTTGGCACTTACACGTAAAATTGCAGCTGAATTTGAACATTCACTTTTATGTATCACACACCAAATTGGTTTACCGATTTCTGGAAAAGATATTAAGTTTAATTGCAGAAAAATTGTGAGACATTCGTACCATATTTAACTCCCTCGTCCACATTTGTAAATGGTAGAAAAACTCTGCAATTCTTTAAGCCGGCGTTTATTTCGTAGCCATGGTCCAATTCGGATTGAATGGTTCCCCAAAGAAGCATGTTTCTTGAAAACGAGTCTAATCGCAGTCCACTGTTTATCTCCTTTGGATGGATTGTAGATTCCAGAACAGTGCCATTTTCTTTGTGTTCAATATTGAGTACTTTTATGGGCATTATTTCGCCAGGTTTAAATAGCAACTTTAAAGGATTGTTGGAATTTAGATCGTGTTCAGTTTGTTGCAATTCTCGTAAATGGTTTGCCATTTTTTTGGTAAACTCGTCAGAGATTGATGTTATATGTACTTTAGCAAAAGTTAAACCGGGAAGTTCCACATCTATTGACAGGTTCTTAATATTCCGTATACATCCAAGGATTTGCATTCCAGTTTGAACTTTCTAAATAAAGAAAAGATAGAAATTGATTTTAATTTTGTAACTGAATACTCTAAAAACTTACATTATACGAAAGAGTTCCAGAAATGTTAAATACTGAAGTTTCTTCATCATTTTCAGCATGTTTCTTGGCTTTGTTATTCTTTTTTGCCTTTTTAGCCTTTGGAGGCTTGAAACTATTCCCAAATAGCTGGAAACATACAAAATGCTAGAAAACCGAACATGCCAATTTTGGATTAAACTTACATTATCAGGGCTGACGTCTCTTTTAAAACGTTTCACGGGTCTTACACTTCCTCTAGGAAAGCATACCTCATTTTCAATAGCCATATTATTATTAATTAACATTAAATATGAAAAATAAACATATATTTAAACATAACCATAAAACACATGTGCTTCTACTGCATAAAATCCGGATTTTCATCTGTCACCTTATACCGAGTCTTTGAGTAGTTCAAATGACCAACTGTCAATACTAATGTGAACTTAGCAACCGATTTTTATTTAATCGTCGTGCCCATTTCTAGACCTTTTCATTGGTACACTTTTTTTTATTTCTTCGAGTACACTATTGCATTTTTGTCCATTTTAGTAGTTTAAATGTTTGATTTTAAATATACCGCTTCCTCTGGACATCTTACGGCCATCACCTCACTTGCAATGTTAAATCAACTGTAAAACAAGTTGGAAAAGTGTGTAACAGATGGCGCTTTGATTTTTTAAACTAAATGACGTCACAAACATGGAAAACTCGCAATCTTCTTTCTTTTTGACATTGACAGTTGAACTGTAAGTACACGTGAAGTGATAAAAATCGTTTAGCGGCTTTTTATATCTGAATAGTAAGTAGAAAAATGATGTTATTAATTACAACTCTTCTGTACTTTACACTAAACTCTAAATTTAAAACAATAAATAAGATTGAAAGCATGTTTCACATAAATATAGGTAATGACCTTATTAAAAAAATTGCACTTTAATTTTGTTGACCAATTAGGTAACATTACTCACAACTGATAAAACTTTTCCTCTAGACCATGCCATCAGATGCTAAAAAACGTGAACAGCAACGCAAAAAGGATGCTGCCAAAGCACGACAAACTGGTAAAAAAACCAACCTCAAAACGGAAGAAAAGGACAAAGACATGAATCAAAGCAATGGGATGACACATGGTCAACAAAACGGCTCCACAGAATTAAGTGCTGAAGGTAATTGTAGTGCTGGTGCAAAAAATTGTCCGTTTGGTTGCCTACATTTTGCCATTCATAAAAACCAACACTTGTGCATCTGTTTTGGGTATTTTAGAGGCGCTGTGCGCGAAACTGGAAGCAGATGCCCGATTAAATGCGGAAGCTAGAGCATGTACGGGCAGTTCAGCCGTCCATCCAAAGTCCCGTGACATAAAGATAGCGAACTTTTCAATAACATTTCACGGATGCGAGATGCTACAAGACGCTCTGTTGGAATTGAATTGTGGCCGACGTTACGGTCTGTTGGGTTTGAATGGTAGTGGCAAGTCGACCATATTAGCGGTACTCGGTAACAGAGAAGTGCCCATACCAGAACACATCGATATCTTCCATTTAACACGGGAAATGCCGGCCAGCGACAAAACGGCATTGCAATGTGTCATGGAAGTGGACGAGGAGCGAGTGCGATTGGAGAAATTAGCGGAGGAGTTGGTCGCTTGCGAGGACGACGGTACCTGTCATGCATTTGTAATTGGACATGAATTCAGTTCGGTTTGTTGTAGAGTCTCAGGAGCAGTTGATGGACATTTATGAGCGTCTGGATGATATGTCAGCGGATACGGCCGAGGCACGAGCGGCAAACATTCTGCACGGTCTTGGCTTCACGGCAGATATGCAGAATAAGAAAACGAAAGATTTCAGTGGTGGCTGGAGGATGAGGATCGCTTTGGCACGTGCTTTGTATGTGAAACCGCATCTTCTGTTGCTTGACGAGCCGACGAATCATTTAGATTTGGACGCCTGTGTATGGTTGGAAGAGGAGTTGAAACAGTACGGTATTGGTTGAATGCATTTCGAGCTTTTTAACATTCGTTCTGTTTCAGTTATAAAAGAATTCTAGTATTAATTTCTCATTCGCAAGATTTTCTAAATGGTGTTTGTACGAACATTATTCATGTAAATAAAAAACGTCTCAAGTATTATACTGGTAATTATGATGCATTTGTTAAGACACGTGTCGAATTGTTGGAGAATCAAATGAAACAGTATAATTGGGAACAGGATCAAATTAATCACATGAAGGTTAATATTTGATTACATCAAATTTTAGTTGATTTATTGTGTTGTTCTGTATTTGTCTAGAACTATATTGCCCGATTTGGTCACGGTTCAGCAAAATTGGCACGTCAGGCACAATCGAAAGAGAAAACGTTAGCAAAAATGGTGGCACAAGGCTTAACCGAGAAAGTTGTTAGTGATAAAACAGTGACCTTTTATTTTCCAAGTTGTGGCACTATACCGCCACCTGTGATCATGGTGCAGAATGTCAGTTTTCGGTATACTGACACAGGGCCGTGGATTTATAAGAATTTGGAGTTTGGTATTGATTTGGATACTAGATTGGCGTTAGTTGGTCCGAATGGGGCTGGAAAAAGTACCATACTTAAGTTGCTCTATGGCGATGTAAGAATTTTCGGTTTTTTTTTCTTGATTACGTGAATATTTTTGTTTAGCTTGTACCAACCGAGGGAATGATCCGTAAGAATTCCCATTTACGTATCGCCCGTTACCATCAACATTTGCATGAACTGCTCGACTTGGATTTGTCTCCATTGGAATATATGATGAAGAGTTTTCCCGAAGTGAAGGAGAAAGAGGAGATGCGGAAGATTATTGGTAGGTACGGTTTAACGGGCCGTCAACAAGTGTGTCCCATTCGGCAGTTGTCGGATGGTCAACGATGTCGTGTGGTGTTTGCATGGTTGGCATGGCAAGCGCCCCATCTGTTATTACTTGACGAACCTACGAATCACTTGGATATGGAAACAATTGACGCTCTAGCCGACGCTATAAACGATTTCGAAGGTGGCATGGTGTTGGTGTCTCACGATTTCAGGCTCATTAGTCAGGTAACCAAGGAAACGGATTGGTTGGTAGCACTGTGTTAACTGATTTTCTGTTTAGGTTGCTGAACAGATTTGGGTGTGTGAGAAAGGGACGTGTACGAAATGGGAGGGCGACATTTTGTCCTACAAAGAACATTTAAAATCGAGAATTTTAAAAGAGAATTCCAAGAAATAATACTTGTCAATGATTATGTTGTGGAACATTTTGTACAGATTAATTTATTTCATTCTTTTGGCTTGGTTATTCTAAACAGTTCTAGTTTATTAGGCATACAAACAGAAAGCTGAATTTTGTGATAAATAAAACTCAGTGTAACGTATAACTATAAGTATTAGTTATTGAATTCATTAAAAAATAAGAAAGCGATGCTGAATGAACGACGTTTGTGTTTCATTTACAGTCTTATCACACTTGTACGTGTACGAATTTAATATTCATGGCTGAGGATGATTGGGTGTTTGGTGGACGTTTCTTGGGCGGTTGCTGCTTGTTTGAGAAACTGAAAAGAGATGAGAATTAGTGTCAAGTGGATGTTGGAAGTGGTGCACGTACAGCCATGTGGTCGTCCATTTCAGCTAGCGAACCGTCAATCCAGTAAGCGGATTTTTCTTTCTGTCCGCACTCGTATTTGGCAATGAGGGCGAGATGGGTGACGGCGAGGGTCAAAGCGGCTGCCCGAGCCTCCAATAAGCGGGGATCCAATGGGGGATACATGCTGCGGACCATATCGTCGACACGAGTGGAAATTCTGCGAGCACTCTGAAAAGACAGCGTTTTAACGGTGTTGAAAGTGGTCATTTTCGGTTTACCTCGACAATTTGTGAAAAGTTGCCAGATAAGGGAGAGGATCGCATTGCGAGTTCGGTTAAACGTTCAGTTAAATAGCGACAAGTCTTTAAAATGGATAAACAGTGTGGTATTAGGCCAGTAGCATCGTCCACCCATTGTTCGTCACTTAAAATACTCTCAAAGTTGGTGTTCACTTCGCCTAATTCGAGTTCCGGATATTCGGGTTCAATTAGTTTCTTCTCTGGTCTGAAATGGTGGTTTTTCAATGGGAATTTACAGTGAAATGAGCCGTTTGTCTACCTTGTCTCTTGGTGTACGTCCAGATAGTTGGTTTTGTAATAAATCCGGTGTTTACGGCATATTAATATTAAAATTATCAGTGCACTAACGAATATCGCTGATAATATACCAAATGCTATTGCTGCTATCATTTCGGTGTACTCAGGAGACATTTTTAATGATTCTGCCCATCTGCCCCCAAAAAGAGTTCAACAAGTTAATTCTTATTCGATTTAGTACAATTTTGTTCTTACCGACATACTTTCAATGTGCAGGTTTAATAAATATTGTTTTACGTGTTTAAATACTTTGGAATACCCTCAATATAAAGTAATTTCTTTCAACTTTCAATGGAAATGGAAACCTGTTGCGCTCAGAAAGTAGTTTTGAGTATATTATTGTAAATGGTCGCATAATTACATTTTAACTAACAAGGATATGGGCTATTAGTTATTAAAAACCATTTACGTTTTATGAAATTATAGATAATAAAGTTTTAAACTTATGCCCGCCCTTTCTAGGGGTTTTTAATTAAAGACAAACCCTTCGCAATACAGGAATCTGTAATTCCATCAAAAGTTTTGACAATTGACAGTAGAATCAAAATAAATTTTGTAACTTATTTTTTACTGTACGACATAATAATCTGAAGAATGTCTTCAGAAAATTCAGTTACTATTAAAAAAGAAGATGAAAAACAATCTAATGTTAATAAAATGTTCAGAAACTATGAAAACCTGGAACAATTAACAAAAGTAAGTGGAATTTATTGAGGTTATGTTAGCTTTACATGTGCTGAAATTTCTTTAGGATGGGTATAAAACTCTTATGGAAGCAATTAGAACATCAAATGCATTACCCAATGGTCGAGATTGGAATTATTATAATACCCATGAAGTATTCACACAATACATGGACAATAAAAAAGATAACTTACTCAAACTGATGAATCAGATCCTCCGATTCCATAATGTTAATGGCAACATTCGTCACCGTATATTAGACGACAAAACTGAATTGATAGTGGAAGCGAACGATGTGATACTTGAACAAGTTGCCAATAATATCGATGAGTTAAATGGTATACGTAAAACAGTACCAGAATCACCACAAATTCAGACTGTTAGTGCACAAATTCCAATAAATGGATCTTGGAATCGAAACACTACATACTCCGTAGCATCGTCAATCAACGGCCCGGTAACACTAGAATTTCAACTGTCTTAATTGACACTTGTTCACTAAGATCTGATTTCAGAGTTTACAAGGACAATCGATTAGTTTATTGGCAGCTAAAAATATCGTCCGTCCGCAAACATTCTTCAAAGACAAGATCAATAATAGTGGTCTAGATCCATTTGAACCTCGCATCAAAGAGAAACCGAATTCACTGAAACCGTTAGCGATATTTTTAGAAGAAACTGAAAGGGGCGAGGAATTTTCACATCCCTATCAATTCGAATTGGAACGATTCGAGCCAACAGCCGAACAATTGTTGAACGAGGAGCCTATTATGCCCAAAAAAGTGGAAGACACGCCTCTAATAGAAGTGTACGAAGAGGACCAATTAAACCAACTGCTGGAAACGCTGAGAAATTGTAAAGAATTCGCCGTTGATTTGGAACATCATTCTTACCGCACTTTCATGGGTATAACATGTTTAATGCAGATCTCCACAAGAGACTGCGATTATCTAATAGACACATTAACATTACGCGACAAATTACACATTCTGAATGAAGTGTTTACAAAACCGACCATTTTGAAGATCTTCCATGGCGCCGACTGTGACATACAATGGCTACAACGGGACCTGTCCATTTATGTTGTGAACATGTTCGATACGCACCAAGCAGCGAAAATGTTGCAGTATTCTTCACTGTCGCTAGCCGCTTTAATGGAGAGATTCTGTCACTTTTTACCAAACAAAAAGTTTCAATTGGCCGATTGGCGAATACGTCCATTGCCAGACGAATTGAAACGATACGCCCGCGAAGATACACACTATTTGTTTTACATTTATCAGCATTTGAAGAGGGAATTGTACGAGAAAGCGAACGGTGAAGAGAATTTGTTGAGAAGTGTTATAAAGAAGAGTACCGAGATTTGTGAAATTGTATGTAGAAAAGAACGAAAAGAACGTATGGATTAAGTGTTGTTATTTTCAGAGATATTTCAAACCGAATTGGACGGAAACTAGCTACATGGACTTTTATCGGAAATGTAAACGTGGCTTTGATAATCGGCAAATGTACGCATTGCAGGGCATTTACAATTGGCGCGACAAAGTGGCAAGGGACGAGGATGAGAGCACTGGTTACGTGCTGCCAAATCACATGCTATTGCAGATATGTGAACGATTGCCGCGTGAAATGCAAGGGATTTTGGCTTGTTGCAATCCAATACCGCCATTGGTGCGAGCGAATTTGCTGGACTTGCACAAGATTATTTTGAAGGCCAGAGAGCAGCCGGTTGAAAAGGTTAAATTGTTGCGATGTGTCTTGAACTTGTTTCGCTTTGTGAGATTTTAATAAACATTACATTCTAATGGTTTGTTTGATTTTAGCCGATTTTAAAAGAAGACACAAGGGCAAGAGGAACAACAAAGCAAATGTCGAAAATTAATATCGATAATCCGCTGTATTGTCCGCACGATTTAACGAAAACTGCTGAATTCACTGCTGATTTACCGACATTGATAAATCGTACCGAATTGGTGGATGTGATTTTAAACGGTGATGGGCCGTGTGGAATGGAGAAATTGACGGCGGATTGTTCGATATTCACAGAAAGCAGTGGTACTGAAATTGGGGGTATTGTTAAGTATTTGGGGCCGTTTGAGCGGTATAAAATGGTGAGACCGTTCGTACAAGCAGAGGACGAGAAAAGGAGAGAAGAGGAGAAGAATACAGTTGAAGAGAAGAGTAATGAAGTTCAACAAGAGACGGAGAGTGATGGAGATCCGACAGTGGAAAAAAGAGTTGAAGCTGTAATAAATTTGATGACAAGTGATTGGATTTATTGACCGTTTTTATTTACAGATACGTGAACATTTTCTGGATTTATCTAGACAGTTTTCGAATAATCCATTAGAGGGTAATGAAGATTTGTCACTGGTGCAAATGGGGGGCTCGAAAAAGAGGAAACGAAGTCCATCGAGAAGCAATGAAGTGGAATGTGATGAAATTGGGGAAGCAGCTGTTGTTGATTTCCATACAACTGTACCGAAAATGGGAATTCGTGCTCGAAGAAGACTACAGAAAGATATGAAGAGAAGAAAACAAGAGGCAAGAGGAAACAATCAAAATGTAAATCCAAAACAGAATTCTTTTAATAATAAAAAACAAGCGGCAAGAGGAAGAGGGAAAATGGCGCCAAATCGAGTACATTCAAATGTAAATTCTCAACAGAATGCATCGAATAATAGAAATCAAGTGGGTAGAGGCAGGGGAAGGGGCAGAGTGATGCAAAATCGACAAAAGGCGGGAAATTCGAATGTAAATCACCAACAGATTGCTTCAAACGATGGAAATGGAACTGTTGAAGGGCAAGGAGAACAAAGAAGTGTTCAAAACCAAGTAAATCAACAACAGAATGGTTTTAATAAGAAAAAAGGAAAAGGACAGCAAAACACTTTAAAGCGAAATAAATCACAACAAGGTGGACCGAATCGGGCGAAGAAATTTAAGGTATCTGGAATAAAATTCGAGCCACCAAGTCCGAATAATCACAGATGGAATGAGAGTCCATCAACTTCGAACCAAAGCTACAACACTCCACAGACTAATCGGCCGGTCAATCAAAATCAACGGACGACTTGGCAAAATCAGCCGGCGTTTGTGCCATACGATTATGCTTCTGTTGATTTTAGACAGTTCCAAGGAGGTGCCAATCATGTTAGGCAAAATAAAGAGTTCCGTGGCAATTTCAGAGGAAGGGTAAGTGATTGAACACCAATTAGAATCGATTAAAGTTTATGGATTTCTATTTTTTTTCATCTAGGGTCGCAATAAACAGAACTACAAGAACTTTAACAAGTCCACAACGTTCGGTAAAGGTAGGCGTAATTAATCAAATTTCTAATTCTCTATGTTTTGTTACAAATGGAATAAATATTTTGTAAAGAAATATTTAAAGTCGTGACTTGACTGCACGTAAAATGGCATACTGGTCGGGATTGCAAGTGCCTCGAAAATCGTCTAATGTTAAATCATCCAGACCGACACCGCCTAAACCTTTCGCTTTAGCGTAATCTGCTTTAGTGGCCGCCGATTCGGGGTCTTCGTAAGCGATCCAGATGCCCCCTTTGTCGGCAGAATCGGGTAGACGGTAAGCGTAAATCCCTGAAACAGAAACATTGTGTATTTTAGTTGGAAAATCATTGAGCGATCTTCATGATATCAGCGCCACGGATGAATTTTGAAACATCAACAGAGTGATATTTCTATACTGAATTGTTCAAGTTTCAATTCACTATTTGTACAAACATGAAAAAACGTTAAACAGTGTACGCAAGGGCAATCTAAAGGTGTTTTTGATTAAAAATTTTAAATTTAAATGGCGAAAAAGACACCCAGTTGATGTTTAAAAAATTCACCACCATGGCGCTGATTTGAAAACTTGAGATTTCTAACCGTGTCTCTTTGTTGTGTCGGGAATCTTTTTGTATTGTAATGCAGGGGGTAGTTTACTGTTTTCCGGACTGTTAACAATATTACAAATCTCTGGATAACTTAAAATGCCGGCATCTTTAGTGAACGGGCCTGGTTCACCGGCTCCGTCTAAGATTAGTGGTGGAACGCCGTCAATTTTTGAATCCGAGTCCAATTTCCATGTTCGTCCGTATGTGGGAATGCCAAGGATTATTTTATTAGCTGGTGCTCCATTGTTGATCCAGTATTTAACCCATGCGTCCACATTTTCGTCCGGTCGTCGATCGATCAATTCGTAAAGAGGTGCAGGGTAGTCGGCGAGTTTCGGGTTCCTTTCTGGTGTGTAGAAATCGAATGCTTGTAAAACGACGTAATCCAAATGCGGTGCTAAATCTCTGGGGCTGTAATACACTGTAAATAAAGGAATGTGAACAGTTTTTTAAACGGCTAAATGCATTGCTGTACCTGTACTGTTCACATTTGGTAAGACAGTCAAAGAAACCAGCAAATTGTCGGGTTTGAATGCGTTTTTCAGTTCACGTACGAGTGCAGTGAATTGTGTACGATGCTCTTCTGCTTTCTCATCAATCTCCGATTCGGCACCAATGGTTTTTTTGAATGAACTCCATAGTTTCTTGATGCCGCTTTTGATTTTCTTCGGTTTGGTTTCGGGAAATTCCCATGCTAAGTCGATGCCATCGAAACCGTACGTTTTCACCAAAGTGTGAGCGGAATTGATGAATGCCAGGCGTTTTGCGTTCGATTCAAGCTAGAACATGTTCATGGGATTGATTATGTTTGGGTTGGTGGTTTTATTTACGTACAACTTCCATGTATTTAATATTCCGCTCGGTGCCCTCGCCGCTGATATCCTCATTGCCACCAACTGACAATAAGACCTTCAATTTTGGATGGGTCCTCTTCAAGTCGGTTACCTTACGATAGTTGTCTTTGATGGTATCGAATTGTTCATTGGATGGTACTAGTTTGAGGGTTTCATCTTTAATTGCTGCATAGCCGTAATTTAAATGGGAACAATATCTTAATGCCGGTTCTAGGAAGTTGATGTCGAATTTCCCTTGGCCTGTTGAACATGTTTTTTTTGTTAATCCTTGAATTTGTTCAAGATGACTAATGTTATGAATAGATAAACATTGTTACAAGTATTAAATTGGTAATTTTCTGTGGTTGTTGTTCTCAAATGAATAAATGACTTGTTTATCGCAATTTCTCGGTTTTTTTGATAACCTTTCGTCTTCAATTAGGTGGTTTGTCAGCATAAATATTTGTGTGTTCTAGAAACGCTGTTTTTCACCTAATTCGATAAACTCTGACTTGAGATTTCATATGTAGCCACTTATTTGATCGAATTTAAACTTGTTCAGGTGGAAAATGTAATTTTATTACGTAATTGGGTACGATTTGCATTAAGTTTTCGGTCATGGTCAAAATTCTCATTCAAGGTGAACATTGAAAGTGTTTTCTTTTTTAATATATGTATATGTAAATAATATTTACCTTCTCGTAAATGCGATTTGGTCTCATAATTGCAAACAATATGTTCTGCATTTAAATTGAATGCAAAACAACTGAGCAACACTAACAACTGTGAACACCGCACTGAACCCATCGCTATTCAACTTGAAATTGTTCTTGACTGTTAGAAAGCCCAATTTATATTGCAATTGAAGAAGTGGTTTCTATAAAAAGAGGTGATATCATCACAGTAACAACAAATAAAACGCTTGTTAGGGTCATTTTTTTATTCGTTTGAATTACAATGAAGTAAAGAGGATTTTTGTTATTTACAATCGAAATTTGGCTGCTCTTAAGAGCGGATACTTGTCGCCCGTACACAGTCCTCGGAAATCGTCCAATGTTATGTCGACCAGTGCGATTCCACCCAAACCCTTCGCCCTTGCATATCCAGCCTTGTTTCCAATGGTGTCTGGATCCTCGTATCCCACCCAAATACCGCCCTCTTCATTCGCATCGGGTAAACGGTATGCGTAGATGCCTGTAACCAAACATCCACTTATTAAACATCACATTTTATTCGACCAAATCGTACCATATCGATTGGTAACATCGGATTTGTTCCAATATTCGGCCTGTTCAATGTTGTACGTACCTAAACGTTTCGATGGGTCTCCAACTTTGCGTAAATGTGTGCCGGCAGCGGCGCTCAGCTGTTTGGGATTGGCGAGTTTCGAGCACACTTCCGGGTAACTGAGTAGACCGGGCTCGTTGGTGTAGGGACCGGCCGGTGCGGCCTCGTCGATTGCCAGTGGAGGTACGCCAGTGAGGCCGGAATCTTCGGTCATTTTCCAAGCTCGTCCATACGCAGGAACACCTAGAATCACTTTATTGTTCTGGGCACCGTGACTTAGCCAATAACGGATTTGGAAGTCGACATTCTCGTCCGGTTTGCGGTCGATTAGTTCGTACAGTGGTGCTGGATAGTCGGCCTCTTTGGGATTGCGCTGTGGATGGTAGAAATCGAATGCTTGCACAGTTACAAAGTCGATGTTTGGTGTGAGTTGGCGAACGTCGTAGTAAACTGTAAAAATCTCTTAGAAAAGCCAATATAGGAAGTTATAGATTTGTTACCGGTGCTATTAACGTTTGGAAGGACGGATAAGGTGAGAAGAAGGCCATCGTGACGGAAAACGTTCTTAATTTCACGCACTAAAGCGGTGAACTGTTCCTTGTGCTCTTCTGCCTTTTCATCGAGAATCGATTCACCGACGATTTTATGTTTCAAGCCAATAAAGAATTTCTCTGCAACAAAATTATTGTCAAGTAACCTAATCATTCACAAATGGTGTCTCTTACTGAATGAGCCATGAATCTTCTTCGGTTTCGTTTCGGGGAACTCCCATGCCAAGTCCAAGCCATCGAAATTGTACAATTTGACCAGATCATGAGCGGAATTGATGAAAGCCAAACGGTTCTCCACAGACTCCAACTGAAACACAGCCACAAATCATTCACGTCACAAAATGCCCTTATTTCCCCCACTCACCAAGGTGCGGTATTTCAGATTCTTTTCGCTTCCTTCGCCGCTCACATCTTCACCTCCACCCACCGACAGCAACACCCTCAAACCGGGATAGCGTCTCTTCAGATCGGTGATGGTACGGAAATTGTTCTTGTTCACATCGAACTGTTCATTCAATGGCGATAAACGGTAATTGGCCGAATTGATGCCAGCATATCCGTAAATCAGATGCGAACAGAACTGCAATGCTGGCTCCAAGAAATTCACATCGAACTTGCCCTGTCCTTGAACCCCAATCGATTAATCCCACATTAATTACCCAAATCTGTTTGTACCTTGTCTGAAGTACGAATTACTGTTGTAATAGCACACCACTTTGCTGTCTTGGGCCGCACCGCTGGCTGTGTACACCGAAAAGGCCCAAACTGCCGCAACAATCAATTTACAAGTCATTCTTATACAACACTTGAAACTGTATTAAAAGCGATCTCAGAGTTCTTTTTATATGCGCGTGACCATCACTTCCAACTGGAGTGGGATGGTGTTTTTGTTTAAATTATCCATTTACAATTCGATTATCATTAACTCCAGGAAACTGACGCTTCGCTGAAATGTGTCAAAATTCCCCTGTAAACATGGACTCGAAACACAACGAACCGAGTCCACCCTTCACTCCCAAATACCAAACGGAATTAACATGTAACGACAAAGTGCGCGTGTTGTGGTTCGAAACGCACTTCTCCCAATCCCATTACAATTTCCAAAACAATGTGAACGGAAGCAATGCGTGCAGTTTGATTGCTGTTATAATGGCCTCAAAGTACCATCGATCTAAAATCCATGTTGGACCGAAATCATTCCCAACGCTCGCCACTAAACGATTTAATTGCAGATTTGTCAATTGGACGAACCGATAGACGATCGTTTTATAACATTCCTTGGCGAAAGTATGATGGAAGGCAATCAATTACACGAACAATTAAAACAAAAAAACCTTCTAAAACACGTTAATCTAACAGTGCCGGAAGCATTAAAGCACGTCTCCAACGGATTAACCGAATGGGTAATAACAAAACTAAACCAATTCAATCGTTTAAAGTTGTTTCCAACAGAAATGCTTACTGTTTATGGAACGTTTAAGTGCGACCCTCTTCGAAAACATCAAAACCAATTGGATAGAATGGATGAAATTCACAAACCATTCATGCCAATCGCAAGATATGTACATAATCCTCGTTGCCGATTCAAGAACTGTCCTCTTTTACATCCAACAATTCACCGACATGATCATCCTCATCGATTCCCATCAACATACCGCCACAAAAGGCGCATTCATTGCCACCTCAAGACGTTGCCATTTAAAAACATTATGCCGATGGTTCAGCGATATGCTCAGTAAATGTTATCAAACCGATCCCGACCTATACGAACTCTCATTCTTATATTTCCAACAGTAAAATCAAATACACATTCTATTCACTAAATAAAATTTACTACATACACACTACATCAAGAAACTCTGCATGCTTCACTTTTATTCTCTTGCATTATTTGACCGCCTTTCAACACTGTATTCACCACAGCCCTTGCCAAATAACCAGACGACTGTAAATGGGAAATTTCCAATAAATACGCCACATTTTCATCCATCAAATTGTGATCCTACAAAACACAATCATTCACAATACCCGAAACCAAAACAACCATCTCACCTTCGCATGCATATGTGCCGCATCTTTGACCAACTGCTCCAAATCCAACGGCTGATCAAACGTCAATTCCGGATTCCTGCCCAATATCACCGACACAATACACAACAATTCCACAATCAACTGTCTATATTCCGGCATTTGAATGTGATTCAACATCTCCTCCACCAACAGTGCAAAACTCAACTCCGATCTGGTCATGTTCGATATTGTCGGCTGTTGCGGTATCAAATTGCCACTCACTTGTATACCACGCGGTGTCCGCTGCATAATATCCCATACTTGATTATAAAATGTACTCGGCACCCGACACAAACAGCCCTCCAATTGTCGCCGTTGTCTCGGTGTTAAATTCGCCTTCTTACACCATTCCTTAATTGACAACACTTTGTACAACAATTGACGCACTTCGTACGGACTGTGATTCTCGATACGTTTCTCATTGCCCGTTATTTGTAAATAGTATTTGATCGCCTCCAATACCCAGCCAATGCGTATCTTCAATATACCACGAAACAAATCGGGATTTGTTGCTATCAAACGGCCACAATATAAAATGATCTCCTGTTGTAGGACCGCTTGGATCACATCGTACGGTTGAATTGTACGGTAAACAACTGTTTGGATCTCGTTCGGTGTCATCGGTTTATCGAAAACGGTCTCTTTCTGACCGAACACGCCGACAGTTAACTAAAAAATCCACACATTTCTTCACAGTTTATTCAATGAAATTAATTATATTCAACTCACTTGCTTGCCATGCACCAAAACAGCTGTAATAAATGGACTGATCGAATCGACATTATGATGCAATGTACTGCTTGTATACCGCACAGCGGCCCAATGTCTCAAACATCCCGCTTGATGGTAGAAATTATGTAAATGTTGTTCCACTGTACATTTGTCTATGATGAAATATTTGCCCTCACGTTGCATAAGAATGCCACAAAGTTGACAACGTCCATACAAACTCTCCGTATATTTAATTGTCTCGACAATTTCATGTGTTGGACGATTCATGTATTCCGAATAATCCTTAAACTCATCCTGATAATTCAATATTCTCGGCACATCCGTCAAACTTTGATAACCAATATAATCGTGCTGCAATTGACGAAACTGATTAAATTCACAATTATTCGAACACTCCCATGAATTCATAAAATCCAAATGTTCTGTAAAACACACAAAAAACCATCAACAAACTTTCAATCATTCCAGAGACGTCACTCACCAACACAAGAGCTCGAAATCAAATTCTGCAACCTACCAATCCGCACTTTAACACTATCACAATAACCTTTCTTCAACATTGCCAACAAATCTAGCAGCTTCTTAAACTGCGGATCACGCATATGCTCTTCACGTATCAACAGACACACCGTCGGCCGTCCGGACAATCTCCAATACCTTCCAACAAATTGCAATTCCGTTTTGATATCGTCAATCAACAATGCCATGTCACGATACAAATAAAAATCGGACACTTCGAATATCAACGGATAACAGAGCACAGTCGCACCGCACACTCGATACACTTTACTGGTACCTAAACTGCCCACAGGCCGCACTGGCCTACCGCTCAATGTCAATTTCCTATTCACACCTAAACTCTCATAAACTTTAACCAGTTGCGTGGACGACCAGATTTGGACGGGTTCCACTTCGTGTGGTGTTTGCGTTTGGATGCCATAGGTGGCCATCATTGCTTGTAACCGCATCGATTCGGCGATCAGTACAATTTGCACCACCAGATCAGTGGCTGTACCCTGTTATAATAATAAACGAAATTATATGTTTTGTTAAAGAAATGTATAAAGCGCTCCCGCCTATAAAGTAAGGGGGAGCATTTCCAAAAATTGCACTCTTATGAAAATAAGGGTGCGGGCTTTTATTAAATGGGGGTGTCAGCAAAAGTGGCCTCACTAAAACGATCCCTGGCACACTCTGCTCCCCTAGACAAGGAAGAACGACGTCCACCAACACAACTAATGCACTATTCCGACATGACTTGTTGAATAGTGAGATACAGCAACTAGCGCCACCTGTCACGAACAATTCGAATTACCTGAAATGCGGAATATCTTCCACCTTTTTTCGGACGATTGTACGATGGTAAATAACGTCGAATTGGATCTAATTCGTTGATATGCAATAGGCCAGCGGTTAATAGTTGTGCCAACACGAACATCGCTTGATTCCATAAGAATAGCGTGTTTTCTGGTAGCGGTTTACGTGGTACACTGTTTGGCATGTTACGTTCTTTTTCAATACCCTCTTCGGGCACATAATAACACATCGGAATCACTGGATCTGCAACAGAGACTCACTGATTACAGAATAAAGTATTGGAAATGGAACACAAACCTCCATGTTTATCTAAATATATTCTTTGTTTTAATAAATCCTGATATTCAGCTATTTGATCAGGAAGTGATTTAAAAACACCATCAATAATCATAAATATATAAAACAATGGCCATTCACATTCAACATTCTCAAAATTCTTAATATCCCCTTTATCGTAATACCGTTTCGTTTTACATTCAACGGCTGTCTTATAACCATCTCGAATAAATCGCTTAAAACCGTAATTTCCTTTTAATTTCGCGATAATTGCGTGCTTTACTTCGTTATACAAAAAGTCCTCGTGTGTTCCAAAACCGGGAAACGAGATTGTAGGCAATAACGATGAATCTATATCCTACAAAAGTATTCAAATTAGTGGCAAATCGCACATTGGCTAGCACCATTTCACTTTAGATGACGATTCGCGAGGCAATAATGTTTCAAAGATGCTTCGATTACGATTATGGGCATCGATATCGACATAAATCACACTCCATGCCGCTCCCTTTTCACCAAACAAATTGCAACCGTTTATTGCTTCCAAAGCGGCCTTCGCTAGACCAATAGAACTTGCATGGATCTCCGGTGTGCCATCGTTGTATTTACTGCCACGCTCCCACATACCAAAATCCGGTGTGCGATACGCTCGTTCAACGTAATACACCAAATTTTGCACAAACGCCACTTCGTCCTTTAACAATAAACAGTTTTAATTGTTGAACACATGGAAAATGATGTTAGTTACTTGGGTGTAGATTATTTGGAGGCCAGACGTGATCATTTGTACCAGAAATATCAGATAAATGCTGACAACATCGATTTGTAAATGGTTGTATTGTGTATCGGTATAAACGACATTTCCAGTTGTTAAATGGAACTTAACATGAAGTGCATGGCCGCTACATTGGTTCTTTTTGAACAGTTCAATTCTGGGTGCTTGTTTTACCCAACATTCCAGTATTCCACGCATACATTTTACTGCTGATTGTCCCAGTTCATAAGATTTGCCACGATCATCGTCAATGCGTCTGTAAATAACGAGATTTAGAGGATGTTTGGTGTGGTTGGATATGCACCTGTATGATTGATATAAGCCCCACACGGCTGCTGCACAATAAACACTCTCCCTCACACTTCCAACTTCTGTATCCGATGTTAACACGGGAAATAAGCCCGTAATGGGGCTCTGATACCGCAACAGTTGTCTTTTCACTGTGACAATTAGAAAATAAATTAAACAATTTTTATACAAACTGTAACTTACCTATTCCATAATATATATCCAATTGTCTTACAGTGTCCTCGTAATTGGATATTTTCAGAAATTGGTCCAAATTTATCTTTTCATCTAGTACACTATTATTCCTGTTAAATCTGAAAAGGGAATTAAAAGTAATCACAGATACTTGTTTATATTTTACGTACTTTTTTGAACTCATTACGATTAAAATTAAAACAATTTACATAAAATACAATAAAATTTAAAATAAAATTAACAATTTATTTATAACCTCAATGAATGACAAATAAAGGTTTAAATTTGTGTACATTTGAACTACTGTTAGATTTGACATACCACCATAACAATTTGAACTACTAAACAGTAGGCCATTTTCAAATCAAATCACCTCAACATGAATCAATTTATTGTTAATAACAAATTCAACATAAATAAATTAATAAAAATACAATATCATAAAGCTTCGCAAAATACTTGATTGTTAATCTGAAAAAAAAACGTTATCACTTAAATAATCCCCCCAAAAAGCAGCCATTTAATATCTGAAAAAATTAAAGTTTGCTAAGATAAGGATCTGTACCAGCATCCTCTAAATAAGACGATCCTTTCATAACTTCCTTAAAATGTCTTCTCCCATCAATATACATCATCGCCTCATGATACGTTAACGGCATTACTTGATTCACCATTTCCGGTACTTCGCACGTCAAATGAAACGAATTCGTCGTATCATTCTTCCCACTGACCGGATTATAAGTTTCCGCATAAACAATAACTTGTATATAATTCATCTCTGTATAAACCACATGCGCATGCATTTTCAACAACGAATTCACCGCAATCGGCTTTTGAAAATTAATATCACTCATACTTTTCAATTTTGGACGGTATTTCGTGAACGTATAACACAATGTCCATGTCAATTCGACCGCTTGACGCATTATAAATCCACCAAACAACGTATTATGTAAATTGCGATTTTCTGGATGTGAAAAGACAACATTCGACACAGTCGCATCACTCATCCACACATAACCCGGTGGCAAAAATTTCGTATTCAATCTCATCTCTTTCTCATCTAATGTACGCAAATATAAATCATGGATAATTGTTTGTTCAATCGAATTCGGTATGGTTTTACCGACATGTTGTCGTTGCAATTGTATTCTATACTTTTTACGATCTTCACCGCCAGCCAATATCTCCTTTTCACGCTCATTGCCCGGCTCAATTGCATTCACAAATGCCGCTTTATGATTAGTCGGATCGCGTGCAGCAATTACAAATAGAGCACGTGTTATACGCTCCCATGTGCCATGTAATTCCTGTTCCAACCATACGACCACTTCCAACGACGATTTACCGGCCCAACTTACATGACCGCTTATCTTAATGTCTTGTTGGGGCTAAAAGAAAAATCGTTAAACATCTAGAATCAACACTAAAATTCATTGTACCTTCGGTACAAAGTCAGTAAAATCGATACGATCAACCAAAGCGGTGACTAATGTGTGTGGAAGTGGAATATCAGTCGGCAACTGTGGATTGTAAATGTGCTGTTTCGCAACCATAACTGGAATGTGGAATAAAATAGAAAACAATTCCAACTGTTATCTTATGAATATACCAGCAAATATGTCCATATCCTCCAAGAGTCGACCGACTCGTACGTGACCCAAAAATGTTATGTATTTATCTTGCAATTCCTTATCTTTCGACAGTGGAATGAAGCCTATTAAAAAGCTGTCTTGCATTTTTCGTTTAGGTAATTCGTCTTGAGATTTGGGCAAATAGGGCGACAAATGTGAACGATTTGTGGGTATTGGTTTGTAACCAGACTCTACTCCCATTGATTGTGCCAACTCCAAGCTTACTGCAACAATAAATTGAATTAGTTATCATTTAAATATTGCAAACTCTTTGAGTGAACTTACGTTCTGGCATGGTGCGAATTTTCTGCTCGTTCGCTGAACATAATTGGCCATTTAGAAATACATTTCTCTGTGAAACCATTTTCCTAAAACAATATCAACCGTCTCATAATCAGATTTAAACTTTTTTCATTTTAAACTTTGTACCAAAGTCCAAACATTAGAATTAAAACACAGTTTAATTACCTTTGGGTTGCAGTACGTAAAATTGTCAGTTTAGGTAAAATTCTACTAAGTACACTGTGCGACATTGTTAAAAACTACTAATTATCAAAATACTATTGTAATATCATTTAATACTAGAGGTAAATGGGTTAAAAATCTAAACTAATTATTAAAATTGAAACCGGGAAACGTCATTTGACACTTTCCACGGTGACGTCATTGCAGATAACAGTTTTCTACACACACCCACTATCACTTTTCACATCACGCACATAGATGGCACAACACTTCACAACACCACTTCCAACCGAGGGATATTCAAGAAAATCTCCAAATTCCTAACAAATCTCTTAATTTACCTACAGTTACAAATCCGCCTCATTCCCACCAACAAAAAAAAAATTTAATGAACTACTTATTTTTAAAACAAATTCATCACTATCTTAATTATTTCATATATATCATCCTGTCCACAACTCTAATTATTCTCCTAAGAAATTTTTTTCATTCTATCTTCATGGTATTTAATTGTCGTAATAGGACACCAAAAGATAAAATTATAAGATAAATTGTGCTGGACACGAAACTATGTACACGTTACATCTTTTATTCAAGCTCACAATCAACAGAATTTATGTCCTAGAATGTATATAGTGGTAATTCTGTTTTGGATGCTGATTGGACACCTAAGTAGTATCATTTCCTCGTGAAAAAAATCATGAGAGAATTAACCAAAAAAAACATTATTACACATTCATAATTACTCACTGTATATACCATCTTTGTGTGGGAATGTGACGTTTTTTTCTCAAAAACATTACATACCTGTGATCTACTGCTATTATGCCAGAACAGTTGCACACCCAGTAGCGTCTATTACCATCCATTGCCCCTTGAGGCAATACAACCATAATCCACCATTGGTCCAGTGGCTGGATGACCATCCACGCCACTGGTGCTGCTTAAGTTCGCATCTAATTACACTCATGATGGATATATGACAGCAACTACACCACGTTCCTTTTTTCCAACATAATTTCCCACAAAGAATTATAATTTCATCTTGAAATGAGAAACTGTCCACTCATCCCGTCTCGTTAGCCACCATGTGTCCATCACAGTGCCACATTTCCATCATTTTTTCCCCATTTCTGCAACAAGAATAATACAAACATCAGACAGGTCACATAATTGATTAGCGTTTCATTTAATTATGCGAAACAGTGCACATTTTTATTTTCCAATCATGATTGACAAGCCAATTTATCAACAGCTGAGAAATGTTTTTTATTAAAAAGAAACTTAACTAGTACGAAGACAAATGGAGTGTAATTGAAACAATAAAAATAAATTCTATACCCACTTAATGTCTACAAAAAAAAATCATCTATATTTCAAGTGATTGGAAACTGAGTTTATTATCATTTCAGTAACATTGTATAGAATTACGTCTTTATAAAGTAGCACCTAAAGGTAACACAATACCATATTGGAAAAAAAACTATTCTAAAGGCTCTATTCATCTGTAAGCGCATTTATTAATGCATACAATACCAATTTTATGCGGTAAATAAAGTCAGTTTAGTTCGATTCAAAGTATATTGTACAATAATACAAGACAGGTAAACAATTTATAACGCGAAACACTTCATGTTTCTCTGATTTATTGTTTAAAACTCTTTTCTCTTCCAAGCGCATATTAGAATCGCAGAATTATGAGGAAGGATTTATGTAAGTTACAATCCACACACATAAACACCAAATCACTAGAAAATATACAATTGGTTTACCTTATTGCTCGTAAAACCGACCAGTAAACACACCTTCTCTTTGTTCCACATATTAAAGAATTTATTTCGAAAAAATTACATTTCCCATGCAAGTTTAATTAATAAAAACGTTAAACGTCTCTGGAATGGACCGAACTTTACCGTCTTTTACCTCATTTTCATCGCTTCAGATTCATGCGATAATCCACTTTGTTCTATAAAATGCAAACTATTTTCAATTAATTAAAACAATTTCGAAGAATTGATAAACAAAATTACATCTATATGAGTTAAGTGGCGGCAAATGGACAACGCAAAAGACAAACATTTTAATTACGTACTTTTATCGGTTTGCTCTAATATGAAAATGATTTTATCTCAATCTCACTTTACACAAATAGATAACATAAACACATTTACACGTTGTCTTTCCCATTTCATTTTTGTTTTAATTATTTTCCAACAATTATACCAATTATAATAAACTAGATTTCAATACATGTGTGTAAAAATGTTTCTCTGACATTCAATAAATATTCCAATCAAATCACCTATGGGGGTGCTCATAATCAGTTTATCTACTGTCACACCAAAAACAAAACAGCATCGTGTATCTGAATTTTTTCTCAACAAAAAAAATAGAAAGGAGGATGGGTTGAAATATATATGTACTTCACACTACCACTACAATTGCTGCTGTTATAAATAAGTAAAGTGGTACTACCCACTTTCAGGCTGCCTTAGTAGTGAGTACCTAACTACCTATGATGCTCGCATTCTTTTTATTCTCGCAAAATAAATGGTAGTGGCCAAGTGTGGATGCATCGGCACATATATTACTTTTTCTATTTCTGTTACGTTTATTAGCCAGTTTAGTGTAGTACGGATAGTACCGAGTTTTGGCACGTGATTTGGACACATAAATTAACAAACCGAACTGTGGTAAGTGTTGGACACACAAATTTTTCCCATAGTCAAAAAAAAAACAGTTAAAAAAATATTTACCCAAACAATTTGATTAGAAAACGTTTTTTTTTAAATATAGAAATGTGTGTGTTTATGTAAAAATTTTAATTAAATGTAAATAGAACCTACTTTTTTCTTTGTAATGTACATTATAAAGTATAATAATCGTAGTATTTATGGATGCGTAAACAATGATTATCTCGTTCAACTCACTTTAAAAACAGAAACGGACTTTTTTTATAAACTAGTGACAATACAAAAGACCATCATTGATTGCTAAGTAAACTAATTGACAATCATACAAGCATGAAACCATTTAGTTGCGTTTTATATGATTAAAACCATGTAATAATCTGTATTTCTTGTTATTGAAATGAACACCTGGGACCATGGGAATGTATTGAGAGAGCTTAACATTTTTTCTCCATCCCATAAACTAATGCATCACTGATAAAGAAATATACTAACTAGATATGTTGCAAAAATAAAAGCAAACACGTCCAAACAGACATGAACCACCTCTCTGTATCGATATGATTTTATTGTGGCATGTTATACAGTAGACAACTATTAGTTTAGCATTAAAGAGAATAACGAAACAAAAATGTTATTCGCACAAACTCCACCCATTAACCTGTGGATAAACTACACTTTTCTATCAAGTACATTTCAAATATTTTACAATAATTATAACGAGTTTATATATGATAGAAATCAAAATTCCATTATAGGAAATATTCCTGTTAAATATTTGTTCGTTTTTCGGAGTTGCATTTGTTGAATTTTTCCCGCTAATCATTACATTTTACATTATTGGAAAAATCACTGAAAATCCATCCATTATCAATCATTATATAACGTATATTAATCGAAATAACGCTTATTTTACTGTAAAATGATCGATGGACAATGGCTTAATAGCCACTTCCGTGCAAAGTACGTACAATCCGCGTTTTTCATTCAAAAATAAAAAATCCGCACTTTTCCCTCGATTCTAATTGATCCACGTTCATCTAATTAAATGCTAAACACCTTTTTTATATGGAAATCCAAACAGAAATCAGTCAGGGTTTAATAATTGTTATCGCTTGTGGCTGTCCATTTATTGAACCTGTTATAAAACTTTTATAGAAAATTATCGCTCCTAACAAATTACTCAATCACTATAATTTCACACTAATCTCTACCTATACATGCATTTTTCACCCTCAATTCTCAAATGCACGTCCAAACATCATTTATATTCATCATATCCATCCGTACACCCTGATAGTCAGGAAATCAATTTCACAACACTTGAGAATGTTTCCATTTCATAACGAGCCATCCACTGAAAATGTTACAAAAACGTTAACAACTATATCAATATCCACAAAAACCGCATTTATTCATCCTGACATGAGCTCGGTTATTTAATTAACGTTCATTTTTTTATAGTGAAAACAACCAACGTTGAATATGTGAAGCACATTCTTACAAAAAAAAAATTGTTGAAACAATGTTAGTGTGTTAATATTTTTTTATAGGACAGTTACAACAACAATTGTTTTCGTACAAGTAAAATGTAAATTTTTTGGCATTTCTTTTGTATAGCAAGTGGGCGGAAGTTCATAAATTATTCCATATAACACAGTTTTCATAAACGTACAGAGAGGTTTTAGACCGAAACAAACGTGGAATATTAATTGTATTACATGTTCCGTTTTTAACACACAACGAATAACAATGCATAAATGGAAAAGTTTCTCAATCTCACAATACAACATTTCCATGCCTATTTAAATCTGTTATTCATATACAGTTGTTTCAGAACTGGTCTTTACATCGAAATTTTCATATTGAAACACAGGATCGTACCCTTAATTGTAAAAGATAAAAACAATCAGCTATTTAAATTCGGTTCACGTACACACACATTTTTCGTCTATTTAAGACCCACTTTCCAACAGTTATTTTTATGATACGCTGTAAATTTTAATAAAAAAGCATTTTATAACAAGAAAAAAGCGAACCTCCTTAAAATTATACTACCTCTAATTACGCCATCATTCCAATAACGCACAAAAACTTCGATTTTATAAACAGCATCTCAAGGTTGTAAACCTTTTATCCCAATTCAATTGGCCACCAATAAATACCAAATCCAACGTATTTATAATGGGAACGTTCTGCATGGGTCCGCTCTTATCTCTCTCACCAACTCCATTGTCTTTGGCATCGCATAAAACTTGTATGTACACGAAATCTTCCAAGTCAATGAACAGATTTTCCCCTACAAACAAAATTATGATAATATACATTGAAATTCATGAGACATTTGTGTCACGCATACAAGAATTTCAATTAACCACAACTGAAAAATCGCATTTTAACTCATTTTTCCCTATACATGTAATTGATTCCGTTTTATTAAAATACCTTTTACCATCATATATTGGAATGCGTTAATTGAATATCAAGCCAAATAGAAAAAATATTATGATTAATTTTTAATTACACGCACAATTTTAATCTCACTCCCAAAGCTGCATTATTTGAAAAGAAATTTAATCGAAAAATATTTTAATTAATATTCTTAATATACGAAAAGCAACGTATCATCACCCATGTGCTGATCTAAATCCCCACACGTATTAATTTGGAAGACAAATTTCGTTTACTTTATTTATTAGAAACGATAATTATGACTTGCACATTTTCTGTTTTGTCTTTATGTACTGGGTGCTTGTAATTAGCGAACAAGTCCTAGATTAACACAAGACGCTTTCATTTAAATGACCTCAAGTGAATTTCGTATAAATATGTAAACAAAAGAGCGGTAAATCAAATAATCTGCGATTTCCTAACGCACACACAATTAGCATAATATTAATACCAAATAATTTTTTTGTTGGAGAACAAATCATTTGCATATAATGGTAGTTGGTACCGTTTTGTCAATGGTTATAGAAAATGAGAAGATTTTAAACAGCATCACTCACTGTGGGCTACAATCGGCTCTACAGGCATCCTATTTACATTTAAGTAAATTTGGTTTGTCAAGAATCTAGTCCACAAACAGACATTTATTGAGAATAACCCTTTTCTGTTTTCTTACTGGTTGTACCGTTGCGCCAATGTGGATTGCATGTAAATATCCGAATGGATTTATAAACGAGTGCAAAAGCGCGCCAGAAACATGACAAAATCCACTCATGCACACTTCCATAAAAACGTACAAATCTCAACGAAATTAAGTTATTTATACAGGCTAATTATGTAATTATTTATATGCCTGTTTACAGTATGCATACAATGCGTGTTTCTTTCAATCATAAATTCATTGTTAATTAGTAGTTGACTAGCTAGAGAATTAATTGAGCATCTTTACACAGAAACATGGACTGCATTATCAGGGAGGGTGCTCTACGATTGGACGCAATGGAGAAATCGTGTGATGTGATCTTGTGCTGTCATGGGGGCCGTTTAATGGCACATAAATTGATACTTTCAATTGCCAGTCCCGTTTTACATGTACGCAAATTGTGATCGAATTGTTGGAATGTTTAATGACATTTTTGTCAATTGTAGAAACTGTTTTTGGAGGATTTGTGTGACTCGACAACGGTTATACTGCCCGATATTAATTTCCATACAATGTCTAGCATATTAGATTACATCTACACTGGCAGTGTTTGTATATATTCCAATTACCTACAAGATTTCATTAGCATAGCGACACTATTAAGCATTAAATTTGATTTTGTGCCGAGACGGGAGGAGAAATTGAAGGTGAAAACGTTACGAAAAGTGCCAAATTTAGTGCCATTGAAAAGCTTACCAAAAAAGAAGAGATTAGGGGGGCATATTATACCGAGTCCGTGGTGTCCGCGGGATGAGCCTGTGTTGGAGGATCCTAGAAAGGATTATGAGGTAATTTAACTGTGAACGGTACAAATGGTCGTTTATTACCTGATTGTGTATTTCAGTTTTACCAAAAAAACGATTCCAATAACAATTTTCAATATTCTTCGCAGTCCATTAATTTCTCTAATAATACCCCTGAATGTAGCAGTGATTTATATGATGGGAAAGCGTCGAATAGTGTTGGAGACAGTAGCAGTGTTGAAGAAACTGTGAAAAATGAAGAAACAACAGAAGTGAAACGGAAGCCATTTGAATGTGTCGATTGTGGTAAATGCTTTAGTCAATTGAGGAATTACAAATATCACAGGTTGGTATTGGTTATACTGTGTGTGTATAAAAAGCACATTATTGCCCACATATATCTATACATTATTTTAATGCTGATATTCATCAACGTCAGAGAAACTATTGAAAATATGTATAATCAACTGATCGTGTTGGAATTCCATTATTTTGTTTTGCCGAGTCTTTGTACAAGTATTAATTGCTAAGTTTACATTCTTTTTAAAAAATGGAAATCTTAATATTAATTATTGAACACATACCTTCTCAATTTCCCATAGATAATTAAAATTGTATTCATTATTCTTCAACACATGAAACATGGCGTCCGGCGTCCATTCAAACTGTCAACTTGCAACTGTTTTACAAGGCGCGCCAACTTATCAGATGTACCAACCTAGATTGAAAAAAAATCCCTATTTTTTCAAAATCTCCCGCTTTTTCAGGTCAATCCATGAAGGAACTAAAGAATTCGCTGCCAAATGTCCGGAATGTGGTAAATTGTTTAATGATAAAGGATATTTAAGTAGTCACATGAAAATCCATCGTGACCGGAAGGAATATGCGTGTCCACATTGTCCAAAAAGGTTCAATCAGCGTGTGGCTTATAACATGCACTTGCGAATTCATACTGGCATCAAACCGCATCAATGCAGCATATGCAATAAGAGCTTTTCAAGAAAGATGCTCCTCAAGCAACATCTGCGTGTGCACACTGGAGAGAGACCGTACTCATGTCCAGAGTGTGGTAAAACATTTGCTGATAGATCCAATATGAGTCTTCACGCCAGACTGCATACGGGTATTAATTAGAACGTGTGTGTGTTATTAACATGCATAAATAATATCTTACGTTGTTTCTCAGGAGTAAAGCCATATACATGCAACTTGTGTTCGAAGAGCTTTACAAAAAAACATCATCTCAAAACACACATGAATTTCCATACTGGTTTAAAGCCTTATTCTTGTCAGAAATGTGGATTAGCATTTTCGCAGAGCAGTAATATGAGGACTCACTACAAGAAATGTATATTAAAGGATATAAATCTTACACAAAGTTCTACCTCGTCTAATACGGAAAATACATCAGAAAACGAAAGTAAGACCTCCTAGATGTACATACAAGTAATTTTGTTTATAAACGGGTGTAATTTAAGTGTTTGTACAAATTTATTTATTGTTAATGTTAATAAATCGTTTTTTATTTATTCAAATTCAAATTTTTTTGAAAACCTGAATTTTTTTGCTCGTGAAGTTAGGCAACCAACAAAATTCCCTGTTGATTAAAATCATGCGCACTCTGTCGACGACGCTTCATAACACGTATTCTTCTGCAGATTTAGGTTATGTTTTAATTTGTAAACAATTTCTTCTAAAAAGTTAATAATTTTTGTAATTCTACAACAAAATTGTCAGTAAATATGGACAAAACACAACTAGCAGCTGTTCTACAAATTCTAAAAAAGTACAATCTTAAGGTACCGTAATACTCACGAAAATTTACAGCATAAAATTACCTTCACAATTTCTCAGGGCACCGAAGAACTCCTTCGCAAAGAAGCCAATATCACCTTAACAGACTCCAATCAACAGGACTCTGATGTGAGCAGCGTATTAACGGGCTATAAAAGCGATGGGGATCCAGAAACATATGAAGCTTCCTACATGGAACTGAAAAGATTTGTTGAAAACTCTCTGGACATTTACAAACACGAACTGGGGATGATTTTGTACCCGGTTCTAGTTCACATGTATTTAGAATTAGTTTATAATGGCCATACAGAGAAAGCAATATCATTAATGAAAAAATTTGGCCCGGAACAAGACTGTTACTACCAAGACGACCTGAAAAAGCTCGCAATGGTCACTAAAAGAGACCACATGAATGGCAACGAGTTGACTGAAACATTCAAATCCAATCAGTTCATTATTCGAATGTCACGGGATACATTGTCATTGTTAAAACGACATTTGAACGATAAAAAGCCTTCAGTGTTGTTGAACATTGTCCAGGAACATTTGTATTTCGATATGTACGAAGGGGTGGCCAGAAATAAGTCCCAAATTGATGCCACTTCCGGTGCTGTGGGCGGAGAGGCGAAGCGACAAGGTACAAGCTTAAATTCAACAGGTGGACTGTGATTATTTACATTTTTCACTTCGTAGATAATAAAATGAAGGTTTATTATGGAATTCCAAAGGCACCCGACATACAAACACTCGCTGCCCCAGTGGAAGACGAGGAGGAGCAAGCCGATCAGGACAATCCAGAGAAACCGAAAAAGAAGAAAGCGAAGAAAGATCCGTTGTTTTCCAAAAAGACGAAATCGGACCCAAATGCGCCACCAACAGACCGAATCCCCGCCCCCGACTTGTAACAAACTAAATATAAGTATAATCCAAGTACAAACGTTTAAATTTTTAGAAAAGACAATGATAAATTGGAAAAATTCAAGGCCTTGCGTGAAGCGTCGAAGCGAATCAATTTAGGGCCCGACTGTCTGCCATCCTGTTGTTGTTACACTCTTCTAAATGCAAATCACACGTAAAATAAAACACTTGTAAAATGTCCAATAAAAATACAACCGATTTTTAGGGTGACGTGCGCTGAAATCACCGAAGACTCCAGCATGCTCGCTGTCGGCTTTAGCGATTCCATCATCAAAGTGTGGTCTCTGGTGCCACAGAAACTGAAAGCAATGAAATCCGCCGAACAATTACAGGACATCAATATAGACGCTGACGATGTGCTGGCACGTATGATGGACGAACGGTCGGGCGAGACGTCACGTTCGTTGTGCGGTCACAGTGGTCCGGTTTATGCCGTCTCATTCTCCCCGGATCGTACATTATTGTTAAGTTGCTCAGAGGACACCACCATTCGTTTGTGGAGTTTACAAATTTGGATTTGTTTGGTTGTGTACAAGGGACACATGTTCCCCGTTTGGGATGTGAAATTCTCCCCATTAGGCTATTACTTTGCTTCTGCATCGTACGATCGAACGGCTAGATTGTGGGCAACCGACCATTACCAACCGTTGCGGCTATTCGCTGGCCATTTCTCGGATGTTGATGTGAGAGTTTAAACATCCAATTGGAATGAATGAATAATTATTGTTTTAGTGTATCCAATTCCATCCGAATTCCAATTATATTGCGACGGGGTCCAGTGATCGACGTGTTTGTTTGTGGGATTGCACCACTGGGTACCATGTACGTTTGATGACCGGTCACAAGTCGCCGATTCATGCGTTGGCGTTCAGCATTTGTGGCCGATTTCTGGCATCTGGTGGGACGGATTGTAATATATTAGTGTGGGATTTGTCGCATGGTCATTTAGTTGCCGAATTGACTGGACATGAGAAGACGATACATTGTTTAGCGTTCAGTCGGTGTGGGAATATATTGGTGTCTGGTGGACTGGATTGTGTGGTGAAATTGTGGGATTTTAATAAATTGACAGAGGAGAGCAGTTCAGAGGAGGTGAACGTGTCACATAATCCAGATGTGAAGACGGGCGATGATTATTTACTGCGCTCATTTGCGACCAAGAATTCACCGTTGATTTCTTTGCATTTTACCAGAAGGAATTTAATGATAGCTGTAGCAATGTTTGATGGTCAACCTTGAATAAAAGATGTTTTTTTTTATGTATAAACAAATGGTTTAATTCTAAGATATACAAGTTAATTACGGAATTGAAGTGAATTTGAAGAATCCACTAAACAACTTAACAGAATGAGTAAATTAAGATTCATCGGGTGTATGCCAGGCGATACGTTCCTCGTAAAATTGGATGACCACCTGGGGGCATTTGACGTTGGCCTCTTTGGCCAACACTAAGTCCGTTTCGTCGACGCCCTTCCATTTCATCAAGAACATTAATGAACCGGTGGTATCCGAAGCGCCGATGATTTTCTCGGCTTGTAAGCCACGTTCGAAACCGTTTTTCTGTTTCGATTTGGAGCTCTTTTTATCTTTTGATTTACCCTCGGATGGGGTGGAATCGGATTTCTTCTTTTTCAAGTCATCGTCTGTATCTGAATCGGGTTCAGCTCGTATGCGAGATTTCGATTCGGGTCGCTTTTTCTTTTTCTTTTCTTCCGGAGACTCGTCGTCCGAATCGACTGGGATCAGTTTTCGCTTAGTGTCGGATCTCCGTTTCTTGCGTTGTTTCTCATCGTCGTCATCGACAGTGGCCGTGTTAATGGTGTCTTCTTTTTCCTTGTCTCGTTTCTTTGGCGATTTAACGCGCTCTTCGTCCGATTTATCGTCATCAGAATTCTTAGCCGGCTCGTCATCGGACGATTCAGAAGTTTTGCGACGTTTCTTCTCACTCTGTAAACAATTTATACATTTGGTAAATGTGTTGACTTCATAATCCCGATTTTTACCTTCTTCTCTTTGTCACTTGCATTGGAATCTGATGATGAGGTTGAATTTGAGCGAATACGTTTCTTTTCCTTGGCTTGCTTCTTTGAACCTTTTCGAGTCTTTTCAAATTCAGCTATGAGTTCTGGACAGTCTAAGTTGTCTTCTGGTTCCCAAGTGTTATCTTCTTCACTGTATCCTTTCCATTTTAGAAAATATTCTACTCGACCATTGACCACCCGTCTGTCGATAATCTTCTCCACGGAGTACTCCTCTTCACTTTCGCTAGTCTCCTCCACTTTCTTCTTGCCCATTTTTTTCTAAACAAATGCACAAACGAACAGGTAGTAGTGTGTTTGGTGTTTATATTATATTTTCAACAATTTACTATTTTCAAAGTATTCATTTATGCTCAAATCAATTATTAACATATTAGTAACAAAAAATTATGGTATTCTTACCGTAAATTGATTTCACTTTAGCTAAAAATTAAATGTAATTTACAAACAGGTATAAGTTTATGCAAATGGCGGAAATATTTACCGGCACCGGTACAGCGTCATTGCTACTGCGCTCGCGCAAATTTTAACCGACAATGGCCACTTCTACCAACCGCAAAAACTAAATCCCCTAACAAAAAAATTCAAATTCAAAATACTCGATAATGAATTACAAATTTTATTAAGTTTGCTTGCATTTACACATCAATTGATTAATAGTATTATAAAATTTGTATAAAATATATAATATCAAATAAAAACACAGCAATATTTACAGTAAAAAATCAAGCATGATATGGATAATTTACCATGTTTACATACAATAAACCACAACAGTCAATGTTTCATAATAAAGCTTATAATAAAAACGTATATCAATTAATAAATTAATCCCTGACTTTAATTCGTGTATAAGTTATAAGTGTTTCTCTAGATCGTAATAAAAATATTAATTTCGAATACAAATATTCCTCATTTTCAAATTGACTAGCATTTCGAGCTTCCCTAATTTCTTCCAATAGTACATAAATTCTATTCACATTTGGTGATTCATTAAGCCATGTTCCAATCATATTCCCCAAATGCCAATTTCTTATTAATGAAAAACATACTAAAAAATACACACCATACAGTCCTATTATCCTGCACAGAAAACAATAAATCAATTAACAATGCTAAATAAGCATAGCCTTAAAAATAACGAAAAAAAAACACATTTAATTATCCCCCTCTGGATCCTCATCATCCTCCAACTCCTCCTTCGGTCTAGTCCATTTAATAAGCGTCTCTGGTGACCTAAATAAGAACACTAATTTGGCAAAGAGATCCTCTTCCAATGCAAACTCTCTCGCTTCTCGTACTAAATAAACGTCTAAACATAATTGCAGCACCCGATCAACATTCGGCATATCTTCAAACATAATTTTACCACACTGATCTGCAAAGAAGCCGCGCAGAAATCGAGATGCTACGAAAACGATTGTTGTATACAGACCGAGTATTCTGGAACATGCCCCAAACAAAACCATATATTACATCCATAAACAACAACAAATCAATATACTCACCCACCACCAGTGATCATATTCAACGTAGCTGGGAAAATCTTGTCATTGAACGTATACAAAATCAACGATTTACAATCGGAATATGGAAGACGTTTCAAAAAATTCTTATAATTCAAATCGTCACAATTCTCATGCACTTGCCACCATTCCTTATCCGATGCATTCACATCGGTCGGCCTCAACAATGTCAAACTAATATTCCTTAATGAATCCGCCGCCATATGCACCCCATCCGGATCCATTAACTGTGTAATCGCTTTGGCCGTACCACGATTGGTCACTTTCAAAAACTTCGGTAAAATGTACTCCAATTCAATGGGCGCCGCTTGCGTACCTTGCAACATGGCCAACAAATTATGCCGTGCCGGTGTACCAGCCGGCACCTCAATCTCCACATGGTCCGGTATCACACCGGAATCCTCCGGTTTACTTGTCTTATGTGACACTTTGTACTCCAATCGTACGGTAATCGCTTTGGTCGAATTCACCTCTTCCAACATGCGTTGCCGATCGGGCGGCGATATGCTCCATATATTCGCCGAATCTGTACTCAATTTAATCGCTGCAATATCATTCGCCTCATAATTCGATATAAAATTCACAGCCGATTTACGTTGACTGTATGTTTGTAAGAAACGTTGCATGTCCGTTTCACTAAACGAATAAATGAAATTCGATTGGGCCGACATTTGATAGACCGGCTCATACGGACCAATGCGAATCTCCAATGTCACATCGTACGGCACATTCGCCTCACCCACAGCATTGCCCAACGAAAAGAACACCAACGGGAACCATATAATACCAATTATCACCGCCAACATGCCACCGCCCATCGTATACTTTCCGATCGGTTTCTTTTTCTCGCCACGCGGCTGCGGATACTCATCTTCCACATGGCGGGCACATTTCAATTGGAATATGTGCGCAAATATGTCCTCCATTTTGATCCAATCGAACACCGTCATCGATGTATCCGTCCACATCCAATCCATCACCGTACGCAACTCAAACAGGAACGGAATCGCCATAAATCCTTTGAACAGGAACATGTTCAAGTAATTGTAGCCTTTACATAGGAAATTGCCGAGTATTCGTGTCGGATAACCGCACCGTATTTGGTATGCTGATAATAGTAAATAGAAACATTTCACCATATAGTACATTTGTGGTGGTAAAACGGAATTGAAACGACTACCAGTCATTATTGGAAACAAAACAAACAGCCACAAATGCATAAGAAACACTTGCGAAAATTGAAAGATTATCTTGGCTAGTATATTCTTCCGTAAAAATATGCCACGATCAATGATAATAAGCATGAATTGTAGTATAAGCATGACTAGAAATAAGGCCGGTACACGATTGTCTTCCAAATATGATGACACACCACCATCTCCTTGTTGTGGCTGAAATAAACAACATTAAAACCATTGCATTGATATAAAAAACAATATGGAATTTACCCCAAACGACGAATAACCAATTAAAATGACAAAGAAATTAAAGAAATCACATAGGAACATAAAGGAATACACATCAGCAGCAACACGTGACGTTGGATCCAATAATTGTTGGAAGAAATGACGTAACGCTTCTGTATACTTGTATGTAGCGAATTGAATTGTTTGTGGCACCGAGTCCATTTGCTCCACTTCTTCACTATTCAACGAAACAATTCTCTCTTCATCCGATGACAAGCTGGTCTTCTTATCATCCTCATCCGGCACCAACTGTTCCATATCACTTTCCTCCTCTTTCGGCGATTCAACCGCCTTCAATTGCCCATCCTCGAACTTGTACTCTCCATTACTCAATAAAACACCAATTACAGGACTTGTCTGCCATATACCCATCGATTTCAGCATATATCTATGAAAGAACACAACCAACAACAACAACAAATCCCACACAGCATAATTTTTATTCCGTTCAATTCCAATAATTCGTGGCGGATAGAATGGATCATTAATAATCCCTTGATTACGGTTCCATGGTATTATATCAAATTGGAACATGCATTTAATCAATACAATCACTTCAGTGTACGCAATGATGGTAACCCAAAACGTTTTCGATGGTCTCGGTATCGTTAATGTTCCCCATAAAAATACCATCAATGGTAATGGTAGTGATAGGAATGTTGCCGATTTGATTTGATTCAAAAATACGATAAAATAACACAACATCTCCGACCGGCTCATCACAATAAACCATGCAGCTAATAATAAACGAATTATCGCCGGCTGTTCATACGACGACATCTCCCCATCGTAGTCCTCCAATAAATGACTGTGCGATTCGGTGGACGCCCTGAAATGTTCATCCACAATCAGTACAAACACTTACGAATTCTATTAAGCAGTTGTCAGCATTTTAAACAGTAAATAAAAGCCATAATCAAAAAAAAAAGGAGAATTCTTCAGTCCTGGCTAAAACCAATGACAACAAAAGTGTGCAAACAATTGGAAGCGCTCTAGAAATTAGCACACGGCCAAATGAAACAATGTGCCGATTACCTTGACAATGTAGAACATGGAGAATCTAATCCACGTTCCAAACTTGGTGCCAAAATGCGAATTTTTGGGACTGTGAGTACACTTGCCTTACGCCTACACAGCCAAACACATATAACAGCCACACTAACTACACATTCCAACTAAATTGTATTTTTTTTTCTCATTTTCATTAAAATTTGAAAACAATTCTATTCTAATTTCAACTAGCTTAACTTGAAGAGAATTTTATATTACGTTTTCATCAAATTTATATCGATATTATACAGGATTTATGTACCTCTCCTGATCGGTCGTATATGGCAACGGTGTTGCCATCGCATTCGTATCACTATCCTCACTAAGTGGACCTTTGCCAGCACTCTCTGTCTTCCGTGTTTCGGATGCTGTTAGCCTATGAACCACACAACCAAACTACAGTTTAACCACATTACTTAACAAACATTATTGGAACAAAAGCGAAATGAACGAGAGAGTGCAATAAACAAATGCATAAACCAACAGACCTTTCATTATTTATTATACTAATTCGATACGAATCGGATGGACTATTTATTCCAACTGTTGTCGCAGACAATATCAACGATCCTGCATCACTACTAAAAATTCCTACAATCTACACACTATTCCAAATACATTTCTCAAGACGGGGGACAAAAACACATCAACAAACACACGGACTTTGTAAAAATATTCTACTTACAATGTTTGCCGTAATAAACTGTGATACGATCCAGCTGGATGCCAAATTTGCGCACTACCCATTCTCGAACCAATATTATACGTTGTCTTCTCTTTCAACACTTTCTTCTCCTTTGTTAAAACCCGAATCACATATCGATAATCTTTCGAGTACTGATTTAAAATGCGTGTTAAACTTATTATTGAACTCTCACAAAATGTCCAACCAAATACTATATAAGTAATAATCTTGTTAAGAGTGTTTTCTTGTCCTAAAATCATTCACAATCAATGTAAAACATGTGATTTATACCGTTTTCACATTACTTGGTTCGGTTAGTTCGCTAAAGTCCTCATCCTTACTTGTTCCCGGCTGTGGTTCATCCACTTCCGCAATAGTCACACTCTTCGGTGAATGTTCTTCAATCTGTAATCAACAATACACCAATATAAGCGAGATATCCATATACACAGAAACCCCAACGAATTTACATTAAACAGCAATAAGAGCGAAGCGAATCACGCTGCTAAATCATCATATATACATCGAATTAAATAAGCAATATTTATAAGTTGGTGTCGTTGAAGCAATGTGAATTGAAGCGCACATTCGGTTAGTTAGCAGATGGAACTCACTGTAGGTGGTGCCGATAAGGCAGCAGATAATTGTGAACGTGTTGTTGTCGGTCTCCTTCTTGTCAATGGCATACTACTTTGACGTCTAATCCGGTCTGAACGCACTGTCCTACTTACGTCAGTCTTCATTGCTGTACTTAACAACTATAAACCCATCATTTTGTTAGTATTTGTACAAAAAGGTAAACAATTTCTTTCCCCAAACAGAAAAATTCCAAACAGTTACCTTGCCTACACTCATCCGAACTTCTTTCTCCTTTTCCTCCTCGTCATCTTCATCGAGCACCTTTTCGGGTAATAAATCAATCTCGTCATCCTCCAAATCATCGAACATGTAGTAATCACCAGACCGGATCGCTGTATTAATGATACACTTTAGAATCGGTTTCATACAATCATCAATTATAATGTCATTCCGCCTAAGAGTAGACCGCACATAACCTCAAATCGAAGTTTAATTTACACAGTGGATCGAATTAATGAGCGGGGCAGTTTTTTTTTCTTCACACTTTATTCAATAGTGAAGAAATAAAACAGTTTTTAAAGTCCCCACTCAGTAATTTTATCGCCTGTGTAAATTAAAACATCGATTTGAGGTTATGTGCGGTTTACTCTTAGGTGGAATGGCATAGCATGCAACATTTAAACATACAAAAACGTCAACTGTACACCACAAGCGAAAAACGATATGAAAACATTTACATTTTATACACCCAACAAGCTAGAAAAACATTTCATTGCAAACCAACTCCAAGTTGAGAAGAGAAAAACAAATCATTACCCTGCTTATACGATTTTGGTGATTTCCTTCTGTGTGTTGGTCTGCTTTTAAAAACTGTATCTACAAAAACCAGAACAAAAAATATATATACAAAATAATAAACGATTATTCATTTAGATGTATGTACAAGTACACATATGGAAGCATCATTTGTACGCCAACATAACAACTGTTTCAAAACAATTACATTCATGATGACTTAACGGCGATCTAGACGAATAAGAGATGACACTTTGTCGTGGTGTTACTAAATTCTCCGGCATCCATGGCGGTCCTATACTGATCTGTCGTTCAGTTGTTCGATTCACCGCTTCCGCATAAGTAGGCGCTGCATCGTACGGTGGTGGAGAGAACACGGGAAAACTGTCATCCGGCGATGGTGGCCGATGGTTCGGATTCAATTCCGAATTGGGCGGTGAACTGAACGACATACGTTGCGGCTCTAAATAGCCCTCTAACGACACTGTCATAATTGCCGAATAGGGCGACGATGGCGCCTGTGGCTGTATCAATGAACTACGTGGCGTGTGCGGTGCAGCCGGCTCCTCATCATCAATCGGTGTATGGTAGCCGGACTGTGCCGTATATTGGCTAGTTGCCGATGTGCACGATGACACCGACGACATGCGATTCAATTGTTGCTTTTCTGCGTCTTCATTTCAAAATGAACACTGCCAAATCTAATCACATACACAAACAACTTACCAGTGAAATGACTCTTTTCTTCGTCCTTGTAATTGGCCCCTTGGATTTTCTGTTGTGTCGCTTTAATACGGTCCATTTTCGCTTTGATCTTCTCTAAAACTTGACGCTCTTGTTCCTCTTGCTCTTTCATACGTTTCTGGCGTAGTTCTTCGATCAATTCAGCACCGCGTGATGCTAAAATGGTGGTCGCTTTCGTTTCATCAATCATATGGAAAAAATAGAAACTTTGAAAGATTCTACGTTGCATTAATAGAAAACCGAAACATAAACCATCCCAAACGAGACCGATAAATTCGCGGGGCACTTTACATTCGTCCGGATCGATGATGCCCGCTTCACGGGCAATATTTCCAAACTTTTTCACACAACCAACACCAAACAACTGCACCATCCAGCATTCGGATGTGATTTCTTGTATAAACACACAGCCCAACAGTTGAAGAATGGATTTTAATACAATTACAAGTACGTTGTACCCCAACAGCCAATTCCAACTGTAACAAGAAATCATTGTGATTTTGAAATAGAAATGAACACTGTTTTACTCACGATCGAATTATTTTTGGTATGGGTCTTAAATAAAAGTCGCTTCCTTGCCACAAAAAGACAAAAGCACCAATTAAATAACCAATGGAGAATAGATTAACACGATTTGTGCCAGCCAAAAAGACAATGGCCAACGTAATCCAAAGGAAACCTTGTAAAACAACACGTTTTACAACATCTAGATACGATCGCACGTAAGTAATGTAGTCGGGTGTTGGATTTTGGAAGTCTTTCGACTCAACTAGATGTATAATGCTGTCATTTGATCCACCAGCGTAATTCTCGTTTGCGTATCTCCTTTCAATTCGGAATACCAGAGACTGTCGTGACACAAATAATAGTAGAATGAAGTCGCATATTAATTTCTTTGGTGAGGGAGCATGGTCTGGATCCAGTAAATAGGCCCATTCTTGTAAACGACGTAATATCTCACTGTAATCCCATGGAAATTCTGGAAAAGAATCAAATTATTATCGTTGTATGATTATATCGCGATTTTCACGATATCAGCGCCACGGTAGCTGATTTTTGAAACATCGACTTAGGTGACATTTCTATATTGAAATGTTCAAATGCCAATTCACTATTTGTACAAACATTAAAAAAAAACGTTAAAAAGTGTACGAACATTTAAACTATAGATGTTTTCAATTCAAAATTTTAAAGTTAAATGTTAAGTCACCCAGTTGGTGTTTTAAAAATCGGCCACCGTGGCGCTGGCATCATAAAGATAGAATGATTATCCTATTTACCAATACAAAGGCCTGGCGGCAAACCAATGACCATAAAGTACTGTATAGGTAATAAAACAGCAATAAAAATTAAATACACGTTCCAAATGCGACTCAAAAACGTTCTGTTTGATATAAACAATACAGCTAACCAAATACTGTACACAATTGAATATAAATCCATTCGGAAGCCAATCAATGCAACAGTTGCCATTAGGGAAAACTGCAAAAAAACATTCAATTATATTTACATTCATATTCATAACATGTCACACTTTTACCTCAACTCCAAACTTATAGAACGTAAAATTCAATAAATATTTAAAGCATGAAAGTAAATCTTTATCCGCATCTTGCCTTGTAATTCTCGGAAACATAAAATACGCCCTCTTCGGTGGCTTTCCACGTGACACTCGATAATTATATTGTCGCACTTGTACAACAGCCCATAAAGTCACCACCAATATATAAATTATATTCCATTTCAGTAATGACGGTAATGAAAGATTATCATCAGATTTATAAAAACCAAGCCATTCTGCATTATTCACCGTACGATTCACAGTCACATTCCCTACATCACTCTACAATCAAAAAAAACACTCAAAACGTGTTTGATGATTCATAAAATCATACAAAATTACCTCGCATGTTACATTCCATGTTTCCGCTTTGATATACTGTATCTGATAAATCATTCTAGTCAAAAGTAATATAGAAACTAGCATCGAACTAAAATAAATAGCGAAATCTTGTAACGGACGTCCAAATACAAGTGACAAAGAAATGAGCACAATAATTATAATATACAATGTGCATTTATCATAAACACACAACAACATTGCAAACAGTAGCACAATTTTCGGCATATGTAATTCCAAAAATAAATAAACCAAATTCATAAAATGATGTAATCTCACTAGCCATTTCTCAACCAGTTGTTGTATGTGAGCAGATGATATTTCTGAAAACCACAACCTCATCATCATTCACACCACCAATTACCACCCATTTGACTCACTTCCAATTTCCGATAAATCAAATTTCACTGAAGTCGTTGTTGTTAACTCACTCTTCTCCGGATCACGTTCAATCACCGCCCCACCTTGCAACGAACTAGCCTCAATCTCCTCCGACACCACAATCGCATTCTTCGCATCCGACAATTCCATAAAATCTTTATGGAAATAATGCAACTGTATTACAGTAATGATAACGAAAAACGTCGGCGTCACAAGTCGAACAAACAATTGTTTCGTCTCAAATCGCTCCAAACCGATATCCAGTTGTCTAGAAAAAAAAAATCATTCAATCTTCACCTCACTCCATACACAACCACCCTCACTGTTTCATCGGCACATGCAGATAATCCCTCCAATACTCCGGGAAATTATCAAACTGATATGTATACACAGCCACCAAAATAATCATCGAATACACAATCACCGTTAACCAAAACCCAAACATAATCTTCCTCCATATTCGAAACGACAATTGAAACGACATGACAAAAAACAGAAACAATGCCATATAAATAATCCGGAAACCGGTCATTCGTTGTCCAGTGATCGCAACAACAAACAACGTAATCGCCACCACCCAAATCCAAAATTTCGTCAAAAATCGCTTGATATGCGTACCAATGATGTCCATTATTTTGCTGCCTTTCTCCTGTTCATTCTTCACACCGGTCGCTGTACCAACAGTCACTTGTAAAGGCGCCACCATATCGGCAATTGCACTATTCTGTCGCTGTTCCTTTTTCTCGTACATGTACTGTCTCAATGCAATCCAAAACATCACCGTAAACAAACACTTGGCCAACAATGGATTGCACGGTAACGTATGCACTTTAACAAATCCGATTTGTGCCAAATTTATACCCTGTACACTAGACGGTAATTCGTCATCGGTTAAATTCATCGAATAAATGTATGCACTAATCAATAAAAACCATGCATAGAGTACTAAAAATGGACTGGAACGTAACATTGATTTGCGTTGATTCGGTACAAGCCAAATTAAATTCGCCCATATTAACAAAACGAACGTGATCCAACTTAGATATGTTATACTCCATGCCATCATCATGATATTCGTTGCCACGTACGATGAACGGATGATCAATTGCACCACCGACTCCAAAGCGTACAAAATATTCTCGAATACAGTGGGACTGTATTCATCTTCTGTAGTGCCTTACAAGAAATCCAGTATTTAAAATTTTATTAGAAAACAAAAGCAGTGCAGAATTAAAGTGCTAGAAGAAATCTTACCCTTACCCAGACGTTCCATTTGTATGTCCTCTGAATTCTCTCCAGTTATCGTAACACTTCCAGTCGAATCTTGCAATATTCCACTACGTTTACTTCTCCCGGAACCATAACGTCTAGTCGATGGACTCACACCCCGTATCAACTAAAAAATCACCAAATATTCAATAAATCACAAACGATTATTTGAAAATGCGATTAATCCCCCCCACAAAAACCAATTAGTAAAGAAAGGGAGTTTAAAACAAACAAAAGGAATAATAAAATAAATAAAAACAGAAAATACATACTGGTGTTGATTCAGTAATAGGTTCGACTTGCTCATTAAGTGACACCTAGAAAATAACACCAATAAAAGCAAAGCAAATCAAAATAAAATGAAATTCAAACAAAACAAAAATCATAGAGGACAAAAAGCGATTTGATAAAAACAGCTTACTCGAACTTTTCGAGTAGCATTTTGCCATTTCGATTTCGTTGTTGTCGTCGAACGTCTTAACGGTTTTCTCGATAAACGTTGCGACATTTGTCTACCCAAATGGCCAGTATTAAAACTGCCTTCTAAACGTGAAAATGCACCTTGTTTCTTTTGCGACTAGAATTAGTAAACAATGTTAGTAAAGGCTTGAACATTAGCTGAGAACCAGAAACATTGAACAGTACAATTAAATCAATTACCTCCGGATTCATTAAACCATTCGACTCTAATACTACTAGATAATATAAAAGATATAAGGCTATGGGGTTTACATAAGTCGCCCATTCACTTATCACCCATACAAAGTTTCTTGGCTCATTACAATCCACCGTCAGTATCGGAGTCAATCCAAAGTACCTAAAAACTGTCAGTTAAAACAAAACACAAACTCCCATTACAAATCATCTACCTGGCATACGTGCTATTTTTATCCAACAACTCTTGTGGCCATTGAAATTGATAAGTATACAATGCACACAAATGCAAACACACAATTGGCAATAAACATCTCAACAAAATCGCAAATCCTTTCTGTAGTTGTTTGCAACAAGCCCACCAGGTGGCTGTAGAGAGGAATATGACAAAGTACAAGCCACCTAAGACAGACGGACGCAAAACGGCTGCCAAACACAACGCCAACAGCACACCATACCGTCCCACCGCCACTAAAATGCCCAAATATTTCCGTTTTGCTTTCTTCTTTGGCACCACATCGTCCGTATGATGAATGCCTTCTTCCGTTAACGTTTCAACTGTACGTCGTACGACTAGTTTCTTCAAAAGGACAAAAATCGTGATCGATATCAAAAGTAGCAACAATTCCGGTGAGAGCCAAGTTAAGGCAGATATCGGTGATATTTCATACAGTTGTACAAATCCAATATGTCGTAAAAGTTTCTCCAAAAATTCGCAATTCTACAAGCCAGTTATGTTAGTGACAAGGCCGAAAAAAACACGTGAATTAATTACAGTTAGAAAATTCGCATATGGCGGCATGGCCAATAAGACAATTTGGAAAACCAATTGACTTAAAGTGGTCACACTTGACACAGCGATTAGGATTTTCAGGTAGAGGCCCGTATGGCCAGCCATCGATGTCGATGTGGGCACAGGAACGAAAGGCAAATAAAATAATAGCAACAAATAGAGTGCCGATAAGCCGGACGGTCGGAAAAGGATGCCTGAAAATGGGAAAATCATTAGAAAAACGTTGCTTTTTAATTTGCCTGCATGAAATAAAAAATCTATAAAATAGACAAGGTCAATCAATGGCATTATCTCCATTCAAACAGATGACCTCATCGCAATTTATAGTAACCTGAAGAAGATTGAATGAAATCTATCGTAAATACTGAAAAAAAAACTAACAGTAATTAAAATGCTGTTAAACAGGGTCATTTGCAGAAAATTGGTAATGGGTGATAAGAAAACGCATAAATTCCATTTGGTAATCGACTCGTTACCAGCATTTAAGTAATTATGAATCCGTGTGTTTTTAGGAACAGCAAAAAATAGGCGTACACCCCTAAAATATAATATTTTCCTAAAATCTGGGTTAATAGAACATGCTATGACATTTAGGGTGTGTTCCTATGATTAAAACACATTGTAAATTCTGTGCAGAAACATACATATCCTTGTCGTGTATGAATATAACAGGGTGAATTAAGTTTTGTCAACAGACCGTCCCTTTTGCATTTACATTCAATTTTCCTCGGGTTAAATGTCAGGTGTTTCCTCATTTTTCTGGTTTTACTTACATACTGACATAAAAATTGGTAAAGCTATTCGGAAAATTGCCAAACAGAGGAGATAGTTTGCCATATTTAACCAATATATCTGAAATAATAAAACAGACACAGTTTATTTATAGAGTATTCGTAATATTTGAAGAGATAAAATTTAATTAAGTCAATCATGACCAATTTTAATAATATAATTTGATAAACTAATAAAAAAGAGGATATGTTATTATCAGGTGGGTGAATCACGTAAATGGTGGATGGATTGAGTAACATTTATATCTAGTTAATAAGGAACTATTGTTATTAGCTCTTTAATTAACGTTATCGCATAATCCAGTGACTTTTTAATTAATTTACTAAGAGCTGTAATCGGTTTTTGTAATCAAAACACGCAATGGGAAACAATCTGAAAAGCAGGTGTGTTTTAATTTAACACAAAAATCTTAACACAAACATTTAGATAGAGAAATGATTATGTTTATTTTAAATAATGTTGTAAGTTATAAAACCTTACCAATTCACGATCTCAACAAGTTTTTGAAAATCCAACAAGTTTGATCACATTTCACTAATCGACAAAAATAAATAATTCATGGGAGTTTTTTTTTATATAAATGTTATCATGTTGTGCTTATTTTTATGTAATATTCACAACAAACAATTCAAAATAAACACACATAAATTCCGCTTATCTTTACTGATCAAAACTGACTGACAGTGGATAACGCCGTAACGCCGATGCCAGTCAACTTGACTTTTGACTTTTCTACCATGTGCTATTTCCGATGAAGTTAGCAACTGAGACGACACGCGCATGCGCACTAAAATATGTGACAGAAATAAAATCCCTAAACAATTTGACATCAAAAATCACTAGTTTTTCCCCCATCCTTTTACATCGCCATTCCGAGAGGTGAACACGTGTTTGTGTGTGAATAAAATCAGCAAGAATGGGAAAAGGGAATAATATGATACCAAATGGCCATTTCCATAAGGATTGGCAGCGATTTGTGAAAACGTGGTTCAATCAGCCCGCAAGAAAACACCGCCGGCATGAGAATCGCATCAAGAAAGCTAGACAGATAGCACCCCGTCCGGCTGCTGGCCCCCTCAGACCTGTAGTTCGGTGCCCAACTGTCCGTTACCACACAAAAGTTCGTGCTGGCCGTGGATTTACACTTCGTGAGTTGAAAGCCGCTGGTCTGAACCCAAGATTTGCCCGTACAGTTGGAATTGCTGTGGATCATAGACGCAGAAACAAATCAGTAGAATCAATCCAATTGAATGCTCAACGATTGAAGGAGTACAAATCGAAATTGATTCTATTCCCCATCCACAACAGGAAGAAGTTGCGTGCTGGTGAAGCTACAGAGGAAGAACGTAAAGTGGCCACTCAATTGAAAACAAGTGTGTTGCCAATCAGACAACCAGCTCCAAAAGTGAAGGCCCGCGTTCCAACCGAAGAAGAGAAGAACTTCAACGTGTACGTTACTTTAAGGAAAACTAGGGCTGATGCTCGTCTTGTTGGTATCCGAGCTAAGAGAGCAAAGGAGGCCGCTGAAAACGCTGACGAACCCGGCAAGAAAGCCAAGAAATGAATATAAATATTCATATTTTATATTGTAACGATAAACTATCCATAAAATAAAAAAATGTTTTCAGAATGCAGTATTTATTTTAAATAATCCTTTAATGTGCATGCTCATTGTGAAGATGAGAAAAATAAACTTGAAATTCATAACCTCACATTTACGGATAAACATAACAAGAGAAACAATCAAGTAAAAATGCCCAAACACTACATAAAAAGCAAACATATTAATTTAGATAAGGTGTGTAGGGTCTGTTTAAGTGAACATGGCCATTTACGGTCAATAGTTAGTACAAGAATCCCAAAAATGATGGAAATGTGTGCTTCTATACAGGTAAACATTAAAATCACACATTACATAATTCCCCTTTGGTTTAAACTATTCTCCTTAGGTTTCGGATAATGATGAACTGCCCAAAAAGATCTGCGTAACATGCTTTCGTCACATCTCCAAATTCTACTTGTTTAGGAAAAAAATGGAAAGAAGTGATAAAATATTACGACATTTCCTAAAACAGCATCAAACCAAGCACGATATATTGAATATAGCGTTGAATGATGCCAAAATCATTGTTGAAGATAATACCGACAGCACCAACAACGACGATCTACCATCAATGGACGATCTAATCTCTTGCAAATCCCAATTACAAGCCGACTCTGCATTATTCATCACTGGACCACCACCATTGGTACCCTTGGCCGACAAACGAAGTGTCGTGGAACCAATTGTCAATCAACTACCGCTCGATACACCCCCATTAATCCCCATACAATCATCCCTCAGTCTAATCGAATCGTCCAACATCAAATTGGAATGCAATTCTTGTGGAGAGCTGTTCAGTTCCGTCGTTCAATTAAAACATCACAAAATCAACCAATGTCAAGGCACGTGCACCCTTTACTGCAACATTTGTCGCAAGGAATTCAAAGAACGTAAGAAACTCATCGGCCATTTGAAGGGCCACATGGTGCGAAAAGACATCCTTTGTCGCATTTGCAATAAACGCTACCCCAATCCGAGCACATTCCAAGTGCATATGAGGACACATACAGGCGAACGGCCCTTCAAATGCCAAGTGTGCAACAAAGGATTCGCACGATGGGCCGGAGTTGTGGGCCACATGCGAACACATCAATCCAACAAGCCATTCAAGTGTGACATTTGCAGTAAATCGTTCAAAATCGCCTCGAATCTGCAACGTCACAAGGTGCTCCATTCGGGCAGTCTACCATTCTGTTGCAATTATTGCGGGAAGACGTTCAGTCAATCGGACAATCTACAATTACATATAAAAACGTACCACACAAACGAACGACCGTTTCTTTGCTACGAATGTGGCAAACGATTTGTTAGCTCAAATCGGCTGAATCGTCACATGTGGATCCATTCCGGGTACAAGCCGTACAGATGTAAAACGTGTCCCAAAGCGTATTCGAATTCTAGTGACTTGAAGATACATCAACGCATTCACACCGGCGAGAAATCGGATGAGGACAAGATTTATTCGTGTAGCATGTGTGAAATGAAGTTCTATCATCATTGCAGATTGAGTAGACATATGAAAACGCATGAGAAACCGTACGTTTGTAATTTGTGTTCGAAGAAGTTCAGTTCAGAGACGTTGTTGAACAAGCATATAAACGCCAAGCATAATATTACGTTTTTGGAAGAGATTCTAGAGCCAGAGGGGGACATTTTTGTACAATATGAATAGACATTATTGCGTATTATTACATAAACTTTCCAACATTTTATAGTAACAATATTTTATATCGAAACTCATGTCATACCAGTAGTTTACAGCGATACATTTGTGGCTTTGTTTCACGTGATGAAACCATAAACTTGGTAAATAGAGTATATCGCCCTTTTCTACTCTTACTTTGTAGAAATGGCATTTTCTAAATCTATCGTAGATTTCGTCTTTACATTCTAAGTTTAATGGGTCTGCCGCAATCCACGTAATATCTTCAACATTGGGAACGGGTTCCACATCAAATCGGTCTCTTTCCACATTTTTATACTTTCTTACTTTGTAAGTTTTGTAAGGAACGTGGTACAGATCGGTTGGTGGTATTAGAATAAAGTCTTTGTAGCCATCGATTACCATGTAAATGTTCTCATATGGATCTTTGTGCACTAAAATAAAAGTATTCAATAGAAAAGTCTTGGATTTGGTTTTCAACTTACTACTAGTTATAGCTCTTTCGTCCCCCATCCAGAAATTAACAGCATCAGGTCGAATACCAAACGCTTCTGTAGCCCAATAGACTTCTTTATCAATATCGTTCAACAGTTCTTCAAAGTCTTCCGTTAAGTTGGAATTTTGACGCTGTATATAACAAATGTAGTTTTCTCTGATCAGAGGGGCATTATCTTGAAAGTAAAATATTAAGTTAATGCTTAAACTTACGGTTTTTCCTTTAATATATCTAAAAACTCATGAAAAGGAATCAGTTTTTCTTCAGGCATTACAAAGTATTCGTTTTCTTCTAATTTGTTTAAACCATCTGCATAACCATTTGGTGTGATAGCCACTACGACTTCCTTATCAGGCATGGTGTTCCTGTAACACAGCAGTGGTAGAATTTTCGCAATAAATTTAGACACAATTACCGAAAATAATCAGAGTTCCATTTGCATACAGCAGGTACTTGTTTGGCACCGTCTTTTATTAGTACAGGATAATTCTTGGACACGTATTCTCTATAGAAACGTAATGGCCAAGAAGGATGTAGAATTTCTGTGGATTCGATTTGGGGGACCACTGTATGATTATGAAGAAGATCTGAAACCAGTAAATGTGAAATTTAAAACAAAACATATTCAATTTATTTTATACCTTCGGTTTCACTGTATAATGTTTCTAGTGCCTGAGTTATCGTTACATTTGTGTTTTTTTGATTTTTACAATCCATTTTAAAAATAACCCCATAACCAAACATTTGTAAAATGATAATGTTGGTATAACTGATTTTCTAGTGACTTTTTTATTTTGTTGTTGTTATGTTGATAACTTCACTGATCTCATGTCTTTGACGTTTCTAACCTAAATTTAATCACAAATAAATAATTTGATGTTTTTTAATAAAAATGTTTAATAAACAATCATTTTCCCAACGACCGAAATTCTGTTGTAGTCCTATGCAAGTTGCACACGATATAGAAGCGGTTCAACATTCTGAAGTGGAACGAAACAAATTTTACTACTGCTTAGACCATAAACCACAACACGAGCAAAGGATTAATAAAATTGAAGAATTTTTAAAAAGTTCCAGTGATTTACAGTTATGCAGTAGTGATCTAAAAAAACTTCTGAACAATTTAGACCATTCATGTAAACAGTTAAATGATCAAATCAGTTCTTTAAAATCAAGAATAGAATCCATTAACAAGTGTTGACTAGAAATAAAAATCGGTATTGTAAAACCATTAAAAAATATATTTGTTAATAAAATCTAATATAAAATATATTTTAGTAAAAATTATATGTGTGTCTTTATTGTTTGATAAAAGTTAATCCTGGTTCCAAATTAACATTTGGTCCCGATGCAAAAATACAAAACGAGCAGGGGTGATCTAAAAAAACACAAACCATTAATCCCAATAAAATACAATCGATAATTAATAAGTTTTATTGAACACTATAATAACTTCACAATTTACGTGGACGGAATACGTTCTCTCCAATCACTATTTAAGTACAGTACACCTTGTACGTATTTAGGTAATAATAATAAGTATAATTATAAAATATTGCTTTAAAATTGTAAATAGTAATAAAGGTAACCATTTTCTTAAGACTAATATAGAGTACATAGATGATTTGGTAACTAAAATGGTCCCCAAAAGAAAAAAAGCACAGATTCATCCCCATAACCAGAAATAATATAAAATTTACACGCAAGTATTAAAAATTGATTCAGTCGGTTGATTCGGTAATGTAAAGAATGACTTAAAAGTTAACTTGCCTGCCGGTTTACACAACAAATGCTCCTCTATATACTGACAGGGACAAGTCATACGAGCACAATGTCTACCTCCCTTTGCTGGAGGACTAACTAGTTGACCCCTAATTCTATCGCGACCCCAACGCGATAAATACCGTAAATACAATAAAGCGGTACGTTCCTAAAATGGAAAATAAAAACTGCATGAAACTATTAAAAAACAATTTGAAAAATAAAAACAAACAAAAGTGTGCAGTAAAATAAAATACAAGTGGATGTGCCCCTAGTACATCCCCAATCGAGTCATCACTCTCGACCAAACTGGACAACAGTCTCTAACGTCCGTTCTGTTCGGCTTATTCGCCAACAAGTCTTCAACATACTGACACGGGCAAAGGGACGACATAATGTGACGTGGATTCGATGGGTTCGCCAACATTTCATCAAACGTCCAATCTAAACGACGACGCAAGAAATCTTTACCCCAACGTTGTAAATAACGTAAAAATAAACGCTCACATCGTTCCTAAGAGAAAAACCTGAATAAGAACACTTTCTCTTGTTTGTTTTTACATTTCCATCAGTCGAATCGAATTCGTTTCCAATAAAAATCACAATTACCTGCTTCCTCGACACCCGTGTCGTATTTGCTCCCTGTATAACGATATCATTCGCCGCAATGTCCATCCTCTGCTCCCATCCGTTGGTCGCATTGCGCTCCTGCTGATCGATGGTGCCCTGCAAGTGGGCAATGCACGGGCCCGGGTCCATGTACAGGAAACACAAGTTGATTTTGTGGCAGGACACCTTGCCTCGATCGTCCAATGCGACAACAATCTTATGGCGCAGTAACTGTTTGTTCACATGTGCTAGACACTTTTCCAAATTACGAGACAACTTGAATTTCAGCCACATGGCGAACACGATCGCCGCCACATTGACCACAAGCCAAGCAATGCCCAAACCGAAGAGAGTCAAGTGTGTTAGACCGCTAAAGAGGAGACCGACGAGTAGAATGAAGGACAGAGTTACCCACACGACCAAGACGCGTTTGTAACAGACGTTGTACATGGTGAATCGGTAATCGTTGACTAACAGTTCCATTGCTTGCACATATTCTTCAACCGTAAGCTAAAATGTGGAAAAATGTTTGTTGGAGAGGTATTGGCATGGTTCGGGAGTACGTACAGTGAGGCCGGCAGCCATGAGCTCTTCGGGTACTAATTCTGGACGGAATTGGGCCGGAGTTATCCATGGTAAGCTCGTATTCACAGGTAACAGGGTTACGATGATATCTCCGTTATCTGAAAGTGTTGAAATTAGTTTATTGGCATTGAATTTTGATTGGTAGATGTTACTGAAGCCTTGCATTATCGGTTCGACTGTAGCAATGGGTAACTCAACATTTCGTAAAGGTTTCGGATCCAATATGGCCACATTGGAACTCTCTAAACTTTTGTTTACACTTCGTTCCAAGTGCACTTGGACACTTTCCGTATTTATAACAGCCGGCGAGTCTTGTGGTGCATTGTTTTTTGGCTCTGGGGTGCTGGTTTCATCATCGAATTGCACCCAACTTTTTGAGGGAGATGCCTGGGGAATTGGGGCTACAGTATTGCCTTGACCCACTTGCTGTTCAGGCTCTTTTGCACGATCTGTGGTATCACTCATTTTTAATGGATTCTGTTTGGTAACATATTATTTTAATTATCAGGCTTTGTGTTATTTTACAGGTTATTGTTAATTATCTTAGGAAAAATACTTGTTCTATGGGCTGGTCAGGTGGGAGGGGATAGACAGGTAATTTACAGGTGCATTTTTCATGGGTTGTTATTTACATGGATTTACGCTCGGATCTAATCAGCTATTAAACAAATAGTAAACAAGTCTTGAATAATTACGAAATGAGTAATTAATCTTGTTAATGTGGTTATCTATTGCTTCATTGAATTAAAATTAAGCGTAAAAAATAAATTTACAGGTAAAGACAGGAAAATATTTTAAAAACAATTAGTCTTCTTGTGGATGCCATCTTCCGGTGACTTTTTCAAGTACGTAAAAGAAGTTTCCTGTACACCGTCAAGAATCGTACCGATTCGGTTATTCACGTTCTTGACATCTACTGAAATGTCAAAAGTTGACAGCCAGCGATTGTGTATCGTCAGTGACTCTCTTGTTATCGGTTAATATTATAAAGAAACTCAATAAATATGGTAATATATTTTCTACAAAAAGCTTATTTTTCCGTTAAATATCATTATCTACTGTTCTACAGAGTTTCCAGGACAAGATAACGGCTTTAATGTCGAGACCTGGTCAAGATTTAGTGGCAAAAGATGACGTACCATGGTGGATGAAATTTGCTGGCAGGGGTTTGGGTACCGTAGGTGGTGGAAGTATGTAAAATGCCTAAAACTCTCCAAAATCCTAATGAAACATGTTCTAGTCGCAATTTTCCTCGGCATATGGAACTGTACTGGTCTTCTAGGCGGAAATGTGTCCGCAGTAATAGCCGGAATGTGGCAAGTAGTGGCCGCTTTTCTTGTAATTTGCTGTGAGGCCCCCTGCTGTTGTATGTTTGTGGAGCACGTGCAACGATTCAGTGACTTTGTCGATTCCAGACCGTACTGGAATCGTGCAGCAGCATATGGAATGTGAGTAACAATTGATGCGGTCACACAAAAACACAATAAACGTGAAAAATCAATTCTAGATTAGCTATCGTACCGATCCTTATCGATTTCGGATTAAGTACCCTCTTCGGAAGTGGCCTTATCTTCGCTACTGGCATCATCTACGGCATGATGGCGTTAGGCAAAAAGTGAGTAAAAGAATTGCATTTTAATCGGTGCTTTTGTGGATATTAACACATTTGCTTCTCATCGCAAATTAATACGCACACCCAGAGCATCTAGAGAGGACATGGCCGCTGTTGCATCACCACAAATGGCCACTTCACCAACCGGTGGCATGGGAGACCATCATACCACTTTAATGGAAGATCCCGATGTGTGGCGTCCCACATAAATTCTCTAACCAAGTAAACTTAACCCTTTCATCTGCATGCTATGTTTCTCTTTTCAGTAGGAGCATGAATTTGTTGCGTAGAAATTAAACAAACTTGTTATCAGTTCAAATATTATCCATGTATTAATTGTTATCTCTGTTATTAGGGCATCACAGGAAGAGATGCGACAAGCAGCTAGTATAGAAACTGGAGGACAAGTAAGATCAACAAATACTGCAAATCTTGTCGCAAATGCTCAACCAATCAGTTTCACAGGATCTCCAGTTTTCGATAGTAATGTTTGATGTTAGATTATTTCATTTTTTTTAAACAAATACGAACTGTGTTAAAATATTTATTGCAGTCGAGTGTGGCGGTCAATTAACTTATTAATAAAATGACCAAACTATGTTAATTAGGGCGAATGGTACTAAATAATTTATATTCGCCCTAAAATGGGGTTCCATTGATTATTCATGAACACATATCATATGGAACAATTTCATTGTGTAAATAATTTTCCACTTATGTATATAATTGTAAGAAAAACAGATTGGCAAACTGGTTGCTTTTCAAGTATATATTTATATAATTTTTATTTCTGGGTATATAAATTGTATTCAAGACTGTATAATTAATTTTATTTAATTTATTAAATATTCATTTACACGTAGTTGCTCAATGAGATAAGCATTCCAACATTTTTATTGTTCATAGGGATTTTTGTGTACAAGTCTAACCCCAACATCTCGATTTTTAGAATTAACTCACCTCATATTCATGTTTATAAATCTCCGTTCGACTTCCAGTGTTAAGAGAAACACATTTGTGGCTAAATATTATCCTTAACAATAAATGTGTATTAAATGTATGTATAATCGATGTAGATTATGTTGTATTAGCAATAAAAAGCTCTTATAGACATTAAGTTTTTATTGAAACCAATTGCCACGACATGAAATCGTTGTTTGTACAAATTTCCATCACAACTCTGGCATCAATCCGTTTCTTATCAACACCGAGACATGTACCGGCGCCGATATTGTAAATGGGCGTATTCTTCTCCTCTTTATATTTCCATTCCTGATTACCGCCCATCTCATGGCACTTATACAGCACCGGGAACGGTGTTTCCGATTGCAAACACAACAATTGTGCCAGCACCAGTTCATTCCTGTCCGTACCGTACCATTGCTGGTTTTTATTCCTTAGACACGGTCTTAGAATCAAATGAGCCCGTTTCGTTTTCACATCCTTCTCACTTTGCATGCACAATGTGGAGTTTTTCAATCGGATTTGAAACTGTTTGGTGTAGTTTCGTTGACGTGAATGCCATGGCTGGAATTTGTCCGGTTCCAAGGCGGCCCATTTCCGTTTTAAGCGCTCTTTGTCGTCGGATGGCAGCGTTAGTTCCGGATAGACGTTCTTTATGTACCAATCAAAGTCGTTGCACTTTAATTCCCGACGTAATTGCAGACGGGATTGAATGTCGCCGTAGTTGTCGGTCTTTTTGTGCTGTTTCAGGAAGTAATCCTGGAAAAATGCGAGCTGATTAGTTGGGATATTAACCGATTGAGTGGAGGTTACTTTGTAATCGTCCAGCCACACGTGGGCAACTCGTAACGAGTTGTATAGCATTGTGTCTTGCCCGTCGGGCGCACTGTACGGTCGACGGTGCCGGAATATGTGGCCAACACGACTGCATGGCACGATCTCCAAGTTGCCGCCGCACATCCAGATACGGAAGGAGATTTCCAGATTTTCGCCGCCCCAAATGTTCATGCCGGCATCGTATTCGCCCAATTCATGGAAATAGTCGCGATTTATGGCGAATAAACCGCCCGCCATCGTGGGTGACTTGATGGGTTTGATGAAATCGTGTTTGGATGAAAGAGTGCCCTTCGGCACGTTCTCCCATTTGAAATGGAGACCCCAATTGAAGCCGCCACGGACCAGTGGGCTGGACGCGTAACTCAGAGTGTCTGCACTGATGATATCGATGATTGGAGTGACGACGTTCTTTCTGTTGTCTTGTATTCGGGTGAGGAGCGGTTCCAGCCAGTCGACGTTCACTTCTACGTGACTGTCGAGGAATACTAACACCTACAAAAAATTATTTCACATTTTTGTTAAAGGACGTTGATGGGAATTCACCTCAGCGGTGGCACGTCGAACGCCAAACAGTCGGGCACGTATTAAACCTTCCCTTCTTTCGGTTCTGTACAATTTTACGTTAAGTAGTTTGTTTGAGGACTTCATTTGGGTTAAATATTCGGTTATATTGTCATGTAGGTGCATTAGATCACTGAAATCATCGATGAGTATTATTTCATGGAGGAGATTTGCAGGACTACGATTTACGACTGAGTGGATGGTTCTTAAAAGTGTACGAAAATGTTCATTATAGAAACAGATTATTACTGATGTTTGTGGTAAATTGTTCGGGTATGTTTGGTTCTTGCATAAGGCGTTCCGTGTATCTGGGATATCCCGATCCAAGCTTAATTTATCACTGATTAGGGTGTTGTAAGCGTGTTTTTTGTATCCGTCTGCTTTTACTTTTAAGTCTTCTGTTGTTCTCACCAGCCCCAATTCTTCCAGATCTACAAGATAATTATTATTTAATTTTTTATAGGAATTTCAGATAAACTTCTTACCTGAATTGGTCTTATGATTATGAGTTTTCTCTAAACTTATAGTTAATTTGTTCGAGAGTGAAGTTGTATTAGAATTAATCACATTTCTGGTATATGTTGTGCCATGTTCATCATTTGGGTACGATGTTAACTGTAAATATAAATAAAATGATATGATCCATGTAATTGAGGCCACTGATATGCCATATAGGAATGATTTGTTTATGCTAAGCATTTTTCACCGTACAATTTCCTTTATAATATCATTATTTGCATTTTCTTATTTAACAGTCTTTTAAATGACATACTGAAGTTAAAAGAGAAATTACAGTGTTCTGTTCGATCACCGGATCACTAAAAGGTCAAAAGTGCGTTCCGAAATACAAAATAGAGTTGAAATCTAGTTGGAATAACTACTCCGAACATATAAAAAATTGCGGTACTGAACGAGGTAAGTGAACCGAACAGACGTTCTATGTTCCAGTAACAAACTGTCACTTTACAGCTTGAAGCTTTGAAAATTTGTTATTATCAAACATCGTTGTTTTCAAATATTATTTTATTAAATAGTGGCAAATTTATAACATTCAAACCAAGTGAACATTGCCTCGTATGTATTATTTGCCCATTACATATGTACGTACGATCAATACGTGTTTCTACATACATTTTCACCTTTTTTTGATCTTCAGTTTTTTTTAGTTGCAAAAAATGGCAAATTATCGGAATCCTTACTCGCTACAAGAGGAAAAGGAAATCTTGAAATACTTATTTGAGCACAACGCTGTTGAGCGTGTAAAAGGAAATGCTATATGGCAGCGAATGGCTGAAGACATTTCATCCCCCAGAACATGGCAGTCACTAAAAGACCATTTTCGTCGGGCTATGGTTGCCAAATTAGATTTTCCTGATTATGAATTATCCAAAGAACAAAAGAAGTTGATTAGGGACGTATATTATAATAAAGTTCTTAATTAAGTTGTGGTATTTTTAACAATTTCTTTTGAAATTGTACGAAATTTATTGATATTACGATTTACGTATTAAAATTGACACTCTTTATAAACAGTTATGTTTAAATAATGTTTGTGTTTCAATTCCTCCTCGAAAAGTTTTTATCCATATGCCTAGAACTTCTCTGAATGTTATTTAAATTCGATTTAATCCTCGACTCCACACTCAAAGTACTTGCTGATTTTCTTAGCTCTTTATTAATGAATTCAGGATCGTATTGTTTATGCGACTCCCTTTCTTCCTTTTTATTCTGTTCTCGATAACGTTTCACATAATCTGATCGTTCTTTGTCTCTTACTTCCGCATCTCTCATCATTTCTTTCAGTTTCTCTTCCTTCTCTTTGGCCGTCAAACGTTTATGTTTAGGTCGCTCCATTGACGATTTACTGGCTTCTTTACTGACACTCTTATTTTTATCACTTCTCTCTTCTTTTTCTGACTTTTTACGATTCAATGGTATTTTTGTGCCGTCTGATCGTACCAAACCCCAAGCTTTTTCCCTCGGTCTTCTATCCTCTTCACTTTCACTAGAATCATAATTTTGTTTATGGTATTTTGAGGATGTGGATTTGCTGTGTGTGTCCTTTCTTTTACGGTCATCTTCAGACTCGTTGGAGCTCGAACTCGACTTCCTTTTCTTTCTTTTTTTGTCTCTTTCATCTTCACTGCTATCGGAAACGTCCCCATTAATAATATCATTCAAGTCCTCTTGGGAGAGTTTGTCCTTTAATTCGTTAAACTTGTGCATTAAAATGGTGTCCAGTGCACTTTCGCTTTTCTTAATAAGACTCGATGCTGTTTTATCGTTCTTTAGTTTCTTTAATTTTAAAGATAGCTTTGCATCCAGGTCACGGTCGCTTTTCTTCTTTTTCTTCTTCTTTTTACTTTTATTTTTCATCTTTTTCTGTGCCTCTAACGCTTTTTGTAATTTCTTTAATTGTACGGGATTTTGTAAAAATGCCCGTCTAGCTTCCTCTTCTCGTTTCTTGATAGCCATCAATGGATCTTCTTGTAATTTAGCTGATAAGTCAACCTGTTCAGCGTGTACGATTTTATTGAAATCGCGGATTGACGGAGGTATACATTCATGTTCCACATGGTTTTTTGGTGGGGCCAAAATTCCACTTGCCGCAGCCTTCTCCTCAGCATTGATTTGTTCAAGACTCTTATCTACAGATCGACCCAATAAATACTCTTCTCTGTTAATCGTACTGTTAGGGCCCTGAAACAAATTATTTTTATGTAAACAAGTCTTTTGAAGATTGTGTGTGTATTACTTTGTACATCCAATCTATTTTAGCACTTGAATCTTTCTCGGAAGACATTTTGGGCGAGTTTTATTCACTATTATACTGAAAAAACTTGTGTATTCTCGATTTAAAGTATTATCGTGAAATTATTTTGGTTTCGACAACTAACCTCAAATTTACAGTGACAGTAGTTCAAATGAACTACTCGTAGCGACTCGTAGGTACAAGTGCATCATTTTCCAGAGTCCCAAATGACATTCGATTTGTCAGAGGTTGTTTCGTTGCCAACTTTACACTGGTAAATACAACAAAAAGTCACAATTTTGTTTTAGTCCTCTAGCCTCTAATAAAACTATTAAATAGTGTTCTTATTTAATATCTACACATTAATTAAATCTACATCAATATCCATGTAATGTTGCCCAATTTATTTCGAGGTGATGCAAATTCACGAAAACATCATATAAATACACTAAAGGTTTTTAATCCAAAGTGAGTTAATTTTTTATGTTTGTAATTACATATAAAAAATTATTAATACAATCTAATTAATACTCGTATATGATTCTTTCTAGTGTAAGTGAAATAACCGAGGACATAGAATATCAAGTCACATTCGATTCAGGTGGTAAAGAATTTCACTTGAATATAAAATTAGGTAAAGAATTTCCAAAAGAGAAACCAAGTTTAAAAATCATTCCTGCAATTATTCATCATTGGGTGAATTCAGATGGTGAAATCACTTCTGCTCCAGGCCTACTAAATGTATAAAAAACACATTCAATTAATGCTTTCAATGAAATGATTGATTCTTTTTTTAGTTTACTATCCACTCCGATTTGGGGCGAGTTGTTCAAGCAATCATCCGAGAATTTCAACGAACACCACCCCCTTTAATAACCAATTCCGTTACACATACAACATCTCCATCCATTTCAATATTAAGTAACGAAAATCACTTGATTTTGTTTTCTTCTTGTTAATTGTTCATTTATAGACCAAGTGCCCTCTTCCAATTGTAATAGTTTCTCTCCGCCTACGAATATGCCAGCTTTAAACACTCAAAGCATCGTCTTTCCCGAACTGAATAAACTATCACTTGACGAACTGGAGTTTCTCGTCGAAAACGATGATAGACAGCAAGAGTTTCTTGACGATTTGCCATACATTAAAGAACAAAATCGCATATTAGACGAACAAATTGTGCAAACTGAAGAATTGGCTGAGATTAATCTACAGAAACAGGAGCAGCTTTTAGAGTTACGCAAAGAAATCGATTATAGGATCGATGAAGTTGCAAAATTGGCATTTGAAAATGAACGTCTACATGTTATTTATCAAAACCATTCCGATAAATATTCCCCCAGGAATATTCAAGTAATGTACTGATTATTTCTAAATCAAGAAAACTTCATGGACACTGATTGATATTCTTACTTGGTGTTTCTGTTTTCAGGATCTAATTCGAATTGCTGGTGCAGAAGCCGATGTAAACTGTGACAAAATTGCCGATTCATTTCTAAATGGTGAAATCGATGTTGATAGATTTATAACCCAATATACAAAAGAACGTAAACTATGTCATATGCGAAAAACAAAGGAAGAGAAACTATCTCATCAATTAGACAGTTTAGAACGGGCTGGCTTCTAATACGACTGACTGAATTTACTTAATTATTTATTGTATATGTGATGTTATCGTTTAAGTAGGCAAATTAAACTATTTTCTATTTGAAAGGGTCTTATTTAAAATCATACTGTGATACAAATAAATATAAAATAAACATATGTGTATATCTAAAATAACTAAAAACTAAACATAGTACTTAAAACTGAAAAGGGAACTTTAAAAGTCAGCATTTGTGGTGAACACATTCTCCTTCGTGTCAACAGCAACGCCTACTTTCTGATACTCTCCCACTTTCTTCTCAAAGAAATTCGTCTTGCCATCATTGGAGATGATCGTCATAAAATCAAACGGATTTGTAGCATTAAAAATTTTCTCACAGCCCAATTCAGTCAACAATCGATCGGCCACAAACTCAATATACTGACACATCAATTTACAATTCATACCAATCAGACTGACTGGCAATGCATCGGTTAGGAATTCCTGTTCAATTTTCACTGCATCTTGTACAATACTCGTAACACGTTCCTTGCTCGGCTTCTGTACCAAATAGGAGAACATCAAACAGGCGAAATCGCAATGCAAACCCTCGTCACGTGATATCAACTCATTGGAGAACGTCAAGCCGGGCATCAAGCCTCGTTTCTTCAGCCAAAAGATGGCAGCAAAACTGCCAGAGAAAAAGATCCCTTCAACCGCTGCAAAGGCAACAATTCGTTCACCGAACGTTGCATTCTTGCTGTTGATCCATTGAAGGGCCCAATCGGCCTTCTTTCGTACACATGGCAGTGTTTCGATGGCATTGAACAGGAAATCCTTTTGTTTAGCGTCTTGGATGTACGTTTCGATAAGCATGCTGTACATTTCAGAGTGCACGTTTTCGATGGCGATTTGAAAGCCGTAAAAGCATCGCGCTTCGGTCACTTGCACCTCTTGACTGAATCGTTCCACTAGGTTCTCGTTGACAATGCCATCGGAGGCGGCGAAGAAGGCGAGAACGTGTGAGATGAAGTGACGCTCGTTGTCGGACAATTGGTTCCATTGATCCATGTCTCTGGACAAGTCAACCTCTTCGGTGGTCCAGAATGAGGCCTCGGCTTCCTTGTATTTGGCCCAAATGTCCGGATACTGAATGGGGAAGACAACAAAGCGACGGGGGTTGTCACGTAAAAGGGGCTCCAATTCCGGATCGAATTCTTTCACGTTGTCTTCTTGATGGATTGTTTTGCTGTTGCCTTGTTTTGGGGAGGTGATGTTTGATTTGTTGGAGGAGAGAACGTTCAGAGAGACATTCTTCATTGGGGATGAAAGAATATTCTCTTTGTCGTATGCAGGCATTTTTATGGAATAATCAAACTGGAAATGTATTATTCATTTAGTTTAATGTTATAAATTTAAGTGTTGAGTACTTACAAAATCCGATTTTGAAAAGAAGGTAAAATTAAAATGAGGTCTAAAGATTCGAGCACGTTACTAACACAGAATGGCGCGAAAATGAGGGAAATAACAAGAAATAACGCAAAAAGTGGTGGTTTTATAGGTTAATGTCAATAATTTCGCGCCAAAATATATAATTTATAGACAGATTGACATTTTTGTTAAATTTTAGTCCTAGGGCTGCAAGAGAATTCCCCATGGGCTTTAAATAACAAAATATTTTCAAATAATTGATATAATTGCATAATATTAACACATGGGATGTGTAACTTATGCAACTATCAATTGTTCTGATTGAGCGTTATCTATCGGTATCGCCTAAGCTCTAATTTGAAATTTGTAGGAATCTGTAATTTTCATCCTTTTTTTAAACAGTCATTCACGAAAAATTTTGATAATCTCTCATTACAATAAACAATAAATCAAAATACTTCAACAAAAAGCATACATATAATCATAGAACAACCTCTGTAAGAATTTAAAACCATTTAGAAAATCAATGCGATCAAAACGTCAAAAGTAAACGCATGCGCACTACTATTGGGGCATGAAATTTTTTGTGGGCACAAAGCCCCACGAAATTGGCCCAAAAAATTGATATTGAACATTAAAATTAACTTGTCAGTAACATTACTTCATCTCAAATCAATCCTTTTTGTAAGTAAAGTGTTTTATTAAACATTTCAAATCGATAAAATCTAAATGACGTTTTACCAACAACAAAGATAAAATCACAACAAACTATTAACAATTAAACGAAATCCGTTTTAGATGATGGATTCACAAGTGATACAAGATCTCGAGCCCATCTTCAAAGATCACCACAAGCCGAAATGTCCCCACGGACAACAAGACTCCCAAATGACGTCGAGTACAGTGTCCAGTTTAGCCTCACCAGTCGATTCGGGCGTCCAATTGTTGGATAGTGAAAGTGAAGTAGCATCTGTGATGTCTGCCAGTGGTTTAGGTTGTGATATTGATGCCATACCATCATTGGATAGTGATTTAGTTACCAAAAATACTGAAACCGAGCTACCAGATCTCATAAGTCATGAAAAACTGCATCCGTTCAAAATCGAAGAGATAGAACCACTTTTTAAACACGAACAAGTGATGACGAAGAGTGATATAGATAATCAAAATATCATCGAAGGATTCAAGAATCTTTCCTCGTCGGTACCGAATTATTTCAATAAATTAATCAAATCGCCAATTGAATCGTTCGACAAGAGAACCAGTTTGAGATTGGAGCAGAGTTTAAGTGACGATGTATTCGAAATGGAGCATCCAATACGGTCGGAAGTGAAACAAATCCAATCCGAACAAGACGTCATGAATGTCTCTTTGAATAGTTACGAATTATTGGACTATACGTTACAAAATCGTAACTTAAATGTGGAAACAGACCAAATGCATGTCAGCATGTCGGAGGAGGTGAATGAAAACCTAAAAATCTCAATCCCAACAATGGAGGACGCCATTCCAATACCAATACCGGAAAATCCCGTTGTTGAGAATGAAATGAAACCAAATGAGGAACAAATCGTGTTTCGACGCCAAAGAAAGAAAAAATCCAAATCGGATACACCGAAGAAACGTGTCTCCTTCCACGAGGACATTCTAAACAGCACAAAAATCGATGACATCCACATAAATCACGGTTTCATCACTCACGAATCGGACGTGAGTCTCAGTTTCTTTCAGAAGGGTTTCATACGTAAACCGGACGTTGTGAAAGGACGTTACAGTTGGGCAGCGGAAGGGGATGCACCATACTACGAGAAACCGACAACAGAACGTGAAATAAAGTCCGACATTTACGTGCAGAATAATCACCGTTATTCATCAACATCGTCAAGTTCAACTGGCAGCATTTCCAGTTCAATTGACGAAGAGAAAGATGCAACCAGTCAAAAGTTACCAAAGTCCAGCTGTTTAAAGAAAACCAACAGCTCCAAAAAATACATGGACACCAATATTGTTGAGGAAGAGACAAAAAGACGATCGGAATCGAATTTACTGGACACAAATATATTCGGTAGTTTGAAGAATATGTTAAATTTCTCCACATCGTTGCCATTAACAGAGCGCGGTGTGCCGGAAGGGCAGGAGGATTTGATCGTTTATTCATCATCGCACGATCTAACATCGTCGAATTTCGCCGGTTTATCAGTGAGGCAAAGTATTGAAGCGGTTACAGCGCCCATTGACAAACTAACTGCAGCCAAAGCGAATTTGAAACTGACCAAAATCGAGGGCTTTTATCCAAACTATCCACACAATCCGAATCTACCGTCAAATATCATTTTATGTGACAGCAATGTGTACGAACATAAAGGTATCAGTTATTCGTACGAGTACGAGAAGTTTCAGAAAAATTTCGACAAAATCCAACAGCCCAAAGGATCGACTGTCTATCAACGCATTTTGAAAGAGTTCAATTTCTTTCGGCGCAAAGCAAAAGACGACAACATCGAAGCGGAAGAGGATTTCGAAATTATCCAAACGAATGAACAACATGTGCCCGTTGTGGATGAGCCGGAAGTGAGTGCAGCTGTTGGTAAATTGTCATCAACGAAATTGGATTGGTCTGACAATGAGACGATCGTCTCGGATTTGTCAGAGAATCAAAATTCGCGTCATTTGAATTCACCAAAACGTAAAATCAATAAAACCAACCATTACCAAACGCAGTCAGCGCCGTTTAAAACGATCAATGATCGATTGGAGATGGGACATTTACGTGGTGCCACCTCCAAATCGTCCCTAATCAATCGTTTTTTACGTAATGTGACAATGAAGAAATTGCTCGATGTGAAAGTGCAGAATAAACAGCGCACTTGTCGCAAATATATGGGATTGTATGTGAAAGGGCCGACATTTCTACCAAATTCGGATGTGGATAGGGAATTAGAAATGGAAATAGCATTGGGTAAAGAGAAGATGAGGAACAATTTCGATGATATCGATAAGAAACAGCTGATACAGTTTCGTAAAGAGATATTTCGTAGTTGTTTGGAGGTGTTGTTGAAAGTGTTTCCCGTACGTAGTGCATACACAACACAAGGTTTCAGTAAACCGTTGTTACTGATATTATCCAATACGACATTGTATATTGCTGGTATGAATGGTAATTCGTATTGTAATCATTTCGTTTTACCGTATACGGAATTGAATACAATCATCATTGGTCCAAATGCACAGACAATACACGTTTCCAATTATGATAATGATATGCAATGTATTCTACATACGGGCTGTGCGATAATAACAAGCGAAGTGATTGGTAGATTGGAATTGGCAATGAGGAGGGATTTTAATAAGCCAAATTTACCGGCTGTGAAACAATTGTCGATGAGGGATATGGTGAATTTGAGGAGAGCGATTTGTAGACAAACAGCTGTCGATGTGAATGAAGAGTATTATTATTATAGTATTGTGAATATTCAGGATTTTGTGCAAGGTGCATGTGATGCGACACCAATGGGGCCAACTAAGGAGGGTCCGTTAATGTTTCGAACGACAAGTCAAGAGACACGATGGGAGACCGCTTATTTTATATTAAAGTATGTTGAATCGCCCTGTTTGAGTGATTCCGACTAACCTCAAAATTCGTTCGGTAACTAGGCCCATCTAACTGAAAAATATAAACTAAAATGATCGACTTTTGTCAGAATCTGTAATGAGCTTTCAAATCATTTGTTTTATAATTGTCCAGTTTGATGACCAACAGATGGAGCTACTTACCGGACGAAATTTTTTGGTTATTGTGTATCAATCGTTCATTTTTGAGTTGTATTTCAATTTTTCAACCGCTAGGGATCGCTAGTTACCGAACGAAACTTTAAGGTTATTCGGAATCAATTTCAACAATGAAATTTAGGCGAGTTCTTTTTGGCAGTTGATTTGAGAATTTTTGTTGTAGAGCTGGTGTTTTGTACATGCTGTCGTCTGCTTCCCAACGAGTGCCTATGCGTGTGTTCCCATTAATAAACGGTTCTTGTCAAGGTGCTAGACGGATATTTAATACACATCGTCCGCACACGTTTCAATTGATTGTTGATGGGAAAAGTTTACAATTGGCCGCACCGGATGAGTATGTGGCCAGTGAATGGTTACAGGAATTAATACATGCTGCTAGTGGAGTAAATAATTGAAATGATCTGTTTTTTTTTGAATTGGTCTAATTGTTTGTTTTGTTGCTAGACTTATAATCATCGTGAGAAGACTGTGACACAGTCATGTTCCCTTTTGATGACAAGCGAGCATATTTTGACTGTACGTGAAGCGTTTCCGTGTTTATTGCCAGCTGAACGGTTACATGAGCCAATAAAGGGTGCACAAGCGTTGTCTTGTGCTGCAATTGTGGATTTGATGGCGTTTCGGTTACCGTCAGCGGAACAAAGTTGGTGTATATTGGTATGGAATGTTTTTGTTATGTGGGGGTGGGTGTTGATGTGTTGGTTTTTAGGAATTTGCATGCAGAGAAGTGCATGAATGCAGTGGTGATTGGATATTATATTTCGCATCGAATTCGGAATTGGAAGCGTTCATTTCAACATTGGAAATGTTGTGGGCTTACAATAATGAGAATGTGAGTTGTAATGATTTTTTTTCTAGTGAATGTTTTGTTAATTAATTGTGTTTGTTGTAAAAGGGGGATAGTTTTCCACTTTCTACAATACCGGAAACTGATCCATTGAGTAAACGGTGTGTAGACGTTTATACATCTTTAATTGGTACTTGGTCATCAAATGTGGTACATTTACAGTTTATGTAAGAGTTTATTTAGAAATTTGGTTGTATTTATTATGCTAATTTATGGAATTTGTATATAAGATGTTGTTAAGTTTTTCATCTAGCTAAAATGATATTTATTTGATTTTTATTTTACAATGAATTGATGATTATTATTTCTAGTCAGAGAAATCATGTAAGGGAATTGTGATAGATAGAAATTATATGTTCTTTTTAACTAATTTAATTCAAAATAATCGCTTTAAAATATTTATAAGCACTTGTAGACAATGCACACTGATTTATAAGGTATTTTAGTGAATAGAAATTAACAAATATAAAAATTACATATTAGCTTGATGTAATATCAATATTGATAAGGGTTGAATATTGTTTTTGGTCCTTTAAAGTATCTAAATAATATTATTAAGGGAGAACTTAAATATTTTGGGGAAAGGCTAAATTTGTTGGCACAAATTTAGTTAATCAACAAAATAAAAAGGTCTCTCGTTCAGTGCCTATGTTTCTTTTGTTATGCGTTAGAAATGTTATAAATATATTTTTCTACAATTTTTTAATGAACTCTACTAGACTTTGGCATCTTTTTTTGGTTTTTAACAGTGTTTGAAAATTGAGGAGTTTGTTCTTTTCGAATTTTGGTGCTTATATACTCGAATATATTAACAATATACAATAAAAACTATTTATAATGCTCATAATCAAATTGTAACAACTAATGTAGCTTGAAAGATTTGTTATAACTGCATATAAAATTGTGATGTGCTCATATAATCAACCCTAAACTTATCGTTGTGCTCTGTAATCTAAATTACGTTATTCTCATGTTGTAGTTTCATTATTACTACTTGAATCAATAAAAACAGACATTATAAGGAAGGTTTTATTGAATTTTAAATTATTATTTCAAATTTTCCCTCCGGAACGATTCAAAAGCAAAGTTCAAAAAAATTACATAAACATAACCTCAAATTAACTGATAAATTGCAGATAAATAACTTGATCCCTCTGCATCTCTTGGTTTATTTTTAGCTAAATACTGGAATAGTTTAGTTAAAATTTCTTCAAGATTCTGTTTTCATCAAATTAAAGTGACAAATGGCTTTAACTGAAGTATCGTCAAACAAAATCTTTGGAGGAATTCAAAAAGTCTTTTCTCACGCATCCGAACAGCTAGGATGTGTAATGAAATTTGGTGTTTATATACCACCTCAAGCCGAAGAAAACAAGTGTCCAACAATCTATTGGCTTTCCGGTCTTACTTGCAGTGAGGCAAATTTCATAGAAAAATCCGGAGCCCAAAGATATGCGGCCGAAAAGGGAGTGATCATAGTCAATCCTGACACTTCTCCAAGAAATTTAAATATTCTTGGAGATTCGGAGAATTGGGATTTTGGTGTAGGTGCGGGATTTTACTTGAATGCCACTCAATCCCCATGGAAAGACAACTACAAAATGTTTAACTACGTTACTAAAGAGCTGATGGAGATTGTGAACAGTAATTTTCCGGTCATCGAAGGCGCCCAATCTATTATGGGTCATAGGTATATGAATCATTGCATAGTAGGTTAATCTGACACAGAAAGGCATTTTTAGTATGGGTGGACATGGAGCCTTGGTGTGTGCTTTAAAAAATCCAGGACTGTATAAATCAGTCTCTGCTTTTGCACCAATTTGTAATCCCATAGAATGTCCATGGGGAATTAAGGCATTTACTGGGTACTTGGGACCCAAGGAGACTGGAGCGTGGGCTGAATGGGATGCAACAGAACTGGTAAAAAGTTACAATGGTCCCCCTTTGGAATTGTTTGTTGATCAAGTATTTGACTGTCTTTATTTTTTGTAATACAAGTTTTTTTCATTGTGATTTTATTTAGGGATTGGAGGACAACTTTTTGCATGCCAAACAACTGTTGCCTGAGAATCTAGTGGATGCCTGCAAAGCCCATGGGGTTCCAATAATACTCAAAAAAAGGGAAGGATATAATCACAGCTATTATTACATTGCTTCATTTATTGGGGAGCATATTGATTACCATGTGAAACATTTGTTGTGATAATGCACACAGTTTTTTAATGGAAATAAAAAGTAATCAAGTTGCGGTAAATTTCATTTTCAAATTAATATAAACATTTGAACTACTGAAAAGAACATTTGAACTACTTAATACACACGGGAATTTATAGTGGACTCCTCTCGTGTATATTCGTTGTCCAATGTTTTCAAATATATTTTCGCTGTTTGTCTTTTATGTTTGAAATCTTTGATATTGTAAAATATCGATAATTTTATAATTCCAAGTGTCTTATACATATTAAATCTTGTCATTTTCATAATGTACTCCAATTTACATGAAATACTTTGCATAAAAATCGCACGTGCTTAACCTAACCTCACTTTTAATGGAAAAATGGACTCAAAATACAAATTAATCGAAAACAAGCCAAGTACATCTAAATTCCAGATAAAACGTAAGCCTTCTCCCATCATATTTAACAGCAAACCAAATAACGCTCTAAAAAAGATGAAAATAAACGAGAATGGCACAAAAGCACCCCAACAGAACGGTATGAATGGCAATAAAACGATTAGTATTCAAGAACAACGTCGTAAATTGCCCGTATTTGAGACCAGAAATAAATTGCTGGAACTTATTAAACGACATGACACGCTGATTGTGATGGGTGAGACGGGATGTGGTAAAACAACACAAATACCTCAGTATATCTATTCGGCACGGTTACAAGCAAATGGAAAAATCGCCATAACCCAACCAAGAAGAGTGGCTGCAATCAGTGTGGCCATGAGAGTCGCTAAAGAGCATGGAAATGGGGTACTTAACCATACTTCTTAATGCATCTTGAACCAGAAAGTGAACTTGTATTTTTTAGATGCTTATTGGGGATCTTGTTGGTTATTCAGTTCGATTTGAAGAAGCTGTCTCTAAGAAAACCAAGATAAAATTTCTAACAGACGGCATGCTGTTACGAGAAGCAATCTCAGACAAATTATTACTCGAATACACTGTTATTATATTGGACGAGGCACATGAACGAACTATCCACACAGATGTCCTTTTCGGCATTGTGAAGAAAGCCCAGAAAATACGAGCAGAGAGGAATATATCGCCGTTGAAGGTAAACCGCAGTGTACAACTTAAAAATGGGACTAAACCATTTTTATTTCAGATAATTATTATGTCGGCCACAATGAACGTGGATCACTTTTCTAAATACTTCAATAATTGCCAGGTGGTGTATTTGGAAGGGAGAACATTCCCGGTTCATGTTTATTACACAGTGAAGCCCCACGACGACTACCAAACTGCGTGTGTTGCGACATTCTTCAAAATCCACAAAGAAGCGCCTCCAAAGTACAAATCACACAATCGTCCATCGACATTTAATCGATTGCTTTGGTTTCAGTCACGATGTGCTGATTTTTTTAACTGGCCAAGAGGAGATTGAGTCCGTTGCCCATCAAATTCGAACGCTTTCAAAAGACCCTGAAGTGGAGGGACCACCTTTAAGACTGTTTACATTGTACGCTGCCCAACCGAGTACGCAGCAAATGGCTGTTTTCCAATCAATACCGTCAAACACACGCAAAGTGGTTATAAGTACAAATATAGCTGAGACCAGTGTTACTATAAGTGGGATTAAGTATGTGATCGACAGTGGAATGATTAAAGCGAGGTAGAAATAGAATTGCGTTATTTTTGTTGGACTTTAATACGTTTTCTTGCAGATCATTCCATCCTTCCACCGGTTTAGAATTGTTAAAAGTACAGCGAATATCACAGGAACAATCGTGGCAACGTACCGGTCGAGCCGGTCGTGATTCCGAAGGTTCTTGTTACCGAATTTACACTCGATCGCAATACGAAGCAATGCAGGCGTCCACAACGCCGGAAATCCAACGTGCCAATTTAAATACAGTCGCACTGCAATTGTTGGCATTGAATATACATGCGATGCATTTCGATTTTATGGATAAACCACCAAAGGAGGCAATTCAAGCGGCTTTTGAGCATTTAAAGCTTCTTGGCGCTGTGGATGATGTGGAATCATTGACATTAACACAATTTGGCCATAAATTGGCGAGGTTTCCTTTGGATCCGAGGTTTTCGAGGATTTTATTAACCGCTGATAAGTATGGCTGTTTGGAGGAGGCATTGACGGTGGTGGCACTTTTAAGTAGTGAATCGATTGTGATCAATCCGCCTGGAAAAAAGGAGAATGCGAACATTGTACGACAGAAATTCAGATCCGGATATGGGGATCATGTGACATTGTTGAATATATTTAGAGAGTTTATGAATGTTGGACAGAATAATAAGAAAACTTGGTGCCATGAACATTTCTTGAATTTGAGGAATTTAATATATGCTCGTGAAGTGAGAGCGCAATTAGAGGAGATTTGTAAGAAATGTGGAGTTAATATATCTTCGTGTGGAAGTGAAATGAATCAATTGCGAAAATGTTTAATAAATGGGCTGTTTACTAATGTGGCGGAATTGTGTAGAGATAAAACGTATTTTACGGTGGGCGTTTGAGGTTGGTTGATAGGTCTGTTTTTTTATTTTGATTTTTTTTTAGTTGGATAAACGACAAAGTGTACAAATTCATCCGAGTTCTGTTTTACATGGACAACAACCGGCGGTTGTAATATTTACGGAAATAGTACAAACAAGTAAATGCTATATCCGCGGATTAACATCGATTGAAAGTGATTGGTTATTTGAAATTGCACCGGAATATATGAAGAACCACAGTATTAAGTATAGGCACGATAATGAATGATGTTATATTTTATATATCTGAAGAATTAAAAGAATTATTTTTACTGGTTTTAATTTAATTTGATTCAAAATCGTTTCAAAATTATTGTGTGATGCCATCTATTAATTGCACCGGGAACGAATTACGTGAATAATTTTGACGCCAATTACAGTTTTCTTTCTCCAGTATTTCAAAAACGTTCGTTTGACAGTTTTTTTATTTATTTTCTTTAATTTGTTTATTATTTAGTTTATTTTATCATTATTAGTTTATGTACAAATCAAATATTTACCATTTTAAATGAAATTACTTGTTGGAATAACGCTAATCTTTTTTTTCTTGGAAGATAAAAAGATAACAAATATAACCTAACATTTGCAATTTATCAATCACAAATTTTTTCACATAAAACAAATTAATGTTCAAAAGAAACCTAAGAATTATTATTCGATAAACAAAATGTGCACCAGTTTTATAATTAGAATCATTCACTGAAATCTTGTAATCTCTGCCATAAACTCTAAGTATTCCTATATAATTTTGGCACAAGTCCAATAAGTGAGTTGTAGAAAAAAAAGGTTCATTTTTATACTATGCCAAGTATGTGACACTCTTCAAAAGAAAAATACCTTTTCGCTGAGCTTTTTTCGTAAACTGTTTGTTAAAACAACACCAATTACTGTAATTATTATTAGTGCTGAATTCTTTGGCTGTGAATGGACGGACAATGGATTCTAGTGAACCTTTAATTGTTCGAGCTGTTTACTCCTTTAAAGCCTCCAATAATGATGAGGTAAATTCTAGATTTTCATTGTTTCATTCCGTAAATAACCGTTCCCTTCCAGATTTCGTTCAAAAAGGGCGACATTATCACCGTCACCCAAATGGATGAAGGCTGGTGGGAAGGAACTCTTGATGGGAAAACAGGGTGGTTTCCCAGCAATTACGTGAAGGAGTGCAAAGGTAATATTAACAAAATTGCGGAGAAAAGTTAATGTCCTTTTTGTAGATGCCCAAAAACCGACAATCAATTCCCCAAACCAGTACAAAGAAGTGGTTTTAAAAGATTTAATCGACTCGGAAAAAGCCCATGTTGCCGAATTGCTGAGTTTAGTTACAAATTTTTTACAGCCTCTGGAGAAAAGTTCAACGTAAACCATTCGAATTCAAGTCGATTACCATATTAAACATATTTTTCTATTTAGATTAACACCTGACGAATATAAACAACTAACTGGGAACATTAATGAGGTTTTGGAAGTGCACCAGCAATTATTGAGCCTAATTGAATCGGAATCTACGAAACCAGGTCTCGAACAACGTGTTGGACGTCTGTTTCTCACTTGGGCATCTCGTGTCAAAAATGTCTACCAAATTTACTGTTCATTACATCCACGTGCCGTTTGCATTTTGGATAAATACAAGTAACACCCCCAATTCGCTGAAAGAACGTTGTTTTTGATGAGGATCGTTTATTGTAGGGACGAACTAACGAAGTACATGGAGTCCAAAGGCGCTTCCAGTCCCGGTGTGCTGGTATTGACGGTTTTGCTAAGTAAACCGTTCCGTAGATTGGAAAAGTACTCCGGTATGCTGCAAGAGCTCGAACGACACGTGGAAGAGAGCCATCCGGACCGGGGCGATACGCAACGATCGGTGGCAGTTTACAAGGAAATTGCTGTGAGTCACATAAAAATGTTTCATTGTTTTCGGATTGTATTTCAAAGCGTTTATTTATATCTTCCCGAATGACTAATACTCTGTGATTGATTTACATTAGAATACTTGTGCGGCAACCAGAAGACAAAAAGAATTGGAACTTCAAGTGATGTCCGGACCGATAAGAGGATGGGAAGGGCCGCCAGTCTCAACTTTAGGCGAAATTATCTATATGGGTTCAGTTGCTGTCGGATCCCATCATCATGATCGATATTTTGTGTTATTTCCATCTGTTTTACTTATTTTGGCTGTTAGCCATCGATTGAGTGCCTTTATATTTGAGGTAAACATTAGAGATCGAATTTATGGTCGCTTATTAAATGCACGTTTCAGGGTAAATTATGTTTATCCGGAATCACTGCAAAGCGACTGGAAGATACCGACGAATATAAGAACGCGTTCGAAATACAAGGATCCCTGATCGAGAAACGTATCGCTATTTGCCAAAGTAAAGATGAAGCCAATCACTGGGTGGAATTGTTGACGAAACAACAAAAACCACGAGCTACAAGCGATGTGGTTGTTGGGAAAGGGACGCGTTTCGTGCATGGCGTAAGTACATAATTCGATTCATTTCAATACTAGTCTTTTCCATACAATTTGTCTTTAGTTAAATCAACGTGGTTATTGTAACCGAACATCAATATTATCGTTTAATGTTCACATAAATTACAAAGCAATTTATCCACCTGAAACCTATCCATCCGCATCACCGTATGCAGCCTTAACAAAATTTTATCATAAAAAAATCAAAGAGAAAGTAATCACGAAACGTCTCTTAAAACAGTTGCTTTATAGTGAATATTTAAATAAATCCAATAGAGATGTAGTTAAATTACGTACACATAAAAGTGAATGTGTTATAATGACAACGAATGTTCCATGTCGTGTCAGTGTGATCGATTGTGATAGTAGTGATGAGGATACGGCAAGTTCTTCGATCAGTTCCGATAATTTTAATATTAAACGACAAGATGCTCTTGACAAGAGCGATTCGTCCGATGATTCCAGTAATCCATTTGGTTATATACGGTATTACAATCCGCAAACCGGCTCGAATCGGGAGAGTATCATCGATTACGGTCCAACAATCACCACAACGACAACAAGTTCACCGAAAATGTCGCTGTTGGAGGAGCCTGAACGGAAACCGAGCATTCTGCTTTCCTCTTCAACGAGTCTAACATTACAGAAACAATGGTCCGAGAATTCGGATGCAAGTTCGAACTTTGCCGCTAAACCGTCCCTCGCCTGTGAGGATTTGTGCCACATGGACGGTAACATGGAGTTGAACAATTTGCCACAAGAGTATGTACCGACAGCACGGCAAAGTTGTCCAACAAAACTGGTCGGCAATAAATTCAATGAGAGCAGTTTGACGACAATCTACATTCCATCATGGTCGAATAGTGATACGAATTTAATGTTACAAAAACAGGATAGAAGAAGTGTTTGTTCGACAACAACACATTCCAGCAGTGTAGAATTACAAGTGAATCCATTACCAATGCCGGATAATGTGGTGGCCGAATTGCTGTACAATTTCAATGGGGATTTGGAGAAATCCGTCATCAAACCGCCGACAATGTTCCAAAATGCACCATCGAATTTGCGTGTACAGAATATCGGCTTTCGGAAGCACAGTATTAATAGTGATAAACCGAAATTGGCGAGACGTTGCAGTGTACAAATGGAATGTGATGATGTGAAACCGTTGAGACGGTGTGTCAGTTCGCATTTTGTGCGATTGGATGCGAGACAATCGACACCGTCGTATTGTCGATGGTGTTTGGAGCATAATCACAGTCCGAGATCGTCCGATTCGGGAATGGCGGGCAGTTGTACGTTGAATTCGCCGGATTTAGGGCATCCCGAATTGGCACCGGACCGATTCAGTAGCACGGATATGGAGAAATTGTTTCACAAGTATAGTGATTTGATTGATGGATGCGGTAGTAGGAATGTGATTTCATTGAATGAGATTGAAGCGAGAGATTTCGAAGCGGAGTGTGTGTGCACGTCGCCGTTCGGTTCGACACCGCGCACTTCTTGTCAACCGTTTAATTGTACGAATGTGCTGAGTGGATCGCATGAGTGTTTACGGACATCGGTGACGTCGTGTGTGGCGGAACGGTGTTGCAGTGAAGAGAGGAAACAAGTGGATGGGACGGTGGAAGTGGATGGAGGACCGATGATTTATAGGTCCGGGTTGTATGCACATTGGTGGTTGAAAGCGAAAATTCCGGCGAGTGTTGTTAAGGGGATTTATGAAGAAGTGAAGTCGAGTGGTAGTCAGGCAACAACGACCACTACCATCACAGGCAAGGGCGTTTGGTGTTTTATTTTTTTGTATAGAATGAGGAAGTGACCGGTTTTTTTTTTGTAATCTACATTAAAAATGCTTTAATGTGATATAACACATGTGACCTTTTTTTGCCCCGTTTCGCAAAAAAAAATTGCAAAGTTTAAACCTAAAATTTACCCGCGTTTTTACTACAGGCCTAGCCGCCATGTCTACTTTGAAATTTTTGTAGTTCAAGTAAACATTACTAGATGGCTATTAGTATTTTTCTTAGTAAAATAATTAGGAGGCTTTTAAACAAATATAAAAAAGTAAGAAAAATATAATTAGTTAGTGTATGATATTTTTGATTTCAAAATTGACTCATAAACTATTTAAAATGACAAATTATTGCAGTTTGCCGCAACCCGTCATACATCATGTGATAATTTTGAACTTTTCAGGCACTTTTTAATTTCAGTTTTTTCAGAAATTATGCACTGAAATGAGTAACTGTTACGTTCAGTACTAATCATTTAACCTATTTTATCGAATTATATAGAAATTGAAATTTCCAACCTAGGTCACTTCCTCATTTGGCTTGATTAATTTGATTAACTTGTGTGCCCTTGCCTGTGGCTGAATTTCCCACTAATCGATATTAAAATTTTGTTTTGCTATTTGTTTCTATTGAAATGTTTTCGTTCTCTGTACACAGAAGTCCATCGGACTGCCGACGGCGACAATGTCCGACCAAAACAACAGAAACACTAGCCACAAATCGTGCTCGTCTTTAAGTTCAACACCACACCAATATGTGGGTCCGACGCCGTTTCGTCCGGTACGCGATTGGACGTCGTTCTCTCTACGTCCCACGCCACCGTTACGGCCCTGTCTTGGACTTGGACGAGCCTCCACTAAGGACCCGTATACACGGTACCCTCACAATACACTGACATATAAAGAAGATGGTTATATTTTTGAAGTGATTGAATCGTATTGCTCGAATGGCAAGCCGAGAAGTGCCACGAATTCAGGTAATTATTCGTGTTGTTTTTGACACTTGGTTCCGGTTTCTCTGTAATTTCCTAAACTCTTCTACTTTGTTTCATTTCGTGCGCGCTTGTATGTTGGTGGCGGTGTGCAGTGGACCTTCTTACTGGTGGTAATGTACAAATGCATGATAAATTAGCGGCACGTTCACAACGACAACAACATGCCAATGTGAATAGTTTGAGTCGGTCGTCGTCTAGTTGTGCGGTTGTAACACCATTACAATCGCATCTGTATCGACCGCATGCACCACGTGCCTCCACTTGGTGTTGTGGCTCATTTGTTATAAGGCAATTAAAGAAAACGCAACATTTAGAATGATTCATTTTGGAACTGGGTGCTAAAATCAATAATTATGCTGCCATTAACAATTTGTCAATAGATTTAACTGTGATTATTTGTGTGTGTGTGTGTGGTTTGTTTAGTTTATTGGGAATTTTTTGTGTCTTTACATTGCAAACATGTCTGGTATTGTTTTCTATTTGAGTTTTCTTTCAGTGAATTTAAATAATGGACCAAAAACTGAACTAGTTAGTAAAAAGGTAGAGGATGAGGTGGTGCTGCTACAAATGCAAACGCATCAATTAGAATATAATGTGAACGCAATTTTACGGACGTTACATGAAGAGAGGAAGGCTAGATATGCGTTACAAACGATTGTGAAAAATTTTATGCAGGTTAATTGTAAAGAGTTTCATAATATCGAATGGCCTGCAATGGAGACTAATAATTAATCAATTGAGATTGTTGTATTTTTATATATATTAAAACTTGTGTTCTGACACTTTATAACAATTTACGTTAGGAAAATAATAAATGTTTTAATTAATTTGTAAAGTGTTTTATACTGAAAGAGCAAATTTAAGTGAGTTTATTATTTATTTTCTCTTTGACAATAAAAATAACAAAAGAATAATAAATGGAATGGAAGATTGTTATTATAATCTTAATAAAAATCACCGATTTTTCCTATTTCTTTCTAATCACACACCTTATCAAAAATTTTATAAATACAATATTGCCTTAAGTATACAAATTAATTTTTATGTGACTTGAAATCAATCGCTTTGGTATAAAGAAAAAAAGTAGTTTAAAAAACGTTTCCTTGCATTTTAAAAATATCTTTCGCTACAATGAGAACAGGCACAATTCACTTTCAACAGGAGAATAAATAATTATGAAGTAATGACTGAAAAATATCACAGTACATGAAAGAATGTCCTTTTCCGAATAGAAATAAACGTAAGTAAGTGTTTTATATAAATATCATAAACTAGAATTCGAAGAAATGTTATTTCAGAGTTTAAGCCGTATTTTCATTTAACAAAATATCATAATTCGAAAACAAACCAAATACATATTGTCTATGTACACAAAAATCAAACTCTGAAATAAACATTTTCTAGCAGTCCTCATTTTTCGTCTCCAATTTCTGTTGAGCTATTGTATGTTGTTTTATATAACGTGCATACATTTTCCGTGCTTGATTCAATACCCTTATAACATTATGTTTACGTACCATTTTATCGAAATGCATGGCCATTTCATTATAGTCCATACCCTTACTAATAATATGATCACGGTGCTGTAACAGCACCGTTATGCATAAAAACATCAAGAACGGATTACCGCCCCCAAATTCGTTGGGTGGCGGCAAAAGTGATGACGTCTTTATCGCCTCAGTCACCTCTTCACACGAATTCGTCATTGGAACGTCATTGATGATACTTTCAATTTTCGGTGCGATTAATTCACTTGGCGGCTCCTCCATCGATACATTCTGTTTCACTTTCTGGTCAATAGATGGCGGTTGGGTGGCCGTGATGATTTTTATCGGTGTTACCGTCTTGGACGTTTCGTTCACCAATGTGGGTGCATCGTAGTCCAATTCGGCCTGTTCGTCGGGCGTTGGCACTAAATTCTTGCCCGTATTCGGACTGGTTTGATGCAACGGATTCTCCCACACGAAAATGTCATCGGTTCGCATGATGTGGTGGTTGATTTCGACCGGCTCATCTTCTTCTTCCACCACATCAGTGAGAAGACCGTCCAGTTCAGTTTTCGTTTCACTCGACGACGATTCGGACAGTTTCTCTATAAACTTGTCGCCAAACACTTTTCGGTCGAGATTCTCCAATTCCAATCGTAGCTCTCTCGTCACGGACGTGGTTAATGGGAAATATTCCTGAGAATCGTCCGGACTGCACTCGTCGAACGTGTCATCGTAGCTGTTGGTCGATGTGGATGATAGATGGCGTTGCTTGTCATGGCCGGAACTAACGGAATCATCGAAACTGGATTTGGTTAATAGAATTTTCGGAGATTCATTGGTGGTGTTTGTTTTTGATGTGAAATTTAGGAACTCGTTTAAATTCTTCACCATTTTCCCCTTTTGCTTTTTACTCTCCAATTCTTTCATTGACTGCTGATCTAATCGTTCAAGTGAGGAGAACAGTTTAGCAACAGCAATTTTATCCTTCAATTCCTTGAAATGGCCCGTTCGTTTTGTGTTTTTCATTAAATTCGTCATACTCGACGAGAGACTAGCACTTTTCGATTTCTTCGTAATTTGATGATTGATTTGATTATTCAGTACAATGGAATCGGATTTAGTTTCGACCGGTGACACGGATCTAGGCCGTAAATCGGCTTTCGGTGAGAGTTTCGGGGACTTGGGCGATGATTCAGTACTTTTCTGATGGTTCAACATCAATGAGGCATCATCTAAACTTTGGTGTTTATGTTTTAGATCAACAATATTATTTTTATACGAACTGATCGTTTCATCCAGACTGTGATTCTGTCTTTTCACGGTGACCGGTTTCTTGCAAGCGTAATTACTCAACGAGATCGACGAACTCTGCCGTCGCAGGGCGCACACTTTCGTATACGGATTCTCTCTGGGCGTCTTCACCAGCGGACTGATTGGCGGCGTGGAAATGATGCACGTCTGGAACTTGTGATCGAACAATTTCAGCTCCCTTTCCGGCGGATCGGCCGGCAACGAGCTCCACAACACCTCCAACATCCGCAACGAGTCCTCAAACGCAAACTCCCGCTTCATCTCCAACAACAGCCATCGATAACAGAACAACAAATCGTCGGCCTGATGCAATTTCAGGTAACTGTAAAACTCCGGATCGTAGTACATCAGACCTTCGGCCAAATGTGTGAACTTTTGCGTCATTGCAATGCCATCGATCATGAAATTGGTGCAAAGCCGTTCCATCAATGCACAGAAACAGATGTAGGCGTGCGCTTCGTCGTTCATTGTGACTAGGAGTGGTGAAGCGAGATCGCTCATACCTTGGCAATAGCTCACTTTCGGATGGTTTAATGCGTATGTTGTGAGTATGTTGAACAACGAGGCGATATTCTGGTTATCGTCACTGCCCGCATAGAACGGATGATGGCGGTCGGTCCGTAGCACATCCTTCCTCACCATGCCGGTCGTGTACGCCAATTCGCCCACAACCGGACCTTGGGCAATGGCCGTCTTCCACGTCTCCCTCAAGCTCACATATTCAGCCGCTTTTCGCTTGATGTAATCCATTCGCTCTCGCCCCGTCATACCATGCGGATAAACGTTCAGTAAATGTTTCCATACAACTTTCCTAAAAGGCCACAAATTAATCGATTGTCGATAGAAATGGCTTGTGTGCTACCGTAAACTGGGATCAATGCCACCGAAATAAATAACCGATCGTAAATCTTTGCCACCAACAATTTGTCCGACCGGATCTAAAAACGTGCGAAATTCAGCATCGGAAAGGGGCGGACGTGGTGGTTGGATGGACACGATGCTCACATCTTCCCCGAAATTAAATGCCCTTTGAACCAAGTTCAGTGTTTTGCCTACCTAGAAAAATATGAACAATTAATCAACGGTTATGTGCAATGTGTTGGTTGACTGCTATTTACAATGTTACCTGATTTATGATGCCGTGTAGGCGAGGGGCCGGTTTCGCCTCTTGACTTGTGACTGTACGAATTTGTGTGATGATTGGTACGTTCTGTTTTAATTCCCAATCGTCTGAGCACTCTTCAAATGGTTTCAAATCGACACGAAGACACAGACAAGGCTCGGTGTTGGTGGCCATCGACATATTGTGTGCTCTGAAATCACGAACATTCAGTGCATCGGTTTTTAAATGGAATGGGGGTTTACTTGAGGAAAGCGGCATCCAAATCGTAATCGGATAGCAAAGGCAAGTACGTTTCATGGCCATTCACATCGAATAGTCGATAGGAGATTGTGAAATCTCCTTTCAAATCAAAGGCTTTCGCTAGTATACTTTGTAGTACCTCGAAGGAGGTGATTTGGGGATCGACACTGAACTTTCGCAGTTCGGGAGGTTGATTGCCCTCCAATTTCTGAAAAGATCTGTGTAGTTTGGAGAATTTGTTGGGATGTTTTGTAAATACCTTCACTTTGACTCTCACAGCTTCTCGAGTGTAGCCAAACACACCAGACATTGTTGCAATCAATTTAATTATTTATTTAGACACGAATTCAGACTTTTATCCAGAATATAACCGGCAATATGTTCTGTCTTTTTACTATAAACTTGAGTGCATATTCATTAGGAATCATTCCCATTCAATACCACATTAATTATTATCATTCTTGATTAATAATTAACCACAAACTTACGATTTTTAATCAAAATAAAACCGGAAATGAATTTTAATTTATTTGTACGCTAATGTTCAGTCCATATTCGTTAAGAATCATTTTCATTTTATGCCACATAATGAATACATTATTTTTGATATATGTTTTAGTTGTGAATGGTTGAGTGAAATATCTTTTAGTGGAAAGTGGAGTAGCAGACACATAGGTGACCTTGGGATAGATATCCCCAATCGGCTGGTTCTAGGTAGAGAGCAAAGGGGGCGCTACTGCTGAGTTTAATAGTGTATTTGGGGCTGTCTAACTACTGTCTCTAAGGGGTGCTTTGCAAAATTTCGAATAGATGTTTTGAGTCAATAAAGCATGATTTCAATAATTTGTAATGCCATGTCACTGCAAATGATTTCATATACAGTGCGAGGATAATATGCAGAACTTTTTGTTGTTTCATAAACAATTTCATGTTAAAATAAATTGAGTCACTACAATATTATGTATAACCACCTTAACTGATATATGGTTTGAGGTTAGGTATTGTTGTTAATTAATGTCATTTCCTTTTGCACTTTCCCTACATTGTTCCATGGCTGGCAACAAAATTTATAATTGTTCGTTTTTTCTAAATGTCTAATATATTATTCCATATTATTTTTAGATTTTAAATTTTCCCTCAAAAAGAAATATTTGACACATTTTTAGGCAACACACAATATTAGCCAAGAGACAAACCTAAATTTAGAAGGAGACGTTGGAATGCAGTTAGTTGTTAATTCCACGATCAGAGGGCACTCGCACCGCTGGCCCCACTACCAACGACTGGATGTCGAATATACGTTTGTTTTATGCGGTTGTGACTGGTTGTGACGTTGTTTGAATGCGTTTGGTATGTGTTTTTAAGGCACACCTAAGCGTAAAAAAGTTTCTAATTACGTATCTCAGTTGATTTTATACGTTAATTACAGACATTCAATTAGTTTATCTACTTTATGTTGAGTGATTTGATGGAAAATGTGTAAAACAAGTGTGTGTAATGTTTGAAAGAAACTGTTGTTTGTTTGTAAAAAGTAGCAAATGTTTTTTAACACATTGGATCAGTTTACAGGTAATACAGTTTGTCATTTGTTTATTTATTTGGCATTGTACATGCGAAAATCAAGTTAGCGAACATTGTTTCGATTAGTAGGCTGTAACAAGTAGACATAAAAAAGTTTTTAAAACAGTTGAGAAAGTTCGTAATAATACAGGTAAAAGTCACATTTACACAGTCGAAATATGCCGTGTGCAAGTTTTTAAATGCCCACTTTGGGTCAAGATCTCGGACGATTATCATTTATTGAGGAAATCTCAAATGCCTGTATGTATGACACACATTACTAGAATTCTTAATTAACTTATTATTATTGTTTTTCACTAGAAATATTCATCAAAGTCAGTGTGTGTTGAATTTACAATTGAACTCTCTAGTCATACCCTCAAATCGGTTTTTTAATCGCAAAATATGTGACCTTTGCGTGAAAAATCCACATTTTTCCACAACTATGAGATGCATACACGAAATGATCAAGAATTGGAGAAGAAATACCAAGCATTAGTAATGCTAGTGAATGATTCATTGTTTTAATAATGAATTTCCTGTACGAAAAAAGTGTGCCATGATTTTTACCCATTTTGCACAAATTTCAAAGCACACTTTTGTTTACCTTTCTTTAATGGAAACAGCGAAAAATCAAACGTATTTCCACATACGGAATTCCAATCGCATTACTCACTTCTTGTGAATGAAAATGAGCTCGTTGTTGTTTATATTATCCATTTAAATATTAGATGAGCGTTTTTTTGCATCATAATCACCTTCGGGCTGTTTTTCTACACATTGTTTTTGTTCAATTGCAAAATTCATGTTGATTGTTTATTCGTTATTTTATTCAAAACATATACAGTGAAAAATGTGTGTTAAATTAAATATCTCGGATTAAAATATGTATCGAATGGTGTGTGGAAGTCATCTGGGGTCAAGGTAGCCCATTCTACCGGTTGTACATTTAATATTATACTGCTATATGATACTAAATAACAGTCTTGTAGTGTGTCCAAGATGGTACGTTTTTGCGCTAATAAGACTGTCATGAAACGGTAGCGAAAAGCCTCCTTATTCTGTTTCATCATTGAAAAATGAAGACTGCTTGGAATGCGGGTGTTTTACTTGTCTTTATGGGCGTTTATTTAAATGTTTACTTAATGAATATCAGAGCTGTTTATTTTCTTGCCTTAAAAATGTGTAACTGAAGCGATTAGATAGACGTTGAAATGTGAGGCCATTTAAATCTTCGCCGTCTGTCCAACATGATAAGAAAAATTGATCACGAAAAAATTGGTAACATGTTCGATATTTCGTACTAGCATGTACCAATTCCTTCCCCTACAATTTCGTTCTGTTTATACTGGATTTCTAAACACCGTTTGATTGAAAGATGAGCCTATTTTTAAACCGTTTTTATTAACACATTTTCCTCGTTATTCTATAAATTGCATAATATGAACTCATTAAAATTTGTCACTCAACAATGGCATTAATCATGTGTTAAATTATTGTGACGGTGCAATGACTTGTGTGCACGATTTAATTGCCCATCAAGAGCACGGACACAAGTCGCCGGAATCGTTCAAATTGTTGTATTTCCATTGAATGAGTATGTGATTTACCTCCTTGCTCTGTTCCACATAAACATGTAATTTCTGTTCACGTTGACACAGTCATTCAGTCCGAAAACTGTAATGTGATGTGATGTAAAACGGTGTACTGTTAGAATAAATGTACCAGATGTCTTGAAACTGTCCAATTGTCGTGTATTCGATGGGAAATGCATCTTTGATCCACTTGTGGGTGAAGGTATTTAAAGTGGCGACACTTATCTGTGCCCCAAAATACACTTGACTCAAATATACACACTCGACCCGAAAATATTTCCCCTTTAACCGATAAGATAATGGTTGTAAATGGGACAGAAAAAATGCGAAAAGGAAAGTTTGTTTCCTTTATAATTCAAATTGTTTTGCATATAAAACCGTTTAATTTCACCGCTAAGCGATTTTGCTTTTAACATAAATGCCAGACAAATCTGTAAAACGAAAATTCAGTTACGTTTTCGGTTTGTAGGTAACCTTGTGATAAAAACCCATTTTTTCGCCTAACAAAAGAAAGGTATTTTACGTATTTTTCGTACAATCCATGTTTGAATAACGAAATAGAAACATTCCCACGGACATTCACAATTTCCGATGCAAAGTTGGGGCAGGCGGGTGACTTGTCGACCGAAACGAACTTCTTCCCAACCCTTCCATGAACGCCGTTTCCGTATATTATAAGAATTGTATAATAATAAACTGGTCTGGTTTATGAGACTGGAGTGGATCTGTTTTGACATTGTTTTTGTCTGTTTACAGGAACTGTTGTAGATGCATGGTAATACGAACGATCGCAGAACTCTCGAAAGAGAAGCTCTGCGAAATGTCATCAATCAGTGGAACGCGAATCGACTGGATCTGTTCGAATTGTCCGAACCGAATGAGGTAAGAGAACGGACTGGCTTGAATAGAGAACAATTTCGCAGGAACCACGCTTCAATTGTACCGTAGGAACAACATTTTATTTGTATTGTCGGAGCTCGTTGGTCCATTAATAATTTTTTCTCTAATTTCAAACAAATTATTGTGTTGTGTTTCTTGAACACATTGCTAAATTGTATGCAAATATTGTGAGATTTATTAAAAATAATTCCCTCTTTGTTAAGAGAGTAAAAGTAGGCTAATTTTTATGAACGAATTGATTTTGTTACAAGATTAACCAAATCCAATTTGTGTGCAGGATTTGGAGTTTCATGGTGTGATGCGATTCTATTTCCAAGATTCTGGACAGAAGGTGGCAACAAAGTGTATAAGAGTGGCATCAGATGCAACGGTTGAAGATGTTATTGGTACGTTGGTGGAGAAATTCCGGCCGGATATGCGAATGTTGTCGGTGCCATCGTACGCACTGTATGAACTGCATGAAGGCTGTCCGGAGAGACGGATGTCACCAGATGAGAAACCGTTATTAGTACAATTGAATTGGCATGTAGATGACCGTGAAGGACGGTTCCTGTTGAAGAATATCGATGATAAAATTGTGAATTCGATGCAACAGCCACAACAGACGATCGATACGACAAATGCGAGTTTTCGAAGGAAATTGTCGAAAAGGGAAAAGAAACACTGGAAAAAACAGGAGAAATTGAATAGAATGAAAGGTGGTGATAAGCAGGACGGTGTTGCGGACAAATTGTATACTGGTTCGTGTGTATGCAATGTTAATTGTGATCCACTTTTGATTGGTGTTGTTTGTTTTCATATAGAATTGCCGGAAACGTCGTTCACACGGAGCATATCGAATCCAGAGGCGGTGATGAGACGTCGTCGACAGCAGAAATTAGAGAAACGATTACAGCAATTCCGGTCGAAGGATGGTGGACCAGATACGGGCGGTACATTGAAGATATATGGTGAAGCGTTATGCAAAGATGTGCCTTATAAAACGTTGCTATTGTCGATACGAGATTGTGCGGGTGCTGTTGTTAGGGAGATGTTGGAGAAGTATGGTATTAGTAAAGCGGATCCATCGCAGTGGTGTTTAGTACAAGTTACACAACAGCCGGGTGCTCCAGACACTGAATATGTATTGGATGATGATGAATGTCCATTGTCGATTCTAATGAATTCACCGAATACAGGTAACATTTTGAAATTTGTTTCAAGTAGATTTCTGTGTTTGTTTGTTTGGAGAAGTGAGAGTGTAAGTCAACAGAGGGCAGTGAACTGTTTGAATTTAAAAATGGCTTTTTATTATTTTCGTTTTAAAAATAACTTACGCATATTTCCATCCAACTACAAGTGTAGTTTGTTTATTATTTAAGGTCTATGTATGCGTTTAAGTGCAATTAATTGCTGTAAATGCACTTGGCTAGAATATAAAAGGGCATTGTAATTGAGCGCATGCTTGACTGCACCTCGTACTCTTGATGTATAAGAAGGTTAAAAATACGTTTTTGTTCGTGGTCGAAAGACGCCGATGAAGACCTTTGTGTTTGTACGCCCCGTAAATATGATTTTATTTATTTAAAGAAACTACGTGTAATGCACAGATTAATTGGTAACACAACGAATAAAGTCCAGTGTGGCCAATAAATAAGAATGGTATTCAGAAATTGTACGCCTTAAATGAGACTTAAAAGAGTAAAGGGGCAAGTGATTTAAAAGCCCCTTGACTTATGACATTAAAAAGTGTAAAATGATGGACTGGGGCATCAGACGTACGTATAAAATAATAGTTTTTCTATCGTGATTAACAATAATTTTATATCAAGTTAAATATTTTATAATAATTCATATAAATTGTGTGTATTGATTTTAAACTGTTAAAATGATCTTTAACAAAAAAAAATGCTTTATTTATTATGTAGGATGTTTGTATTTTCATGTGTATCAAATCGATAATTTTAATATGGAAGTTAAAGTGTGAAAACTGTTTACAGTTTCCTGATTGAATTTCAATATTCAATTTTATTTTGTTTATGTTTTGTAGGAATTAGAAAATTGGCGGATAAACTATACGCAACAATTGATGGATTATTATGTATTTACTGAAGAAAAACATTCCATATTTCTCTAGTAATGACGGCATTATTAAAAATTCAACAATGATTGGCCTATCGTTCAATTAATGGTCTCGAAAAGTAGCGTGTATCCATCAGTTTCCACCCTTGAAATGTTAAATATCGTTCCATGCTTCTCCTATCATATCCTCGCTCTATATTAACAAACAAGTCAGTCGAGCGTCGATATTCGAACCGAATGGGGGTGGTTTTATTGAAGATATGTGAAACGCGCTACTATCGCAATCGAATCTCCTCTAATAACGACATTTTCACTATTTACATTCTTAGTGGGACACACAAGACATTCACATCCTCTAAAAGAAAGCATTGTTCCGTTCCAATAAAACCTTATCAGTTTTTTTTTACAGATAGTTGTTGGCAAAGTTGCCAGTAAAAGAAAAAAATTCTGTGTAATGTAAAATAGTGTCGGTTTTAATTAAAATGACAAAATTGTATGACACACCATAATAATTTTAATCGAAAAGCGTGAGGGTGCGAAATTAACGTTAATATTATTGCCAAAATGATGGGCTTTAGGTCATATAAACGTTTACGGAACGCAAAATGTGAAGTTATGTTGGGTGGGTGACTTGTTTATTGTTCCCCATCCGAAATAAAAAGACTATTCGAATTGTTGATATGAATTATAAACAAGAATTCGATTAGTTTTTCATTTAATTCCGACTTATTGATTGTTTTTGTCTATTGTTTATATAAAATTGTTCGTTATTTGTTTAATTGTAATGAGTAATTTGAATAATGAATTTTTTATGAGTGATTAATAAATTTCGTAGGCGGTTAAAATTGTACTAATGACGTCTGTAATGAAGAGTGCCTTTGTTATATTTGAATCATTCGAATATTTCTGTGAATTGTAAACAGTGTAATATGATTAGAATCTAATGCAACAGAATCTGCCTAGTTGGATAGAGACCGTACATGTATATATAATTAATGGTTTATTATCAGTTTGAAGTCTGCTCATAAATTCAGTAAACTCAAAGTAAAATGTGTTTAGTCAGTCAGATGGACGTAATTGTATTAACTTTGACCAGAAGTGAGGAGAATAATTCAGTAAAAGTTCAAGGGCAATGTTTGTTTAAATAATATCAAAAACAATGTGAATTGTAATTGCACTTTTTCATTCTTAGAAATGAAACAGGTGCACCTGATGTCGATACGAATGAATTAATTCAACAAATGGTAACAGTAGATTTGTGTTTGCTTTGTTGCCAGGTTCTATCATGTTTCATGTTAGACGTCGTCCGGCGGACTGTGCACCACGGAAAAGGAAAAAGAAGCCCGGCGTGATCGGTTCGACGGGTGTTGGTTCACGTGGTGATTTTCGTGGCGGTGATACGGCACCATTATTAGTTGAATTAGGACCGGATGGATCAGCACCACATCCAAGCGATACGACACGAACGATACGACTTTTAAGTGATGTTATGGAGGTAAATTGAATTAAATGATGAAATTTAATATGCCCTTTGGGAACAAGTGGAATTGATATGGGGGGGAGTAGTAGTTATTGAATAATTAATAATGGATAAAAATTGTAGGTTGGGTCGGCGAATGGAATCGCTTTGCAGTTGTACGGTCCACATATACAGCCTCGGCACTGTGTTATCACAAATACGGATGGGGTGACATCGTTAACACCTTGCCATGCAGACGCACACACATACGTAAATGGTCAACGAATCCATCAGACTACCATTTTAACGCACGGCAGTTTAGTTAAGTTTGGTAATAGTAATACGTATCGATTTTTGGATCCGGTACAAGAGGATCGAACACGGTATCCGGTACCGAATTTGGATAATGCCCGAATCTATGACAGGTTGGTGTTTTGTGTGTTGTTGTGTTGTTGTTTGCATGGCGCTTTTTTATTTTATTTTTTAACATAGTCGGTCACCACGTCCATTAAGTCCAAATGATCCGACAAGGGAGAATATTGAGACGACTTTCGATATTGAAGGGAATATAGAGACAATTTCCACACACAGTGGCAACAGAGAGGACAATAGATCGTTAGGTTCGTCGTCAGAGAATAGGTAGGAGAGAGTGGTTTTAATTTTCTGTTGCAAATCGATGTTTATTTTTGTGTGTTGTATCGTTGTGTAATAAATGAATGCATTTAGATTGTCTGGAATGGACAGGTATCCACGGGGACAGGATCCAATCTTGCCAGCAGTGCTAGAATTTCCGGAAGATCCGCAAGAACAGTTCTTAGCACGTGTCATAACCCATCTAGATGTGACAACGCCTACATTCCGATTAGCGCCCGCTTATACGCTGTATTTATGTGCTAGATACCGTGCATCGACCCATTATCGACCGGAATTAACGCCAACTGAACGTGCCCACAAATTAACGTTGCTGTTACAGCATGCGGCAATGTTGATACGTCACACGATTCAGGATCGCAGCACGGAGAGCACATCGCAGGCATTTTGGCTGGCGAATGCCAGTGAATTGTTGCACTTTTTGAAATCCGATCGACATGTGAGCGCATTCTCGCTACAAGCACAAGACACGTTAGCGGATGCTGTACAATTGGCATTTAAAAATTTAGTTGCATGTTTAACAGACGAATTGAATCAGGCAATGAATTATTTATTGTCATTGAATGGTGATGAACATCCACGTGAAATCATCAATGTGTTGAGTGGGGCAATGAATTTGTTGCGTATGTGTCGCGCCAATGCGGCATTAACAATACAATTATTCTCGCAAATGTTCCACTGGATATCGGCCAAAGCATTGACCAATGTTATAAGTAATTCAAATTTGTGTACGAGAATGTTTGGTGTGAAGTTGTTGAATCGTTTGAGGAATCTACAAGCGTGGGCCGAATCGCAAGGGCTCGAATTGGCGGCGGAATGTCATTTAGCGAAAATTGTACAATGTGCACATTTATTACAAGCACCGAAATATACGGCGGAAGATTTGGCCAATTTGTCGGCGGCTTGTTTTAAGTTGAACTCGTTACAGTTGCACGCACTTTTAATGGAATATAAAGGTGAGTTGGTGGATTGCTGGGAATGTTTTGTTGAATGGTTTCATTTGTAGCTGAAGCTGGTGAGAAGATTGCATCACAAACGATGCTTGAACAGGCGGCAAAGGCGGCTGAAAGTGTGGCGGATGAATTGGCCAGAGCGGAAGGACGGGAATTGACGTTGTTTGAAGATCCAGCACCGCCATTGCAATTGCTCTTGCCTGATGATGGGTTCAGTTGTGATGTGGTGCAGGGTGTGCCGCCTGGTTTAGCGGACTTTTTGCATCCCTTACAGGCGTCCGGATTGTGTCGATTGGCGGCACAGCCGACCAGTTCCGGACATTGGACGGTTTATATGACAGCACCAAGACCGCCATCGGCTCTCAGTACAACACAGCCAGAGGTAAATGGTTGTTTGGTGGTGAAAATCTATTAAAATGTGTTTGGTTTGTAGATACAAATGATTCGACTGCACAAAGCGGGCGGTGGAATGGGTTTGTCGATTGTGGCGGCGAAAGGGGCCGGTCAGGAGCGATTGGGGATTTATATTAAGTCCGTGGTGCCGGGAGGAGCGGCCGATCGGGACGGACGACTGGCGGCTGGCGATCAATTGTTGTCGGTTGATGGTCAATCGTTGTTGGGCATAACACAGGAGAAAGCGGCCGAATTTCTAGTGAGAACTGGCAGCATAGTTACATTGGAAGTGGCAAAAGGTGGCGCTGTCTATCATGGGTTGGCGACTTTGCTACAACAGCCAAGTCCCACACCGCATCGAGGTAAGCAATCGTTTCCGTGTGAAATAAAATTAGTTGTTTGGTGTAATTGCTAGAAGGTAGACTAAAATTTCGGTGTGTTCTATTATAACATGCAGCCACGGATATTTATTATGGCCTACAGGGTTCACAGGAGTCGTTAAATAATGATTCCTATCATATTTTTACACCGCCTGCAATACGACCAAAGATGAATGTGTTTTTCAGTTCGGATGACAGTTTATTTAAAACAGAGAAACGTAAATTCACAATACCGCGTATTGAGATTGAGAGTGATGAGCCGGTATTTAGTTTGCAAGTGACCGATTTCACCGAACCAACACCGAAAAATATTACATTGACGTACGATGAGACCGGTACGAATATGAAAATGGATAAAATTGAGGATTATGTTGGTGAGAGAGCGAATAAATCGGTGAAAGCGTGTAGTTTTATGCAGCAAAAGAGCTATTCGATTGATGTACATGAGAATGATTACAATATTGATCAGATTGATGAGACGGACAAGTTCTTAAGTATTGGTAGAAAGAAGTTTCGTCAGCAACAACGAATCGCTTCTGCCTCGTTACAAGACCTTAGTAGTTCAACGTCGAGTATTAATAGTGCCGTACATGAGAGTAATCTGGATTTGAGTCAAATCGATCCGGATACACCGATCAAACAGAGAAATTGGAAATCTCCATACGAGATACGGCATGGGAAAGAGTTTGATAGACAGTTTGACAATAAAGCGATCAGTGTACCAATTTTGAATAAAAGGAAAACGGTTTATAGTCGCAGTAAGAGTGTGAGTGAAGAGAAATTGGATAACAAATTGACGGAATACGAACGTATGGAGATATTGAAATTGTTGTACGATTGGAGTTTGAGTGGTTCGGAAAGTAAGACAGAATTAAAAGTTGATTTGAAGAGGAATTTAAGTAAAGCGAATTCCTATCCCGATTTGTCACCAAATAAAACACCAAACAACGAAATGATTTTTGTTGCAAAATATAAATCCGAGTCGAATTTAAGTAATACGAATGTGTTGAATGATTTCTTGCATAAATGTCAATTTAGGAATTGTATATTCAATGTGGATTACGTACCGAAAGGGACCAATGAGACAGAATGTCTAAATAATAAAATAAATGTAGAGAATAAGGCAAAGCATTTACGACGTAATAGTGAAATTGTGGTGAAGAAAGAGACGCCAACATTCAATAGTCATTTGATACGTAGCGACAGTTTGAATGATTTAAAGCCGAAGGAACATAAAAAGTTTCCCGATGCTTATATTGTGACAAGGCACAAAAGTTCACCGAAAAAGAAACACAATGAAAGTGTGAATAAACCGAAATCGCCGAAAATCATCGTCCTAAGAAAAAAGTACATACCGAATAAAACATGGAAAAGTTGTTCGGATATTAAGATAAAGCGTACAGTGCGCAAATGTTGTCGGTATGCGAAAAAGACGTGTCCAGTATTGAAAAATTCACCCGAAGACGATGGTAAAACGGCGAGAAAGACACAAAGTTGTGCGAATATTGAGCACAATCACGATTTGGACACATGTGCTAGGTTAGATCCATTGCCTGGCGCTTTTAATTGTAAGATGACCGATTTTGTCCATGCACCTATTGATTTTCTTTAATTTTTTTTCTCCATCGTCATTATGTTTTTGTCACGCAATGCAATGCTTGTTATATGATTTAAACATTTCAATTTTCAATGTAGATGTGCTTGAATTTTGAACATGTTCCAATGATTTGTTGTTGTTTAGGTCCTAGACGGATGTCCGAACGCGACTTACCATCCCGTGTCGATTCAGAACGTACGATTTTATCATCGAAATCCGTACCGGCATTACATCACATCTCACCCAACTCCGAACAACGTACCACTTTAATCCAACAGCACCAGCAACCGCCTCACGACGTCTTTAATCCCGGTTATAGTAGAACTTCGTCAAGTAATAGTATAAATACAAATAGCACAACACCAGCCGCACAATTACACCACCAAAATGGACAAATCACCAATAATAGTGCGACTGGTGTACGTAGTCGGTCCACACACAATCTACATCAGCAACAAGATGCCGGATTTTATCAGAATCTCAGTGTTTATAGGAACAAATTGCCCAGTCCACAACAGTTGGGCGATAGGTGAGTGCGATTTAATGGCGCATTTCAACATATATTGATGCAATTGTATTTTTTGTAGAACTTCCGCACTGAGAAGCTCCCAAAACTCCTTACAATCGTCCGTAGTTTCGCAACATCAACCGGTACAACAGCAACAGCAGCAGCAACGTCCTGCATCCGCTTACTATTCCCATCCAATCACATCGATTCCATCACGTCCCAATCTGCATCAGTCAATACCGAACCTGAAAAGTCCACCAGCCGTTCATCGTATGCACAGTGAAGAGAATCGTTCCGGTTCGTATCCCAGTGTGAATTATCCAGTACCAAATCAAAACTATCCCAGTCCCACGTACCCGAACTATCCACAAAACACGAACATCTCGCAACCGTTGCACATAAACGCGAATGGACAACGTTTATTAGACGAACGTTACACGAATAGTAATGTGGGTGGTGGATTGTTGCGTGAGGATGTGTTTAGGCAGTCGCACAATGTGCGACTGAAACATGAGACCGAGATGCGCACGTCGAAGAGTGAGGATTTGTTGAAGCAACATCAGCCGGAGATGGTGCGGTATGCGAGCAGTGCGAATGTGCGACAGCATGAGAATTTGGCGCAAATGCGTGGCCAAGCGAAGATGATGGAGATGAGTGAAGAGGTGCGACGTAGACAGAATCGTATGAACAATGCGAACTTTTATCCAGCCCAACAGCAATATTACAATCAACAGCAACAGCAAATGGTGCAAAGTATGCAGAATTTGAATATGAATCATGGCAATTATTATGGGGGCAATGTACGTAAGCCGCCCGAATCGCCGTTAATTGCAGCAAAACCGAACAATGTACGGAAAATGGACGATGTGCCCGAACCGCCACCGACCAGTACGCATCCATTGTATTCGGCGAGTGCATCGGATCCGCCGAAGATGAGCTTTTATACGGCGAGTAGTGGACAAACGTTGAACAAGCCGCCCCGTGATCCGTGGGCGAGGGAGGAGCATGAACGACAGCAGGAGGCACGACGAGAGGCGGCTCGGCAATGGCAAGAGCAACAAATCCAAGAACTGTTGTCATTACCATATCGAACACAACAGCAGGAGGAACAGTTGCGGGTGTTGCAGTTGGAGAAAGAGTTTCAACGACGCGCTTTAGAAGCGGCCGAACAGGATGACGACGATACAGAGAAAGACAGTCCAACATTGGGGAATAATAAGCAAGAGAGTAATGTGGTTATGGCAGCAGCGCCGCCTTTGTTGTCGCCTACATCGATACTGAAAGCGGGCCAATCGCCGCCAGAGGCGACGGTGCCTGTGATGGCGGCACCACCGCCACCCGAGAGAGGCTCCAGCTTTACGGTGATGTCGATGAGGGCGAAAGAGTCGACGAAGAGGGTGTCGTTTAATGATACGTCGACTAGTCCCGTACAACAGCAGCCGCCCACCACGTTGCCGATCGAGGAGAGCGTTAGAGAAGATCCAAATGTAAGAGGAGTTTATTTCCTATTCCCCAAAGTCTGAGAGTCGAGATTCGGCCATTTTTTTACAGAGAATCAAATGAGGAAGTGACCTAGGTTGGAAATTCATAGAAATTTCTATATAATTCGATAAAATAGGTTAAATGATTAGTACTGAAATTAAAAAGTGCCTGAAAAGTTCAAAATTATCACATGATGTATGACGGGTTGCGGCAAACTGCAATAATTGTCATTTTAAATAGTTTATGAGTCAATTTTGAAATCAAAAATATCATAGACTAACTAATTATATTTTTCTTACTTTTTTATATTTGTTTTCCACCCTTAAAAGCCTCCTAATTAACTATTTTACTAAGAAAAATACTAATAGCCATCTAGTAATGTTTACTTGAACTACAAAAATTTCAAAGTAGACATGGCGGCTAGGCCTGTAGTAAAAACGCGGGTAAATTTTAGATTTAAACTTTGCAATTTTTTTTGGCGAAACGGGGCAAAAAAAAGGTCACATGTGTTATATCACATTAAAGCATTTTTAATGTAGATTACAAAAAAAAATAAAACAAAACCGGTCACTTCCTCAAAGCCCCGAAATTTGTTGAAACAATCAGTATTGTTTGTTAATTTTATAATTAAACTAATTACGAAAGCCAAATATTTATTATTCAGAGAAAATATTTTTCTGAAGTGGGGATCGACGCTCAGATTCTGGGGAATAGGGTTTAGGTTTGTGTTTGTGACAGTTTTCATGTGGGTTTTTTGTAGAGTTTCATCCGACAGGCTGAATCTATGCTGGCTTCGCCGACGACACCGAACGATTCGATGGCGGGCAATTCGACAGCGACGCCCGGAGTGATTGGGGCACAGGAGGTGTATCGTGATCCGCGAGCAAAACGGCTAGCGGAACAGGCGCAACAGAAGAATCAGAACAATGCATCGGTGCCGGAGAAATTGTCGTTTAAAGAGAAAATGAAAATGTTTGCAATGGAAACTGGTGAACAGGGTACACCGAAGGATAAGAGTAAGATAAGTCGAGCACAAAGGGAAATTGACAACTTATCAACACCGCCAACATCAAGTTTAGTTCATTAAAGAGTTTCTAGTATTTTTTTTGGATTATAAGAAATGAATTATAGGACCAATCTATGTATATTGACCAAAAGTATAATGCGCATATCTATATAATTGTCTACCGTCCATATATGCAGCTAAAAAATGAGTATTTTTCTCCCTAAATGATGTTTACAACGAAATGAAACCTACATTGACTAATTAAATATTAGAGTTAATTTATTTGGAAAAATAGTGGCTTAAAAAGTGATTGAAATGTTAGTAAGATATAAATATATATTGTATTTATAAATAGAATCCCCTATTTTTTCGTCTATTCTTGTTTTTTTTTAAGAGAAAAAGATATATATTTACTAGAGGATATTTTAAAGCAATATGTGCACATAATAAGGACCAATTTAATTAGGATGTTATTGTATAATTGTTAAATTAAACCACAATACACAGACAATTGAAATAAAATATGAATTATTTATCTCGTTCTCGTTTTTCATACTCATATTATTGAGCAATATGTATTATAAAAAATATATTTTGAAATTTATTGACTTTATAATGTATATAAACAAATAATTATGTAAATTAACGCAGCATTATGAATATGGAGAGTTTGTTAGAAAAATAATGGGTTCCAGTTGCTGAAATATAGAACATTGCAACCATTCCAAGAATCTCTACATTGTCTACCTTAAGTATTTTTGTAGCTGTAACCTGGAATTATCATTTTATTCTATTATGTAAAATCGTAAAATACAGTTTAATAAAATTGAAAAAAAAAACGCTTTATTTCCCATCTAATATTGCACAGCGAGAATAAATTTACATCGAATCAATTGTTGACATTGTCGGAGGAGAGGGCTAGAGAGGTGAGGGCACTTCTTCGGCCGGGAGTCACACCCAGATTCTCCCAATTGATCCAAGATAGTCGCGCCGTTAAGTCTGCACAGAATGCCCAATAAACGATTGCAGATTGGTTTTTTTTTTCGATCTTACCGCTCGTGTTCCAGTTGGCCCTGTCGGCTTTTATATCTCCTCGCAAGCAGCGCTCAACGTAGGTCAATGGATCACAGTCTGCCGTTAGAACTTCACGTAACAAGGCAATGTATGCAATCGCCAATCGTAAAGTGTCGATTTTACTTAAACGTTTCTCGTAGGGGAATGTGGGCACGTGCATTCGAAGTTCGTCGAAAGCGGAGTTTATACTGCTGCAAGACAATGATTTATTATCACACTAGCCCTCCAAATGGAAAAACGGTCACATTTACCACTACTGAAGGATCATTGAAAAATGCATGCAGAAATCATAAAAGAAACTGTACCTAATAAGTGAAAGAATTAATTTACAAGACATGAAACAAGCCACATATCAAGACAGTTGTACCCGGTGGGTCCAATAGCAGACCTCAGCATCCGTTTCCGTTCCCTGATGTTGGCTGCATGTCTTTGGACGCGGTACGGTGAGGAAGAGGAGCCGTAGAAGTCGGAGCCGCCCAATGAACTGCCGCCGCATTGGCCACTATCTAACATTGTTTAACGTTATTTCAGGATGAAAATTGGAAATGAGCGGTTTTCTTACCGGGATTGTGATGCAAGGTGGACAAGTAGTGCTGTTGGATGGAGTTTGTGGCCCTTGCAGCGAACGCACAGCTTGGTAAGTCGGAGACTTCCTCTTCGGACAAATCGCCAGCACTGTAGCCTCCGAATTGAAGACTGGAAATGTGAAAATGCACTTTTAGTGGTGTTTGGAGGGAAGAATGGCGCCGTGGCGAAAATGTGAGTGAATTTTCCGTTTTGAAAATCTTACGTTATTGGCGGTGAAGAGGAAGAGTCCGGCAACTGGCCACGATTGCTCATAATTTTCCGTTTCTCTTTGAAAATCACTTTTAACTCACTATGTTATTAACACAAAATTAAATAATTTTTTTTCGTTGGAATAGTTTGAGGGATTTGATGAGATCCCAAGGGATTGCAAGCATTTTATATCAAATAATTCACAAAACGGACAAAGAAATTTGCCGGAAAATCATCCCTAAATACAGAATCATTCGACTCATAATCCCCTGTTGAGATGTTATCGATTTCGGGGCGTTTTGCAATGAGATTTCCTCCAATAACTGAACGTATTCGAATTGCTTTCATTTCCCTGGCACCCTATTGGCGGTCACCGGGGGTGAAATGCGACAAAGGGCTGAATGGCAATCTGAATAGAGTTATGTGGAGTGTTTGCTGATGACAGCTCTTTAGTCCATCAAATGCACATGTTTGCGGGAATATGCTTTAATGATTTTGTTTAGAAAAAAAATACCGCAAATTATTTCATCGTAAAATCTATTCCAGTTCCCATTTCTTCGTTCCGCTAAAGCATCGATAAATAAGACAGTAATTTTGTGTATTTACCATGTTCAAAGATGCATAAAACCCTTACGAATCGATTAATCCCATTTTTACGTTAACATCCATCTTAAACACTGCTTTCTAAAGTGTGACATTGTTCATTTTTTTAACACATTTAAATTGTGTTCGTAACTGCAGTTAATTGATATTAATTATTCCACACCATAAACAGGAAATGCACCCTCTCTCTAAGTACCCCTAATTGGTAAGCCACACTCCCATAAGCATCGCCGACAATATGTTTAAGCTTTTGTTCCGGTGCGGTTATCAATTGCCATTGTGTAACAGAAGAAAAAATTACAGCCCCAGTTTAGAGCCCTGGGAATATCGATGAAGGCTCTATTATTGTTATTGTTACATGTTTGTTTTGGTAACGTGTTTAAGTGTGACCAGATTAATGTCACAGAAATGCGATAAATATCGGCGCAAATTGATTACACTCCGATTTTTGGGGTAAATGTTGACCTATTCGCATCAATGCACAAACGCGGAAACCTAAAAGAAGGCCAAGAAGTCCGGCCATTGTGTTTCCAGTACCTGCTTCGATTTCTGCCCTTTTCGATGACATTCAAGCAGGGCGTCGTCTCAGCACACTTGCGTTTAAAATTAAAGACTGATGCAAACGTGCTAATTTATATCCGAAATAGCCAACTATAAAATTGGCAAAGTGGGTGGACAAACTTCTCTTGCAACTGACAATTTCACCGTATTTCAACAATGAAATATGCCGGCACGTGAACAGTTTGCGGCACGTGCCTTTCGGGTACACGAGAGGCCCCACTTACATGTGTCAAACATGGTTTGGAAGGCATCCACCCCATTTCTATGTGTGTGTGATCCAAATTCAATTGTTCGGAAAGATAAGCCAAAATGGATTTGTTTACCATCACAAATAAGCTTACGACCAGCCGAACGAGAGTGTGCGGTTTGAATATTATTTATTTAGATGTTTTTATTTGATTTTAAGCCCGGCTTAAATACACTCTCAATTCTCATGAATTTTTTATTATTGTTAACAAATAAATATTAATTTTATAAACGGTATATAAAAATTAGTGGATTTTTGTACACAGGTTTTAGGGGATGATTTCAACGTATGTGGCTGGAAATATACCAACATTCCCATTACATTCACCCAACCACCATCCATCGTCCTGTTGACGGTACACTGAGAGAACATCGCCCGGTTTCAATGCCAATTCATCCGCTAAATTCGGTGTGTAAATGTAAAGGGCTTTACATTTCGCTATCGGCTGCACGGCCGTCTCTTCCACATTCTCTGTGCTGCTGCATTGCGACGAAAACTCATCTAAAACAAAGTCAACATAAAAATCCGACCTTCACCTTTTCAATGTCATTACCGAAATCGGAATCCGGTTGATTGGAATTGCCATCGGCCGCACCACGATCCGACCATTCCGCCTCATCGACATCATTTATATGCGGATCCGATTCATTCGATTTGGACGATTTCTCACTCACTGGACTTCGGTTCGATTCGAAGAATTCTTCTTTCAGCCAATGTGGCACCTAAAACTCCCCAAATCACTCAACTACTCCCTTAAATCATGAATGTACAACCTTCAATACGCTTTGTTGCAGGCCCGATTTGTCTCTAGTCACCGTAATGTGCGGTGCTAGAGGATGTCCCGATTTCGGTCGGTCATTTAACTCCGCCAACGCATTCTGCACCTTGTACCTCGTCCCCTCCAGGTAAGTGAGCATTGACTTCATCTAAATTCAAATCAAATTAAAATCTCACATTTCTCATTGAACGTTCCTTACATGGTAAAGCTTCTCCGTAACACTTTGCTGTGAATCTTCCGCCCCGAAATGCGGCGTATGTCTGATCGCTTTCGACAAATTCTCCAAACCATTCTTCGATTTCCGCTCCCTTTCAATATCCTGCCGAATTAGGTGCAATATTTTCACCAACGCCTGTTTCCTCCTCTCCCTATTCATCGCCAACGTAATATGCTCGCAATAGAAATCGGGCAACAATTGTTCACTGACTTGTTGTGATGTTTGGCGTAGATTGGAGAACGTGCTTAAATCCTTGGCCGGATCCGCCACGGTGATCGGTGCTCGCAACTTGTCCGACGCCTCAATCAGTCGCGGATTCAGTTCGTTGCTGTGGTACAAGTACGACGTTAAAATCGACTTTAAATTGTTCAATCGTTCCTCTTCCAGTGTCTGAAACGATGCGACACCACGCAACACGGCCGATTCCCAGTCCAAGCGAGCCCGTTCCGCCCGCACACACAACGTGTAATACTCGATGTCCGCCTTCTTCACCGCATCCTCCGCCTTCCGCTTCTTCCCTTCCAATTTCGCATTGTCCTTGTCGCTGCTTGTCTTACTGTGCATATTCTGCGCCAATTGTATCAAACTAGTCGATCTAGAAAGCCTGCAAAAGAACTGGATTTAGTCATGCTTCCAAATCGGTCATTAGCAATTTGTCGTACGTAATTTTCCCTAACTTATTACTATCTAATAAAACGGCATCCTGCAATTTCTCATTGTCCCTTGCACAGATGTGACTATGTTTTTTGGATTTCGCTTCAGTTGTGCGCCAATCGGCCAGATTCTTTGCCGCTTTGTCCACGTTCGATTCGGTGCTTTTGCGGGCACGATGCTGCGCCTCGGTTAGGTTACGCAACGGTTTCGCCGTCTCCTCCAGCAAAGCGACACCCATGAGCCGGTGGCCCTCTGCACGCGCCTCCAATTCAACCGCCACCGACTTCCAGGCCTCGTTCAGGCCGCCGACACCGTCGCGACAAGCTCGCGACAATTTCCCACTGAGTTTCGACAGACTTTTCGCATACTGCGTTTCCGCCTCTGACCTGGAACAGATTCTTGGCAATTGTTCAATACAAGTGCTTTGTGTGTGTACCTTTCTTGAAGGATGACAGCGAGTTCTTTGCAGAAATCGCCGCCTTGTTTCACATAGCGACGCAGTTCCTCAAAACCATTCTGACCCTAGAAGGAAAAACAGTGTTAAAACAGTGAACATTTCAATAGGAAATTGTCTAGGAGGGAAATGTGCGAGTTTATCGTTACCTCGTCGATGTAAACGCTTTTCCGAGTTTTCGTATCGACATTGCCATCAAAAATGCTAGTTTCTTCCTTAACACTACACCGTCTCTCTAAATCGTGACTTTTTTCACAATTTTCCGTATTTAAATTGTATTTAATATCGTTTGCAGTTAGAATGCGTTGTGGACTAACAGTTTTCACACTACTTTTAGCATTTCTAAACATCTTACTGGTATTTGATAGAAATTGTCTACATTTCACTTTGCCATTCTTCACCACCTCATCGAATTGTATCGATCGATCACTAAACGCGCCAACACGTTGCTGTTTCGCCTGTTCACACAATAAATTATTGAATTTTGTGCCAATTTGCCGGAACTTGGCCATCGATATGCGCGACTTTTTCCGCACCAACAAATTCGGCAATTTGCTTCTTGTCTTGCAATAATCCATACTCTCCGCACCGTCGGACGGTGGCACATTGAGCATGTTTTGACTGCAAGAAATGTGCTCGATACTGGAATGTGTTGATGTGGTGGTGATGGGCTGTAAATGGTCCGAATCGAAGTTATCCAGACTCTGAGAGAGGCGATTTGGCGGCTTCAACAGTCGAGGCACCTTGTAATAACCGTCATTCTCCCCAAACTCATCTTCCGGCTCGTCGACCGGTTCGTGGTTCCTGATGTTCGGATCGCTGCCGCTTTTCATCAATTTCGTGGTATTCTGAAATGTGCCCTCGACCTTTTCCTCTTCGTGTTTTTTCTCGAAAAATTTAAAACTGATCTTTGGCACATCGTACTCGAATTGCTCCTCTTTCGGCTGTTGCATCGCTTCGATGTTGTTCATCACGTCCGTGTACAATTCCATATCGTTCGCATCCTCAAAGCGGTCATCTTCCCCTTCGGTGTCGCCCGAACTGGCACTGTGATCGGAATTGATGTAAACACTGTTCGGAAGACTAGTGGTGCGATCGTACAGCTCTTGGGCTGCTTGGACGTCGTAGGAGCCGGAGGAGCGCGTTTTCGGGCCGGTTTCACTCTCTTTCCGCAATTTGAAAGGCGACGGTGTGCCCATGTTGGGCATGGTGATGCGCCACTGTTGTTTAGCGAATTTATCGTAGATTCTCTTCATTTCACCGCACTAAATTGCATCCGATTTTATTACATCAACTAAACAAGGACATGAATTGAATGAATAAAAAAACTGTTACAGGTAAATGTAAGCGTGGTATTTGGAAGGTCGAATTGTTGTATTATCATCACATGATAATCACTTTGCTTACATTATTAACATTACGTTAATTTGTTTTTGTATTAAGGCGATGATTTTTATCAAATTCGTCTGTAAGTGAATCCTTGTTGAAAAATTGTTTGTAAGTTCGTATTTGGAGGTGCACAAAAATTCGAGTCTTGATTTATAAAAACACTCTCGGCAGGGAATCACTAAAAATAGTTTTTTTTTTGCTTTCACGCTACACAAACACAGTGAAACATTCAATTGACACTGTTAATTGCCAATTACGATCAGAGTTCAATAAAGTGTAGTGAGAAAGATGATTCGAGGGACAAGTTGTACATGTAATAGGACGAACGCATCCATTTCGACTAAATAAAACTATAAAAGCGTAATATAAAGTCTATAATTATCACATATGTGTGTGTGGTGTACACATGCTATGCGTTTTAGGTGTATATGTATTTTTAATTGTGTTCTTGTATTAAGAAAAAATCAGAAGTAACAAATGGCAGATGGTTAGAGAATTCTCTCCGATTACAAATGATGATCGCACATCGTTGAGCACATTCTTTCCATTACAATTCGATACCATCAATATTGTATCGTGTTAAGTTAATTTTAAGTAGTTGAGCACATAAAGTGCGACTTTTAACTAGTTTTTTTAAAACGTAAATAAATAATGGATCGCTTGACGAAATGTACTGTTAATTCTAAGGTCAGTACATGAACGTAATGGAAAATAGCGAAAAACCTACAAAAACCAATCTAATTAAGCGCATTTCGATCGAATCTAGATTTGAAAGAGCGCTTATTCCATCGTTTAGTTAATTGTATTTCAATGTCTTTTTGCGCTTTGAAATGGAGTGTGAAAAGCATTGTTAGTGAAAAAGTGGGTGCGATTGTAATACGAGCCAAGTTTGACGTAAATTTACAATAAAACTGTCTTAAATGTGGTATTTAACGAGGAAGTGCATCCAACTTGCGCGCTTCTTTGCCACTGCAATTTTTTCCTGACCTTAATGCGATATTTTACATTAAAGTGAAAATTCTACAAGATTAGAATTTTTTTTGATAATTCAGTTTTTTACATGCCGGCAATTAAATTTTGCCATTTATATGGATGTTTACTGTTTTGCTATGTTCTCTTAATTGCGTTTGTTTTAAAGTGAAAGGCTGACATATAAAATAACTAATGAAAGTAAAGCAAATTTACTCCATTTACAAGCGATATTTGAGCCGTTTTTTCTCGATTTTCCATGGATTTTCAGCCTTAATTGATCGCATATACCGGTAAAGAAACTGATTAATTACATCTGATTTCTAGTGATTTACATAATGAAATTAATAACAACTTATTAATGTAGCCAATAAGTAAAACTAGCGAGCGATTTAATTAATTACGAAGGAAATACAATAATAATGTTATGATTGTTATAAGGAACTGTTCTGTCTGCCTACAAACTCATAATTAGTATATTAAATTCTTAAGCACATACAAGTATGTTCCGCTACTTGTATAAGGACTGCATTCGAGAATTATTGTTATTTGTTTTGTTATAATAAAAAAGTATGTGGAACACAGTTAGTGTGTCTGGCAATGAACTTGGTTCTTCACTTAACAAGACAATAAGTAAAACGGTAATTCACCTAGTTCTAAATGCGCCTTTTTACAATTTCCAACATTTAAATGTCAGTGAATGCGCTTCACACTCGACTTGATTGGAATTTTTCCGGAAATTAAGCAATATTGATCGCCTGTTCATTTTAAAACCCATCCATTTTTCCATTCAACTGTCTTATTAGCATGTGTTTAAGAGTCGCAGTGAATTTTTCACCAGAAAAATGGGATCCCAAACGAGAAACAATCATAAATTATCATACAATACAACTTAATGCATGAATAGCAACAAATAATACACCTTTATTCCTTTCTCTGTGTGTCTACCAGAAATTTCTAATATTTATTTTGCCAGTGCGCTTGCAGTATGTAATTTTATGAAATATCAACCGTTTTTCAATACTCTTGTTTATCGGTGATGGAGTTTTTTACATAAAAACTGGGTTAGTTCAATAAACGTAATAAAATCATTATCAATATTGTTAACGCTTTCTTATTTCGATATTCCATCATTTCACTTTGGTTTATACTTTATCCGATTCTCAATATTCACGATATCAAAATTAATCGTCGGTTGATTATAGAATGTTTCCAACCCACTTGTGTCTCTGTATTTGGATGTTCCTCATTAGCAATGACTATGTTTGTTTGTGATTGACATTTTTTCAGCTACCCACTTTTGATGACTTAAATAGTCGACGAATTTATGACCACACGATTAAGTAACATTCTAACTATGATTTTTTGTTTTTAGGTGAAAGCACTCAAAGTTCCATTAATCAAGAATCAACTACCAAAGTTCTTCGTTTTTAAATATCAGGGTCAGAAATCATAATCCGGCGTTACATAAGCGAACGGTTGGAGCGATTTGCAATTTTACTTGCATATCCAACAATTAAACATTGCACAACAACATTGAAATTCCTTATCACAATGGAAACATTCTTGTTTTCCCAATTTTGATTGTCTTCTAGCACCAGAATGGTCCAGTGTCATGTGCGTTTTTTGAACGAAACTCGCAATTGTTTGGCACACAATTGACAATTTTTTATTAAGTCGAGCCACAGATGCGCTCACAATAATAAATATAATAAAGAAACTGTACATCCAGTTGGATAATTGTTCGTTGGCAAAATAAAAGAAACTTTCATCACTTAAGAATTGGTTACACGGATACATTTCCGTTTGGAATGGATATTGCTCGATTGTGATGGGAAAAGAGTGCCGCATTGCGAGAATTTCTGGATTAAGATAGATTGAGAAGTGGAAAACCGATTATTAACCATTGCATAATAATTACAGCATATAAGTAGTAAAATATAACAAAATAACGCTCAAGGCTCGTTTTCCAATCGAATGTGTACTTTTTTAAAAGGAAATTCAAGTGAATAGGTGAGAGAAAGTTCTGCATACACTTGCATAGATTTTTATAAATTAGCAGTCTGTGTTTTTTCTGTTTCTGATTTTGTTCAAATGCTAAGTATTATTTAATCAATGAAAAGGTCACATTTAGATTAATCGAAAAAAATACACCTGCAAACTACTTTCAATTGTATAAATGTATAATTAATGGACAGATTAGTTAATGCGGTTTGTGTTATTAAACACACACGGTATTATATTTTTATAATATACAATGGATTTGTTAATGTGTGGATTTTCTTTTCGTTGCAATTCAAATTAAAGTCGTGATTGTGAATTTTAATCAATCGAAAGTTATCGAATTGATGGAAGAAAGGCATGGGATTAGTTTTATTCAGAGCAGGAAAAGAACAACTGACTGAAATTCGAATATCAATCGATATTTTTGGAACGTTAACTATTCGGTACTTAATTAATAACTGGCTAATGAAGGTCAGTTACTTTCAATGTGATGGTAAAAATGCGACACAAGTGCAAAATCTTCGTATTTCCACCTTTTTTCCTGTTGAAAATCGCATCATATTCGGATAAGTCACAGAATAACAGTGCATATCTGCTTATTTCCGTTCAATGTTCCACTAATTGCGGATGTAACGATAAACTCGCACATTGACATTTCTCTCCACATAGAAAATAAATATGCCATAACGAAAAGTGTTCACTTACACAGGTAGATTACTTAATTTTAAAAGGAAACAAGTTTGAAACTCTTACCCAAGAATTATCCTTAAATATAGACATTGCAAGCATGAAATCACTTGCCGATTTCGTTCATTATTAGAAGCACTTGTTAATTTGAAATGTCAATGGTTGGACACAAAAAGTGAATTTTGCAGTACAGCAAAGACAACATGTAGTCCTGAAATTTTTTCGCACAAATCGCGGACAGGCGATAATCAGAGCGCGCGCGTGTATTTCAATGTAGCCACTTTTCGGACAATTATTATTTATTGTCCGGTAGTAACCTTTGTCCTTTGTTATTATTTTAAACGAAGATCAAGTCGGAGAAGTTGCGGGTTAATTAATCGTTGAACTCTTTTACACGGAACACGACGCGCAATGAGACAATAATAAACCACTCGTTACTTTAATAATATTGTTATTTAGACGTATACTGGCAGTACTATGGGTAGAAATGGTTCTACTACACCTGTTGCGAATTAAAACTTTCTAATTGGTAATATATAAGCACGTGGTTCTCCCCAGTTTTATAAACAATTGTATATAACGTTTCTTGTAACAATTTAAATTTGTCTATCAAAATTAAAGGTGGGACATCTACGTGTTGATGGTGCAAGCTGTTAGTTAAACAGAATAGCCCAAGAGGGCGCCATAAGGATTTTAATTTGTTTATTTATACGAAAAATTCAGTAAATTATCATGAATTTTTATTCCAACAAGAAATATACGATTTTATACAATATATTACAAATTTTCGAAGTGAACATTATTATGAAATAAATTATTTTTTTTTGAATTAGTTTTAAGACAATTCAAAACCAGCTTGTTGTTCAATGGCAGCCAACAGTTTCGATTTCAACGCTTCCTCCTCACGGATCACAGGTATTTTTAGTAGATTTAAACAGGTACTTGCTGTTGGCATGCGATTCTCAGATCCCGATGATTGAATACAAAATTGTGGATTTAATTCCTGCAAATATACTCGATTTAACAACATTTATTGCACATTCATTTAATTATACCTTGAATCCTAATAGCGGAGGTCTTGAACAACTTGTCACAAATTTCAACAATTGCTTTCGTTGTATATCACTAAATTTACTCAATATCTTCCAGAACAAAAGTATTGTTGGATGGTTAACTGTGAATTCACCGCCATACGTTGTGTGTGCTCTTAAATCGCTTAAATCAATTTCCTGTGTATCACCACCGATAATCACTTGCAACTCGTTGTGATTGAACAATTTCAGCCATAATAACGGCACCACACTATTCAAACCCTCCCGGAACGCATTACACTGCTTCTTTAGCTGTCCATTTAATTTCAAATCAGCTAAACGTTGAATATATTCCAAACGATTCTCGTTCGTCACTGCAATATGTCGACCGTTCGGTTTCAGTTCCACAATCTATAAAAAAGAAAAATACAAACTTAATACAACCATAAAGCGAAATTCAGTTATTATTTACCCTTGTTTCGCCTAAATCGTTATTAACAGTCGTAAAATCCAATCCCAAATCACTCACATCACCTGCATAGTCTCGTAAATACAACAAATTCCTATACAAAACTGGATCCAACGATTTTAAATAATGTGCACTTGCCCGATCCACCAACAATTTTGCCAAGAAAAATTCAGCTATCGGTAAATCCACAAGTATATTCTCAAATATCGCCTAAAGACAACCAACAATTAACAAACAATTCCCACAATTTAAACTCTCTTTACTTTTCCAACCAGTCGTCCAATGAAATAAAAATGTTCAGCGAAATTCTCAACAATCAAATGCACATTTGGATTCGGATACAGTGTATTATCAACAGTTAACAGGAAGAATCCTCGATTCGGATCGAATGCTGTCTTCAACACTTCATTAATGAATTCTTTAAATATGCCACCACCATCAATGCCAGCCTCTTCTAAACCGACACTGTTTATAAACTGGATACGAACTTTATGCCGCAAATCGCTCTCTAAACACACGACAATCACAAACATCTCTCAACGCAAAACCAAATCGACATTACATACCACTTTTCACCGAAATCTTCTCAAACGCATCCTCATACAAATGCGTCCTCCTTATAACCACAACATTATCGTGCATAAACTCGTGCTGCAATCGACTGTACTCATTCTCGCCCAAACTATATTTACATAAATCCCGCAACAGTAGCACACGAGTATTAAAAGCCACCAAAAAGGGCAACTCTTGTAAAATCGCCAACGATCGCTGTTCAATTGTAGACAGCGGTGGTAAGTGGTCTTCATCTAAACAGAAACTTTGAAACAGCGTTTGCAACCGGATACAAACAATTACCGTCTATATCGTTCACCATCACTCCCCTAAATGGCAGAATGGTCTTTGACAAATAATTTTTCCTACTCAAGTCTTGGGAGATATGAATTTTCTTGGCTGTCCAAAACCCGGCCGTACAAAACTCCTTCCTTATATCCAACATGTACAACATTTTCACACATTTCAAGCACGACGTGTACAAATGGAGAATCTCAATAGATGGAGGTATCTAAAAATCATCACATCAACACAACCGAAACGATTTGTTTCTCAAACTCACCGCACTACTTCGACACATTGGAAATGCAGCATCAATCAAATCGATCGCCACATCCTTCAACAATTTCGACATTGATATCAAATCTTTCTTGGTAAACGTTTCACTTGTGTCTGAATTCTCTCTGTCGGTTAATGTTTCGGTATAAAACGTGAACATGTCGCAGAAAACCGATAATGTTGTATGGCATTCGTTCCATGACAGTAAATGGGCTCCTTTCAGTTGACTGTTCACCGAACACTTTTGCAACGACTGCCAAAGACTGTTCAAAAATCCACTGTTTAATCCCAGTTTGTACAGCAATCTAGAAAATCACCACGATTAGTTGAGCATTTATTTAGTCGGTTGTGGAACTTTACAGGAATTTCCGTATGGAATCTTTGTACACCAACAACAAATTGTGGCATAGTTTCGTAAACGCCGACAATACGTCCCAGTTATTTTGATGTGTGTTGAGGAAATGCAGCCATCGACGCACTTTTTCCGGAATGTTCATCAACGCCAAATACTCGTCCTGTTGGCTTTTCACATAAATGTCCTCTTCATCGTCGCTGTCCTCGGTTAAATTGATAACCGACTGAATTTCGTGCATATTTTTACTCAGTGTTGACAAGACTTGTATGCTGTCGATGTTCAATTCTGTGAATTTAAATCACTTAATTCCTTTTCAAAGAAAATTTGGGGATAGCTTACCGTAGTCCTCCGGTTCCAAAGCTAAAATACAGTAAAACAAACTGTTTGTATTATCAGTAAAATGATGCTCGGTATTCAAATGACGGATGATTTGATCGAAAGGGAACTTTCTTTTCGACCTGAGAAAGGGTATAAGAATGTGTTTGATGTTGTTTGTTACGGGTGGTATTAAAAAGCTGGCACAAAACTCGTAAAATACAATTTCGGACGCGGTGCCCATGTCATGAAGGTATTTGAACGGTCGATAAATTAAATATAGCGCTTGATCCAGTTGGTCTTCGTTGTTATTGTCTATTAACGATCGGAAATAAGCGTAGTATCCTTTCCGGATGAGGTATTCTAAGCACGTAGCACTATTTGCAAAGAGGAATAGGCATCTTTGCATTAAATTTGTTGTTCCTAGTTCAGGAAGGGATTTTAAACAAAGGACCAGAAAACGTTGTATTAGCCATGTTATGCGGGTGTCTACTTGCATGTTTTGGAGCACTTCGACGTGTTGTTGAAGGATTCTCTCGGTTACTCGTAACTGGAATGGTTAATTTAGGAAACAGTGCAAGAGAGAATTCAAGTTATTTACCAATCGACTTTTATCCACATTTATATCGTAGAAAAATAAAAGTTTTGTTAGTAGTGTACTAAGGGGTGCATTCTCTGAAGTATCAAACAATAAACGTTCCTCTTCTTTTTTGTGTTTACGAGATAAATAGCTTCTTATGTGTGATTGCAGTACAAGGGTGCTATGCAGTTTGATTCTTTGCTCCTAAAAGGATATTCGTAAGATTGGTTATTGTTGCTTAAACTTAACTAGATTACGTGACGCTTTTTTCTTTCTTCATGTGTTTTTTGTAGTAATGTATCCCTTGTTAATTTCTTACTGGCACCAGATAAGTTCTGTTCGGGACGGTGTTTTGCGTTGCCCTCAAAGCTGTAATCCATTTTAAATGCTAAAAACAGTTTGTTAAATATTACTGTATTAATTTGAATGTTTGTTTGTGTTACCCATTTTTATATATTTTTCAGTTTTCCTTATTTTTTGAACTTGATAATGAATTGCGATTTTTATTATGACATGATAGCTATTTGACACTACAATGAGTGAGAATGAAATGACATATGACAAGTGAGTTGACATCTATTTATGATTATTTGAACTACCATTAACAGTTTCCTTTTTTAGTTGGATTTGGAGATGATAGAGTGTGACATGAGTAAATTTTTGAATTTTTGAAATTTAAAACACTTTTTACGCGCTAATAATAGTTTTTTTTTATTAAAAATAATACACAGGTCATAATTAATTATCTACAAAACTCCCAACGATTTTTGATATTCTAACGAACGTACAATCGCCTCTGGAATTGGGGGTGGTGTTGGTATGTGAGCCCCACTGGGCACAAAACCATTCTCATCGGCCGTATATTGGACAGTATATACAACATTATCAGGTCCGGTGTAAGAATAGGAACCTCTGGCCTGCATAGCTTCATTCTCTGTTCCTACATGCGCAAGTTTTCCCTGCTCTTCACCGGTAATTGAATTTTCCGTTTCGTACAAGTAATGATAGCCATCCTCTTCATTGTGTCCCTCTTGACGGATAATTCCATAATTGTAATCGTGACGGGATGATGCTGAAGCTCCATATGTCGGTCTCACCTCATACGCATTACCTGCTACATTTCCAGCCGTTACAGCCACTGAATCTTGTGATTTGTATTGGAATTTATTTTGCACTGGTACAACTGACGCCTGCTCCAATCCCAACTGACCACTTGTGGTGTATTTGACAAATCTATCCGATTCCACAGCACCACCGGCACCAGATACAGTCACAACAGCCCCTAAATTGCCACGAACGCCTCCATTTGTGCCAAACTTGTCCCCTGTGTGCACGTACCGACCCCCGTTTCCACCATCCGGTCCAAACACGTCTTTGTCTTGTTTGTAATCATGAGTGTATTGGCCACTGTTGTCGGGATGGTAGCGTCCATCGTCCCCATGGTACTGTCCGGAATTGTCGTGAACGTACCGTCCATCGTTGATATCCTGACCCAATCGGACAAAGGACGAAACGTCCCTACGGATACAGCAAACCGCACCGAAGATTGAAAGAAGAACAATCTGAAATGGATTAATTTTGTTACAGAAAGAACAAAAAAAAAACTTTAACAAAACTGACCGCTACTTTCATTGTGGCAAATGGTACAAAAATTATGTGAATCGGTTTATTTATAGATGATGGATAATATATGCGGTTTTTGGGGACAATTAAGAGGTCCGGTTTGACAAAATTTTCAACAATTGTGAGATACTCATCAATTGTGGGCTGGTGGAAATGTCAAGGGCCGCAAAAACGGCATCCTTCTAGCTAATTAGATAATTTGCGTCCCTTTAAACCTAATATATTCAAAAGATGTTAATTTGAATTTGGAAAGTTGTACAATTGCATATTAATGCACAAAAACTGCATTCAAATGTCCCAAGTTTGCTTATGTAATTACAAAAAGAAAGAGACAGACATTCATTATAAAACCGAATAAAATTTACACAAAACAAGTAAAATATCATCACTTGACATTTCGTTTGAATTTTTTTCTAATCTAAAATACATATTTTATATCGGTATTATAGATGGACTTGTTTCCTTGAAATATATTATACTTTTACAACCATAAAAAACATTGGAATGTTTTTTAAACTCGTCTTCCAATAGCCCTTATTAAATTTTATGTGAATATTAAGGAGAGTGCGTCTTAACATTAAAACTTTTTTAATTTGGAGATTCACTCCTTGACCTACCAAAATGCCACATTCACAATACGGTGCATTAATAGCAAAAGTAATTGCACATTTTATACATCCTCAATATCGTATAAAGGTGCAGTTTTCAAATGTCCATCTTTTTGTACATCAAACTACAACATAAACCTTGAACACAAAACCGATTAATGCAACATAATTACAATTCATGCATAAATAATATTTCTAATAACACCACGAAATTCCATTTAGCAAACAGATCATTTCCCTGAATGCATAAGGTCGCAATTAAAACACCAACTACAATAATAAATGCTTTATTTATCCGGTATTTTTCTGCACTTAAATCGACAAATGAAAACAATTAAGTAAATAATTATAGATGTAGTTTTATAGTCTTCTTCGTGGACCGCCGTCCTCCTCTTCAGGATGTGCAGCATTCCATTCCAACGCCCGTTGAATGGCAGCCGGAATTGGAGGAGCTACTGGCAAATGGGCCCCACTCGGCACGAATCCGTTCTCATTCGCAATGTACTGCAGTTGGATGGGGGTGCCATCGGGGGCGGTATACTGGAACGATCCCTGCGCCTCCTCGATGGGGTCCGCAGAGTTGGCGTTCTTCAGAACGCCCTGCTCCTGGGCCGAGATGCCGTTCTCCGTCTCGTAGCTCCACTGGTACGAGCCGTCGAAGTTCACCTCCTGTTCCTGCTTCAGGATTCGGATCTGTTGGCCCGGGGAGATGGCGGGTTGCGGCCGGAATTGGCCCAAACCGCACCCGATCACAGTCAGAAGAACAAACTGAAACGAAAATCGGTGAGGAAATCGTTTGATTTTCGAAAAATCGTTCACTTACCGTCGACAATTTCATTTCAGATCACCTTATTGAACAACACTTAGAAGTAATAATGCGATTTAAAGTACAAGTGAAGATCAATTTATAGGAAAATGGTAGGTAATTGCATCATCATTGGTAATATTTTCGTGATAAAAACAATTTCGTATTTACTAAGTGTTTGAATATTGTGGCTGAAAAGGTCAAATAGACATTGAGGAGGACGCTTGATGGTGGAGCAGTGCAGAAGCGCATATTTCGATGGTCACTCCTGCTGCGTTCACTTGCATTCATCACACACCTATCTATTGAAAAGACAATAGCAGTCCTCCAATTCCATATCGGACATCTAATCAGCGAAATTGAACACGATTTCCCCAAAGGGGGAAGAGAAAATCAATAAACGGGATATGCGCGTATTGGTGTGCACGAAATTTCAGTACCAGTCGGACTTGGAGATGACATGAAAGTGCACAATTAGTAAACCACGAAATGGAATACATATACAGATTTAAAAAGGTAGTACATATAAATTTGTGGAGAGTTTCTGTTTTAATTCCTAATGTATTCCACCATATTCGGTTTAATTGCTTTGCCAATCATTTCGGATAATAAAATCCAAAATTAGATGGACTTTCAAGGCTGAATGTACAAGCGCATTTTCCGTTTGATTTCACTGTGTTGTTTGGACGCGGACAAAGTAATTTCGTTAATTGAACATATTGTTTTCTAGAGAATGGTGTACCCGGAGCAGCTCAATTTAGATCAAATATCCACGAGAAATAATACGAAACAAATTGCTCAGCACAAATCGGCGACGAATTGGTGCAGTGAACCGTTGACGAGTAATAATATCAGCAATCAATCAACAAATGATATAGGGTGAGTGTATAACAATCTCCTTTTTAACATAGAAAGTGCGGATTTTTATGTGGGGCCGTTTCAGTTCTTCCATTGGAGCGAATCGGCAATTCATCCAGGACCGAATCCGACACTTGGTGGACGCATTTTCCACCCGCACTCAAGTGGCTCGTGAATGTATGGAGACACCGGCCACTCCATCGTCGATCAGTAGCCACGAAACGGGCGACCCGTCCACCTCCACCACGCAAAAGTCCAAGTTAAGCATCTCCTTCTCGGACAAGTATGAGGAGAGTGACATATTCGAAAGTCTAACGAATCGAAGCAAACGAAGGGCAATGAGTCCGGCCACAATTGACCCGAACGGGAGAACGTATTGTGCTTGGATGTCGATTGCGGCCCTTTCGGTGCTCTACAATGCGTGGGTGATACCGTTACGGAGCACGTTTCCCTCACAAACACCGCAAAATCGACCGATTTGGATGACGTTCGATTATTTGGCCGATTTGGTGTACGTTGTCGATATGGTGCTGGTGCAGCCCAGAGTTCGGTACTTGAACGAGGGATTTTGGGTGACTGACTTGAAACTGTTGCGCCACAAATACGTCAAGAGTAAACAGTTTAAATGGGACTTGGTCTCCCTGTTGCCATTCGATCTCCTTTACTTCGTTTTCGGGCCGGAGTGTGTTGCGCTCCGATTGCCGCGGTTCCTGAAAATGCACACATTCTGGACGTTTTTCAGTTTTGTCGACAAACTCTTGGCCAATCCGCACATTATCCGCATAACACGCACATTACTTTACATGATGTACTTGATACATTTGAATGCGTGCGCTTATTATGCGTTCAGTGAATGGCAAGGAATTGGTAGCAACAATTTCGTGTTTAATGGGGAGGGAAGTGCGTACATAAAATGCTTCTATTTCGCCACCAAAACCGCAACGAGTATCGGAAAGAACCCGAAACCCACCCAGGAAGTGGAGTACATGTTTATGACGTTCTCGTGGCTGTTGGGCGTGTTCGTTTTTGCACTGCTCATTGGACAGATCCGGGACATTTTTAGTACGGCGACGAGGTCCAAGTCGGAGTACCGGAAATTGGTGGACGAAACATTGGAGTACATGCGACGACTGAACATTCCACAGGATATGCAACGAAGGGTGCAATTGTGGTTCAATTACACGTGGGAGACGCAGCACACCCTCGACGAGAACATGATTATGGACTGTTTACCGCACAAAATGAAAACAGACATTGCAATCAACGTGCACATGCAAACATTGAACAAAGTGAAACTGTTTGCCGACTGCGATTTGGCGTTGTTGCGTGAATTGGTGCTGCAATTGAAGTCGGTGATTTATTTGCCGGGCGATGTGATCTGCAAGAAGGGCGATGTGGGCAAGGAGATGTACATATTGCAGTCGGGGAAGGTGCAAGTGATCGGGAGTGATGGGAAACAAGTGTTGGCCACGTTGTCGGAGGGTTCGGTGTTTGGGGAGATTAGTTTGTTGGGGATTGAGGGCATGAATCGAAGGACGGCCGATGTGAGATCGCAGGGCTACTCGAATCTGTTTGTGTTGAGTAAAGCGGACTTGAATGCGGCCCTGTCACATTATCCGGAAGCGCAGGAATTGTTGAATAAAAAGGCGAAATCGCTGATGAAGAAGAATGCGGCGATGGAAAGGAAACAGAATGCAATGATTATTATTAAGAATCCGTTGCCGAATGAGAAGCAAGCGAAATTGTTGGATACTGTGCTGCAAATTATGCCGGCTGATTCGAAGACGAATCAGTTACTGCGATTCGGGAGTCGAGGGAAGGCCGGTGTGAATGAGGAGAATAATCGGTTTAAGAGTAGACAAAGTTTGCCGATTATCGATCGACATGGGGATTCGTTGAATACGTTCGAAACCAAAGCGACTGTACACAGAACGATGAGTTGAATTTCCTACTGAAGACAGAAATTGGCGATAAAGGACTGTTGAATGGACCAGAAACAAATATTTTAGTAATATAAATAGAATTTTATTATTAATATTAATTTTTTCATATTTTATAAAACGCGTTAATAAATTATTAAAACATTCTCCTTTTATACATGCAACTGATCTCATCAGCTAATGTTCCCTTTTCTCTATTATTTAATAAAAAATGAGTTTTACAGTGGCAAGTAAAATGCATTAAATGCAAAATAAGTACATACTAACATTTTTCAAGTCAAACAAAAAATCATTAGACAAATCATGTGAAAAAAATGCCCTCTTATTTTATGGCCTCCAATATGATTGTTATATAAAATATATAGAGAATTAATTATATGTATATATTTACAAGGTATACACAGTATATGGAAAAGGAAGACATTTCATATTACAAAAAAAAAACTAAACATAAATAAATGGGCATGTCTCGCTTACATTTGAAATTGTTTTCGACCCTGTATCTCATATTATTTTTAAAGACACTATTAGTTTGTACGTGTATATTACTATTATATTAAAATAGATTTAATATACAATTGTTAAAAAGATTGTCTAGAAGTTAAAATTACAATTTATAATTTTTATATACATACATATTTTAGAGAAATTTACAGTACAGAATACATATATATATTAGAATAAAGACGGTGTTCTTTAATTAAAAACATTTTAATGAGCAGTCTTAAAAATTGAGAATCTTTGTACATAAACCTTTAAATTTGTGTTTTTTTTTGCTTAATTCTAAGTATTAAGAGAATCACTTTTTACATACATAAATTTACTTGAGTCAAGTGTAACGCGGGACGCCAGTAAATAATTGTCATCGCCAATTGGAGCAGCTCTGCAAACAATTCGAACTCAAACAAAAACCTCAACACACTCAACTATACTTACAGGCTACCATAAGTCGTATTCCTATCCAAAGTCCGTTTGTATGTGCGATGTTTTTGTTCAATTTCAAACGTCACTTCCCTTAAATCCTTTAAAATCTTGTAAATAGATTCTTCGCTCCTTTGAAACACTGTTATAATCGTTTCCAATGTCTGAATATGTGCAAATATCAGTGAATGTATCCGTTGTAAATCCCGTTCTGGATCCAATGTCATATGGTAATTGTTGCATTCGATGCGGGACACTTCACTGCAGCCGGGCGCTAATTCATTCGGCGATTGGCAACTAAACCGAAACTCTTTAATACAACCAGAAAATTACACACAAAAATCACTTACCAAAGCCATTGGTTATTTATAAAAGCGGCCGGATGATATTTAGCCAAGCGATTACTATTCGTTTGACAAATCTTTGTCAGTAAATCCACCCATTCTTTCTCCTCTACACAATTTGCCGCCTGAACATACAAAGCCCGTTCTGGCTGAATTATTTGGAACATGTACTTCATTTTAAATGACGTCTCCGCCAAACGTTCCACCGCTAGAATATTTGAAAGTGGTATTTCGCACAGTGCATCCCTTCCTACAAATCAATACACTCATTCCACTCGAATCGTACACATTGAATTCAAATCGTACCTCTACTCTTCGAATAACTCAAATCTTGTGTTGTCAATTTAAAATATCGCTGTTTAAAGTTCTTTCTACCGAACCTTCTGCGTCCTTGTGCCCGTTTTATCATCAATCTAAAAAAGCAGTTCTCTTGTAGAATCCATTAAAAAAAAATTTGCAAACTAAAGAGAATAAAGAACGTTTCATACCTTTGAACAAGCCTTAGCAGCGATAATTCAAAATTCAATTGAAATACTGTATTCAACCAAAATAAAAAATCAAACCAACTCACCCTTCTTTCAAAGTCACTGGAGTATCTTTGTCAATCACTTGCGGATTGGACATATTCGCACTGACAATCTCCAAAAATTGTCTCATTGCAGTCATATGCTCTTCCGTATAAAACGTTTTATACAAACACTCCATATACTCCTCTTTACAAACTTGCTGTGCCGATCTACAACTCACCAAGTTGCCCAACGATTGGATCGTTTTCGAAATTAACGTTAGCGTTCTATTCGTTTGACAGTCCTACAAAGCAATGCCCCATTAAAAACCCAATTCAGCCATTCGTTAAAAGCATTCTTACAATCGGCTGTGTTGTGAGATCGAACAATTTTGGTCCAAGTATTGCCGGTGCGAAGAAACGTAAAAATATAAAACCCGATATGACCGAATACCGGACACCCTTATTATCCGGAAAATGTTTCATGGCACATTCTTTCAAATTGTAAAAGATCTGACACATGAGTGCTGGACAATAGACAGCACTCTGTGTTATATCATTGAAAATCTTCTGTATGTACGATTTTAAATTGGCCAAATTCGTTTGGATTGTATTGGAGTCGCGCACTCTGGTCGGATCGATTTCGCACGGCTTCTTTTCACTGCATATTAATTCCAATGTTGGCCGGAGTGTTTTGTGCAAATATTGCAGACCGATTGTTTTCATTGCTTCATCCATCATTTTCGAAACGAGCGTATTGCCACGGAATATCGTTGTGGGATCACTGTGAATTACAACATAAACGAGAAAATCATTCAACACCACACCAATTCCCTCCAATTAACACTCACGTTACGTTGGAGATTTCTTCATTTGCCAATGCCCGTATAATTGGTACAATTTTATCGTAGTACATAAAGATTCTAACCAACGGTTGAGCAATGTCCACTTTGTTCGTGATCATTTCCCCAAGTATATAAACAGGCGTGTGTTTAATGGGCTACAAGTAAATAAACACATCAAAATAAAGCAATCAAACAGCGAACAATCCAATTACTTGTACATTCAGACTCTCCAATAACAAATTCTTTAAATTATCGTACACATTTGGAGGAAACACCCGGTCCTCGGTATATTGTATTTGTAATCTTAATGATCCCAACGAATTGTCACTGGATAATCGTGTGCCGGGCGGTGTGGACCGTGTCACCGGTGGACGATTCTTCGAACTTCTCGGCTGCAAGAAATACCTACACGAACAGACAAGATGTGTAACAATGGCTTGATTAACATCATTGTTGCGTCATCGACCGTGTTTTCCTTTAATGATTCATTGAATTTCGGAAATTCTAACATATATTCATAATCACTTGATTACGTATACGTTTTTGTAATTGCTTCAATGGGAATTGACGGAAACATACAACTTACCAAGCATTCCTGTGGGCCGCATTCTGCTGTTGCAGCCCCCTTAGTTGTACTTTAATTTCACCCAAGAACTCGTTCTCACTCATACCGGGCGTTTCATGCCAAATGGACACATGCAATTCACATATTTCCACATCACTTAATCCGTTATTGATGTTGTAACCATCTTTCTCATCACAATTATTGTAAAATGTAAACACGTCTTCGAATTGTGGCCGGGTGGTTTTTTTACGTGTTTTCGTTCGCTTCGTTATACGTCTACCGTTCGTATATGTAACAGCCACTAACGCGTACGGATCACACGAACCATTTTTTAATGTCAAGTCCATACATTCGATCACTCTCACTAACAATTTGCGATTTGTTAGTAGATTTGACGATTGGGACAAATTGATGGGCTCGAATTTGATTTCAATGTTCGCTTTGCCCTGCACCTCGGAATCGGCGTCCACTGCTCGCAGGGAGAACCAGTGATCCTTGTTGTTGTACGAGCCCAAATGCTCCCGTCTGATGGCCACTTTTCCAAGAACTTTGTCTTGTTTCAAATGGCGGTCACGGTCGAATACATAAATGGATATGTAACGAAAATTCCGTGGCACCTCGAATTGGAACTCCTCTCCAAAGAATGGACTGCAACAAGACACATGGAATGACTAAGGAATCGTTTCATTTGCATTCAATTACAGACCTTAGTGTTTGAGGCACTGTTGTAGTACGAAAGATTTCCTCTTGGTCCAAACTCAATGTGCAGTAAACGTCTCGACCGATATTTGAGCCATGTGTTCGACATGGTAGACTTTTTGCCTCACCTACAACAAAAACGACCACATACAATTCAATTTCCAATAGTTTTCGTAACAATTTTTTTGTCTCATGCACATTATAAACATTTGGTCAAATTTTTATGTAAAATAAACTGGACTTGTAAGAAATGAACAAACTAAAACCACATACACAGTGTTATAATGGGAAATAATGTGAAATTAATTTAAACACTCACCTATTTTGATTTTTAATCGTTCTAAAGTCCTTACAATAATATTATCGTCCGCCATGTTTGTATGATACTCACTCCATATTGGAAACAAACAAATGAATGGAGATGTGTATTATGACTTGAACGTTACTGAATCGTTCGTTCAAGTTCGGTTAAATGAAAACAGCCCACCTGATTATATTATTCTATTAATTAGTGGCACGTATAATTTCATTCACATTTTTCCAAAATTATTTTCTTTAATTAAATGCACCATTTGTTACTACGACATTTTATGAATGAACGAATATACCACATAGCCATATGCGTACGGAGCATGTGGCTACTACGCACACGAAAGAAAATCAAGTGTTGAAGAAAAATGTACCAAAGTAGTGCATTACGCATACGCTGTTCATTTAATGAATGAAATACTAGTTCCCACACATCAATTCATTCACAAAGCAATACACCTAAATTGTGCAAATTCGATTAGATACATGTACATATTTTGCATTGTGTACGAAATTCTGTATGAGCATAAATGAGTATAATATCATTTTATTACGAAAAATTTTCCAGACAAACTGTAATTTTTTAACAATTTTCTGTTATTTCAATTACCACTTTTATTGTTGTTGCTCATATTTCTTTTGTTTCATTCCTGTATAATTATTTATACAAGATTTTTTACAGTTTTTCATTATGAACAACAACCTTCCCATAACATACTTATTTTCTTTTGTCATGAAATTTGTCTAATAAATGGACTTTTTGTGAGAGTTGTTGTTCATATCACAATCGAAACATTATTATTGTACCTTTTTCAAATTATTTTGTCATTTCATGGGAAATTTCAACGCACTTTTGCAATTAATCATCCCAAATCTAAATTGAAAATGCCATTGTGTCTCTTTTGTGTTTCTCAAGAAATTAAATACGACTCTTATATAATTTTGATTGTTTATTTCGCATTTTCTACGCTTTTTTCTAACGGTTCCCATCATTCATGAGGAAAGTTGAAAAACTCTGCTTTTAATTGTCTCTTTTGATAAAATAATGAACACATTAAGCATTATTACAATTTTCTCTTGAACAGTGAAATGGAGTACATTTCAGTATGTCGTCACTTTCTTGTTTGTCAGTTTTTTATCGGTTATTTATCTGTTAAAATGGGTTTATTATTAGAACAAACTTGGAAATGTGGACACAGGGAAGGTGAGTGAAGCTCCTCATTTCCGATTGAGACATTTTACTTAAAACGTTGAATATTATGTACCTACATGCAATATAAATAGCACTTACTCATAAAACCACTTCCGCTCTTTGTCGCATTAGACCGTGTCCATCGAAATGTATATCTGGTCTTGCCTTTTTCCCACAGTAAAAGAAAATTCTAGTTATGCTGCTTTGCCAATTTATTTCCAATCGATTCATTTAATATGCCATTTATGGTAATGCGAAATGACGCAAGGGAAGTGTAAGTCGGCGCTCAAATAGTAAAAAGTCATTAATAATTACGTATCTGCATGCATATTGAAATGAAGACGATGTACATATATGTAATATCGTTATAGTTTATGGATATTATGTACAATTGTATTTTAATTTATTTAAAAATTATTAATTATAATAACATCCGTTTCCTTTGAATAGAGTGTATACAATAAAAAAAACGTACAAGATCTAATCTCTATTGAAAGTTCAAAAACAAAGCCAGCATACCACAATTAAACATCTTTTAAGTGGCTTGTTAATATCTGTTGGCTGGAAATATGCGCTCGAAAGGAAAACTTTCAAAATTTTTATTAAATATTTCCGTGAATGCTGTACTAACTAATTCATTGATTAATGGAGTCAAAATGACGAAACCTGGCTGCCAAGCACGGTTTATAATCCAATCCAGTACTCGTTCTGTAAGAAAAAAATGCGCTTATCATTTGGGAGGGAAAGAACAATTTGAATTTGTACACAGTGTGCCATCTGTCCGCCAACACTGCCCACTCTAATCTGTAGTGTTGGTTGCATGCAACACGATTTTCTTTTTTAAATTTCTAAACTTTTTAGAAATTATTTAATGAGTTCATTCACTGGCATTAATTCATATTTATATAAATTATATCATACCAACACTACTTCTTCCTCCTGCCAAATTGCCGATGTGCAACTCGAGCCTCTTGCATGTTTGGATTTCCACATTGACCTTTATTGGGGCCGGTTCAGCTTGTCTCCTTTGTAATCCATTGGATTTTCGCACAATTGTCGTTGTTTGCGTGTAATCGAACAGACCCAAGTCCCACGTACCTTGGTTTTTCAACCAACGACCGAAAACCTTGCCCTGGAACTCATACTCCCCCTTCAAATACTTGTCTGGAAAAAATTGCGTGTATTTGATTGAATTGTTCGATAAATTCGATTTGAAATGTGTTATATGCGATGCTGTCCAGCCACTTTCGGTCACATTACGTAATATTAGCTGGAAATTATAAAATGGACCACTTCGTCTCAGTGGAATTTGGTCTGCATGGAATGGATCGAACGGTAGAATTCCATACTGTGGAAAACCTGCGGAGAAAAGGTTAAATTCTCCATAAATTTGAATAAATTCATTACATGCCTTCTTTAAAGTACGGTCGCAAATCGTTTATCGATTCCTTGACACAATCATCAAATTCCTCAGTGTACAATTGACATTTTCCAAAGTGATCCTCTGTAATTACAATTATTATCCAAACTGCAACAATTAAATTTTCAATTACATACCTAGATCAATTAAACAGTGAAAACTGCCGACAAGAAATGCGAAGAAAACGTATAATATAATTAGCATCATTAGTTTTCACATTAAATCTTTGAAAACACTGAAACACTCTCTAAAATGCAGTTTTTTCGATGTTTGCAAGAAGAAAGTGAATTATTTTGTATTAACTCTAACTCTTCGGTCCCTTCTCTTCTATGTGTTCGTTAAAAACGTGTTTTTTTATAAAAAATTATGTAATTTATTATATGAGTGGTCAGTGGAAATCTTGGTAGAAATCAGCAAATAAACAAACTTGTCAACGATCTACGATTGCGTTAATACAAAAATCCAAGAGCAAATTTAACATCTCATTTCATTATTGCGGTCTATTCAATTGCGTCCCCATCACTTTTCTAAATATGATCAACGCAATATCTGTACACAAATAGGTAAATTAATGGTATACCTTCTATTCTATTACGAGAGAAAGTGGATTTAACACTGCTGCAAGTTCGTTTACCCATTCTGTCAGTCTTTGTACATCGGTTGGTAAGTGATTTTCCAAAAGTTGGACGTGAAAATTCGATCCTAATGATGATTCGAGTATTTTTGTGTCTTGTATTGGTAAATGTTGTGCTTGGAACCAGCAGTCCACCAGAAATACGTAAGCAACTCGCTTGTGTAATTGAAATAAGGGCGCTTCGGCGTAATTACAGTCATTTGTTGATATTCTATGTAAAAATAATCACCATTTTACCTAGTAATGTTATCTTAAGCAAGAAATCCTTTCAATGCAAACTTTCACTTTCCATTTACACGAATTTTTCGATTATATTTCCAGCCCCTTATGTCAAACAGTGCTACGAACACGATCCGAAGGTGATTGAATGCTTTAAATCAGCTCTGATCCACTTACGGCCCTATTTGGCCACTGGAATACCAGAAATCGAGCTGCCCACTGTGGAACCGTTCAAAATGGACGAATTGTCGCTCTCTTTAACCTCTGGCCCGAATGGATACAAGATTTCATTGAAGGACATCGATATCTTTGGTGCCAGCAACTTTACAGTACCGAAAATGAAGTAACTTGTTAGCTGTTTCTAATTGTTGCTCGCATTTCTGATGAAAGAGTTGCAGATTGGAGGAGAATGGTAAACCATTTGAAGCAGTCATCAATATACCTTTATTGCGGATTAATGCGAGATATCAAAGTAGCGGAGTGTTGATTATATTGCCGGCCTCCGGGAATGGAACGTTGACGGGACAATTCGGTGATTTTTCCAGTGCGTCAACGAATGCGGTTGGATTCATGATGATTTTGTTGTAGAGGGACTGTCGGCGATCGTTAGAGGAATGGCCAGTGTTCAAGTACGTAATCAAATGAAATATTTACATGTGGACGCATTGAATGTGGATGTGAAAATAAAAAATTGTCGAATGGCTGTTAAGAATATTTACAAAAACAATAGAATATTAAGTAAGTGAAATCAATGATTATTGAGGTGGTATTGAAAAAGTGTGTTTCAGCTGAAGCGATTAATTTATTTTTACGTGAGAATGGTTTGGAAGTATTCAAAGTCATGTTGCCACAGTTGAGACGTAAATTGTCGGCACTTTTTCTAAGTATTTCCAATCAGTTGTTGAAAAATGTGCCTCTGGACACGTTCTATGTGCCCAACAAGCCGCAATAAATGCAATCCCTTTGGAAGTTACTATTTATGTATACAGGGTGTTTCAGCTAAAGTGGGCAAAAAAGGAATGGTACATTCGGTGGGTCACCCTGAGTCGAAAACTCATTGGATTTTTCGTGGAATGTCTCTTTTAGGAAATAGAGGCCATCAACTTCTTCGGCATGTTAAAAAAAAAATTATAACAAAGATTTATTAAGAATTATATTATATAGCCTATGGTGATCTTAGAATAATTTTTTTAGATTTTTCGGTTCATTAACTGAAAAGTTGTGGACCACTAAACTTAAGAAATTTTTGAAAAATCTTGACAAGCTCAAATAAAATTGCATTTTTCTCGAAAACGGTGCGTCGTACGAAAAAAATCCAAGAGACAAAAAAGTTTCCTTATTAAATTTCCTATCGATAGGATTTAACGGAATTAAAATTTGACGTCCCCCACACAAATGGCCAAAGGTGGTAAGCCACCACTTTGTCAAAAAGTGGAGTTGGGGGCGGCCGATTTTGTTTAAATTTTGCAGTAAGATAAGTCGTTATGAGATAAGTGAGTGTACCAAATGTGGTTTTTTAAATTTTTTTCTATACAGAGATATTTTGAAAATTCGATTTTTTTTCAAGAACATTGAAGGCCTCTAACTTTGTTATTATGCGTTTTCCGAATCAGGACAGTGAGGAGAATCTACCATTACTTTTTTGCCCACTTTAGCTGAAACACCCTGTATAGATTTTAAAGCCAAATCATTTAGAGAAATTATTATAAAAGCAGGTGAACATGTGCCAGTTCATAAGAATTTTATACATTTGTTATGTAGTTAATACAAGCTTTTCCCCTTATTGTCCGTCTTTTTATTGTCGAATATTCAGTGTCACACTCATCCGTACAGATCGTGTATAAAATTTAAATAAATTCAATTCCCACACCAATCGCCCCGCTACAACTCAAAAGACATGTTCAAAGTCATGGTCGATGTTGACGTCTTTGAGGTCAGTCCGTGTACTCCAAGTTCTCTCCAACCATCTGAAAAATTGTGCGCCTTTTGAACATTGAAAATGTGTGGAAATTCGATGTTACTGTGCCTTTCAACACTACTAATCAGTCTCCATTTGATCAATGCCCAAAATCGTATGTATTTTTTTGTAACATTTGCACATTTAATCCAACAACGGCCATTGTGGCCTAATTTCCTCTCTTTCAAGCCTTTTACTTTGTGAAACAATGCCATAAGGATGACGACAATTTCAATGGTTGCTTGAAACAGTCGGCGAATTATTTGGTAGCGAATATGAAACGTGGTATACCGGAGTTGGGTATAACGGAACCGGAGCCGATCGTCATCGACCAGATACAATTAGCGTTGGGCAGTGGCCCGGATGGATATAGGGCCACATTCCGTAATATTCAAGCGTACGGTGTCAGTAATGTTACAGTGACCGCTGTCAGGTGGGCGATTACAAAAAATTCCATTTCGTTTTTAATGTTTCTGGTTTTAGATCGGACATCAACTCGCATCAGTTCCAATTCACGATGTACATACCGAAGATTTCGGCCAGGGCGCAGTACGAGTCGAGCGGGGTGCTGATTTTGGTGCAAGCGACTGGCGGTGGCGATTATTGGGGGGAGTATGGTGAGAGTGCGTTTTTGAACACTGGAAAACTGTCTAAAATCGCTTTTTAGAGGGCGTTAAATGCAAGGTTTACATTAGGGCTTCGCCGCATTTCATCGGAGGCAATACGTTTTTGAGTTTGGACCAAATCAAAATGGATTTTAGTGTGAAGGATATTCGAATGGGGGTGGAAAATGTGCACAACGGAAACAGTGTGATACGTGAGTGGGATGCCATTGAAAAATATTCCTAAAAATTAATTATGCACATTTTTAGAAGCTGCCTTGAATTTGTTTATCAATTCAAATGCACAAGAATTGTTGAAAGAGATGAAACCGGCGTTGAAACGGAAATTGCTCAGTTTAATGAGTAATTTTGTGGAGAACTTGTTCGCAAATATACCATATGACGCTTGGATTGTGTAGAAATATGTTTGTAGTGGTAATTTTCTTAATTTATTCATTAACGTAATAGTTTAAGAATTAATGTGTCTCTTTTTTGTTGACTAGATAATGAATTACAAAGCAATTTACAGTGACAACAGTTGTATTTTCTTATAAACAAAACATAGAACACGAATAATTATTGTTGTGGCAATAGTTGGTCGTAGTCCAGGTCTTGGACGATGCTGTTGGCCAAATTCAGACCCAATTCGGACACTTTTCTCTGTATGAACGGTGTTGCGGCATTTATGAATTCCGCTTTGTTGCTGTTCAGTACTTCGATGGCCGCTTGACCTTAACAATTAAACGAAATGATTAGATTATCCTTCACGATCGAATAACTTACTTAGAATTTTATCTCCATTAAATAAGTTGTCTAGTTGGATATTGTAATCGCCCAGTTTTAATAGCGTGTCTAAATTGGTGAAGTGCAAGAATTTGTGATTCTCTTTCTCGATCACTTCCGTTTTTAGTAATAGCTGTGCTTCAATATCGGCTAAAAAAAGAATTTCAGCTAATTGATGACTATGGAATAATTGTATTTACAAGCAGTCGCATGGAACCGGCCTTGTCCTTTTATAGGAGCCACTAGAACTCTCACATTTATATCATAATCTCCATCTAGGTTTAATACTGGAATTTTGAGTGCGAAACGGATGATGCCTTTAGGCAAATCCACCCTAAACAAAATACCATTTTAAACATTTAATGACGCGATGAATTTGTGGATTACTTCAGTTTGGTGATTTGGAATGTGCTCGTTTTGGTGACATCGATATTTTTCAAAACTGCCCTCAAATTCCCTTGACCACCCCCATTAATAATTTCGATTTCAGATATTCTTAACGGCTCCAATCCGGGCACACCCAATTCGGGGATGCCTTGTTGCAGTTTCGGTCTTAGGATTGCGATCGATTCACGTATACATTTGCCCAATTGTGGATCGGTCCGTTTGCAAATATGAATGTAATCGGCTAATAATTATATGAGAATGAATGAGATTTGATGGGAATGTTGGATTTTGTATATTTACGTATTTGTTTGGTGCTCGATACAAACGCCGCTGTAGCGATGCTAAACAATAACACATAAAACTTCATTTCTGTACTTTAGATTCTCTATACACTGACGGAAGCGCTAAATAGTAAATAAGCATTTTATTTCCATTTCGCTTTTATATATAGATGGATTTTCTGACGCGAAAAGGACAGGTTTAACATGAGAGAAGTACAAGAATTGTGTGACCTTATATGATTTTTTTTATAATGGGTCTTTCCCATCGATAGCAAACGTAGTTCTACCTGAAAGAATATTTACTAAGTACATATTAATGTTTATATATTGGATTCAGTTGTGTATGCAACATTATTAGTGTGATTAGGTTCATGGTTTGTGCCGAAAAAACCTTGAGGATTCTGTATTGAGGTTTCTTTTGTGCATAGAATTTGCACCAATGTATAAAAAACGAAGCTGAGTCATGTACAAAGGTGGTTTACGGTGAATTTTCAACCGAAATCACACTTTTAATGTGAAAACAAGTCTTCTATCCCTACTAAAAAACATTTATAATTAATTGCCTGTGGAATTTTTTCAAAGTCAAAAATATAATTATACAAACAATCGATATTGGTTCCTTATTCCGAAAGCAGGAACAAATAGATAGTCGATCTACGAATCAAGATAAATCATCAGATAATCTGGAATAGTGCCAGCAGCACGCCTTAATCTTGATGTTATCAAACATGACATTAATACTAATTAGATATGTGAAAAATATGTAAAATGCACACTGGTTCAGAATGTAAGGGGACCTATTTAAAAAGGTAGGTAATGGTGGTATGCTATTCAGTTGGTCAGCATATCAAAAGAAGCAAGTTGCACTTTGTTTAGTGATACTATTTGTTATTTATTATGATTTCGTTAAATGTGTGTCTGGTTTTGGGTCTGGCTGTTTTTGCACATGCAGAAATACGTAAGTTATTGAACTATTCCAATTTCCCTTAAATTCAAATAACTAAAATCTACTTTGGACTTATTTTTTTCGCTATTACTGATTCATTTCTACTATTGGACTTTTCCCCTACAAATAGTAAAATGTTCGAAATGCGTTTTTTATTAATAAATCATCCATTTAATAATACTGAACAAATAAACGTTAATTTCGCAATTACTTTTTTCAAGTACACGATTACTTACACGGAATATTAATACGAGTTTGTGCGTACATTTTATTTCTTTTATATTAGACCTCAGTGCACTGTAATCAATTTGCAAATTATATTAATTTCATTTTAAAGAGTTTAAAACTGCATTCAGTAATGGCATAACTTGCTAAAAGTTTGTTACACATTAATTCATTACGTAATCATTGTAAGAAAATGAAAATTTATGTAATCGCTTTGAACATTTATACAAGTTAATAATTTTGTAATATATTCGAGTGGAAATTTTTACAGATTTATGTATTGTTAAATAACTTGTTTCCAGCGAGTTTCATACACGTTTGCAAAGCAAACGATCCGAATTTGGGCCAGTGTATAATCAAGTCGATTGAAGAGCTGAAACCGCGATTAAAAGTGGGAATTCCGGAATTAGAAGTACCCGGAATAGAGCCGCTCCATTTGGACGAGATTAAATTGAGAAGTGGACCAAATGGGGCGAAAATCAATGCAAACATCACCGATATCCAGGTGTGGGGACCGTCTGATTTCGTTATACATGACATTAGGTAATTGGATGACTGAATGAAGACACATTCAAGTTATGAAATGTTTTTCAGGCCAAACCTGAACAGGAACAAGTTTGCCTTCAAAGCAACAATACCACATTTGTATTTCAAAGGAAATTACGATATGGACATGCACATTTTGGTGTTGAAGTACTCGGGACAGGGACCGATTGTGGGCAATTTCAGTAATAAAACAATCCAACAATTTATTACAATTGGCAAATAATTCAATTCCCTTGCAGCCGATTACAGTTTCGATTGCATTATGAAAGGCAACAAAATTAAAAGGAACAACGAAGAGTATTTGGAGTTTGGGAAGATGTTGTTGCGTTTGAATTTGGGAAAGTCGAATATACATTTAGGCAATTTGTTCCCTAATGATCCTGTTTTGGGACGGGCTACAAACGACGTGATTTCCGATAATACTGATGTGTTTATCAACGAAATCAAACCAGTGTTGGAGAGTACATTGGCAACCAAGTTTACAGAGATTGCAAACAAAATTACGACCACATTTACATACAAAGAGCTCTTTCCACTGTCGTAGAAGCAAATGGCATTTTTTTAATCGCACAAATAAATTAACATTTCAATTATGCAATCATGTTACTCAAATTGTACTCACACAGTTATGTATAATCATGCACATAAAAGAAGGATCGAACCAATTTGCAAATTTCAATGAGTTTTTCCAAGGAAAATCATTGCATTTGACCAAAATCAATGTATTCTTTTATTGATGTTGTAATAAGTACTTAATTGGGAATTAAATACTTCTGATATGCTGTTTGGTCGGTTTTTATGTCGGTTGTTTTTTTTTATTAAACATATGTATAATTTATTATTTTACCACCAAATTGGAATACCTAGTGGTGGTGGAGTACCATAAAACCGCGTGTTCTTTGATCCGGTCGTTTATAATCGAAACAAGATGAAGCTGATAGTGTTGTGTGCCCTTTTCGGTCTTGCCTTTGGCAAACACATGCGTAAGTATGAATATTTTTTGTGTGGAAAACTTGAAAATGTGTCAAAAATCTTGTATAGAAAACAAGGACGTGTTTTTTTTCCACTAACCACTTCACAATTTATGCAATTCGTAACCATATTGACATTGCATAATTAATAACTATTCTTTATAAGTGATGTAATGCAACTTTCACAGCTGAATACTTAAGTAATCTGCGCTGCCACCGTTCCGATCCCAATTTGGAAAATTGCATTTATGACAATTTTGAAAAGGCTAAACCTTATCTTGTTAAGGGGGTGGAGGAATTGGCGTTGCCACCACTGAATCCATTGGAATTACCTTTTATGTTCGTCAATCGCACTCTGAACAGTTTGGTGCGAATTGAGTCTACATGCAAGAATATTAAATGTACTTTTGATGAGAAGGCAACTGTTGATGGATTTAAGTGAGTTTTTATAACATTTTTTCAAAAATCGATGATTGCGATATTTTTTCCATTTAGAGTGAATGTGAACGAAGGAACAGCAGAAATCCGTGTCACAGTACCATGGTCCTTCTTGGAGATGGAATACGATGTTAGTGGTCAACTGTTAATCGTTCCTTTACAAAGTAAAGGATTCTTCGTGGGAAATTTCAGTACGAACAATTTTTCCAGCATAAAAACTGTTAAACTGACTCTTATTTTCACAGCCGACACCCAAATATACGTTAAGGGCAGCTTCAAACGATTCCTTAAAGGAGACGAAGAATACTTCCGTGTGAACAGATTAAAATCGAAAATCACTGTTGGTGATGGCTACATTCGGCTTAAGTCCAAGGATCCTGAAATGCAGTTTGCCGGTTAGTTTGAATCAACAAAATGCACCAACCGGATATTTAACTTGTTCTCTTCTCTAGCCGATTTGATCACCGAATTCTTCAACTCGAATCCACGTCGTGTAATGGATGCTGTCAATCCCATTTTCATTGAAACATCCAACGATTTATTCCGAGCGATATTGGATCAAGTTTTGGCCAGTTTACCAGCACGAGAATGGATTCCAGAATAAAATGACGCAAGTTCAAGTAATTTTCAACTAACCGGTTATTGTTTATGGAATCACCTTCAAAATTTGGGACAGGAATCGTTTTTTTCTTGACCTAAAATTGGATTTTTTTCTCGTTTGATATTCTAATGGGTTGAACGGTCAAGATGAACCTGTTTAGAGTAAATTTTTATTTTAATATTAGCAATTAAATGTATACTGTAGCCTTTGTCATCAATCAGTTTGTTTTTATTATAAAAAACATGTTAACATTGTGAATAAAATGGGATATAAATATTTTTAAAAGAACATACATTTCAGTCTCTTTTGTGATTTTCGAGTGTGTTGCAATATGGTCTGTGCTAAATTTCTGTTAATTTTTCTCTGGGCTGTGGGAAATGTGGATGCGGCCAAAAAATTGCGTACCTATACATTTCTAAAATTTCTTTAACAATTTTGCTTATCGACGATTTCTTGTAGCTGATTACTTTCCGACTTGTTATCAGAATGAGAAAGATTTGAACGAATGTCTATTGAACGCAACCGAAACAGTACGACCTTTCCTGAAAGCTGGAGTACCAGAATTGAATCTGAAGCCCTTGTCTCCGTTTGTTATTCCATGTGTTTCCATTGATCCTGAAACGAATTCCATCCAGTATCATGCAGAAGCGAGGAATCTTACTAGTTACGGATTAGATTCGTACCATTTTACAAAATTCAAGTGAGAATACATTGATTTGCATATGCAATTGCATTAATTGGATAATTTTTTAATCTAGTTTTGATCCGGAAACTCTCCGTTTTGAAATCGCAGTTGAAATCCCTGCACTATATTTGGAAGGGACAATAAGTGTGAATGGAAGGTTGTTGGGGATTTCTCTGGGTGGTGAAGGATCCTTCCGCTCAAATTTCAGTAAGTCAAAATTAAGTACAGTAATAAACAGTTGATTATTGTTGGTTTATTCTGAAGCACAAAGTAGTGGTACATTAGAAGCGCAAGGGGTGCTAGTCGAAAGAAAAAATGTTAAATATTTGGAGTACTCGGAGATTAAGCCGCATGTTAATGTTGGAGAAGTTGTTGAGTATCACTTAGACGGTTTATTTGACGACAATCCCGTTTTAGGTAAGGGAATTTTCAAGAATGGATAATTTTTATTTCGTTTTTTTTAGAAAAAATAATGCGTCAAACCATCGATGAAAATATGAAAGTTTTAATTGAAGAATTTCGACCGACAATGGATGCTGTCTTGTCGCAACTCTTTAGAGATTATTTATTAAAATCATTTAGCAAAATTCCTTATGAACAACTTTATCCAATAAGCAACAATAAAATAGAGTAAAAAAATCTTACAAAAATTTATTACAATAAAAATACGATTAAGAAAACTGAAATGATTACATTTTTATTCCGGAAAACCAGGAAGCTGTACATCCAACGGTACATTCCGCTGTATCGGATTCACAATCTTCTCCACCAATAACTGTGTGAAAGCTTTTTCAATCGCTGGTTTAAAATCGTTAAAGAGCACCTCAATATGCTCTTGCACCATTAATTTCGCCAAGTGCCGCAACTCGGTCCTATCTATATCCGTTTCCACAAGATCCATTACAAGTCCTCTCATTATTATTGAAGAATTCGTGAATTGCTGCTCCATAAACCGCCCATCCTCCTTTTTTACCACACTAAACTTCTCAAATACGTCTATAACACATTTACTGGCACTTGAATTAAATCTTCCTTTCATCTTAAACGGGAACACTGAGATTTCTCCTTGCAACGAAAACTCCCCTTTCAACGTAACATCCTTAATCACTCCTTTACCAATGATAGTCTTGTTTTTCACATCCACCTTATACTTTTCAATGTGGTACTTGCTTAATCCCCTAACAATTATATCCGTTAGATTCGCTTTCAGTTTGTCCGCCTCCAAGGAAACCTCCGCAATGTACAAAGGATCGATGGAATCGATCCCTAAATCCGGAATCCCTTTAGCCAGAAATCGATTCACTTTGTTCGCTGCTTTCTTGAGACAATCGTCGAAATGCGGATCGGAGAGCCGACAGATCGGATATCCATTCGCTGAAACAATTCATCCAATTTTCAAGTCACAACATATTTTTAGAATTACTCACGTAAGTGGAATGAATGAGCACACGTGAAACCAATTAGAAGTAAATAAAAAGCCAACATTATTAAATAAGTGCTGGTTACTGTAAGTGTTTCACGTAAATAAAGATCACTGTGTAAACACATAGTGATCTTTAACCCAATAAAGACGATAGTTTATCGGACAAGTAAACAAAGAACTGCAATTAAATAGGAAATAGGGTTTGATAAATTGTTTATTTTCTCTATTTCTATACAAAATAAATAGAAATTTGTTGAATTATTTAGGCAAAGGGTACAATCGGTTGAAGGGCACGTTCCCTTCAATCGCTTTGAAAAGTAGATCCTCCGCAATGTGGCTGATCACTTGCTCCAACACAGGCTTCAGTTCCTCAAAGAGGACGTCAATATTATCAGATATTATCTTATTTGTTAATTTATCTAGAAAATAATGAAAAATTAATTAGAGAAAACGGGAGGATTTCGATTTAACTTAGTTCCTCGTTGCCCCCGAACAGTCCTTCCAAATGCACCTTTGGATCACCAACATTGATGCTTGTTGTTGTGTTTGTCGGTTCCAAGTAGATTTCGCCATTCTTCTCCATTTCTCGCACTTTCTGGTACAGGAGGAATGAGGTTTTGCCCACATCTGCGGTAAACTTGCCCGCCCCTTCGATGGGGGCGATTAGAATTTTTCCAGTGACTGTGTAGTCACCGTCTAGATGTAAACCGGGAATCTCAGCGTCGGAAAGGAACTCCAATGTCTTTAAATCAAAACTAAAACAGCGGAAAATCGAATTAGAGCGTTAATTCAGAAAAAAATCCTCAGATCGTACTGAAACTTGGTGAAATTGTAGTTCGACAATCCAGAGACTTTAATATTCCTGACGACAGCTTTAATGTTCAATGAATCCGTTCCCTGATCGAGACTCACTTCGGGGATGAATAGAGGCTCTATGGACGGGAAATTCAGTTCAGGAACACCGTTTTTTAACGACTCTCGCACCTGATTGGTGGCTTTCAGCCAACATGCGTCCAAATTTTGATCCCGTGGACAATGTGGCCAATTTTTGGCTGGAACAAACTTTTTTCAACACTTATTCTCTGCAATTCGCATCACACTTACGAAGATCTTTCACTTTTTGCGTTAAAACTGAAGAAGCACACACGAGAACGCAAAAGTACAACGGGATCATCATGGTTAATTAGCGCACCGTTTCACTAATCAATGTATAATAAAAGCGGTGGCCGCTATAAGACTATATTTATACATAAATTGATATGGAAAGCCCTAAGAAACCTTGATATGTAAAAAAATGTTATTATTTATTTACACTTTTAACTTGCATGAAAAACAAGTTCTTAATATTAGGAAGGTATACCTAATAGCAAATGTGGTATAAAAATAAACCGTTTATAGACTTTAACACTAATTTGCATAATTACAAAGTTGGTGTAGGTATATGGAGAAACATTTTTTGCGTTCGTTTTTCTGTAAATCGCATAAACCCTGAGATATGGTCCAAAAAAAGATTTTACCCAATTCAATAAATGTTTATCAAATGTACGTTGTCTCAAGGTTGAGGCCGCTTTAATCCATCTTCTACCACATGAATATTAATTGATTTCTTCGCAGAATAACACCAACCACAACGTAAATTGCGTTTTAATAAGCGATCATTACCTTAAATGATTTAATTGACTGGGAGCTGCTAATTAAAGAACATCCTTTCTACCTTAATTGGTTTTATTGTCCGAAAGTAGATGAAATATGCAAAGTAAATCAGTCGAGCCATTATTTAATTAAATTACAATAAAATCGTTAGACAGGAAAGAGTTGGTCGATTGGAAACCTTGCAAAAATCCTGTTAATGATGCCCGTCGTAAATTCAGATACAATATTATTAATAATCGGCAAAAGCTCTTCGATGATCACTTCAGCATTCTGATTGATCACATCGTTTGTATGCCGACTCACCTCTTCATTGTTCCCAAACAACGAATCAAACTGCCACCGTGGTTTGAACAATTTCACATCGAATTCATTCACCGTCCACTTGACGTACTCTTTGTTCTTCTTTCGGTATTTTTTGCCAGTGGAGGAGACTAGGGCGTCAATTCTCGCTAAAACACACTCATCAGCATCGGAAATAAGTCCATCAACAACTTACTGTAATTCCCATCAACGTTTCCTTTACTGTTGAGATTCAACACCAAAATCCTTCCAGTCAGTGTGTACATTGAGAAAATTCTTAGATTGTGTAGTTCCAGTTTGATGTCCATTGCCAAATTGATCGGATCGATCTTGAACTGTTGTACTTTAAACTGGTTTACGTTGAAAACCTCAATTTGTTCGAAGGTGGCATTCAATTGGGGCGTGATACAAGACACTTTTGGAACCAGTAGAGGATCTAGTGGAGGAATTTGCATTTCCTTCACTCCTTTGTCCATATAGGGACGCAAGATGTCCGTGTTTTTCCGTAAGCATTCTTCGATTACGTGCAATGGATCGGATCGGTGGCACAATTCCAAAAAAGATGCTGTAAAAGTATCTCGTTTCTACACTAAATAAATTGAGAATAATCTACTTACGCAAGTTAAAAGAGGACCCAAATGAAAATAGGATGAAAGGGATGGAAAATTTCAAGATTAACATAATTATGCTACTCTTAAGCAACTGTAGAGTGGATACAGCAGAGAAATGGATGCGAAAGTGCATTATGTACCCCTAAATGAAGTTGATTTCCTTGATTATTTGCATAAAGTATTTTTATGTCTGGCGTGGACGAGGCCGCCAGATTTTCATTTCCAAGATTCAAACTGAAATGAATCGATATTAATTTAGAAAACTATCCAATAGTTGCAACAACATAAAAAGACATTTAGGGACATTTGTATAATAAGTGCACAGTTAACCATTAAGGACTTTCTAAAATTCGACAATTTGACGAAATTAGAACATACACAAGTTTATATTTATTTATTGCTGCAATCGAAACACACAAATTCGCTGACACATGTAAGAAAAAACGCGATATAAATTGTAATTAGAACAAAGCAATTGCACATTACTTCAATCATGTTTCCTAAACACCTTTTCGTTGTGTTCGCTGTTCCTGTTGTGTGTTTCAGTGCCCCCTCAACATCCAAATTACGTAATTATGCAAAACCAATTAAAACTTGTTAGTAATGTGAACATTTTAGCGTCCTTCCTGAAAATCTGCAGTCGCAAAGACCCAAATCTTCGACAATGCATCAAAGAATCAGTGGAACAACTGCGTCCGCTCCTTTCCAAGGGCATTCCCGAGTTCGATATTCCCAGTTGTGAGCCTCTGATCATCCCGGAAGTGGCCATCGACCAAGGTAGCGGTACAGTTGCTGTAAAATCCGTTTATAAAGACATCCACGTTTATGGGCCCTCGAAATTCATCATCAGAAACATTAAGTAAACCTGACCTGAAATGAGAAAAGCAGGAACCAAACATTGCGGTTGTTTTCAGAGTTGACTTCGACAAGGACCGCGTCCGTATCAAGATTTTCCTACCATATTTAGAAATAAAAAGTAAATATTCGATGAATGGCAAGATTTTAATGATGCCTATCGCTGGAAATGGCACCAGTCGCAGTAATTACTGTACGTCTTTCCTAATTACTCCATTAATTGTTTCTCTAACGAGTCTATTACAGCAAATATCGATGCCACCGTCACAATGCAAGGTGAAAAAATCGAAAAATCCGGCCAGATCTACTACAACATCAAAGATTTCTACGTTGACTTCTCAATTGGACACGCGACAATACAATTAGACGACTTATTCAATGGTGACAAGGAATTAGGGGAGGCAATGAACCTATTTCTGAACGACAATTGGAAGAATGTCGCCAGCGAGATTAAGCCGGTGCTGGAGGACACAATTGCGGACATATTCAAAAAGTTTGCCAACAAAATCTTCCACAAGTATCCGTTGGACGTGATCCTGCCCGAATAGATTTACAATTTTTTTTGTTATTTTACTTAAATAAACGCAGAATTAAAGTGGCCACTTTTTTCATTAATTCATGCATGGAGAAATTCCACACCAAACATACTTAAGTCTCGTGCACTTTCACTTTCTTTACAAAAATTAGCAACTTACTGCCTAAATGATAACCGATACAAATACGAAAATTGCATTCTCGCACTCATTAAATAGAAATCAACATTTTAATCGACATACCTATAGACACACAGTGTGGGAAAGGGTTGATTTTCAGTTACAGTAAACAGTTTGCAGTGTGTTAAACAAGAAAAAAATCATTATGCTACCTATTATATTACATTTGTTTACATTTTGTGCTCTACTTATCCAATGTACCGTAATTGGTTACCAAGTGAAGGATGCACCTCTATTAAAAGCAAAACGTAAGAACGGTTATTAATTTTTTTTTCAAAAAATTACATCGTTATGTCGACAATGTTTATGTAATTTTTTCTCTAATTGCATAATCGATCAAGTTTCATTGGGTTTTCCATCGTTTTTTAAAGCCCTAACGGTTTTTTGAATGAAAATCGTTCCAGAGAAAGTCATAAATCACTGATATTACATAACAGAAAAACAAATGTAATCTGTATTTTGTGATTTTCCAGCACAATGGCTCAAAGTATGTCGTCAGAAGGACCCCAATATGAACAAATGCCTAAACGACTTATTCCTCGAGATATTTCCGTATTTGGCAGTTGGTAAGTTTTCCATCTCTTTCAATCCCTTGGCTAATGCACTGATTTCAGGCATCCCCGAGATCCAAGTGGACCCCTTCGAGCCCCTTCCTCTCGACAGAGTGTCAGTAAGCAAAGGAACCGGCCCAATAACCCTTGCAGGCAGTTTGTACAACTTAATCATAAAAGGCCCCTCAAACTCGACGCCATCAGCGACGGAGTGAGATTTGTGAATGCAATTAAATGTCAGAAATGTCAACTGTTTTGTTAATTAGCTTCGATGCGGACAAGGGACATTGGAATTTCGACTTAACGTTGCCTCATCTAAGCATCAGATCGCAATACAATCTAAAAGGGAACATATTAGTGCTGCCATTAGTGGGACATGGGGCCTGCGAATTGGAATTATACAATATACATACAACTGTTACGACAAACATCAGTTTCCCATTAAAAGAGGACCGTAAAATCGTTCACATCGATAACATGGGTGTGAAATTCAAAGTAGGCAAGATGCGAATTAAATTGCATAATTTATTCAATGGTAACAAAATATTAGGTACAGAATATTCAAATGTTTACGTTTGTTTGGTTGCATAAAAGTGTGTGTGTGGCGCGTTTTTCAGGACAAACTGTGAATGCGTTCATCAATCAAAATGCAGTGGAGATTATTAATGAATTGGGAGATAGTATTGGATCCAGTTTGGCTGTCATCTTCAAGGGTTTAATGAACAATATCTTCACTAAGATCCCAATGGATTTGTGGTATTTGCCGGACGAGGAGTACGAAAAAGCGCTCAAACTGGAAGCGGAACCGAAAGTCGCAATTAGTTAGAATCAATAAAACATAGCAAATTTAGAATAAAAACCATGGTATTTTTACGAAACCATTGTCTTTCATTCAGGGTTCCTTGTCCTAATCCAGAAAAACCGTGACACAGTAGTCGAACAATGGAAATCGATTAAACTTCCGCGATTCCATGTTTTTCAAATAATAGTTCATTAAAACCTTATTGGAGAATTTCATCAGACCCACCGATTCATCCTCTATTGCATAATGCATACAAGTTACAGTCATTATAGACCGTCCCACCACTTGCCCACAAATTACCACACTAAAGGTAATAATGCCTAATAAGATCCCTTCTTCTCTATGAACAAACCCCCAGTTTTATATTTCACATAAATGCTTTCTCTCCACATCAAACCGAAATAATATTCGTATTAACGCCGGTACAGGCGTTCTTAATCTCTTCTACTCCTTATTTATTCCCATTACGTACGCAAAAAGCATTTTAGTGTTAGTTGAAATAAAAACTGTGATAAAAATGTACTGGACAGCGATCCTCGTCTTCCAATTGTTCAATGTGGCATTCGCAAGTGATGCAGAGAAAAACAATTTCACCACACGTAAGTACGAGATTTTACGAGATTTTCTCTAAGGAAACACTCACCGTCCAGCCTCCGAGTGGGTCAATGTCAGTAAAATTGTATAACAATTGAAAGTGTCTAAGAATAACCGCGTTAGAAGTGGAGCCATAATTTCCATAGAAACTCTTGAAAATTCTCTTACATAAAAATCAATTGCACAATCTGTGTACTTATTTCTGAAACCTTAATTCCGAAGAACTGGGCATAACACTTACCTAATAATGTTCCCATAATACTCATTTATAGTGAAAGCAAACGTAATGCGCTCTTACCCAATGAACGCAATTTCTGACATTATTAATAGGAGCATTTTGTCGCACAATTATGTCGCTAATTGAAAAAAAAAATATTAATTACTTTTTTCTGGTGCATTATGGATGCACAAACTTTCACTTGGCCGTCTTCGCGACTCGATTATGTAATGTCTTTCTTCTATCGACCCACTTTCCGAAATTGTTTACTCTTACCGCATTCTTTTTTCCAGCCGAATACATAATTCCCTGCTACAAGTCGGATCCGGAGATCAACAAGTGTCTCAGAGGCACGTTCAACCATTTGCGGCCCTATCTGGTGAAGGGAATCAAGGAGATCGAGGTGCCCAGCATCGATCCCTTCCGGATCGACAAGATTGTCATTGAAAATGGCCAAGGGGCGTTCAGAGTGCGGGCAGCATTCAGTAATGTCACTGCAAATGGGGCCAGCAACTACACCGTAACCAACATCAGGTAACAAACAATGGAAAATATGTTTGCACTTGATTGGTAATCAGTTTGTGTTCGAGTTTTCATGTCAAGGAAATCTTTATGTAGGCTCGTTGTTTGCATGCTGAACAACTTTCCGGTTTTTCGCAATTATTGGACTAATTGCTTGAGTTTCCATTATTTTCCAGGGCCGATGTGAATAACTACATGATCGAACTCGGCGTGAAAATGCCCCGAATCGACATTCGGGGCAAATACGAAGTGAATGGCAATGTGCTCCTGTTCCCCGTCCGATCGAAAGGCGATTTTTGGGCGATTTTCTGTAAGTTTCCCATTCCTTCAATCGCTGTCCATCTTAGCTGTGTTGATTTTCAGTGGAAGTGGACGCGGCCGCCCGCATTTACGGCAAAGAAGTGCTCAAAGAGAATGTCCGCTATATGAAAGTGGACAAAATGCTGGTGGATTTCCGTTTGCAGAAAAGTCGATTCAGGATTCGGGATTTAATCAATCATGGAAACGTTATAGGTAGTAATTCAGATAAAGTGATGAAAATGTAATCTAATCGGTGTTTTTTGCAGGAGAAGCAATGAACCAATTTCTGAATAACAATTCTGATGAAATTATTAAAGAAATGAAACCAGCCGCAAATACTGCGATCGCTAAACATTTCAAAGGGTTCCTGAACACAGCGTTCCTCAATTTGCCATTGAAGATTTGGTTGCCCGACGCTTAAGACGCCACCAACAGGATAATGATTAATTTTTAGTACAAAAAACCAGTTAGCTGTGTGATATTTTATAGAGCAAAATAACTTACCTAATTAGAATTTGTAACAGTTCTTCGCACCCATCATGATGATTTTTCTAAATAAATTTATGCTAGTTTTATGCTGTTGCTTGTTTATGCCAAGAATAACTTTCAACTCTGATCTCGAAAAATATTTACAATGCATTGTCCTTGTTATCGCAATGAAATTTTCAAATAGTGAGAGGGAAAACACTTTTAATGCACCCGATAACGATAAATGTTTGGAGAGTGTCGAACGAAATCATTCGTTAATTGGGAATTAAATGCCTAATCAAAATAAATGTAAGATGAACTGGTAAACTTTGACCCGCAACGAAAGAGTGAACCGAAAAGTGCGTCTAGAAATTTAATTTCCAATTCAAATATGGCGCTACGACTCTTTTTTATCAGAAATATCTCGAATGAGAAAAAATATATTAATATTGATAATACAAAGAATTTATTCACTTCACCATCCAGTGTTGTGAAGAAATTTTATCAAATCACTGTTTGAATAATGAATTCGAAACATTCTTTCTAATCGCACTTTTTAAATATGATAAATCGTCTCTATCTTTACAATAATTACTTGATTTTTATGGAATTATCGTATTTTCGCATGTCCTGTTAGTGTTTTTGTGTAAAAAGTGGCATTTTTAACGAACCTTGAAGTGAAAAAAACTTCTCCAATCCATTAAACGTTGTCGATTTTAACTTGTCTTGTGCGTGTGTGCTTCCCAAGCGAAAATGATAGAGTTTACCAAAAGGCAGTGGCTCACATTGATCGTAATTAGTATAGCAGACTTTTGTAATGCAATTTGTGTATCATTACAAGCGCCATTTTATCCACAAGAAGTAAGTAGTCAAAACAACCATCGAATCTCTTATCAATTCACAAATATTATGCAATCTGTTTAGGCTGAGAAGAAAGGCTGCACCGCCACAGAATATGGCCTGGTATTCGGCATCTTCGAGTTCGTCGTTTTCCTCATCAGTCCCATTTACGGTCAACACTTGAACAAAATCGGGCCCAAATTGACATTCAATGGAGGCATTTACACAACTGGCATTTGTGCCATTTTATTTGGCCTTTTGGACAAAGTGGAAGGCCACTATCCGTTTATCGTGTTAAGTTTCATTATCCGTATTGTCGAGGCGCTGGGCAATGCGGCCTTTCTCACTGCCAGTTTCGCTATCATCGCCAAAGAGTTCCCCAACAATGTGGCTGTGACGTTTGCCTCGTTGGAAACATTCTTTGGACTTGGTCTGATTGTGGGGCCCACAGTTGGCGGTGCCTTGTACCAAGTGGGCGGCTACACACTCCCTTTCGCTGTCATGGGCTCCGCTCTGTTCATGTCTGCAATTTTAACAGCCATTGTATTACCGAAACATGAAGAAGGCACTGACCGCGAACTTGGACGTAAGTGGATTCAAATTTAAACAAGTCAAAAAGAAATCTACAGTCGCAATTTTCCACATATGAACAACAGATGGCAATATACGGTTTTTCATTTAAATTTCAGCATCGATGTTTAAGGCCCTCAAAATTCCCGGTGTCCTTTTGGCCGCTAGCAGTATAATCGTCACAAGTATGTCCATTGGATTCCTGCAAGCCACATTGGAGCCCCATTTACGTCAGTTCTACCTCACCCCAATCATTGTCGGTCTCATGTTCGTCATCAATGGGGGCACATATGCCATCACCGCTCCCGGTTTCGGCTGGTTATGCGACAGTTTCTGTGCCCCAAAAATCATAACAGTCTTAGGAACGGTCCTAGTAGCTGCCGGTTTCAGTCTCATTGGACCGGCCCCATTTCTGCCAGTACCCACGTAAGTGCCATTAATCAAATAATAAAAATCACGGTCATTAGGAGTGCCAATCAAGGTTCCACAATTTCGGCCACAAATAACCTTGTTACGCTTACTCTCATTCATTCTCTCTTCCAATTAGAATGCTTTGGATGACGATTGCGGGCCTGATTCTGCACGGTTTAGGGATGGCTGCACAATTGGTTGCCTCCTTTACGGATGCACTTCGGACCAGTGTGTAAGAACCACTCACCGAATTACTTTGTACTCGTTTACAATGAACATTTCCACAGAGCCCACGGCTTCCCGAACAATTTGGAAACGTTTGGACTCATCTCCGGCCTGTGGACCAGCACGTTCGCCTTGGGCGCATTCATTGGCCCCTCAATCAGCGGCATCCTCTACGACAACATCGGCTTCCGTCACGCTTCCATGTTCGTTTTCGGCACTCATCTGTTAGTTGGTCTAATCGTTACCATTTTCCTTGTCTGCAATCGGAAACAGAACGCTTACATTGAATTAAAGGACGAGAAATGCGTGGCGGTGAGTAACGGCGACGTGGACCCGAATGTCGCTCGAACACAACAGAATAGCTTCACGGAGAGCATGAAAAGGTATTCGATGGTGTTGTTGTACGTTTATTTACTGAATGAAATTGGTAATTACAGCATTCGATCGGTGGGTAATGGAATTTCAATTGAGAAAAGTCGCCCGCCTGGAATGAACAGTTTAATTGCATGCAATAGCTACAAGAGCCAAGCGTGGCCACAGAGGGATGCGAACAGTCTCACATTGGGCCCGTACAGCTATAGTTACGGCACAGTGGACGGCAGACACCGTCCAAGTACTTCGTACTTGCAGGGCGTCGCTTGAATGTTTTTAACTTGGTTTTTATCTTAGTACTTGTACTTTTCTCAACACACTCATTGTTTTATTTAAGTTTTTTTTTCTTGGAGAAACCCATTATAGCTACTTGGAGTTTTTAATGTGTGTTTTATTTTTATAGCAAGTGGCTTTTTGGGGAATGCGTGAAAGCGTCCAACACTTTTAGTTTATTGAATTAATTTGAACAATTCCAAATTGTCGATTGTATAACGTACACATTTCTGTTTAGAATAGAAAATCCGTCGTAAATTTGTATAATATTCCAATTCGCCCCACCTTCATTGTACCATTGGTAGACAGGTGAATACCACACCGCACATTATTACCTGCCAGTAGGTAGTACATGTTTGACCGTTAACACACAACACCGAATCATATTCAAAGTGTGCAGTGTTTAAATGACACCATGGTTCAGTTTTAACACATTCACCTGTTGAACATTTCTGTGCGAATTGTCCGCTAAAATTGTGATTTGAGGAAATTATGTTGGTGGTGTATTAAAAGTCTCCTCGAACATTTCAAGTAATTTCGGATTAATTTGACTGAGAAACAAGATTTAGGTGAGTGGACACTTGATTAGACAAACAAATAAGTACCAAACTTTCGTAATTCATATTTATTTGCTAATTAGAAACTTAAAGCACCTGTTTTTCAATAATCACTTTGTTGATTTCACCTCAACAACTACAAATGTGATTAACACAAACACAATTTTTCCAACGTTTCATTATTTTCTAATTTACATGTTTTTACTCATCATCGAAGCGCACAATGGCTAATTCGATAAGTAAATGAAGAATCCCGACTATCGGTACAGGAAATGAGTAACTAATTGTTGTCAATTGTAGGAAAACACTGTTTCTTCGTGATTTCAAACAGCCAAGGGATTCCATAATTTTTTCCAATTGAATAATAAGCAATTAAAAACGATTTACTGTTGATTAATTTTCTTAATGTGGTGACTGTATTTTAACTGTACTCTGAAGGATACGTGTTTAAGGACTTTTACAAAATAAATCACTTTCAAATTCGTTGAATCAATTGCTACCGTGTGATATCAGCATCCAACATGACCCCTAAACAATTCTATACAAATTGCTGGTTTTGTGTTGAAATGGAGATTCAATTCTGTAAATTGTTGAAACGCAGTCTTAATTGACTGTGCAAATGTGCAGAAAAACAACGAACCATGTAAATGCACACGTAATTATGAAACTGGTAAATATATGAATTGACACGATTATTGAGCACTCTTTGCCTTGGCAGATTTCGTAAATTTCACGTGGGCAGATAGAAAACTAGATGGAAATAAATGCAACGGCCTCTAATGAAGTGTGCGTTAAGATTTTGACCGTTTTTATGAGTCATTTTCGTGGAATGTTCGTGGGAGAGAGGCGAGATCCATGCAACTGTGGATTTCTGCAAAAATCCACTCATTTACCGTCCAAAAGCTACTCTCGCTTTTCAAAAAGAACGCAATTTATAATCGCTCCCATTTGCGGCCATTAGGCATGACAATATCGCCTAGAATTATGGACTATGTGGAAAATGCGGCACAATAGACACTCCTATCCAACGCGAGACATTCAAAGGACATTCTTGCACATAGATTTCTTTATTAGAACAACAAGGTCTTTTACCAGAAGCCAATCTGCACTCGAAATTGTGTAGATTTTTTTCAAAAGTAAAAGTTTATGAATATACTTTCATAACAGAATTCCACAAAGTCATCCAATAATCACAAATTAGCAAATTATGTAATTGTTTAGTATTAATTAACAACTAATCAGTATAAAATTGTAATTTTTATATAATTTAACGAGAAGTGAATTCCTTTCCACGTACGAATACTAATAGTTTGCTTACTATTCAAAGTGACATGAAAGAGACAATCGGTTGGCGGACTTGAAGGACATTTCGATTCGTGTACGGTTCCTGGACGATATATACAAGTGAATGTGTGCATTATTAGTGTGCGATTACAGTTTTATTCTTGATCAAATAGCCGCAAGATGAATTTTATTTAGATTATATATTGTTATTGGCGAAACGGTAAATTTGCACGCAGAAATGTTTTACAGTTTAGCGATGATGATGATGAGATGAAAACCGATCTGTCACATGCTGTGGAGACATTATAGTTCTTCATTCTGGGTGTGAGCATGTGAAAAGGCCGAAAGACAGAATTATGAGTCAGGAATAATAAAAGAGAAATACATTCATTAATAGATAAACGTTTGGAACAACTTTTAAGTTTGTGCTGTCGTATAAAGAAAAAGTAATAAGAATAGCACGAGTCAAGGTATTCAACTTTGCACATAAAGTGTACATATGTACACGGTTAGATACTAACACACATAACGTGTAGAGAGTTGATTTTTAGTACATAATAAAATGTGTACATAATTGTTGCTTTTTTTGTATCGTATGTGGAAGTGAACAGAATTTTTGGGTTTGGGTTTCAAGTTGAAATTACGCTAAAAATGAAAAAATATTGTTTTCGTGCATTTTGAACTTAAATCAATAAAATCGTTGATTGGACTGGCGTTTTTTGGGGGCGCGTTTCGGGTTCGTCGCTTGTGCGCCTGTTGGGATCTCCAACTTCAACCCCCAATAACTCCAATCTGGTGGCGTTTTCTAAATTTCTAAACATTCAAACACATAATTAATACGATATTCAATGCAATAACAATTCGAAAATTCATAGAAAAGAAGAAAGTGTTCAAAAAACACCAATTGTAAGAAATGCATATAAAGGCGGAAGACAAAATAAAAATACTTTCTTGCATTTTGAGTTTTCAATTCGAATTAAATAAACCGTTTTTACGACAGTGTTTTTAATTGTGCATTACATAATATTCCACGTAAAAATAACCATTTTTATGCACATATTTAAAATAGAAAATAATGTTTTAACACATATATAAGATTTGCGTTTGCACAGCGCAAGGATAACATTTGCCATCAATAAGCATGACTACATTAATACTTTCACCAAATTATTTATTTATCACCTAAACGAGTAGGTTGCTTATACCTACCCATATTTATTTATAACTTTGCTCGTAGGGTAATTAAAAGTGAATTAAACTAAATTCAGTCATTACCTAATAAACTTGAAACTATTCAACTTTCAACCGACAAATAAACTATTCAACATAAAAAAACGCATTCAAATCAACCGATATTGTTCTTAAGTAACGTGGAATGCTGGCACATTGACAATTTTATTAGCAAATAAATGAAAGTGAAGTGAAACTGTATTTATCAATAGCTAAAAGGTAATGTACAAAATTCAACATTTGTAACGAATATTTATTCGATGAACTTGCAACAAATTTCTGATCGGCAAATATATCAAATATCCTTTCACTGTTGCAATCCAACAACAATAAAATACGTTTACATGTCAATACGCTCCAGATATTCCGAAAAAATCCCTTAAGGGAACAACAACTTTTTCTTCTGCACAATTTCTAGGTCAATTTTTGAAAAATGGTTCAAGAGCACGACCTTAATTTTACCGATAAACCCACTAATCAGTGCCCACCTAATCAATTCCAAATCTCAAATCGGTCACGTCTCTGCACATGGCCCCGAATTGATTAAAAACCGATGTAACTTGAGGATTGAGAGAAAGAGAAACAAGCTGTTTTGTAGTCGCCAGAGTTGCAGAGAATATTTTACATAACCAGTGGATAATGTTTCCTTATGTGCCTGTACATTTATGTGCACGACTGTAGTGTGCATACAAAAGCCATTTAGCACCACGCACCAACAAAGAAACGAGAGGAATACGATGAACGACTGTAAACAGTAAAACCGTTGACGACAGTAAAACTCGAGACACCACATATTCGTTACCAACAAAAGAGGAACTACAGTGGATGGTTTTGGCTGTTTATAAGAAGAGGAAGAACATCCAAGACCCACTCGTCATCATCCATAGCAAAAGTGAATTGTGTTTGTTGGACAAAACAAAAGAAATGGGTTTCGTTTGGTGAATATATACGATTTCACATTCACACACGCAAGTTGTGCATGGCGGGAACTCTTCTATATACCAAATGGATATAAAATATCAAGGTCGACAACTCTCTTTGGCCGTTTAGGATGTCTGCCTTTTCGCCAACGGCACTAGTGCAAAATTCGTTTAAATTCACTCGAAATTTATGCGGTCAACAATTAAAATTCCACTCCAATTAGACAGATGAATCGAATGTTGCGGTGATCGACCGATGGTAACTTTTACTATTTGACAAGCACAGGTGCCATTGATAGCCTTTCTACTCACCTTTCTCCGAAATGTGCATTTATATGTGTGCGGGGAGAGAAAAAACTGACCAATTTCTTTCACCTGCAGCGAAAAGAAGCTGCACATAATTTTATTCTCACATGCCAACCCCGAAACGTGACACACTTTTAAAACGCAACAATGTATTTTGTTACAAAATGATATGCCAAAAAAGGGGGAATTGCATTGTAAATCGCATCAAGCACGAACAAAAGGCACTTGATGCTGGATAGGTATGTGAAAAAGTAATTAAATTCTAGCACAGTTATATAATATGTTAATATATTATTTGTAAACTAAATAAAAGTCATGAAACTCGTGTGAATAGTGCTACAAAATGACGGAAGTTGATGGATTGTTGGTAGATGTGAATATTACGATTAAAATCTAAGGTTGCTTCGAGAGTACCCAATTTGTGGGTACCTGTGATTATTTTATGAAATTGTTGTAATCCAAACGCACACTTTGATATAGTGTACAAGTAGGTATTGAACTGTTTCATTAATTCTCCATTCGTTAAAACGTTATTGTTCGTTTATAGCAGGTCAATTGCCTTGCCTGATGCTGCAGGCAATCATAAATATGACCATCATGGTAGGACGGTTAAAAATTACCCACCTAGTACCATTTTCATTGTAATGAAGGTTCTTCGCGTTCGCAGCGACATTGTCCGCCCTTTTGCTCTTTTTCCAGAAAAAAATCCTGTTTGGGTGGAAATTTTCTATTGTCGTGACCACACATATCGTTAAAATTTGCTTGTTAAACAACCAACATGATCTTTAGCCAGCACCAAAAATCTACTCACATCCGCTTCTTACAATAAACAAGACAATGTCAACAATCAAACACATCACCGTCTAATAACAGTGTAAATAATGGGGAAAAACCTTGGATGGCTTTACATCGTCGTTACAGTTTTGCTCATCAAATTGGCCACCCAACCACCTTAATTACTTAATTAGACATGTGGTTCTGTTGCAGAAAAATCTTGTAACCCACGTGACTTGTCATTTCTAGAACAACAGACTTAATAATCGCAAGATCCTTGGATGGCTCCACAACATCGTTACATTTTGTTTATAGAACCAAAATGAGGTCCATTAAGTTTCCACCACATTGTCGGTTATTAAATCTCCCCTTGACATTAAAAACCGAAATTTCGATAATAAATCGTACTTAGTGTACTTTAACTCCATTAACGATGCATTAGCATTAACAATGAGGTGAAAGGGACGGCAGATTATCGAGTATATTAGAAATTTGTGTGGTAATCAAAGAGGATGCACATTGAACATCCTTGGAATTCCATTTGTAAATGCCAAATAATACGGTGTTACATGAAAACTCTTCTGTTCCAGATTATGGACGCGGACAGCAGTTACGGTGGCAGTGATACAGCTCAAGATTGTAATTCGGCAAACAATTCATCACTCGACATGTATTCGACGGCAGCACAAGAAAACGATGTGACAATTACCACCAATTCCACCACAACAGTTACCAATCCAACATCCTCACAAGATGAGCCGAACAACGTGACTTTCTACCATAAAAATGAAGTCGTTTTGCCAATAAACTACGATGAAACCGATTTCCAGAAGAATGGTACCAAGGAGCCCCACTATCTCTCCACAGCGAACCTTAACATTGAAAATAGCGACAATTGTGCTGGCAATTTGGAGACAGTTAGTAACACTTTTAAAAGTACGCACCAATTGAACGTGTCCGATGACACACCGAAAAGTAGGAAGAAGTCGTTTTGCAATAATAACGGCGTTGATAATCCGGCATTCCAACAAGACGAGCTTCCTAGTAATGGACAAACGAACAGCACATTTGGCCAAAGTAGACCTTGCAGTAATGGCGAATTGAACAGTTCGCATGGCTTAACGAAAAGTGAACCATTAACGGAAGCCGTCAATTTGGAATTGATCAATTTGAAGCCGAATTCGGGTGGCAAGGATGTGGTTGGACAGTATGAGAACATCACCAACGGTTTAACGACCATTCCAATTAAGAAGGAGGCCGATGTGGAGATTGGTAATCCGTACGATGAGTACTTTGTGCCAGTAAACGAGCATCGTAAATACATGAGGTAAGAAAAACGGTTGAATTCGTTTGATTTCATTTAGGGACATCCAATGGACGAGTTAATCTAAGTGTTATTTTATTGTCACAGTCGAAAAGGTAGAAACAGTGTCACGTTTGCAGACACATTGACCACATGTGGAATTGATGATTCTACAGGCCTTTCGAATACTGATCCAGAAACAGGCGTATTGGAGTACCCCAAATGGTTGACTTCTATTGACAATACACGGTACCATACATTCATTCATACCACAACACATCCGAGATTTTGGATACCGTTTTCGATTTTTTTTCTCTTGTTTAATATGTGAAAAATGGTACCCGAAAATCTTGACTTAATGTTATACAAAAATGGTGTCTGGTGGATATGATTGGGTGTTGGTCGCTGATACGCCTAATATTTATTAACCGTTTACAATAAAATACATTGCTAATTTACGCGTTCATGTTTCAATTACACGAATAAAACGATTTCTTGTTGCAGAGGTGAAAAACTCTACGTTACAATGGACAAGAGGAATAGAAAGAGTCGAAGTAAATGCATTTGTTGGACCATTTGTATGCTGCTGATAGGAGCAATTGTAATATTAGGAATATTAGCTGCAGGTAATGTGAATTTTCCTTGTAAATCGCTGTTTTTTTCACTTGATTCCTCATCAACAGTGGGAGTGCTTGGAAATGCGGATGATACTAACGAAGTGAGTGCGAGAAAATTCAGTGGAAATCCGGAAATCAAGAAGGGTGGTATCTTTGACACGTCGAAACGGATGAGTACACCTTCACCGCCAATTAGTACGGTTTCTAGTCTGCTTCCAACCACCGATACGTCAATGATACAAGGTATTTGCTTTAAGAATTGGGAAAGAGTTTAGCACTTACATGTTAATTTGCAGTGCCGCGAGTGATAGATTCTCAATTAACCATAGACAATTTACAATTTAGTCCACAATTATCGAATAGAAACTCGTCGGAATTCAAAACGTTGTCAGAAAATTTAGAACAAGAATTAAAGCACACATTGTTTGATAATAATGTGCTGAAATATGGTTCAGCTGATATTGTAGTGAAAGTTTTAGAATTTACGTAAGTGTTTTCCAATGTGTTTTCGTGTTTACTAAACATTTTCAATTCCAGACCTGGAAGCGTAGTGGTGAAATATAGAATTGCGTGGACATTCAAAGATGGAATTCACAACGCTAAGGACCCAATCAATGAGGATGTACTGAAAAAACGAATGACGAAAATGTTGAACGAGAATCACGGTCTTATGTACAACTACCACGTCGAGAATAACAGCATTACAGCCTCTAGAGTCATGGATTTATGTAAAATTGAGAATAATGGATGCGAACATATTTGTTTGTTCGATTACAGAGCGGCGGATTTCGTTTGTACTTGCAGTGAGGGCAAAACATTGGACGTGAATGGGAAACATTGTGTTGATGATCACGAATCCGCAAAGCCAGAGCCAGAACCAGCACCGGAACCAGCTCCCGAGCCGGAACCAACAGCCGAACCCTCTCCCGAGCCAGAACCAGCTCCGGAACCTGCTCCCGAGCCGGAACCAACAGCTGAACCTTCTCCCGAACCTGAACCGTTCGCCGAACCCACCCCTGAACCAGTTAAACAAGAATCTCCAAAACCAGAACCCACACCCGAACCTTCCGCTGAACCGGAACCATCTCCAGAGCCCTCTGCTGAACCAGAACCCGCCCCTGAACCGCAACCGACGGCGGAGCCTGTGGCTGAACCTTCTGCAGAGCCGGAACCCGCTGCCGAACCGGAACCGACCCCAAATCCCGAGCCATCCGCAGAACCCGAACCCACAACGCCCAAAACTGAAGAAACCACCGTTTCACCTCAGATAGTGAATATGGAAGAGTCGCGACAATTCCACCACGATCCCATGCTGGAAATGGGGATAATTAACATTATTAACAGCGATGCGGAAGTGCATACCACCGCCAGTCCTGACCATATGGCAAAGATTGTGATGGAAACCGATAATGAGACCATTTCAAATCCCACAACAGATCCAAGTCACACCACAATTCAGGAAAATGAAATTGGCAAAGAGAATACCATACCACTTTTTGTAAACAATGAAAGAACGGACATTGTAACTGAGAATACAGTTACGACTGAACAAGCAAAGTTAGAAGACAGCACAACAATTAGTCCATTGAACAATTTCATAACTGTAAATAATGTTACGGAAAATTTGTCAAATATAAAGATCGTCGAATCGACCTCTCCATCAAGTACTACAGGAAAAATGGAAGAACTAACGGACCATCCGGAATTTATGTCCCCATTCTTGCCGGAAATCGAGAATGATACGTTCACGAAGATTTTGCATTCGGGTGACCATTTACCGGTGGGTAATGACACGGTGAATGATATTCAAACGGAAAATCCACCCCGTTTGGATAACGATCAATTGAATAAAACAAATCCTCATGATCCAAACCCTGTGGACGTTCTTTCTGTTATACCATTGGAGAAAATGGCTGAGACCACCGTGAAAAGTGAGGAAGAGATGACGACCACTGATCGATTAGACACCACAACACAAGAAACGACCGAACCATCAACAGAGAAAATTCTTATTACGACAATCATCCCGAAAGAAACGACTTTATCGCCTGAACCACTGACCACCACTCTGAATGTGGCAGAGGAAATGAATGGGACGGAAAACAGTTCGAATGTGCACAATTTCAAAGACATCAATTCGAGCACCGAAGATTTATTGGCACTAGAAACGACCACCGACAGTTTATCCCTCCCTGAAAGTCCATCAACCGATTCCTCGGAAAACGTGACAAAAATACTCGCCGATGTTGTGCAAACGATTACTGAAACAGTCCACTTTAACACCGAAGACGAGAGCCAAGCGGAGACGACCACTGTGACGGAGGACGGATACAGAGTGCACGAAACAGTTTCCGATGTCACAACAACCGAGAAATTGTTCGTTACAAAAGCAACGACTCCGATTCCGGCCAACGAGGCGGCCAGCACTGAAGACTTGTCCGTCATTCCATTACCTTCAGAGGACGAGAATGTAAAGTTGGACAAGAAACGCATTGCGGAAGAATTAAACGAAGCGGACAATGAGAACGACATTACAGCTGAAGAACAAAGTGTACTGGACAAATTTCAAGTGTTGCCCAAAGAGAAATCGGGGAAATACGAGAAACTCGACAGCAAGGACTTGTTTATGAAGGACATTAAAATGCAGGACAACGACGTGGAGATGACAACTGAGGAACTATTCACATCCGCACCAAGTACTTCCAATTCCGATTTCAAACCAGTTACTGAAGACGTGGAGGAGTCTCTGAGTTGCGATTCGAGAATGTTTGAATGCACAAATTCATGTATTCCTTCTAGTTGGAGATGCGATGGACAGTCGGACTGTCCAAATGGCGAAGACGAGCTCAATTGCAATTGCAAAGAGGACGAATTTAAATGCGTTACTGGAGGCGGTTGCATTCCATCGGAAAAACGTTGCGACGGAAGCGAAGACTGTGCAGACAGATCAGATGAATGGAAGTGCGTCAAAACGTCTGAAATTCTTGTAGACGATGTCAAAAAACCGATTATCCAAGTGAATCTTCGCAATGTTTGGAGCAATGTATGCGCGAATGATTTTAATAAAACGCACGCTGATTTAATTTGCCAGAAACTCGGTCTACCAAACGCAGCCAGTTTTGAAACTGTAAAGAAACCGGAGAGTGTTAATAGCACGCTCAGCGTCTATTCCTCTGACGGTCCACTTTTAACACAATTCAACACAACGGACAACTGTGAACATTTAATTTCCCTCACTTGTCAGGAATTCGGTAAACAAGTTCGTTTTGTAAATGAATCAATTGTTGATTGGATTTGTTTCAGAATGCGGCACTCAGTCCACCATCAACGTCCAATCCGCACGAATTGTCGGCGGAAACGAGGCGACCGACTCCCAATGGCCCAGTCTGGCCCTCTTGTATAACGAACCACAGGACAAACAGTGCACAGCAACAGTGTTCTCCCCATATTACGTCCTAGCCAGTTACTCATGCATGCATCCCCTAGAAAACGAGACCGACTCCTGGCAATTGCTTGCAGGAAGCACGAATTCCTCAAATGTCGACAACTCGTCGCGACAAGTACGAAATATTTCACGGATTATCGAACATCCTCAAGTAATGACACGATTAAATCATCGTCCACGTTGTAATCTCATTAATTCATGACATTCCAGGTGAAATTCTCGCGAACGGACTACGTTAACGATGTCGTCCTGATTCAACTTTCACATCCGTTAACGTTGAACCGAAATGTGAGCGCCATTTGTCTGCCCAAAGAGGAGATCCAACCGAGACAATTGTGCGTGGTTAGTGGATGGGGCGTGAGTCGACCAGGGGGTAAATGTGTCTCGTAATCCACAAACAACAAACTAAAATTGTTCTCTTCCAGAATTAAATCGGTTACAATATTTAAATTACCTGCCAGTTCCGTTGATCGATTCGATCGAATGCAATTCAACCAAACACTACAATGGTACGATGAATGCTGATAAAATTTGCGCTGGATACACGGATGCCGAAAAGTCACCGTGCTATGTAATGAAATTCGGGTGAACAAACTATAAATCGATGTTGTAATGACAATGTTTTTGCAGAAGGACGAAGGAGCTCCACTGATGTGCTTCTCAGACGAGAACAGTTGGTGGGAATTGCAGGGAATCTTGAGTAATCACCAAAATTGCGGCAAATACTCGTTGCCGGCCCTTTACACAAGCGTCAATAGCCGAATCAAAGATTGGATCATGAATACACTGAGTGAAGGCCTTCAAATATAAATTGTGATTTATTATAAATATTGCGGACAGCGCAATGCTAGACTGTGTATTGTAGTAATGTTTTACTCCTCTTATTTTTGTTCTCTCAAGATAAAACTTGAAAAATTATTCCATTTATAATGTAAATAATGTAATTATATTGTCTTGTGACAAGTTTCAGTTCTATATTGTCGAAATTTAATGAACCACTTCTGTTTTTTTGGCTAGTCATACTGCTATTAGGTATCAGTGCCAAATATAGGCAAAAATCACTTATTTACTTCATAAATACGACCTAGTTGGTACTTTCAACACATAGATTATGTAAATATGTTAGATTTTAAGTGTATTTTTAAATGTACTGTCTATTAATTGTTTAAAAATAAATTTTTATATTACGACAATTGAGGATGTTTATTTTACACAATGGAAAAAGTGGACCATACATTGATTTGGGGCTTTTGGGACAATTGGAAAATTATAAACAAATAAATTGATGGAGAAATGTATGTGGGACACGCGACCATTAATAATACCAATTGAATCAATTAACATGTCCGAAAGGGCCCGCATCAGATCCACTCTCATTCATAAGTGAAGGGCACATTATTCTTCCTTTAATCTGTAATTCGTTACAAATGGATTAAAAATACTTTTATGAAGCAAAACTTTAAAACGTTCTTTACGCTTTGTTTCTTTCTCCTTCTGCAGTTTATTATACCAAGCGTACCGAATACCTAGAAGCATAATAAACGTGAAAAAATGACCAAATGGGATGGTGTTTTGATGGATTCAAGTGTCTTTTGAATGTGCTGTACCACCATCATTAGACGGCTCGTAAATCATGGTAAAAAAGGAGCAAAACTAAGAAAAACGGTCCCCTTTGATACATTTCACGTATTTATGATTGTGGGAGAAAGTGTGGAGAATTTTTCTACATTTCACAGTGGAGACAAGGGCAATGGGTTCATGGAAATAAAAGCGTCGACCGTTCAGTTGTTGGTAGTGTTAATTGAATGGTGTATGTACGCCACTGATGTGGATATAATCACCGAAAAGGCAGGTGGTACGTTAACTAATCTACCTGAGACTGGAAGAAAATAAAGAGCAGAACAGTGACTCGAGACCCCTTTGTTGTGTGTGCCTCTTGATGCTGCTTTTTATAGCATCATTCAACAACAAAGAAATGATATTTCATATATGCTGGTGATGAATTATTTTAATTAAAACAAACATGGGACTTTGTTGATTGCATTTTTGGGGACCAGAGAAGTTTATAGGGATGCTGGGTTATTTTCTTAAATGCATCTTATAGTTCAATATTAATAATAACGATAATAATAGAGAAAGAAACCGCGATAGTTCAAGGGCAGTCATTCCATCACCTCCACAGTCAGAGCAGAGTACGTACACATCCCATACAACAATGCAACATATTATTATATTTTATTCTGAAAAAATCGTCGTTCTCGGTTGTTTTTTCTCGACGAAACCAATTCGTTATCCAGTACTGAAACAATTCGCATTTATGAGTCTTGAAGAATGTATGAGTAAACAATTTCTTATCAATTTGTAAAATGATAAAAATGAATCAAACTGCAAACTAAAGCAGTTTGCACTTTTAAATTGTTATCGTGTGATGCACAATTGGCCTTTACCTGACTAATTCTTGCATGTGGATATTGGATTTTTTTCTCATTTGGGAATTTATTTCGGCGGGAAGTTTACCTGTGCGATAAGCATCTCGAATTAATGGGTATTGTATTATGTTGGCGGATGAAGTTGTTGAATTGAACAATTTTTTGATGAGTGTGGATCTAGTCATGAGATAAATGAACATGCACCAAACCCCCACCCACCCAAAAACGTGAACAATCACAGTAATTAGTCACTGAATTTTTTAGGTTGTGATTCAAGAGATGCATTTTGTACAATAACAGATTTATCACGCTGCACTTGGAAACATTTCATTCAGAAATGAAGTGTACATAGGTTACGTAGTAAATAGATGGACGGAATAGGATGTTTGGAAGGAAGGACCCCCGAGGACCCTGCTTATTTTCAAAAAAATGTTTATTGTCAACAGTGGGAGATGAACCAATGAAATTGTGGAGGGGAAACGCGTCGCACATTTTGTGATTACAGGAAACGGTATTTTTGGATAATTAGTGTGTTCTTTTATAGCTAGAGTGCAGAGCGTAAAATACAGAATCCTACTAAAAATTACATTGACATTTGACGTTTAGAGTTTGTTGAAATGTCAGGTTATAATTTTTACATGAAAATAATAAAATAATGAAACGTAAACGTGAAACGATCATCGACCAAGCAGCTGTAGAAAACCAAAGACTATCATGTAAATATTGTACATTTGAAACAGGAGATCTTGATGAATTGGACGACCATGTAGCAACCACACATCAACAAATCACAAAATCAGGTAAATTCCTCTTGTTTTCCTTATACATCTCTAAACCACCATCGATATTTCAGGCCAAATTGTTTATGCATGTACAGAATGCAACTATAAAACGAAAAGAAAACACGATTTACCAAAACACAAGCTATGTCACATAGAGGCGACAAGTGCAATCATGTTTCAATGTTCGGAATGTCCATATCAAACGAAACGCAGAAGCGATATGCCAAAGCACATGCTGGCCCATTGCAAGGACGGTGCGGTGGAAATGTACAAATGTCCCGAATGTCCATACCAGACAAAACGTCGTAACGATTTACCAAAACACGTTCTATGCCATCGTGATCCTGAGTCTGTTGAGAAATTCAATTGTCCCATATGTCCATACAAAACGAAACGGAAAGGCGACCTACCCAAACACTTACTCACCCACGAGGACACATCCACTGCATCCTTATTTCATTGTACAGAATGTAAGTATAAAACAAAGCGGAAAAATGATTTACACAAGCACATGCTAGTGCACTGCGATCGTCACATTGAGGGCGTTTTCAAATGTACAAAGTGCCCATTTTACACAGACAAAGTTCATAAGTTTGCTAAACATATGTTGGATAATTTGCATGTATTTAAAGCGGAAATAGAAGTGTTTGATGATGAATTGCCGTTGAACGAGGACGATGAGACCGATACTATAATATACACACAAACGTAGACATTTCCTTGTAACTTAGTAGAGAGAACGAATAATAAATCTTGTTACTAATAGAATGTTTTCTTAAAATTACTCCTAACTGTACATGTTACGTGTCCTGTTTGTCCCACATTCCATTCTAAAATCGAACCAACATAACAGTACTTTCGGCAGTATAAACTACACCTTCTGCCTGATAATTAACTTGCTGCCAATCTGATATTTAAAACTTATTTGCTATGTATTCGTTATTGATTCAATTACTTTACAACGAACGGTAGTCGAAATATGTACGGGAAATATATTATTGTGTTCAGTGTGATATTGTTGTGTGCATCATTTAGTGGTGCAAAGAAAAAATCCAAAAGAATGGAACTGAGGGAGAAGGAAACGAACGCGATCAATTTTATAAGGTAAAATACACCATAAAAAAGTGAAAGCACTGATAAAGTGTTGTTGTTTTTAGATTGTCTGTGATGCGTTTGGTTTATGGGGTAGCAACACGGATTGGTTTTGGGGAACAAATCTCGGAAGCGTTGAATGGTGCTTTCGTGCCTCCCGGTGTCGATGATTACGATTACGGCGATGGAGGCGGTGCATTGTTTGATGGCGGAGACGATTACGATTATTGAATAACTAGTTAATTGCTTGCTGTACATACTATTTATTATTTGACTAAGTTATGCTCAATGTTCAGTGTCATGTTAAATGAAGAACCAATTCTGAAAGAAATAAGCAGTGATATTGGGTTTTTCTTGATTTTTAAACACACCTTTTGATCAGCGTTGTAGATGCAGTTGTTGAAGTTGTAGGATTTCTCACATAAATCGCTACCCTCTTCGATATCTCTGCATTTGTTCAAAGCGGTCACAAGGATTTCCTTCACTTCTGGATGGACATTGCTGATTATGTAGTCATATTGAATTTTTCCATTCGAATCCATCTGTAATTCGACTGGATTTTAGTGGTTTGGTTTGAAATGTTGCTGTGTTCTTACCCATTTCGATTCCAACATCAAGCATTTCATGTAGCACTAAAATTTGTGATTTTTGCTTTTTCTGTTATAAAAATATCACTACTTACCATGATTTTGGGGTCCTTGTTGGCAATGTTGTAATTACTGTGCTCCTCTAAGTAAAATGCATTTATTTAAAGTGTTGGATTGAGACACAATTCGCTTACCCATTGTGATTCCGCTCTTTTCCAGACACAAATCGTGCAAATCGTCTATATACTCTCGCAGATCTGAAGGGATTTCCAGCTAAAAACGAACAATGGTTATAAAACCGCTTGACTCTCAAGTAAATCAATACCGAAAACGAATACTGAGCTGAAAGTGCAACAATAATCGTAAATAAGATCGTCAATTGAGGCATTTTTACTGAATATGTATGGCTACTTGTGGCTACACTTATTTAAACAAAAAAAATAATTGATCCCTTTCAAGAATTGAAGAGAAAATTGCCTTATTTCATCCTTGATTGTCAATCTCTGTTCATTCAAATTTCCTACTCAGTATATAAATATAGCATTTTATTTGATTTACAATTTAATTAACATAAATTTGGTATTGGTGATGGCAAAACAAGCGTCACTTGAAACTCTTGAAACTCCGAAATGATATCTTTCTTCTCAACATTGTCCTTCACCAACAAACTCCTGCGTCCAGTCTTCCTTCGTCTTAATCCGTCACTATTTTTATGTGTACCAGTATGTGCCTTTAGAGTGCTGCTTTGGGTGAACGCTTTACCGCACAAATTACACACATACGGCCTTTCTCCCGTATGGATCCGTTCGTGTTTCACCAACACTGTCCGTGTGGCAAACGATTTCGAGCACACTGTACAGGAGTACGGCTTCTCGCCGGTGTGTGAACGTAAATGGACGTTGAGTTGGGCCCTGGTGGACATTTGTTTGCCACAAATGGCGCATGTGAAGCGTTTCTCATCGGAATGTGTAATGGTGTGCCGTTTTAGGTCGGTACATTGGCGGAATGTGAGGCCACAAATATCACATATGTACGGTCGTTCGTTGGTGTGTTTTCTCATATGGACCTTCAGTACACCTAAAATGAAAAATTACTCAATTTCGAACATGGTAAAAGTAGGAGAGTTTACGAACTTTTCGCTCTGAAGTTCTCATCGCAAATTTTACAAGTGAACGGCTTGTAATCGGTGTGGATTCGTTGGTGGTAATGCAAAGCGCCGATTTGTCGGAACCCCTTGCCACACACTGAACATAAATACGGTTTTTCTCCAGTGTGACTTTTGATATGTTCTTGTAAATTGCTTGGATACAAGAACTCCTTTCCACATTCATTGCAGATGTACATTTTCTTGGAATAATCCTTTTCGTGGGTTGCCATATGTCTCTTGAAACTTTGTTCAGTTAGACAGCCTTTACCGCAGGACGTGCAGGTGTACGGTTTCTCTTGTTTGTGTTTGTATTCGTGTCGTTTCAGGAGATATTCGTAGATAAATTGTTTGCCGCATGTATCACAAGCGAATTGTTTCTCCTCTTCAGTAATATGTGAACGCATATGGACGTTTAAGTAAAACTGTTTCGCAAATGTCTGTTCACAGTGTTGGCATTTGTATGGTTTTGAATCGTCGTGTGTTTTAGTATGTTTTTGGTATTTGATTTTGTTTGTAAATGTTTGTGAACATGTTGTGCATTGGTATTTGTAGCCAACTGATGAGGTTTCGGATATTGTCTCTTCGGATGGTGGGGTTTGTTCGCTTTCTACGTGTTTTTCGAATGAATCGTCCTCGGGGTAATCGTCGGAGAGTGCCTCTTTCTCAATTTCACAAAATATTCGTATAGTTTCCTGTTTACGTAATACATTTTCGGTTTTTATACATTGTTGGACGAAATTGTAAACAGTACTTAAATCCAGTATGCAAGTGGTGCAAATTTTATGTGGCAAAGAGTTGGAGTTTTCTATCTGCAAATACGAAGGACTTTATAAGGAATAACAAAGTTTATGGTTTAAGATGTACCTCGAGATCTGTTATTTTTCGTATAAATTCCACAGCACTTATTTCGGCGTCTGTTAAAGTGAGCGAGAAAAGATCTTCATTTTTTTTATTTGTTCTTAAACACGTACGGCACGTTTCACTGTATTCCTCTTCCATTCTCTCTTCTTCTTTGGACAATAAGAACAAATAAAATAAATATTTTTTCTGGTATTCTGTAACTTCCAAACTTTCCAGTGGTCGGACGACAAATCGGATGTGATTTGGGACTCGGGAAAATGACGCTGGAAAAAGCATTTGAACTACTGAAATCACTTTTGAACTACTGGAAATCACATTTGAACTAATTTCACTCCAGTGCCATAATTTTTCTACTAATTCATCAACAAATCATCCTAACAAACTTGAAATTAGATGTTTGCAGTTTAAAATGCCTCTTCCACCTGCACTTGCTGCAAAATTGTCTAAGCGAGGTCTTATTTCAGGTAACCAACCATAAATCTCTAAAAACATTTTCTAACAGTACAATTTTCAGCTAAAAAACAATCGGACCAAACCAAGAAACAAGATTACAAAGGCCTTTCAACCTGCCCTAACAAATGCAACATTTACCATGAGTGCAATTACTGGTGTGAGACACATTGGAAAGGAGTCCTAACACCTGATCCACGTTATGTACGCAATATGCATAAATTACTAAGCAAATATCCAGTGCCCCAAAATTGGACAGAAGTCTTCGATAAAGGAGTGTAAGTCTCTCAATATTCAATCAACAATCTACCTAAAACCATCATTTTACAGTGGAAAATATTACTATTGGAACATGGAAACTGATTTGGTTTCATGGTTACCTCCTCGGCATCCAAAATCGATAAAATCCTTCAGTGCTGCAAAACTTCGTGAAAAGCGATTAAACAAAGACGACATGGAAGAGGAGAAACGTGAAAGTAGACGATTAAGTGATAAAGAAAGCAGCGATGAAGAGGACGAACGACCATCAACGTACCGTTCGAAACGTGACGATCGCAAAAGCAGTCGACGAGACGACAAATACTCCCGTAAAAAATCCCGAAGAGAAGAGAGTGTGAACAATAGTTTGGATCCAATGGATCCGGCAGCATATTCGGATATACCGCAAGGCACATGGAGTGACGGTTTGGAGACGAATAAGACACGAGCTGATAGTACGGCCACCGGCGTTTTATACCAACAAAGACCCTATCCGGCGCCAGGAGAAGTCCTGGCATTGAATAAAGAAAAGAAGAAAAAATAATTTATCATTTATATTTGGGAAATATTTCACATATTGTTCAGGACATAAATATTTCAATTTTACATTATATTCTTAATTTTTTACTTAAATTTTTCTTCAAACGGACAGAGTTAAGAGGTCCCCACTTAAAGAAACCAATTCATTCAAATAAATACTATCCTTTTACTATCTAATATGGCTACAGACGTTTTCTGGATTGAAAAAAAAGTGGAATTGATGTAAGCCCATTGGTGATGCAACGTAAGTTTGTACTAAAAAATTGTTCTTTTCTCTTATAAACCGACATAAGAATTTGTATTCCTCATCCCCATAATTAATTTTTATACAAAATCGGCCTTCATATCACAATAATTTGACTTGAAAATTTTGGCATTTTTTCAGGGGGTTTGTTGCATTAAGGGCACCAAAATGAGAACCATTTACAAATAAAGCAATCCTTAATATACATTATGATTTTCTTTATAAAATAATTACACTTTTATGCTTATTTCAATACAAAAATGTAAAAAACACTCTTCTATCAACTACCAAACTCTGGTACCGAATTAACGGCCCCCCAATCTCGTACACACCACATAATTATTTCTGAAAAATAATCTTGCAAAAGCTTCTAGTCAATATACATGTTTTTTATAATAATAATCCTTATTGATATGATTAATAAGTCTATTTAAAGGAAAAAATGCAATTTCTCTTTACACATCTAATATTTCATGCGTTGTCTTATAAATAAATTATAAAACTAGGATATTGTACTATTTAAAACAAAAAAAATATGTACAGAATAAAAAAACAAATTAAATATGACCAGATTTCACGTATTTTATCTTACTATTTAAATAAAATTGTCATCATATAATTATTAGTTTTCTTCCTAAAATCAAAAACATTCACACGAAAAAAAAAACTGATTTTTGTTCTCTTTAACTGGTTATAGTCTCTTTTTCTATTTAATAAATTTTTTACTCATTTCATAATGTTATCCATTTGTCGGTTTCGGTAATGGACGCACAAGGTACAATTTTTCACCCTGTTTATTCGTATAAATCGGCGCCCGTTGATAATGGTCTACTAACTGATCCAATGTATGGAATTTTCGTTGTCCTATACAATACAATGCGCCCTCCACATGGACACGGAAATGTTTATTACGTCCGGGTGCCTTCAGACTCACCGAATAATCGCCGACCTGCAACAAAAACCCGCTTAAAAACACCCACACTTCGATTAAAGCAAACTCACATTCGTTTCGCTGTCTCTAATAAGAAAGTCCCCATCGTGTCCACGCTGATTCAGCAAATTATCGCACACATACCGCGTTATGCTCCCATAATACCACGGTTTATCGATAAGATGCGGCTTATCCACCATCGCACTTTGCGATCGTTCCATATTCGCATTATCGATGCGATCGTTTTTCCTTTCCGGATATGGTTGTGTCAAATATTCGGACAATTCTTGCAGATAGTTCCGTGGCACTAGACCGATTTGGCCTTGAGCGTTGCGTGCTTTGTACCATTCCGGATCGCTTGGCGGCCGGTCCAATATCTCCAATCGGTCCCCTTTCTCGAACGACAATTCCTGCTCGTTTGACGACGAGAACGAATACAATGCCACCACAATGTCCAGCACATTCTCGGCCATTGCGTACGTGTGCAATGTGTCATCGGCGTCGCCCTCCTCTTGGGTGTAATTCGATGGGAACCAGCCGGCCATTGTGCCACTTTGGCCTCGCCACCAGCCTACAAAATGCGAACAATTGCCAAATGAGAAACAGAAATGTGCACTTATTACCGTCATTGCTCTTCTCCAATATCAAAATCCGTGTGCCTTTGACCAAGGACAGTTCGTCCGGCTGTTGTGCTTGGTAATTGTATTTAACATTTGCCATACCAATCGCTTCGGCCGGATCGGCGGCTTGTCGTCGGGCCATACTAGGCGACTCCATCGACCTGGATGGCGAATTGTTCGATGGTAGAGTCTTGGAGCCGCTGCCTTTCTTCACTTTCTTCTTAATACTATCGAACAATGAGGGTTTCTCCTTTTTTACGTAGTTGCTTGGCACATAGCCCGATTGGCTACGGGAATTCTGCACTTTCCACCAGTGTTTCGAGTCATCTAACAGAATGTAACGTTCGTTTTTACGTAGATCGAGTTCTTGTGGTCCTTGATGTTCGTAATCGTATTTTGCCACCACATAACACACATCGTCCTGGCCCGTTTTGCCTGTGGGGGCACAAAGGCGATTGGTCAATGGAAGTGGGTTGAAGAGAGGAACGGTTGGGGGTGTAAATGTGGGCTACATACCGTGTTTTGCGTTGGGTACGGCCATTTGGTGTGCCTTGTATCCACAATTCGATTTTGTATGCCAATGGGGCTCCGGAATATTGTGTAATGAACGGGTTTCCAACATGACACCAACTATCCAGCTAGTGCATACATGCTCTAAACTACAAACATGAATTCGTAACAAATTGAAAAATACAACTAAGATGAATTTGAACATGCAAAATCGATCTGTATCGAAAATGGAAGATTCTCGGTGTTTTTTCGTAAATTGTACAGCCAATTATTGTTTAACGATATGATCTAATGATGATTTGTATGGTACTACAACGTTTTACCATTAATGCCGATGGCACAACGGGGGTGGGACCACATAGATCTCCCACAGGAATGTTTTTGTTCGAAATTTTCAGGGTTTTTTAACTGGATAACTTACCAATTTTCAAACTGGACATATTCTGGTCGGGGCACACATATGTACGCTTAATTCTGCATTAGTTTATTCGGGATATTTAGTATTTCTCAACCCCTAATTCCGCGACATAACAATTCCTATTTCGTTTTTGGGAGACTAGAGTTGTTCATTGAATCGCTATTATTAAGAATGCATTATGGAAATCGAGTAAATCGGAGTGAACATGAACGTAGGAATGAACAAACATACATATGTCAAAGCGGGGCGTTTAAGACAGAGCGGGTAATTCGAATTATGAACATTTTAAATTATTTTAGAAACGTAGATGTACAAAGAAGTCACAATTTTTAGTCAAAAATGAATGAGTACTCGGTTTTTAGACGTAATACTGATCAATCAAGATTGAAATATAATTAAATTCATGAAATGAAATAAATAATTTGTTCTGATGTATTGTTGGTTGCATGCAGCATCACATTCCACCGACATTTTGCGATAAATGTTACATTTTTTTAGATCAAATTCGCCAAGAATATTATATCTAATTACCTCAAAAATATACTTTAAACAGATTTAATGATTAATTTCTAAGTTCTAAAACGAATTTAAAAGCAATAATAGCTCTTGTACCGTGTTGGTGAACACCGGCATCCTCGTGTTTCTATAGATATTGTCAAAAAAATAATAGATAAAAAATGGCGGATCCTGGCTACAAGAGTCGTATTCAAAACTTTAAAAATAAAGGAAAAGATCAAGATGTAAGTGAATTCTAACACAAATTCTATCTTCTTTGTAGTGTAGTCCATCAAATGAAACATCAATTCCACAGAAAACTCTTCAATATTCCCCTAAATCGAGCACAGAAATTTTGCACATGTCAACAATTTTACATAAAAATAATTCGAACATTTCCCTTACACAACCCACAACCACATAAAAATTGCAATCTCTAAAATGTCTCTAATTTGCAGGAGATGCGAAGGAGACGTAACGAAGTTACAGTGGAACTACGTAAAAATAAGCGTGAAGAAACACTACAAAAACGTCGCAATGTACCAATGGTCGATTCAACAGATGAAGATGACATCGAGAAGACATTATCCAGCATCAGTTTAGAGCAATTAGTATTACAAGCAAGTTGTACAGATAATCCACAGTTACAGTTAAGTGCTGTCCAAGCGGCCCGTAAACTTTTATCATCCGATCGCAATCCCCCAATCGATTCCCTCATCCAAAGTGGCGTACTGCCCGCCTTAGTCGAGTGTCTAAAGCAACAAGAGGATCCAGCATTGCAATTCGAAGCGGCATGGGCATTAACAAATATCGCATCGGGCACTTCAGCACAAACGAACAAAGTGGTCGAAGCTGGTGCCGTACCATTGTTCTTACTGCTCCTTCAATCGCAGCATCAGAACGTCTGCGAACAAGCTGTATGGGCATTGGGCAACATAATCGGTGATGGGCCCATATTAAGGGACTATGTCATCGAATTGGGCATTGTACAACCGTTATTATCGTTTATTAAACCAGAAATACCAATCTCGTTTCTAAGGAATGTCACCTGGGTTATTGTGAATTTGTGTAGGAACAAAGATCCACCGCCCCCGATACATACGATTGAAGAACTGTTGCCTGCTTTAAATTTACTCATACACCATTCGGATATTAATGTAAGATTCACCGTTTTATATACCCAAGCAATTGTGCAAAATTTCGTACAAGTGGCGCACATCTGGTGATTGATAATTGTACTAACGAAGAGGGTCTACATTTTATATAAAAAATGGCACAAATGTTCAAAATTTGTTGTTCAAATTACCACAAGTACACATTTAGAGGCAAAAAGAACCAATTCGGGCACACATTTAACACAAAATACACCAAAATAGCCCCTATGTACCAGTTTAATTTTCCACCAACTGTGGGGCGCCACTTGTACCGATCGAATCATGTGAATCGTTTTTCTTTAATCTTGCTTTTGTTCGTAGATTTTAGTGGACACGGTTTGGGCGTTAAGTTACCTAACAGATGGCGGCAATGAACAAATCCAAATGGTTATAGACAGTGGTGTGGTACCAAAATTAATACCATTATTAAGTCATAAAGAGGTGAAGGTACAGACAGCGGCTCTACGTGCTGTCGGTAATATTGTGACTGGAACTGATGAACAAACGCAAGTGGTTTTAAATTGTGACGCATTGTCCCATTTCCCATCGTTGTTAGTGCATCCAAAAGAGAAGATCTGCAAAGAGGCTGTATGGTTTTTGTCCAATATAACGGCCGGCAATCAATTACAGGTGCAAGCGGTCATTGATGCCGGCCTATTGCCGAAAATTATTTATAATTTAAGTAAAGGTGAATTTCAAACACAAAAAGAAGCAGCATGGGCAATAAGTAATTTAACAATTGGTGGTAATAAGCAACAAGTGGCCACATTGATTGAGGCCGGTGTAATAGCGCCATTTTGTGATTTATTGACATGTAAAGATGCAATGGTAATACAAGTTGTATTAGATGGTATAAATAATATGTTGAAAATGGCTGGATCCGATGTGGAGCAATTGTGTGCCATGATTGAGGAGTGTAATGGTTTAGATAAAATTGAAATGCTACAAAATCATGACAATATTGAAATTTATAAGCTTGCTTATGAAATTATAGAGAATTATTTCAGTGGTGAAGTAAGTTGAATGTTATGAATAATTGGTTTTTGATTTATTTTGTGGTTGTTTTTGGCTTTTCAGACTGATGATGACCCAAATATGGCACCAACAGCTGACGAAACTGGTTACACATTCGATCCACATACAAATGTACCAAGTGATGGTTTTAAATTTTGATCGTTTACATTTTTATTGCTCATAATCTAATAAAAATATATTATATGATGATGCCCAATCCCGATTTCTTTTTCTCTTTAAGCCAATTATAGCTTAAGCTTCCCTTTAAAGTTTAATTAATAAAATACACACAGTTAATTTATTTGTACAATGTACGCTCATTTTAGTTTTTTTTTAAATATTTTTTATGTATAATGTACATAAATACATAATTATTTTTTTATTACGAAATGAAGAAACGATGATGTAATTTTTAGTTTTGTGGGATTTAATTGTAAAATGATCGTACATAAATGAGAGAGAAAATTTCTTGCGAATTAGTAAAAATTATGTTTTCTTTTTATAATGAATTGATATGGAAAGTTTGTAGATTTTCAGTAAACATTTGACTGATCTGAAATTTTTGATGACTACAAAACGAAAACAATGTTTACTGAAAACAATGTAAAACTTCTTTGAATTTGTTACAACTGTATATTATTTTCTGGATCATTATGTGAATTAAATTTACATATGTATATTAACTATTTGATTTCTTATTATATAATAAAAAAAACTAGTTAATTGTAAAGGGTTGTTTTAAAATCAAACATCACACTTGAATGCATATCATTTAATTATCTATATTTTATGAACATTATAACAATAAATGAGAGCTACCATACTATTTTAATAATGATATTTACGTGTACACGATTGTATAAAATGTATAATAATGGAACAGAAAAAATAAGAACAGATCCAAATGAGTTTTTCATCAAATAAATGCAGATTCAATGAGAAAATATATAATAGGAGAAATAAATACAAAATCGAAAAAATGTCGGATTCGTTAATTACTAAAAATATATAATAAATAAAAAGATTTCACATCAGACTTTATAATAACAAAAAAACGGGTCTCATAATGCAAATTACATATATTCACTAAGAATTAGAAAAATAATATAATTTTGAGGGGAGAAAATACTATTAAAATTTATTTACATGCAATTTTTCACACACTTTTTTTCTCGCAAAATTACACTTTCATTTTGACAAAAAAAGAGAAAAACTTATATACAAAAAATTGTATAAAATAAAAACAAATAAATGGCGTGCGACCAATGATCTCACCCATATTAATCATTTTATTATACACATCCTTAAAATGCTATTGTCTTAAGTAACGTAAAATCATTCTCTTGAAAAATCGTCTTAGATTCGAGTCAATATTGATTACAAGTCATTGTTTTTATGGTTTTTTAAGCCTACAAATAGTAAATACATAAATCTTAATCAAGAACACTGCATAACTCCGGCCCAGTGGCTGTACAATTCCTACACATCCCCCCACCGAAGTTACCACCCTTGATCATAATTATATTTATTCATTGTTTTTTTTCTCTTTAAGTTAATTATTGGGAATACATAATACGAAGCGTAATAGTTCATTAAAATTAGTCCTGACTGATATTTCAATGAAATGCACTTAGAATCAGTGTCCGTTTTCTTAGTTAGTTTAGTAAAATGTATCACAGTTCACCAAAATACCACACCACCTCTTTACTTGATTATTCTCCATCTTTGTTTTTTTCATTTGAAATAAATCGTTTATGAAACACTTTCATTATTCTGTTGTGCAGCCGCCGCTGCCGCCTGTTCCGCTTCCAATTTCTGTCGTGCTGCAGCCGCCGCCGCCGACCGACTAGCACTCGACCGTAAATTCTTCTTCTCAATCACAGATTCCGGATCAATTGGCGCCAAATCGCCACTCTTACGTTTACCTCGCGTCCGTTTCGTACTCTTCTTTGCCGGACTCTCCGCATTCACATCACTCTCCTGCTTATCGTCCTTCTTCTCATCTTTACTCTCCCCTTCACCCGTCGTCTCATGTCCCACCTCCTCCTCCGCCACTTTCACCTCCATATTCGTCTTAACCACCGTCGACGGTGGCAACAACGTCTCAATATCCACCTCTTCCGGTCTCTCACCCTCCATCTCTTTCCCTTTCTTACACACCGGCTGCTCATCGTCCACACACCTCTCACCGCCCCGTTTCTGTCCATGTTGTTGTTGTTGCTGTTGCAACAATTTCACCTGATCATCAGCGAACGCTTTCGCCATCAATTCACTATTCGCTTTATTAAAATGATCCAATGCCTCTTTCATTTGTTGTTCTTGGTACTTTTTCGAACCGTGCGCCGCTTGTGATTCCAATAATTTCGTTAAATCCGCCAAATTCGGTATCATTTGCTTTTTATCTTTGCCAATTTGCGTAAAGTCCGTTGGCAACATGCCACGTAAACTTTCCAACGCTTTCCTCTTGTCCTCCTTCTTGTCGGACGTTTTATGTTTGAATGCATCCAAACTGCTCGCCGCCTTCGATATACTCTCCAATATCTGCGTCTCCGGTGGCAACAGTAAATTATGTAGTTGCGTGTCGCGACTTGTAGATGGCGCACGTTTACTCGGACTCGGTGTGGAAACGGTGGTGGTCGTTGCAGCCGCCGATGACGATGTGGACGATGGCCGTGAACTAGTTTTGGTCGTTTTCGATGACGAGTTCGCTGATGCACTCGTTAAATTGCCATTCAATAAACCGCACTGTTGTGCCAACGAGTCATAAGCGGCTGCCGACATGCCCGGTTGGAATGTGAACGGATTCAAACCGCCCAAACCCAACGGTGTATACAACAAACTCGGATTGGGAAAGAAGAACGGAAATGGATTGGTTGTACTTGTCGATGACTGACTCTTCGAACTACTATGCGCCTCTTGCGGTTTCTGCTGTTTACTACTACTATTCGACGTTTTACTTGATTTACTTTGCGTTGTCTCAGTTGTCAGTCCGTCCATTCCACTCAAACCGGGCAACCCAAGACCCGCCAAATTCGCAAACAAATTCATATTCGTTAAATTACTTAAACCGCCCATACTGCCTAAAGCGCCCATATTCGGTAAACCGGCTAATGGCATTAAAAGTGGATTCGTTTTCGGATCGAAACCACTCAAACCCGACAACAAATTACTATTCAAACCACTTAAACCGGCCGCCGCATTCGTTAATGACGGAAACGACAAATTCGATGGCAATGATGTGTTAATATTCGCCGAATTCACACTGGACGTTGAACCGGTCGGACTTGCCAACAACGGTGGCCGACCACCACCACCACTTGTCGCCTTTTTACCACTACCATTCGGATTGCTCGTACCACTAGTGCCCGGCAAACGTTTCTGTAGATCGTGACTCAAATTGCCACGCTCTTTCACCAATTCCGACCATTTCGGATCGATATCGTACATTGGATTCTCCATCAACCATTGCCCCAATCGTTTCAATGTCGGCGCTTTGGGACCAGTCAATTTCTTACCGGTCACACGATGTATCACCGACACATTCTCATCGCCCGTCAACTTTTTCCAATCTAATAATGTCGGATCGACGCGCGGCCGCCGTCTACGTGTCGATAAATAATCACTGTTCAATGTTTGCTCGTTCAATGCCGCACTCTGCTCGGCCAACCATTTATTCACTTTCGCTTCATGCGAATAGGAATTCACTTTTTGACTATAATCACTTACTTTACCAATATCAGCAATCATTGCTTCGTAACTTTTACGTTGTTGCTGTTGCTGTTTCTTTAAGAGGAGATTTTGTTGTTCGGCTTGTTGTAAGAATGTTTGGAAACTGTCTTTACTGCTGCCGGGCAGAATGTTTGGTAGATTCGTGTTGCGGCTATTCGATGACGATGGCACCGATGTGACAGTGATTGTGAACGGTTTTTGCGTTGTTGGCGGATTGTGCGACGAACTAATCGGCACTGATGTTGGTGTTACTGTTACACTTGGTGTTACAGTTGGTTTTTTACTCGTTTCAGGGAACAATGATTGTTCTTTGGCTGCTGATAAGCCGAGCACGATTTCGTCCAATTTGCGACGTTTCTTCTCTTTACCAACAAGTGGTTCGGGTTCGGGCTGTTGACAGAAAATTTATCAAATTTATTAAGTATTGTGCATTTTTTCTGTTACTTACGCAATTCTTTCGTTTCATCAATTTCGACAATGTGTCATCCAATTTATTGCCCACTTTTGCACCACTCGAACCGCTACTACTCGATGGTTTTTTCAATGAGAAATCTTGCACCTCACTCAAATCAATTGACGATTTATCCGAACTCTTGGGAATACTGTCAACAGAACATTTGATTTACATAAAATTCCAACTAATTAATATTTGTTTTACCTCGAACTCAAATCAATTGGCGTTAAAGTACTACTAGTTCCTGGTATGACCGTTGTTTGTCCAATAGTTTTCGCCATTGCCGGATGATATTTAATATCAAATGGCATATTAAGCATTGTTGTCCTTGATGAGGTCTGTTGATGTGCGGGTGGCGGTTGTAAATTCGTCTGAACCGGTGTTGAACGTCTTGAATCCTCCGAATCATCATTGTCCGCCCATGAACTTAATGCATGTTTACTACTCAATGGATTCGTACTCATATGGCTACTGTTCAATAGTGCATGCAATTTGGCACGTTCCGTTTCCACATCAATGGCAATATGGCGTTTTGTGCGTTTTTTATTCATTAGATTCCGATCCATCACCGACGATACGCCGCCACTGAGCATAATATCCGAATCGCCACTAGTGCCACCTAGCGACATCGGCGTGGAACTGTCGCGTTTTAATGGTTGCGGATCATTCGGTAATTCATGTAACGGTATATCGATCTCATTGCCAATTCCCGTCGCGTATGCACTGAACGATTTGGTGACGGGCCATTCTTTCGTTTCCACAGCGAAAATTATATGCTGCAAACGCACTTGGATTGCATACTCTTTGGGCCATTTAACGGCATTGTTGAATAGTTGAGCGACTGTTGTCTCACTGAAATCTAATGCGCCAGTGCCTTGTTTGTCGCGTAACACAAACGTGTCTACTTGGGACAGACGAGACAATGGTTGAATCACTTCCAAATCGGGGAACATTGCTTTCAATTCAGCTGCTTGTTTAGAACATAAATCACTTTCGGTTGGGGTTTTCTCTTTTTCCGCCTCTTTTACCGGTTCTTCGGGTTTTTTCGCTTCTTCCGATTTCACTTCTTCAACCACTTCAGGCTCCTTTTCCTTTTCGGGTTCCTTCTCTTTTTCTATTTCAGACTCGGGCTCTTTTTTCTCTTCAACTGTCTCTTCTTTTTCAGAAGGTTCCGGATCTTGTACAATTTCCGGAGCAACTTCAACTTTTTCCGTTTCTTCTACAGTCTCAGTGACTTCTTTTTTGTCCACTTCCATTTCTACTGGTGGTTCTTCTTCTGTTTTTTCCAGTTCTGTCTCATTTTCTTTCTCTGTCTCCTTTTCTTCCTCAACTGGTTTTGGTTCCTCTTCCATTTTTTCCTCTTCAACTTTCTCTTTCAGTTCCGAGTCAGTGGTTGGCTGTTCACTCTCATCAACCTTCTCAGCTTCTTCTTTCGTTTCAGTCTTCTCCACCTCTTCCTCCACTTTCTCCTCTACCTCTTTCACCTCCTCATCCTTCTTCTCAACCTCCTCCGCAACGTCTTTCTCTTCAACTTTAACCTCAACAGCATCCAATGCCGGCGTCTCCTTTTCCTCTTCACTCACTTCCGCCACTTTCTTCTCCTCACATTGTGGCTGTTCCTTCTTAACAGCAACTTTCTCAATTTTCAATGTACCTTCCCCTTTCTCCAATTTCACCAAAATTTCATCTTTATCAAACTTCAATATATCTTCATGACTTTCAATTTTAATCGCCTCTTTATTATCAACAGTAGTCGTCTTTGGTTGCGGTGCCGGTTCAGAGTTCACTTTTTTACGTAAAACCTCTTGGAATGATAAGTCTGGATCGTTTAATAAATAATAATCGGTACGTCCAACGCCGTGCCTATAAAAACAAATCAAAATTCAGTCAAACAAACCATGGATCCAGTACACAATTACTCACTTTGCCACTCCCAACAAAAGATCCTTATCATGTTTGCCAGCAATCCACCAATCGGGCATATCAGCCGATGTCACACACAATTTTAGTCTCTCATCCAGCTTCGGATGCGTTAAAATCTCCTCTCTAATTCTGGACAGTAAATCAAGTCGCTCCAAAGTCCTTCTCGCCTTCTCTTCGCTCACATGCTCAATTGTATTATCATAATTATTGTCATCAAGCGACAAACCCACTTGCTTCTTACACATTTGCACAAAATTCTTATAATAATCAATCAATTCGTCATCGGATTTTTTCTCCAATTTTGCCAATTGTTTAAATTTCACCCAATCGTATGCTTTCTTCTTCCGGTAATAAATGACACCGTACGTCGATGCAACACGGAAGAAATCACTCTCTTCCCGCTTCGTCCATCGTTTAGCAATCGTTGACTTCTCTTTCGTTTGTTGCTGTTCACGTAGCACCTGTTCCATTGCCTGTTTCCCTTGTCGTTCCATCTTCTGTAATGGTAAGTATCAAATTCGGCGATTTTTGTTAGGATTTGTTAGTAAAAAAATCAAAATAAACGAATCAACACCGTTATACAACACACCTACCTGTTTTTTCAACGCAGTTAGATTCAATTCAAATTTTTTATTATTAATTTATACAATTTAGAAATGTTTATAAATGAAATTATTTAATCTGTTAGTGGGGGGGAAGAGAATAAGAACAAACGGCTTATTACTTACCAACAAATAGAGGGCCAACTGTTGCAAATCCCATCCTTGAAGGCCTAGTGCGGCCGCTTCCCTTGGATCGAACTGTTGGGACACTTGAGCCAACGCAGCCAAAGGGGAGGACAGGGCGGACTCTATCGAGGGCTGCACAACACAGTGCATGACACAACTAACTAAACTACATCTCTTTCACACACAATTCCCATCAATGCTCACACAAATCGTACAAAAATCATCGATTGATATAAATCCACTTTAATGAACATTGATGTGATTGCAATACATGTGAAATTTCCTCTCTTTTTTTATTCATTTAAAACATAAAACAGCCACGCTCATGCGTGAGTGCACAATGAAAAATAAAATCGTCTTGGTAAATTTGAAGAAACATTTAAACAAGCATAAGCCACATTTCTTCCATTATATATGAATAGAAAATATTTATTTTGAACAAATAAACAAACTCTCTCTCTCTCCACTTACCTTGCTGGTCTTAGTGGTCGTTTGCATTTTCTGCTCCTCTTTACGGAAACTCCGCTGATACGAGGTAATCACACGTCGCAGTCTTGTATTCAAATCGGTTATTGTCGGCCATGGACTCTTGTCGCCATCGCCCGCCACCGCCTCATCCGTCCCATCCACATCCATTTGCTGGGAATCAGAGGCGGCCGATGGGCCCGGTGACGGTTCAGCGCCATCGTCCGCTTTCGACTTCAAACTACTCTCCTCATTCGTGTCTTCATCGTCAATGTCATCGTCATTGCTACAAAAACACCACCACAACAACATTAATCCAACAAAATCACATTTCAAATCAACAAAAATTCTGATCAACAATAAAATTAGTCTCTCTTACCTTGTCACAATTAATTGAAATAATTAAGGCTGTAGATTTATTATTAGGCATGCAATTTTATTGGTTAAAGGCAAGCTTTGCAAATGAAAATCAAAACATAATGGGGGCCAAACATTTAACAAAATCAAGAAAATCGTTAGTAAAAAGTATAAAGAAAATAGAGGCCAAATATATAGAGCGGTTCGTTCTGGAGCTTTTCGGGTTACAGGAACATTCTCCCGTTCTCTTCCAGCTCACTTCTCTCTCTCTCTCTCTCCAACTACTTACAGTGCAGGCGTGGGGGGTTGCATGTTAGAGGTTGCCATCTGGAGTTCACGATCTGATGGGGGGCCACAGCGGGACAGGAAACATAGGTTTGGATCTGTACGCATCGCCGTATAATTTTCATAGCCGTGCTTCCAAGTGCCAACTAGCAGAGACTTGTCACATTCCGTATCCCACCACACACTAGGCATTTGTTCCGTTACGGGAGGATAAATCGGCAAGGCACTGTAGAGGGATAATTTTTCAAATTTCAGCCAATTTCTTTTATTCGCTTTTATAATATTCAAATGAAAAAAAAAATATCAACAAAATTTCGTAGGCAAATTTTGAGAATTTTGAGTGCCATACCGTTTTCTTTTTTCGAATTCATTTCGTTCTCAATTTGAATTCTTTCTTTTTTATATGAGGGGTTTTTGGATTTAGGAACCAACAAATGGAACAGCAAACAGTGTTAATAACAAAAAAAAATAGTAATAATAAAACATCGTTTTTAAATTGAATCGTTTTCTGTTCTGTTCCAAATAAACAACATTTAAAACCATTTGAAAGACAGTGCCCTTTTTATTTTGTGAACAGAACAAAACACGAATCGCCTGTAAAAATTTGTTAAAATAATTATAAGCTTAAGCTGAATGTGGTGTAAAAATCAATGAGTATTATGTAATAAATATCTAAAATTAAATCATTTATATCCAATATGTATTTAGCCTAGCGCATGACTTTTATATATTTTTTTTGTTTCTTAAAGCAATTCATCATGCAATTAACAACATATTTAAAGCTATTTGCTCCCAAAATACAAATTCTCTTAAAATCGTTCTCCATTTTCTTTTTTAATTCTCATATTCCATTTGATCAAATTTGTTAGATAATTATGAATAAGAAGAAAAATACAAAATATATCTTACCTGTATTTGCAACTTTTATACAAACACTGTCTCATGATTTTATAAAAGTTACAAATGCTGATTAATTTTTTTATTTGGGGCATTTATTAATTTTTCTTGTTCTCATTCATATTCTTACCTTGCATGCACTCCATCTGCTATATGTTGCACCAAATCGCCAATTATTTCATGTTTTATGTAATAAAGCATTCGGACACGTAAAAGGACCCTGAAAACATAAAAATCATTCAACATTTTGCCACACCACAAAACCATTATCAATTAAATTTCAAATATTTAATCAGTTTTTATTTTGAGAAATCGTTTGTTTTCATCGAATATCTAAAATATTCTCTAAATTAGCATGTAAATCATCATTAATAACAACAAACTTATCATTATACTTAATAACAATACTCACTTATTCGCATGTCGACCCAAATGCTTCTTATAATTGTTCTCCAAAAATATGTCACCATCATACTTCTCATTCTTACTCCAATGATTCGGATCTGTAAGCGCAGCATGTCGACTATCCTTCACTTTTTTATTCTTATTCTTATTCCTTATACCCCTCGGCACCGGATCCTTTAAACCATGATGATTTCTCGATATCTTCTGTTCCCCATTCTCAGACGGTGCTATTAAATCCCATATAAAACTGCGTATCTTCTCATCGCCACGATAAAATCGCAAACAATACAACAATATCACACGGGCACAATCTTCCACATCCTGTTCACGCCAGCCTTTTCTCAATTGGGAATGATGCAAAATTTCCTGCCACCGTCCCCAACCGAACGTCAACAGACCACGTTCCACCATAAAACACTCCCGCCTCGCCCAACTTCCATACACAATTTCACCCCTCTCAACGCCATCTCTCGGGAAATAATCATCACTACGTAATTTCTTCTTCTTCAACTTATTCCGTCTGGATCGGATACCAATACCAAGTCCATCGCCCTCTGCATCCGAATCCGACGAACTCTCCAATTCGGACATATCAATTGCACTCTCATCATGTCCATACCGTTTAATTTGTGTACGTCTACGTGGCTCCGATATCACCAAATCCTCACTTTCATCCTTCTCTGTCGTATCAATGTCCGCTTTTTTCGCCCATTTATTCCAAAAATCGGGATCATCAATATTAATATCACTTCGATTGGCACTAGATGCAAAACTAGCTTTCGAAAATGTCGACCCCTTCTCCGATTCCATTGTGATCACTTGTGTACGTCTGGCCAATATCACATCAATATCCTCCTCGCAAAATTTATCACCATCATTCTCCTCATCCAACAATGCACCATATGCACCTTTCTTCAATAAATCCTCAATCTCTTTCTTACTCAACTGTTTACTACCAGCATCTTTACCACTTTGTGATGTATTCATACTTTGCAATATGGCCTTGTCTAAGCCCAATTTCAATGATGCTTTATCAAACATTTCACGTTCATATGTATTTCTACATAATAATCGATAAATTTTCACCATCTTCTGTTGTCCAATACGATGACAACGTGCTTGCGCTTGCAAATCGTTCTGTGGATTCCAATCACTGTCATATATAATCACCGTATCAGCTGCTGTCAAATTAATGCCCAAACCACCGGCTTTTGTACATAACAAAAACACAAATCGATCGGAATCCGGACGTGAGAATCGATCGATTGCCGCCTGACGTAAATTGCCCCGTATACGGCCATCAATACGTTCGAATGGATACTTTCTAAACATTAAATAATCTTCTAAAATATCTAAACAACGCACCATTTGACTGAAAATCAATACACGATGTCCATTCGCTTTTAATTTCGGCAATAATTTATCAATCAACACCATTTTACCACTGGAATTGATCAATGCTTTATAATATGCATCCACATCTTCACCATGTGACATTTTATAATCGTATTGTATCTGTTCTTCAGCACCATTCAATAAATATGGATGTATACAACATTTTCTCAACTCCATCATTGTATTCATTAAATTCGGTATATTCGCATGTGTTGTACCTTTTGATAAAAACGAGAAATTCCTCTCTAATATACCACGATAATATTTCTTTTGGATATTTGTCAATTCCACTTCAACAACTGTCTCCTCTTTCGGTGCCAACGATTTCTCTACATCCTCTTTCAAACGTCTCAACATCATCGGTTTCAATAAACATTGCAATTTCTGCACTTCATGTTCCGATTTCAATGCACCAAATTCCTGTATAAACAAATCGGAACTTGGAAATTGTTGTGGCTCCAAAAAATTCAACAACGAAAACAACTCATTCACATTATTCTGTAATGGTGTACCAGACAATAGTACACGATGCTCCAACGACAACTGTCTCAAGCCCTCCAACAATTTACAATTGCGATTTTTCAATCGATGCGCTTCATCGATCACACACACACGCCAATTAAAACCTTTCAAATCGGCAAAATCCGTCACAATTATCTCAAATGTCGTTATAAGTATATTAAATTTCGTTAAATCTTTTATCTGTTGGCCTTTATCATTTTTATAAAACATCTCATATTCCTGTATCATATTTCTACTAGCCGCTGAACCATGATACACAATCACATTCATTTCCGTCCAACTTTCAATCTCCCTTTGCCAATTTGGTATTGTACTTAATGGTGCAATCACCAAAAACGGACCTCTTATACCATACTCCCACACAGCATTCAAAAACGTCAAACTTTGTATTGTCTTACCCAAACCCATTTCATCAGCTAATATACAATTCCGTGAATTATACCATGAAAACAACAACCAATTCAAACCCTCCAATTGATATTCCCTCAAACTATTACCACCTTTATAAATTGGTGAATTATCCAATTTCATCCACATATCAGGCGTTGGACGTTTTTTCGGTTTCCATTTATCTTTCGATGGCAATTCACGGAATTTCTCATATTGTTTTATTTTTATTGGATCCACATCCTCCTCCAATTCCCATGTACAATCTTCATATTGCAATGAGCGCCATTTCACTAAATAATGTTTCACCACTTCATTTGTTGTCGGCTCTATATGCTCGGACATATCCAACACCCGATCCACTTCCGTATAATCCGGATTGAATGGTTCATCTTCTAAATTCTCAAATATATTCATTTGTTGTGCTTGTTTCTGTTTAAAACGTTTTATTTTATTTGCAATACGTTTATCACCTTTGTACAATTCCTCTTCCGTTTTCCATTCGCAATGTAAATAGGAGAAATTACGATATTTCACATAAAATTCTTCAACCTCTTCCATTTCCTCGTCGTTCTCTTCCCCATCGGGTTTCTCTTCACTTTTCACATCCTCCTTCATTTCACTCTCCGCCTCGTCCTCTTTCTTTTCTTCTTCTATCTCTTTTGGTTTGGTCTCTTCATCGCTCTTCTCATCCTTCTCCTCTTTAACCGATTCCTCTTTCTCTTCCGGCTCATCTTTAACTTCCTCTTTCTTTTCCTCTTTCTTTTTCGCTCTTTTCACCACTCTAGACAACATCACATGCTGCACAACCATCGAATCTTCTTCATTCGTATTCACATACACATAATTCATTTTATTCGATGCCTCAATTGAATTCTCTTCCGCATTTACTGCAACTGGTGCCGGTATCGGCATTGGCGGTGTGGCCGGTACAACTTGTTTCTTATTTTTCGGTGTAACCGGTGTCTCATCATCCGAAAATCTCAACATCACATCATCAATATACTTTTTCCTTTGCGTATTTCTAGCCGAACGTCGTTTCGTTGTCGAACTTTCCGGATCGTCGGGCGGCGATGGTGGCGGTGTACTGGCCAAATCCTCCCCTTCACCATCCGATTCATTATGTTGTACACCTTTGCGTTTACGTGTCTTCGCACCCAGTGCACGACTCTTCGCTTTTGTCGACACCACTTTCTTGCTACCTTGTCGCGGTTTCTTTGATCGTTTCGGCAATTCACCAATACCCGCCGGACTTGGCACATCCTCAAATGTGTACTCATCTTTCTTTGTCATCTCCTCGGATTCCGGGGCCTCTTCACTATTCGTCTGCGAATCGGCTTGCACCAATTCCGATTGATCCGCTTCCGATATCACTTTGGCCGTATCTGATATCGCTCCACTCGACGGTTCACACGAACTTTCCCTTTTCGATAATGGATAATTCGATGCCTCATCCGAACTCTCTACAGACTTATTAAACGAATCATCCATTGTCTCATCACCCAATTCGCCCAATTTCTTCTTTCTCACATATTTCCGTTTCACTTTATGCTCTTTCGGCTCTTTCGGTTCACGTTTCTTACGTTCTTTTCGCTCTTTCGGCGATTTCGGCTCTTTGGACTTTTTCGATTCGCGCGGTTTACGGATCTTCAATTTTTTCTTCTCCTCCATTTCACCGCTCATCGATTCAATGCCCAAATCGGCCAAATCGGACATTTCATTTGGTAAACCGGCACCGGGCGTTACAAAGTCCTCCGACACAGGCAACTGTGACGACATAATTGGCGACAACGATTTCTCACCTTTCTTCTGTCGCGCTTTCTTCGTTCTTGGTGCACCTTTGCCTCTGCCTCTGCCCGTCGTACTTGTCACTTGTGGACTATCGATCATCGGTGTTGTAAACATTGGCGATTGTAAAATACATTGCGCACCACCATTACATTGATCGTTCGCCTCGTGTTGTGCCAATAAATTCAGTCTTTCTTGTAAATGTGCGATTTTCTCTTGATGTTCCGGCGCCGGTGGCATACAATACAATTCTTGTAATTGTTGTTGCAATGCGGCACGCTCTTGATGATGACTAATTGGCGGTTGGTAGCCGATTTCCGGTTGTGGTGGCATCATATTCGCATGCAACGGTCTATTCATATTTAACATTTGATTTGTCTGATCAAACATCTGATTATTACTGATTGGGGATGTTGTTTGTTGTGGTTGCTGTTGTATTGGTGTCGGTGATTGTGTATTGGAGGAATGCGATTGTGTTGGCTCACCACTAAATGTGCTATTTGGCAAATTTTGTACTGTCTGCTGTTGGGATTGTTGTTGCGGTGAGTGCACCGTTGACGAACTCTCCGTCTTACTCGATTCTGGCATTGATTCTTGCGATATACTATTATCTTGATTAAATATTGATGTCATATTCGATTGTACTAAATCATCCATTTTATTCACTTTCTGTATCGGCTCCGGTTCACTATAACCCGACATACTAGACACACAATTAAAATCGGTAAAATTCGTTGTGGTTGTTGTTGTATTTATTTGACTTTGTGTCGGTTGTTGTAATGATGTATTTGTATTCAGTTCATCTAATTTCAATTCATTATTCGATGATGATAGACTAATTTCCTGATTTGTTATATTATCATCGGTTGTTGATGTTGGTGTCGGTGTGGGTGGATGCGACGGTATCGATGCTACTTGTGTCGGCACATTTAAATCGGGATTTGTTGTACTTGTTGGCATTTTATCAGGAATACTTGTTGTCGGCGATTGAACTGTTGCAAAATCATTTTGGCTACTTACAGGCAACGGCTGCTGTTGAGGCGGTTGTACGGACGGTGGCGCTGGCGCTTGCTGAGGCGGTGCTTGATGTAACGTGTCATGAGATGGCGCCACATTACCCATATCTGGCAGAGATGTGACCTTTTGCTGAATATCATTACGTAAATCATCTGTAAAACCAACATTCGGTGGTGTTTGATGTAAATTGCCACTTGGTAGATTACTTGGTGGTAATTGTTGCGTTGTTGGTGGTATGGGCTGCGGTGGTTGATGGTCCATCATTAAACCACCATTCAAATTCGACATGTGATGCTGTTGTTGTTGCTGCTGTTGTGGCGGCGGCGGTGGTGGAGGCGGCTGCTGTCTACTTGGCTGCTGTTGAGGCCACTGTTGCTGTTGTTCGGGCATTTGAGTGCGCATTTGCATTGCTGGCGACAATGGATTCTGCGGTGGTCCCAATGAGTTTCTTTGATAAGTCGGATAATCGGTTGCATTCGTACTTGCTGGCGGCATGACCATTTGCTCCAGCGCTTGCAACGTACTTTGTTGCTGCTGTTGTTGCTGTGAATAAGACATTTGCGTTTGATTACCAGGCGGTTTGGCAGACGTCGGCCTTGGACTGAGTGTGGACTGTTGCATTTGTTGATGAGTTTGCATGTTATTTGGCTTGGCAGGCGACATTACCGGCCGGGGCGACATTTGTGGCGGCGCTGGTGGCGGCCTGGGCGACATTTGCGGCCTTGGTGACATTTGTGGCGATAACTGAGGGAATGGGGCACGATACTGTGGACTTGCATTGCCCATCGCACCACTTCCAGCTTGATTTGCGTGTTTCTGCTGTTGGTATTGTTGCGGTGGTGGCGGTGGTGGGGCGGACTGTACTTCCATTGGCCGTTGCATTGATTGGTGCGGCTGTTGGCCGTAACCCATCGACACTGGATGTCCCATGGGGTTCTGTGTAGGTGGCGGCGGCGGTGGGCCAGCTTGATGGCCCTGATTATGACTCACATTGTGGGTCGTCTGACCCATATGACCTTGAAAACGAACTACGTTTTATGAAATCAAACTGTTTCATTTATTAGCGACAATTTTCTACAGCAAGCGAGTTCGGATCGGACATTCTGAGTGCTTTTTAAAACCATTTAGATACGAAACATAAAACGTTATACTTCATTGAAGTTAAGTTTTGATGTCAATTGAAAACATTAATTAAGTAAACCTGAACTATAAACTTCATATCGTCCAATGAGAATTGACGTCGTTCTTATGTGAAAATTAAAATGATCAATACATAATAAAAAATATTATTTACTACGTTTATATTTTAAATTAATAATGAAATCACAACTTTGGCGAAAGCACAGCATTTTTTAATAGAAATCTGTATCAAATGTCCTGCATCCCAACTTACCAATCGCATCACACACCAATCACACATTCCACTAACCTGCATTCGGTCCTGGATGACCTGTCGGATGTCCCAATGTCTGCGGATGACCCATCTGACCATATTGTTGCGTTTGCGGTATACCCATATCCATTTGATGATGCGTTTGCGGATACTGGTGCTGATGTGGTAATCTCTGATGCATATAGCCACCGTAGCCTTGATTAGCCGCTGTCGGATAAGCCGTCCCTTGCGGATAATGCGGCGTGTGGCGCTGTTGCATTTGATAGCCCGCTTGCGGATGAGGCTGTTGCATCATTGGATGTTGTGGTGTGGGTGGGAATTGTTTCTGTTGTTCTTGTTGATGTGTTGGATAAGCAGTCATCGGCTGTTGACGTGCATACCCGCCCATCTGACCATATCGATGCATTGGATAACCACCACTAGCACTATGCTGACCCCAACCGCCATGCATACCGCCCGTGGCGTCCGTTAAACCGCCACCGGCCACTTGTAGATCGGGCATTGAGTACATATTGTCCGTTTGGTATGGATATTGGCCCGCTTGCGGTGGTGGTGGTCCAGGTGGTCGGGCCATTTGTCGTTGATGTGGATAGGCGGTGCCGGGCGGCGGACCCATTGGCCTATCCGTGCCATATCCTTGCGGATACAGACTTTGTGCAGCTGCAGCCGAATTCGGATCCATGTGATGGTGATTTGAGTAATCTGTATTACCACCAAATGACGCCAATTTTTGCAATGGTGTCTCTTGTTGTTGTTGTTGTTGTTGTGATTGTTGTGCCGTATACGAATTAGTTTGTTGTTGTGATTGAGATTGTTGAGATTGTGATTGAGTTTGTGGTTGCTGTTGTGCCGTTGTTGTATTATAGGCCGATGATGGTGCATTTCGTGCCCCAGTCACCGTAGGGTCAAAGTGTTCACTGCCCAATTCGGGCAGGCCATCCAGCATACTAACATTTCCATCTTCACCGAACAAATCGTATGAGTCCATCGCTTTAAGCGGCACATATCGACTCTTTATTAATTTTCATCGCAGCCACTACAGCATATCTGAATCAAAAAATAAACAGAAATTAATTTAAATAAACTTGGAAAATGGCTGCAACTGTAGGCAACCAGAAATACAATTATTTATAAAAAAATCAGTATAAATGTAAAATTTGTACTAAAAAAACACTAAAATCTAGTAAAACAAAGCAAATTTTTATCATTAACTTTCTTCCTAATTTAAATTCACCCAAAAAACTAAATTTTTATGGAAAACATAACCTAGAAAAAAATTTACCATCTAACCTACAGCGAAACAATTGGAAACAATAAAACCAGTAATAATTATTAATATCAAACTTTCACCAGCAACAATAATAATGTGTAAAAAATGCATTTATATGTAATTTCACCATTACGTTGAGTTTATATTAAAACTAAAGGGGAAAAGCTATACGCTTATGTGTATGCAAAAAAACCATCAGCAATACAACTTTTCACCCTCCAGTCTCAATCATTAGTCAATAAAATCATTGGTGGCAGTATGAATGAATTTTTCCGTAGGATATAAAATACGAATAGAAGACCGAAAGAGGAAGTCTAACCTCACAAAAAAAATCAATAACAAGCGAAACAATTTCAATAATCATCAGAAATCTAGTGAGTAAAAAATTAAATTAAAAATATACATATAACCATAGCAACATACATAAAAAAAGAGAGAGAGAAGGGTGGTCTGTTAGTGATTTGACAATTATATATTTTATATACATACATATGTATATAAAGACACATATACAGAGAGAGTCGGTTTGGAAAACGAACAGGACAGAAACAACAGAAGAGAAGATGTGCAGCAAAAGGTAATTACAGAATTGATTAGCGACTGGGGAGGCAGAACTAGAAGCCAAATCCCTGCAATACACATTCTCACACACACACACACATTATACATAGATATATGTATACATTCTACATTCATATACATATATGTATATATAAATTATTGGTAAATATGGAAAAAACACTTTTCAATAACAAAAATCCAGCCATCATTATCCGTTACTTGTATTTTGTTTAACGACATTTCACGAATCCAGGCCTACTAAATGATAACGATTATAATAAATAATTATACGTCAAATATCATGAATCGAGTAGCCGGCGTATTAAAGAACAATGAACCTTACGCGACCGCCATTTAAGAGATATGTATGTGTCCATCAATTTTAATTTCACTGTTGATGTATAAAATATCTACCCACAAATATTATGTATACAACTTACATTTCGATAAAGAAACAGTAACAAAAAACAGTAAATATAGTTGATATTTTGCAAATATGAAAAATTTGATGTTCGTCTGTTTCACATACACAAAATACTTGATTATTAAAATACTAATGAGTGGAAAAGAGAGACGTATTTAATTGGTTAGAATAATACAGTTCCAGTTGTCGAAAATACAACCAATCAGGTGATATATTTTATAGAAATGTTGATTTTCTGTACGACTGGCCAATAGGAATTGAATGGCGGATTTTTCATGGCAATCTCGATGCGAAAAAATCATTGAATTTTTCATCAATGTCTTTTTTTCCGACATTTTTCATACGAATTGCATTTTTATATGGAATAAACTAGATTTCCATCCACTTACCAATAGACACGACGGTCCGTCTCTTTCTTTTCTATAAAATTGTGTATATGTGTATGTATATAAATGTATGTGTGCTTGCAAACTCTCGTTTTCACCAAAACATCACAAAACACTAAAAATGCACCGTAAAAACAAAAGAAAACACTTTACTATTAGTACATTAGCATTATTTTATTTAATTGTTTGTTTAGTTTATCATAATTTATAAGAAATTTTTATATAATTGTATGAAAACGGCACGTATTTAATGTGTACTCCATTTTATCATTACGCTTCTTTGCTGATTGACTGCTTCTTCTTGCTTATGCCATCGGTGCTGCCATCTACAACGCGAGGCGCGCCACATTCAAATTTCCAACCACACATTCCTATATAACTTTTATTAAAACATCAACAATTTTTGTACAAACATTTATTGTTTGGATTTTTTTAAAGCTGGTTCAATGTCCATATTGCTTTCCTCCTCTTTCTCGCTATCATCTAAACAAATGACACTGTCATTCTTTTCATTGTTGCCATTCGTTTGGTTTTCCTGTGCATTTTGAACAAACATCACCGATTTTCCATGCCGGCGACCAACTAAAACACGCAATTTTCAAATACAATTATCTTATCTACATTACAATTGCTTACTGGAATTTAGGATTACTTGTTTGGCACATTTCTCTATTGAATTTCTGCACTGGTGTTGATTTAAGCCAAATATTAAACCTCTAAAAGACAATTACAGACAATGAATGGTATTTAAGTGATTTCAGTGATATAAATACAAATTTATAACATCGTAGGCTCCTCTGAGTTGAATTGGATCGATGGCACCACTCGAAACGATAATATTTCTCGATTTTGCATACATGTGGAACATGTGAGCTGTTTGGATAACATTTCTTCTTTTCACACGACTTTCTATTGCTGGACTGTATTGTATTTCGAAATGGTATCCCTTCTGTTGCAGTTTTTCTAGTGATTTACGTTTTAATTTGATAAATTTATTTTCTGGGTTAAATGTTAATATATCCACTTCGACAGAGGAACAGGCAAAAGTGAATGCTTCATTGGTTTGTGGCTCTATGGCGACAATATGATATTTTTTATAATACGGCGAGGCAAACTGAAAAAATCAAACAGTTTAGTGAATAATTTTGTGAATATGTTTTGGGAGGTGATTTACAATTTTATGTAAATTGGAGCCTTTACTGAAAGCGATTGTGAGGCGATTAAAGACATGGAAATGTTTTAAATTTAATTTCTCCACGGTTTTTTTTATGAGATTGAGGTTATGTGGTAATGGTAGAATTTCAACGTTTTCTCGTGGTTCACCTTTTTTCTTCTTTTTCTTTGAATCGAAATTTTCGTCGTTTAATCTTTGGTCTATTGCTATTGTTCTATATCCAACTGAAAAGGTTAATTTATTATTAAAAAGTAGATTATTTTCATTTTTGTCTCTTACAGTCATAAATTGTTTGTAAGGTTTTTTCAACACGTTCTGGTACAAAGCATGCTTCAGAAATACACAAGTCGTAAAAACTTTGCGTATCAAACATTTTTCCAATATAATTAACAATAATTATTCCTTTTTCGATATTTTAAGAACCTAAAAACATAACCAACAAAAATAACGTTTATTTATTTAAACAAAAACAGAAACCTGTATTATTTTTTTTATTACACACTAGATGGCACTTCATCATACGCAGGCGCTTCATTGTCACTTCTGCCAACACCAAAACGTTGTTGATTGAAAAGATAAACAAAGAGTAAAATTTTTATTATGGAAACAGATAACAACGACAAATTTGATATTCGAAAACTACACGCTAAATTTACGGAGGCCTTAACAGAAGACGATGATGTATTACTTGCCTTATATCTTGAAGGATTCAATGAAATCGATAAGTAAGTGCTTAAGAACTCACCCCTGCCATATAAATGGATGGTCAACATTTCCTTGTAGGTTTTTCCTTCTAATGGGCACAATATTCGGTTTTGTAAGTTCCGATCTACAAGACAAGGTGAATATCATTAAGAATTTCCTTAAAAATGAGGAAACATCGGACCAGTTCACAAGTGCAAAACGAATGATTGAATATGAAAAGGAGAATGATTTACTACATAAAAAGGGCTACGTGTCTGGCAGTCGTACATTACTTCGATTACATCGTGGCCTTGATTTCATTTACCACTTCCTACTGAAACTAAAGGATCTTAAAGACGAAGACCATACATCGTGTTCTTGTCGAGAAGCGTACGATGACACTTTGGCCCATCATCATTCCTGGTACATTAGAACAGGGGCAAAATTGGCAATGCATGCACTGCCCACACGTGAACAGCTGTTCATACGTGTTTGTGGCGATATGAACAACATTCAGGCCCAATTAGACATTTTACCAAAGACTTTGGAAACTATCAGCCAAATACATAAGAGAATCGACAATCTTTATACTTTACACGATTTGCATTCGTTGCCCTAAGAGGCTCCTCGATCTTTATCTATGATATATCATTCCATTTACCTGCCTTTGTATGTATAATCTCAGTTCCAGGATGGACCTAGTACTATATATTGGATGTGCTACTTATCGGTGCTTGTATATGTATGTTAAATACACTTTTAATTTTTAATATATGTATATACTTTTAATATATACCTATGTACATATTTTGTATCGGATTTAATCAGATAACATTTTATATCTTATGTATATTGCAATTTTTGATTAAAAAATGGTCCTTGTACGCTAGTTTAAAAATCTAGCACCAATAGAGGACGCCACTTGCAATAACTGTCAATTCGTATAACCTAACCTAAGTTAATGTCTTGTTTTGGTAAATTTTTAATTTTTGTTATTTCTAAAGTACATACAATGCAAATTTATACAATATTGATCTCATCTTTATTTATTCTACAAACTTTAACTTACAATTACAGCAGTATTAATTTACCAGACATTCACATTCCGTATTATTTCTCACTTTTTCCAAATGTGGCAAACGAATGCTCACAAGATCCTGAATGTCCATATAAAGAATATTTAAACAACACCAACAACAAATGTTGGGGATATGAGCATAATTGTAAATGGAAGGACCAGTATTTAATTCCCTCATGTCCCGGAGATCATAAGGGTTGGGTGAAAACAAAATTCGATCAAAAGAACACATTCTACACTCAAGCTGACTTTGGTTACATTAAACAACAAATAAGGGAGATGCAACTGATGTGCGAACCTCTGTTCCCCGACGACAGTTCCCTTGAATGTTCAGAACATTTACGTTTCTGTCGTGGTCGAAATTTAATGTTAAATTTCACCTCTTTACTATCACGCAGTGATCCAATACGTTATAAAATGGATGTACTCAAAGAGGGCGAAATCGGTGGCTATTGTGACTTTCACAAACATAAACTGGATGTACAAGCCGACCACATAAGCCCATTACAAAGTTGGGGTCCTGAATTGAGGTATTTTACAAAACTTAATCGTAGACCAATATTAGAAGGAGACTGTGATGTAGTTATAGAAAAACCCACTTTTATTATGAAAATTGATGCTAGTATGTACTCTTTTTTTATGGAAATGTTGTATCTATTAATTATAAATCTTGTACAGGATTTTATTGAAAAAATCTAATCATTCTTTTTATTTTTAGCAGTCAATATGTACCACCATTTTTGCGATTTTTTTAATCTATACGCTTCATTACACCTGAACGCCACACAACCAGATGCTTTTTCAACGGACGTTCACATTTTAATCTGGGAAACATACAATTATCGTTCCGCATTCGAAGAAACATTCGAAGCATTCACTGACCATCCAATATGGGATTTAAAAACATTCCGTGGCGATACTGTGTGTTTCAAGAACGTTGTCTTTCCATTGTTACCACGAATGATTTTTGGATTGTATTACAATACGCCGATTATCTATGGATGTGAAGGAAGCGGTCTGTTTCATGCGTTCACGAATCACATTTTGCATAGATTGAAAATCCCTTTCCACCAACGTGGAAATAAGCAAGTCAAAATACTTTTATTGAGTAGAGATACGAAATATCGTCGGATTTTAAATGAAAACGAGTTGTTGGATGCCATTATTGCTGATCCGGGGTATTCGGTACAGAGAGTTGTTTATGATAGGAATATTCCATTTAAAGAGCAGTTGGAAACCACGCGAAATGCTGACATTTTGATTGGCATTCATGGGGCTGGTTTAACACATTCGCTGTTTTTGCCCGATTGGGGGACTGTTTTTGAATTGTAATTACTCGATTTATTATAATACCACATACTCAACTAATTTTGTTTTAGATACAATTGCGAGGATCCAAGTTGCTATCTGGATTTAACTCGTTTAAGAGGACTAAAGTATATCACTTGGGAGAATTCGAACAAACTGAAACAAATCGAGGATGTTAGTAGATTTTCAACATGAATTAAACTCTTTTATGATTGAATTTTTGTCTGTTAGGGCGCTTACAAGGGCGGTGCACATGCAAAATTTGCTAATTACGAGTTTGATGTCGACGAATTCGTACGATTAGTTAAAAAGGCTGCAGATCATGTAAGAAACCATCCGAAATTTAAAGATGCTTTTATCAAGGGTGAAAAACAAGTTCATGATGAACTGTAAACTGAAATCAACTTAATTTATTACTAAATACTCATTAAAATGTGATTTTTTAATTGATAGGTTTAACGAATTTTTTTATTAAAAAATTTACTTACAAAAAAAGTTTGATTACAATTTTAATTTAATTTGTTTCTCATATAAAATACTTACAATCAAACAGTTTATAATCATGTACAGAAAAATAATTGCTAAACTCCAAGACGCATTCAATTGCAATGTGTCGACACTCAAGTTTATTAAACCAGTTAAAATATTGCTGAAGAGGAAAAACGGTAAGGCGTTGTAGTTGATTGCTTGAAAAATGTATGAAGTGTATACAAAGTGTGGTAATTTCCGCGCAAAAACAGTGTCCTGAACAATTTCAAACAGAGCCGCAATACAGTTCATAAAATTACTGATAAACAGTATCCAAAAACAGAATGCAGCGTTTGCGAGTCGTCGAGAAATGCCGAAATTATGGTAAGAAATCATTGTTGCTATGTATAATAATACTGATAAACTAGCCATTTTAAAAATGTTCTTCCACTTGTTGGTTTCTGTTTTTCGCACATCTAACAGATACCCAAAATACACCGAAAATAGGTACAGACTAATGTAACCGAGTGAAGAGACTAAACCTTCACGATTCGCCGTGATAAAACTGTCTCTTTTTCCGGTGTTCAGGACGAAATTTTGTAATCCCGACTGTAAAAGTGCCTCATGTGCTGCTAACAATGCGATTGCATTGATTATGATGTACTTTACACGGACGACATTTAGAATTAATGAAGTGAACAGTTTTGTGACTGCTAAAGTTATGAAAAAGTTCCAATGTACACCATATTCTGACACTGGTACCGCATAGTCCGATTGTTTAGTGACGAAAAATCGCACACCACCCAAAACCAATAACGGAATGATACTTTTGATTGTTTTCTTAATGGAGTTCCGTTGTCCTTTCAATTCGGGGGCGACTAAACCGTTTGCAAATATGTACAGTCCTACACCCACATCCATTAAACTGAAACCGAATGTTTGTGTTTTGGCAAATTTTCTGGGGAATATGCGAAAGTCAACAGCGAGGATGGCGATCACAGTTGAAAGACTGCAAGCAGCACGAAAGTTTGTCACATAAGGCTTTGTGTGTTCCATTTTACGTGGGTTTCCCTTTGTGTTCAATAGACTGATGAATAGTATAAGGATGACTATTGCAGCGATGGATGTTAGTAGCAGTTCCTCCATACGGTCAGAGAGAATTGTGATGTGCAGAACTGTTAAGACGACGGTGAAAAGGAATTCCACGATGAATGTACTTAGTTTGTTCTCGGTGAAAAAGGAGAGTACCAACGAGGACATTGTTGAACCAACAAAGGGGTATATCACTGATGGGAAAATTGCCATTATTGTGTCGTATGGAGTGGTACCATTTGAATGCATGTACTCGTTGCGAAAAGATTTGCTACTTGTTGGCTCACCCATTTTTTTTCAATTTTTTAGGGAGTTGATGTTAACTGAGAGGATGCCGATGCCACACTTTTAACTGAACTTTTATCATGGGTTATTATTGATTTAGAGATAGGATAATTATGGTAAATATTGTAAGGTAGGTGACACATGTTATTTAAAAAAAAACTGAATGTTATTCCTATTGATTTTTTTGGATTGAAACAGGTGGGACGACCACCCCCGTATATTTAAAAATACATATATCAATTTTGATTGTGGTCAAATAATAAAGATTTTTAATTATAAAACCTAACCTTAAATTAAAATTTCAAAACAAAAATTTGTATAGATTTCTATAATTCTATAGTTGGCAGCATTGTCTACTCTTGAATCGAATGATAAAAGTTATGCGATTTTCCATGTTTTTAGAGGGTTTTCACGCTGCAACTACCCCTTCGACGGCGATTTGAAAAATGAGAATAAGCTTATTGTATGTATTTTTGCCGGGGAATCGAATGGTGAAAGTTGCAAAGTGCGACACTTTATAGTTTTGGAGAAAAACGCGTTTTTCCATGTTTTATGAGGGTTTTCACCCTGCAACTTCCCTTTCGACGGCAATTTGAAAAATGAGAATAAGCTTATTGTATGTATTTTTGCCGTGGAATCGAATGGTGAAAGTTGCAAAGTTCGACACCTTATGCTTTTGGAGAAAAACGCAATTTTCCATGTTTTATGAGGGTTTTCACCCTGCAACTTCCCTTTCGACAACAATTTGAAAAATGAGAATAAGCTTATTGTATGTATTTTTGCCGTAGAATCGAATGGTGAAAATTGCAAAGTGCAACACCTAACAGTTTTGGAGAAAATCGCGATTTTCCATGTTTTTAGAGGGTTTTTACCCTGCAACTACCCCTTGAACGGCGATTCGAAAAATGAGAATAAGCTTATTGCATGTATTTTTGCCCTAAAATTGAATGGTGAAAGTTGCAAAGTGCGACACCTTATACTTTTGGAGAAAAACGCGATTTTCCATGTTTTATGAGGGATTTCACCCTGCAACTTCCCTTTCGACGGCGATTTGAAAAATGAGAATAAGCTTATTGTATGTATTTTTGCCGTAGAATCGAATGGTGAAAGTTGCAAAGTGCAACACTTAACAGTTTCCGAGAAAAACGCAATTTTCCATGTTTTTAGAGGGTTTTCACGCTGCAACTACCCCTTCGAGGGCGATTCGAAAAATGAGAATAAGCTTATTGTATGTATTTTTGCCGTAGAATCGAATAGTGAAAGTTGCAAAGTGCAGCACCTAACAGTTTTCGAGAAAATCGCGATTTTCTATGTTTTTAGAGGGTTTTCACCCTGCAACTTCCCTTTCGACGGCTATTCGAAAATGAGAATTTGCTTATTGCATGTATTTTTGCCGTAAAATCGAATGGTGAAAGTTGCAAAGTGCGACACCTTATGCTTTTGGAGAAAAACGCGATTTTCCATGTTTTATGAGGGTTTTCACCCTGCAACTTCCCTTTAGACGGCGATTTGAAAAATGAGAATGAGCGTATTGTATGTATTTTTGCCGTAGAATCAAATGGTGAAAATTGCAAAGTGCAACACCTAACAGTTTTCGAGAAAATCGCGATTTTCCATGTTTTTAGAGGGTTTTCACCCTGCAACTTCCCTTTAGACGGCGATTCGAAAAATGAGAATAAGCTTATTGTATGTATTTTTGCCGTAGAATCGAATAGTGAAAGTTGCAAAGTGCGACACTTTATAGTTTTGGAAAAAAACGCGATTTTCCATCATTTTAGAGGGTTTTCATTTGTCTAGTTCTCGGGTTGCCAATTCACACCGGTATTATCGTATCGTACAATCAAGTTAGTGCAAGTAACTTTTTATTTGTTTGTGTACAAAAGTCGCAAAGAATATTTTTTATTGTAAAAATGGATTTACAGGATCTGTATTTAGATCCAGTTGAATTTTTCCAATTATTCCACATCCTTATTGATGAGCCAGAATGTAACAAAAACCTAACAGTAAGGATTAAAATTCCCGTACACAATTATTGTGTTAAATAATAAATGATTCAGATATCACCCTCTGAATTCAACAAAGAAATGAAACTAACAACAAACGAACGTTTAAAGCAACTCTGTAAACCGTCCCGAAGACATAGATTGCTGCCAGAGGTTTCGTTCAGTCGTACTCCTGATGTGGTGATTTTTCAAAATTTTCTTCAAGGAAAGACTTACAGTACCCAACTTGTCCTACAGAATACACGAGATGTAAGTTGTGTTTTTGATCCTCAAAATAACACTAACGTTAACTTATTTTTAGGTGTCAATGTACCTAACTGTCCACTTTGACAACACCCCACACTTCCAAGTTTCAACCTCTAAAAGCGTTTCTTGTGCCAAAATAGCCCCTGGAATGCAATTTATACTCACAATCACATTTTCACCCACAAAACTATGTGATTATAGGGCAGAGATATCATTTACTACCGAAGAAGAACAATTTTCAGTCTTCATTTATGGTAAAGTGGTGGTTCAACAATAGAAATACCATTTTAAAAGAGTTTACATTCAGGTTTAATGCCCAGACCGCTGCTAAACATTCCCGATCAAATAAACTTACCGAAAACATGTACTAAAATGACTGTTGATGAGAGATTCATAATTTCCAATACAAGTGAAATGAATGCAAATTTTCAATTAAAATCCACTTCCCCATTTAATGTCGATCCACCAGAAGCTTGTTTATTACCGAAAACATCCCAACAGTTTCAGATCTCTTGTGTCAGCTCGGTTATAGGACAATGCAATGGCAATCTAATCATCACGTTTAATGATGGAATTGAATTAACTGTGGATTTAGAATGCGAATTTTTTAACTCTACTATCATTTTTGATAAGCAGTACTTGAGGTTTCCAGAAACGTATATAACATTAAAAAACTACGATTATTTAACCGTATCTAATGAATGCGACCAAGTGATTAAATTCCATTGGCGTTTATACAAAGATTCCAAAGAAGATGAGCAATTTTTGAACAAACTAGCATTAAACCTAAATGGAATGAAAGAAAATGAACTTCATCGCTATAAAAAATTGGATTATTTAGAGGTAGTCGATTCTAAAACCCATCAAGTCATTTACGATCGCATATACACCGATGAAATTAAGGAATTGGATGAAAACGAAATCATTTTAACGTACAAGAACTCTTTTTTTCAAATAATTCCTCTACAAGGAGAAATATTACCCAAGAAATCATTTACATTTACAATTATATTTGCCCCTTGTAAGAAGAAATCTTACGAGAGTTGCGCTTATTTCGATGTAACAGGCCAAGATACTCGCATACCGTTTACACTCTTTGGCGATTGTCTGGGTCCATCTGTATCTTTTAATGTGAAAGAATTTGATGTAAAAGACACCTTTATTTACGGTCGGTACTGGTATGAATTAATCGCTGTTAATAATGGACCGATTCCGGCTCATGTTGAATACAATGAAAACCCTTCCAAATTTGGTGGTAAAATTTCTTTTCATCCAGGAAATGTTAAGTTACTTCCTGGGAAGCAATCGACAATTCTTTTAGAGTTTTCCACTAGAATTGAAGGGCGATTTGTTGAAGATATTCAATTTGTTATTAAAGAATCTCAAGAAATTATTCACATTGTTTTCAAGTAGGTAAGAAAAAAAGTTTTTCTAGTGGATTTATTTGGACTGTTTTAGGGGAAATGCTGTTTGTCCGTTACTTACAATCACTGATGATGAGGTTGATTTCGGTGTCGTCGCTTACGGTAAGTTATCTTCCTTTAATTTTCTATTTAAGTAGTTTTTTTAATTTGGTGTAGGTCGGGAAATATGCAGAAATATCACTTTATGTAATGAAACAGACGTGGATATTAAATTTACAGTTTTTATAGCTGATACTATTAGTAGTTACGGTCATTATCTCAGTTCAGATGAGCTTTCGTTTATTGCTCCATCTGCTATTAAGAAAAACTCTTTTATACAAACACGATTGATACTACAACCGAATGTAGTACGTGAAAATCGGACGGTGTTAGTGTTAAATATGTTTGGCATGAAGCAAAACAGTGTTCAACTGCCTATAAAATATAATTGCAAGTGTCCCGAAGTGATTTGCATACCAGAGGAGATTGATTTAGCGAATTGTTACCTACACAAAGAGTACTCTTTTGAGTTAACACTTAAAAATCACTTGGACATCGGAGGAAAATTTCATTACGAGGTTTTTCCGTAAATCTTTGCAAAATCGTATTTTTAATGCATTTTAATGTAGATTGAGAGGAACAATGACGACGAATCGCAAGTGGAAATTGAGTTGTCACTTAATAATGAATGCATTAAACCGCTTGAACAAAAAATTATTAAATGCAGATTAAAAGTGAATCAATTGGGTTTGCATTACATTGAATTGAGGTATACTTGTATAATCGACGGGTTGAAAATTGTTTTAATTGGGAGCCTTACAGGTTTTTGGTAAATGGCACTTTGTCACCATCTATTTGTAAAATTACGTGTTTTGGCCAAGGGCCGATTGTGACCATTGAACCACCGGATGTACTTCATTTTGGGGAAGTAGAATTGCTGAAGAAAATATCTAAACAAATGGAATTTAAGAATTTTTCTGAAATTCCTGCCAAAATCACTTTAACTACTGTAAGAATCATGAATTTATCAATGAATTAAGTGCATTTTTTGTTTCTTTAGAATCGTAATTATATTAAATTAGGAGAGAATGAATTGGTGATAAAAGAAGGCAGTATTGTAAAGGTTTCAGTAGAAGTTTTATTGAAAAATGTTGGAACCTATCGGGGTACTATATCGATTTCTGTAAAAGACGGTTCAGATTTCGATGTTGATGTGATTTGTAAAGGAATTGGTTCGCCAATTTTCATTACATCTAGTTTTATACCAGAAAGACACTTTGGACAATTATTGACCCATAAAAGACACATTTATGACATTGAATTTGTGAATTATGGTAAAATCGACTATCAGCTTCTATGTAGCGGAATTAAAGATCCAAAACATGTTAAAATGGGACCGGAAGAGAATAGTAAGAAGTCGATCATGTCATTTCAGCCAAACTATTTCATTTTATCACCTGAAAAACGAAATGTTGTTCAAATTGTTGTCTTTTCAACTAAACAACTGGACTTTGAACAAGAATTTTTTATTTGGGCACGCACGAAATTCTCCCATTTGGAATTAGTAAAAAGTATAACACTAAAAGCTGCCCTCGTTGATCCCACGTTGAATTTTTCAACTCGATTATTGTCTTTTAACAAATGTATTGGAGTTAAGGATGACGAATGTAAAGAACATTTGAGTGAAGTTGTAACGATTAAAAATATTCTCGAACTTCCATTAGAAATTACGTTAAATATGAGTGAAGATTTTTGTGTGGAGTTCGATGATAAACTTTTGGATTCTATACATTTGATAATTCCTTCAAATAAGACCGTCAATTTGAATGTAGTTTTTGTACCACCAGTAAGAAATAAGAGAATGTTTAAAATTGTTGGTAACCTGTTGGTAAATTACTTCGGACATCCGAAAACTGATTCTATTGAATTGTGTGGCGAAGTGTTTTACCCAACTGTAAAATTTTGTCCTGAGATGGTCGATTTTAAATGTGTGCCATTAAATTTCATTTCATATCAGACGATTGTTGTGCAGAATATCAGTCCATTAACAGTATATTTCAAATGGGAATTGCCAGACAATATAATGGCAAATGAATTGTCTTTAGACGAGGTAAGAACTGCTTCGAGTGACTCACTATTTGAGGAAATCGAATGTAAATGTTTTGTGAGTGAGACTTCTATTGATGGAGAACGGAAAAGCGAAATATCAAGTGAAGAGACAAGTGATGACTTAAATGAGCAAATTTCTAGATTGTCTAAAAAGACTTTAGAGAATATCTTTGAAAAATTTTCAGCACCAGATTATGATGCCGACTTGTTATGTAATTTGAAAGAGTTGAAAATAGATTTTCAGCCGTCTGTACAATTGGCTCCCACATTTGGAGTTTTGGAGCCGTTTGAATGTTCATTAATTCACATATCCATGCAACCAAAAGCGAATTGTTCAATTGAGATGAAGGCAATTTGTGATATTGTTGGTGGTGAACGAGAATGTTTAGAGATATTTGGCAAATCTGCTGAGATATCATATAAATTGAGTGAAAACCGAATTGAGTTTGGACGTAAATTGTTTTGTGTGCCTTTTATCAAACATTTAACACTTACAAACACTGGTATTGGCGAATTCAATTTTAAAATCGACTACAGTGGCAGGGTTAATGAAGAATCGTGGCCCAGTTGGTTGAGAATTAGTCCCAAAACCGGCACTTTGCAAGGAAATGAGACAGTTTTGATTGAAATCAAATATTTTGCTGGAATACCAAAGGAAATCAATGAAACATTCACTATGAAGGTATTAACATTTGAGGGGATTTTACTATAAATTTATTCATTTATGTATTGTGTTTAAGATCGGATTTTTGGATGAACTAACTATAAATTTACACGGTTTTTCTGTACTTAGTCAAATTTATGTTGATTTACCGAAAAATGAAGACAATCTATTGAATGACTTTAAAGTGTGGTCCAGTAGTTTAATGGATTCTGAAAAAGAATACTATTTTGAAACAGTTGGAGACGATTGGGTTTTTATCCATAAAAATGTATTAATAAATGTACGAAAAACTTCTTGATAAATAGCTTTTTTGTAGTTTTATATTCCTGGTCAAAAAGAATTTTGTTCAGTGGAAGAAAATCTAAAATCAGCAGAGTTTTTGTTAGAAAAACCAAACATTTTAAAGGAAATTTCCAAATATAAAAATCGTTCTATTCCAAAATTCCATGCTAAACCTTATATATTAGATTTTAAAAATATTTTAGTCAATAAAAAAGCTTCAAGATCAGTGAAATTAGTAAATTGTAGTGAATGGACAACAAAAGTAAAATTATGTGCTGAAAGACAAGAGAGTATTAAAGTCGATGTTAGAGAAGACTCCATTTCACTGAATCCTGGTGAAGAGTACGAATTTTCCGTTATTTTACAACCAACATCAAAGAACATCAACAAGAAAATAGAATATACTTTTTATTTAAATGTTGATGGCGGTGTAAGTGTGCCTATTGATGTTGAGGCTTTTGTTACATCCCCAAAAGTAGCAATTGATTATACTGAAATCGACTTTGGAACAGTCCAGTGTGGTTGTTCTCTAAGAAAAACTATTCTAATGCACAATAAGTTTGACATTAGTTGATTGAGCAGAATTATACAAAATTTAATTCTTTTATTTTTAGTGGTTCTGTTACAAGTAAGTGGGAGGCAAGCATATTTCCGTCTTTAAATTTTTATATTTACCCGGATAAAGGTCTGTTAGAACCCGACCAATACGTTTTATTAAATTTCCATTTTGAACCGCACGCTAATCGGTTAATAACAGCAGAATTGACTATCACATGCGAAGACAGTTTTCAATTCCAGTTGAAAATTCCTTTAAAAGGAAATGGATATATTCCAGCAATAAATTTTTCAAAACGCATCATAGATTTCCCTTCGACTTTACCTTATTCAGAAGTGATGGAACTTTTAACAATTTCAAATGACTCCAATTCAACTGTAGAATTATTTTTTACTGATTATGATCTGTGGGTGTTTAGAAAAAGTTTCTTTCCCAAATTCCCACAGCATTAACTTGAATGTTTGGTTTTAGTAAGTACAAAACCGAACAAATGTATGCGGAAAAATGGTTAAATCATTTTAATCTCAACAAAGTATTGATCCCTTTACGTTCCATTGGCGATTCGTTACCAAATGAATTTAAAGAATTTTATAATGTGGAGGAAAGTGCTCTTAAAACAGAAAGCAAAACTCCTATTCCCTATTCCGCTGCTGTGATTGAGGAAAAACCTCTTCCGGATGTCCAAAAAAAGAAATTAATTGTCGTTTTTCATGGAGGACCTTTAACAAGTATTGCAATTTCAACATTATAGTCAGCTAAAACGATTTATTTTTTTTAGATTCCTACAAGGTTGCTAATAGGTTTGGACATGCTTGCAAGCTTCCAGTTTATAGCATTGATCAAATAATAATTAATGCTCTGTTTGAAAACAAATCAGAAAGTGCAAAAGAGTTGAACAGTAAAATTGATGAGATGTTTCTGAAAATTGCGTCCGAGGTTGATTTGACCAAAAAACAGGATGAAGGTTTGTAACTGTGTGAAGGAGCGTCTCTTTTCCCTTGTAATTACTGATGTGCTTCAGATGAGGTGGATGAGTTTTATAAAAAGATCGAATTGATTTTGAGTGGTAAAACACAAAGACAGAAAAAGAGGTCATCAAGAAAGTCGTCAGCAAAAAGTTCAAAGAAAAGTTCGAAAGGATCTAAAAAGAGTTCCAAGAGTTCTAAAAGTTCTTCAAAGACTTCAAAAAGTTCAAAGAAAAGTAGGAAGAGTGGAAAAAGCACAAAAAGCGCAAGAAATTCTACCGCAAAAAAGAAGAAAATGCCCGATACATTTTTGAAATTATCTCCAGATTTATTTACAAATATTTTAAAGGATGAAATTGAGAATACAAAGTATCATAAAATGATTATTGATAGTTTGAATGGCTCTTTTATCAGTAAGAATTCAATTGCTTTGAATTGTTTATTGGAAGCTATTGGATATTATCAATATATGCATTTTGTGCTTTTGTATTACTCGTTAAAGGATTGTCAATCGAATGAAGTTGAGAAAAAGCTTAAAGAAGAAGCTGATGAATTAAAGAGAAAGGAGGAAATACTTGAACGCATTTTGGCAATGAATGCAGATGAATTTGATAATATTACTGCTGAAGAGAAAGAAATTTATGCTGCATATATAAAAAATAATAAAATTGAAAAAGAAAAAATGAGAATTAATAAGATGGGAAGTAAGAAAACTGGAAAACTCGCAGTGTCAACAAAGCAGTCCAAGAAATCAGTTAAAAGTAAGTTGGTTTTTTAAATATTATACAAGAAAATGTTGTCTGTAACATCATTCGAAGGCGATAAAACGAAAAAGGGCAAATCTTCTGCGAAATCATCGAAGAAATCATCCAAGAAGTCGTCAAAAAAGTCACCAAAAGTCGGTAAGTACTTTTTAACAATTTAGTTTCCTATTTAACATCCGAATTAAGTGTTAATTGGCAAGGCAAAAGATTTAAAGAAGGAGTTTGATAATTATGAAAAATTCCAACGTGAAATGATTCATACATTCGAATATTGGGATAGAGAAAATGTAATTTTAACGAAAGTAATTGGTTTACTAAAGATAATAAATACAATCGTGATTATATTAAATTTAACACCTTTTAGCCATTTACAAATGACAAACCAATAAAGGGTTCTAAATCTTTAACCAAGTTAGAGACAAGAAAAAGTGAAAGTATTTTGAAAACTCCGATATCTACTAACACTGTAGGCGTTCCTTGTTTGCTAATAAACAAAGCAAATGATGAATTTGATACAAACTTTGGTGAAATGTCCTCAAAAATCTTGGACAATTTTCTTGAGGACGCGGAACATGATATTGAGTATAGAAAAAAAGTTCCAATTGGAGAATTTTCTAAACTCTACACCATAATTGAAGCAAATAAATCAAGAGAAAATAAAGTCAATGACGTTTTTGAAATTTGCAATTATGAGAAAGATGATATCGATGTATAAGAGTAACAAAAACTTTGCATTTTTATTAGTAATTTTATATTTGTTTGTAGACTTCAACTATTCTTAGCCGAGCAGACACTTTGTCGGTAAGAAGTCGTACTAAATCAGGCAAAAGGCTAAGATCACGGACCACATTATCAGAAACCGAAAAACATTTAATAGACGTTTGTGGATTCACTTCAAGAATTGTGTTAGAAAAGAATGGAATGTTTCACTACAAAATCACGTTTAAACCGAAACAATGTGGATCTTTTAATTATTTGTTCTTGCTTAAATTACTTTCTTGTTCTGGTAAATTTAATGTTAAATGCAGAGCAGTTTGTGATTTACCGCGTTTGGCGATACACTGTGAAGAAGATTTTAAATCAAATAATGAAAGGATTTTGGATTTTGGGACTGTGTTTAACGACAGTCAAACAAAACACCAATCTCTTATAGATTTAAAGAACATTTCGACTTTACCAGCTTATGTGAATGTTGAGTTTTTGGATTTAATGCAAAACAATCCATTTGCATTTGATAGTGAAAAATTCGAAATTAATCCAGGAAACGATTCGATTTTGAGTGTGTTTTTAAAAACACAACAGACTGGTTTACTTACGTCCAATTTACTGATTTCTGTGCAAAATAATCCAGTAATTGATTCAATTAAATTGAAAGCTGTTAGTTGTCCTATAGAAATATTTGTTGAACCAGAAGAATTGAATTTTTCCAAAACAAACCTTGGTCAAGAACGATTAGAGACTGTTTTACTATCAAATAAAGGACCTGTTACTGTTGGTTGGTTCCTGGACATCTCAGATGAGTTGAATATCCTGAAAATACCACATAAAGAAGGTCTGATTCCGGGCCACAGTGTTTTTTGTATAAAATTCAAATTTAAACCAAAAGAATGCATTGATTTGTTTAATAGTAAAGTGTGTGTGAAGTTTTACGATTTAGTCACCAATAATGAATTGAATTTAAACTACATCATTAATGTGTGCACAGAATGTGTGGATGTTATTGTGGATTATGAAGATTTTATCCAAATTGGGAATGTAAAAGGACAAACTGTCCATATTATTCCATATACGATGGTAAATAACGGGAAATATCCAGTACAAGTCATGTATTTATGAACAATTAAATAATACTTATTTTTTTAATTTTTTGAATTAGTTTTTCAGATGTAAACTTAGAAGAAAAAATCGTTAGACGAGTTAAAGAACTGTTTGAAATCCAGCCAAAAACTGCTTTGTTAACACCAAATAAAAGGCAGAGTTTTAATTTGGTGTTTTCAGCCAAAGATGCGATAGAATTCACAAGGATACCAATTTTCACATGTTCTTTTGCTGATTATTTTTTAAATGAATCAAATATTGGCAAGAGTTTCGATTTAGTTGTTTCTGGAAAAGTGTACACTTCCAGTTTTACTGTTTGTCCAACAACGGAATTGAATTTTGGACAAATGAAAATTGGTAGCAGTAAAAAGTTAATGATAATTCTCAAGAATACTGGTATTTTTGAATTTAAATACACAATATTGAGTTTGAAGAAAGAAATGGAACGTTTGAAAAAGCGAAGAAAGTCCAGTTCTGCGAAATCAAGTAAATCCAGTAAAGCATCGAAAAAGTCTAGTAAGTCATCGAAATCAAGTAAATCATCTAAGAAATCGGGAAAATCGTCAAAAAGCCAAAAATCCACAAAGAGTAGAAAGTCAATGAAACAGAAAGCCACGAAACTTGCAGTGGGACCGTTTACATTGGTTTCTTCCACTGGAAGACTGTCTCCAGATGAATCGTGTGAAGTGATTGTGGAAGCAGTGCCCAAAGAGCTCGTTAAATACGAAGAAGGAATTCTTATTCAAGTGTCCGAAAGGGATTCAAAAGAGGTCAATGGACGGGAGTTTCATTTAGTTGCTGTTGGAGCAGAACCTTTAATTAACTTCCAAGATATTAACAATATGTTCCGTTACCAATATATTGTTCAAAATAAAAATGAACTCGACTTCACAGACAATCTTCACTTTCAAACCTTCATTATTGAAGATAATGCGATTGATTTTACTAACGTGTGTATAAATACGACGGAAGAAACGAAAATTTGTCTGGAAAATGTAGCTGGAGTTCATGGAGATGTCAGTTTGTCTCTTGATGATTTGGAAGCATTTTCTTTAACACCGAGTGAAGTTTATTTGGATCCGTTCGGTTCGCAGATAGTTTTAATTCGATTTAAGCCAAAATCTATTCAAAACTACACAACAAAATTGACAATAAAATACAATGCAAGTAAGGAAAATATTTTTGTTGTGAATATTTGTGGGAGTGGATGTTTACCGCAAATAAAACTAATGAAACCCATCACCGAATATGAGAATTACAAAAATGGCAAAATAAGACTTGAGCCGATTTTATTTGAGCGCAAAGTTTACGAACATTTTTCTATCGAAAACTGTGGCTTGATAGACGCTAAAACAATTATAGAAATTCAGAATGAAATCCAAAGTTTTAGTTTAAAATCAAACGATTCGCAAGATGAATGGCGATGTAAATGTGTGGATTTGAAGAGAAATCAAACATTCTCCTGGCAGATAATTTTTAAACCGTCTTCTGAAGGTGTTTTTCAGACAAGAATCTGTCTTCATGTCGTTAATAATCCTTACGAGATCTTTATTGTACGTTTCCAATATAAATATTTGCCATAAAGCTACGAATTAACCAATTTTAGATTGATGTTGTTGGACAATGTTACAATCATGATGTAATTCTTAACAATTTGTCACCAGTTAGTATAAACAAGTCTAATATTGGATACAATTTGAATTTTGGTTCGAATTGTGTTAATAAGTTGATGAAGAAATGTTTTCAAATAACAAATTTAAATGAAACCTGTTTATACAAGTTTGAGTTTGTAAATATTCCCAAAGATATTTCGATTGCACCTTCAAGGGGACATTTGAAGGGACAATGTGCCAAGTTAATTACTGCCAGCGTGCTTACAAGTGTTCCAATTTTCTATGAAAATGTATATTGTAATGTATATTGTTTGTTTGAGAGAGTAATGTGTGTTTTTAGGAGATTGTAACACTGAAATTATGCAAAATCGCGTATGTAAATGAGGAGAAAGATAAAACATTCGCTTGGGATAACAGATTATTATTCGGAGGAATTATTGATCCAGTTTTGTTGCAGAGCGAAGAGTCAGGGAAAAATGAATGCTTAGAGCCTGAATATACCGTAGTTGATAACTCATTGGAGGAAATTTCAGTTTTGTTTAATGTAAACGTCGATTTGGTTCGGTTTAAATGCACTACAAAGAAAATGGAATTTTTGGATACGTTCATAAATGAGGCAAAGTTAAAGAACTTTATTCAAACACTTAGTAATATTAATTATTTTAGGAGTCAAATCGCAGTTTTACAGTTGAAAATTTGTGCTCTATCCCAATCGATGTTGTTTGGACTTTAAAAAAACAAATTATGGACATAGAGAACAGTAAGATATAAAAAAGACAAAAAGTTTTCTTAAATAATTTTTTTTTCTCTGTAGTAAAATATCCAAGTTTTTCTAGTTTTATAGAGATTTCTGACTCGGATTCTTATGATTCTTTGCCATTTTTAATTAAACCGAACGAAGTTTGCATTTTACCAAAAGCTAAACAACATTTTCAAGTATATTTCATCCCTAAGAGGGAATTTGACGATACTGTTTTAGTGGAGGCACAATTAAATCAATGTAAATGCGAAAATTGGAAAACAATTCAACTTGAAATTGTCGCAAAAACTTTACCAACCTTGTATTGGCTGGATATTCCAAAGTCTGACTATTTAGAAAAGCATCACGAACAATTTTCCCAATGCGAAAGTTACTTAGACAAATACAACAAAGTAAAAGTTCTGGAATTTGAAGTTGTTGGTGTGAAAGATGCAGTGAAACGAACATTCCTATTACATAATTCCTCCAAGGAGGAATTAAAATATAAAACCGTGAATTTAGAAACATGCCCTCTGTTTTCCGTCTTTAAATGTCTATCAATCGATGGAATTGTGGCGAAAGGAAAGGCGGACAAAATTGAATTTCTATTTAAACCGCACGAATTCGGTGTATTTCAAGGATATTTTGAACTGTCAGTGGGAAATTCGGAAAATTGTTTGCTCTTACTTGTTGGAGTTGCCCGTGAATCGAAGATTTCTTTCGATCAATTATTTTTAACACTTCCAACAACTGTTTGCAATCGAATTACGAGCAATTCATTGATTTTAAAAAACAATGATTGTGTTTGTGTTGAATTTTCATTTGAAAAGGAGACACTTCTACAAGGAAGTGAATATTTAAATGTGGCACCGATTTGTGGTGTACTGGAACCAAATAGTCAACAGAAAATCATGTAAATTAAATGATCACATTTTTTATTTCGACTTAAAATGCGGGTTTTAGGGTTAATTTGCAGCCTAAAAGAAGTGGATTGTTGTTGTTCAATGCCAAATGTGTTGTGAAACACAGAAAGAAACCGATTTACTTGAAAATCCAATCTTGTTGTATGGAAATTTGTTCAAAAGTTTGTTATTTTACGAAAAGTGGCGACAAAGTTTCTTTGGATCCTGAAGAAGTGAATTATATCAATATAAATGAGATATTATTGAAACGGGAAGAGGTTTTGAAGTTTGTTATAAAAAAATTGTGGTCAAATTGGGTTCATATTTAAATGGACACTGCAAAATGTAAATGATGGCATGTATGCTGTGGCTCTAGACAATACAGAAGACTTTCTACCTGAAAATTGTTCAAAGGATACCATATTGCGAGTTGTTCCACTTAGGAATGCAGATTTAATTAACTACAAGATTAAACTGGAGGTGAAATAAAATCCGAGGTTCTTAGAATATCATAAATTTTGACTTTGTTTCAGATACCTTTTGGTCAAGTGTACAGTTTGTGTTTAAATACTAAAATTGCCGATCCAAAATGCAAATTTTCTTTTAAAAAATATGATTTTGGTGCGTGTTTGGTGAAACTTAAGTCAAAAAATGCCTACAGCACAAGTTTGGTTGTGAAAAATTTGTCTAATGAGCATTTATTGTACTGTATTTCTGTGTATTCTACTGGGTTTCTTTTAATATCGCAATTTTAGCTTGGAGAATTGTACAATGGGACAATCCAATGGATTTTCTACTGATTTTATTTCGTCAAATATGAAACCATTCGAAGAAATTCATATTCCTATTCACTTTTATCCGTTGGAAATCGGCAATTTCCAAAGAGAAATGATTTTTAATGTGAATTCAGTGGACAATCGTGTGTTTCTAAGCGGGCAAAGTGTAGAAGCTGATATAAAATTGTTGAATATAGAAGATTCCTATTTAGATTTTGGCACAATAAATTTGGGAAAATTCAAAAGAAGAACAATAACAATTTATAACAATAGTGAAGTGGAGTTGAGTGGATTTGTCGATTTACTATCTCGTTTACCTAAGAAAAGTGATGAGAAATTGGAACAGGAATTTGTATTGCCCGTTTTACCAACTAAATTGTATGAAAATGATTAAAATGTAAGTATTAACTTGGAATAATTTTTTTGTCTTCAGGAAAAGTGGTAAAAGTCGAAAGAGTTTACTAAAATCAGGCAAAAGTGCCGTTTCAACGGAAACGAAGACAAGCAAAAAAGGTAAAAAAGAGAAAAGTCCCAAAAAAGCGAAAACACCAAGAACGTAAGAAAAAATTTTCCAATAGCCACATTTTTCAATCGATTTTCTTTAGTACAACTGAAACTGTTCAAGTTGAGAGTGAAGAAGCGAAACATCAACGATTCATGCTTGAAATGATCCAATTAAATCCAAACCAATTTCACTTAAGCAGTAAATCCTCAATTGATCTTGAAATAAAAGTCTTCCCTAAAGAAAATATTGAAGAATTCAAAGAGACAGTAAATTATTCGCTATTTTTTTTGAAACTTTTAAAATATGCAATTTTTTCTAGTTGTTTTATGAAATAAACGGTCGCATTTTGCCTCTGTGCATCGTCGCAGGGCATATCAAAAGTAAAATATTCACTCTTACCCCAAATTCGTTAAGTTTCAACAACATTATCGTCGGCTGTACACATACCCTTCATGTTTTGCTGGCAAATGAGGGTAATTCCGTTGGCAGGTTCGTTTGGCTAACAGAAGAGAGTAGAAATTTCACCCTACAACCAACAAGTGGTGTCATTTTACCTGGAAATTTAGTGAAAATCGCCGTAGAATTCCATCCAAAAGATATTCATTGTTTAATCAAAGAGAATGTTCAATGTTTTATTGAGAATTTAGAGCAGCCCTTGGACTTAATTTTAACAGGGAACAGTTTACCATTACCAGCGCCTACAGAAACATTGAAATTTCAATGTCCAGTTAGACAAATGGACACAAAAAGTGTTAAGATTAGTAACAAGTTCTGTAGATTGTTAAAACTATATTCTTTAAATTATAATTACAATTATTTTTAGTACTCTAAATTCTTGGAATTTGGAACCAATCCTTCAAGGTGCAAGTTGTTTTAAGACTCAAAATCAATTCAATGTTGAATCCAATTCGGATTATTTATTGAAAGTCCAATACGAACCAAAGGAAATGATTAAAGAGTTCCACACAGTAAGAAAACCTTTTTTTTACTTGTAAGTAGTTATTTTCTAAGTTTGTGCATTTTAGGCTGATTTAATTTTGAAAATACCAGAAGGAAAGATAATCATGTACACATTGTTGGGCAAAACGTTGCCTCCAATAGCTGAAGATCAAATAAAGCGCACAATTCAAGCAAAGACAATGCACTATGAAATGTTGTCGATAAAAAACTCTTTAAATATTGGACAAACTTTAACTGTTACAACAGATTTATTAAGCACATTAGAGAAAAATTCACTTTATAAAATTGCTGGTAGTAAAACTATTGATTTACCAGCAAATGAAACGAAACTCTATCAGTGGGGTGTTTGTGTAATCAACGAAATGCAATTACAATTTCGAGTGACTTTCACAAATGAATCGTCAATGGAATACTCGTTTTATGATATTGCACTAAATGTAATTAATACGGAATTTAAAGAAACAATCAAATTGTCTACGTGTGTACGGAAAAAGATTGGAGCTGAAATTAAATTGGAGAATCCAATAAATGTGCCTGTTTCTTATGTTATTGAAACGAATGCACCGTATTTAACCAGCGAAAAACTTATTGAAGTACAACCTTATTCTATTGTAAGTGGATTTCTAATTCAACGATCACATATTGTTATCTCTTGTTTTAGTGTAAGTTGTTTATTGAATTTTATCCTTTAAAAACGATGTTCGAGAAATCATACATATTAAAAACGAAATGTATTGAACTGGGAACAAACAATTACAATGTAATTTTAACTGCAACTAAAGCACTTCCAGAGAAAACTGTCTCATTTTCCTGTGAATTAGGAGAGAGTGATGTGAAATTTATTGCAATTAATCTTAGCGACTTTAATATCAATGTAGATGATCGGCTTTTCATCTGTACACTCTTTGATTAATTAATTTTTCAGATTGATAAACCAGAGTACGTCTGCGAAATTACTCAGAAAAATAAGTTAACGATCCAGTTTAAGCCATCAGAATGTGGGAGATGTGAAGCGAAACTAGTATTAACATCGAATGAATATGGAGATTATATGTGAATGTTTTATTTATTGATTATAAGTGGTTTTTAATAGGGGTTTTTGCAGTTATCCACTTGTTGGTGAAGCGATTCCTCCAACTCCCAAGGGACCTTATAACATTACACCCACTGTACCTGTTACAATACAATTTTGGAATCCCTTCATGACGGACGAAAACTTTCTGTTTAATATAACATCCCCATTTTATTTAAAACATTATTCAGAAGAGATTAAATCAAGGCGACAGACGAAAATCGTTGTATTTATGCAGCATTCAGAACAGAAACACGAGACAACTGGAAAGTTATTGGTAACTTGTCAACGAAATAGACAAATTACTCAGTGGAAATACTATTTTCATAATAATATGACATAAAATAAAACCACATATACATTTTTTTACATAAATTTTCAAAGTTCTTTTATTTAGCGGTAAATTTGAATTTGTTCATAAGTTCACTGGTATTGAAACAGATGGCGTTAAACACCCAAAAGCAATAAACCTCGAAACGTCAATCAAATCAACTGTAACTGTCAGTGTCAACACAGTGTCGAAAAGTAAAATTGGTGCTATTTATTGCAGTTTGATTAAAAAAACACCTTAAAATCCTTGAATACAAAGGTACGTGTCTAATAGCATAAAATCAAATCCTTTCACTACAAACAGCCCTCTATTTCCAGTTAATTAACGATGGAAGAAGATGATCATGACGAATTGTTACAATGTACCGATGATGAATCCCTTTCTGAAACAGAAGATCAATGTTTACCGATTGACAAACCAGAAGAGAATTATCGTAACACTTTAACATACTTCCATCATACGCAATGTGAATTCTTCACAACAAAATGTCTATTAGTCATCTCATCGACAGTATTATTAATTGTATTACCAATGTACATGGATTCGATTAATGTTAGTGGCAATGTCTATTCCATGATACTGACCAACACATTTCTTGTAACAATCCTAATGCTTTCCATACTACTGATTGCGAAAGTGTTTTGCACCAAATACAAACATCTGACCATCATTTCCCTGCCTCTAAAATTGCCAAACATTTTATGTCTTGATCTCATCTATTTTATGTCGATTTTTATGATGGTTTACGCATTGGACCGTAAACGGGTTGTTTGCCATCTACAGGACCCTATAAAGGGAGTGGTCCTCGTTTTTTCGCTACTATTCTACTTCTTTTTCTGTCGGAAACGTAAGTGATTTCAAAATGTTTTTAAATAACGATTCAATTACGTTCTGTTGCAGTTATGGGCTTACAACGCATTTTCTCTGCCACTACAATCATTGTTGGTCTGTTTATCTGTGTTGATTATGGTCTGTGCGATGAATTCCGTTGCAGAGGGTACGAAAGAGAGCGAATATCCGATGATAACGGCTCATGGAGTTGGCAAACGCATGCCGCATGGACCACTGTTTATATTGTTGGTTTAGCGCTATTTGCTGGCTTCTATACGCTTTTGGAGCGATTCGTTTTAGTAAATAGCGAATTGGTATGACGCCAAGACCGTTTATAGTTGACATTTTAATCATATTGTTTTAGGAGTTTCATTCCATTGATGTGCCAGCCTCGTTTTTAAGTACAGTTTCACGCAGTGTTTCCCATCCACACAATTCCCAATCAACTCCAATTATCTACAATGAAAACAACGATGGAACGACGAAAAAGTACTGTGTTCTACATTTAGCAATGTGGCTGCATTTGTTCGGATGCGTGTTCATTTTGTTGGTGTTTTGGACTGATTTTATCCCGGTTTTAGGAAAAGTAATAAACAATTTATTTATCTATTTAATTTCGTTGTTTAAATGTTATGTTTTAGGATTCGAATGGAGCCACGTTCTTTAATCATACTCTAAACGGAATCATTTGCCATTTTGAGGTGTTTACAACATTAAAATCGCCCATGTGTGGACATGTGTCATCAATTTCTTGGATTTTCCTGTTAGCTTATGTGATTTTCACTGTAATGTCAATCAAGTTTTTGTTATTGTCACAATCGGCCGTTTATACAGTCGCTACAATGTCAATGGCAATGCCATTAATCGGCATTTGGTGGTCGATTTTTCATATTTCACCACAATCGAATGGAATGCTCATTTGGTCACCATCTGTGACTGGTGAATTGATTTGTTCGCTGTTGGGACTGCCGATTATATTGATTGGATTGGTATTATTGTGTAAATCACATTTTAAAGATTACCAATGGTGTCGTTTAACTGTCCATCACCAACAATCGACAAATTTCGCTTAAATTTTTATTCAATACTCTTTTTTATTAAAGTAAAAACTCTTGGCCACCCATCGACAATATTCTTCTTCTAACTTGTTCCCTGTTTCGGTGTTTATTTGCGATTATAATGTGATAGATGATGATTGTTTGTCGATTTATTTATTGTAAAAGACTGATCTTGAATAGATTGTAGCTTCAAATGCCAAATTCTGTTTTTATAAAGCCGAAAGATTTAAAATGCCAAAGCAAAGAAGACGTCCTATACATAAACAAAAAATGCAAGGTACAAAGATTGTTTCCAATGGCCGAAAATATTGTTACTACTTATATAAAAATATATTATATATAAATTTTGGATGTTAATATTGTTCGTTATATGTAGTAGAAGGGCACCCAAATATATAACAAGAGAAATGTTTAAATGTGATAAAAATACAAAAGTACAGGGTGCTTCCTAATAAATATAATGTAATAAACGTACTAGTCGAAAACTATTTACTATGTGTAATAAAATGTAGTATTTATGTACTAAAAAAACCCTATAATAATGTTGTTGCTCAATATTTAAATGAATGTTAAAAGAATTTTGAAAATTCTAATCATAGTCGTGTTTTATTTCACCCTACACATTTACAGTGGATTAATTGTTGTGAAATTAAACATTTCCCCATATGGGTTTATAAATATTTAAATTTCGCGCAATTTGTTACATTCGTATTGAAGTTTCAACAAAATACTAATCAGCTGTCTTGATTTGTGGCGCAAGCGCAATGAAATACGGGTGTGCTCGGCACCAAATCGTTCAACTAATAGAGCTTCGCCCTCTTCGAATAAAATTTATAAACGTATAAAAAATATCCAAGTGTGTGTTGTTTGTTGATAATAACCTTAAAAAAAGTGTGCAGCGTCGTGGTGTGAATTAAATTCAAAATGGTGGTTGATTGCAAACTTGCAAGTGTGTACGTGATTTCTTAAATATGGCTTAAAGAATAACCTAATTTTGTACACTGGTAAGTGCATTGTTAAGGACGAGTGAGACTGACTGAGCAGAAGTGCATGTATGTATGTAATGGAGTTGTTTTGTGCACTGATCGAGTGTCCTTGAGGGAAGGGTTAGAAATTAACGTAAACATCTCTTTATCCAAAAAAAAACTGTACCAGTGGATATGAAACAAAAGGGAATCGCGTTACATGTCATTATATGAACATTTGTTTCTTGCCATGCTCACTAGGATATTGTTGCATTGACTGATAAATTATGTACTGCACGGGAAATACAGTAAAGGGGTTCAACTGGAATTTCGTTCCTCTTTTCCTATTACTTTTTTCTGTTTTAAACAAGTCCAACTGTTTCATTATCCAGGAACCTAGGAATATTTTTCTTTGTCCCTTATGAATGGATCTATAAAGTATGTGGTGGATGCGCCCTCCGTAAATACATCATACAAGATAGGGACTTTCAAAATTAAATAAACGTTTATAAAACAATTCTAAAATATAAATCATAACATTTGTTTATATTCCCAATATCCTTCTTTGTGATGCAGTTAATTTTTCTTAAAAAAAATCTCATTTTTTTCATCCTTCTGTCAAATCCCCAAAAGTGCATTACGTCATTAAAATTTTTCAATGCACTTCTCACTGTTTAACCGGTTTGTTAATTGTTTATTTAAGGTTCACATTTAAATAACATGTAATATACATATAATAAGTTTTATAAAAGACTTTCAATTTCGAGTTTAACGAATTCATTGGTTTTTGGGACCGTGTGTGGGGGGGCATCGACCTTTTTCCAACCTCTGTACACCCGAAATATTTCGACATGTATCTATATCAGTTCGCATATTGCTTTAAAAGTACTGTGATTCTATAACTAATCCACGTTTCACTATCAACACCACGCCCTATTAACACAGGGCCACATTTCCCCACACAAAATGCACCAATTTTCAGTCGAATGCTTTTCATTGCAGGCTCCGATGTGAATCAACCTCCACAGACACCATCATTATGGTGAATAGTGGTACATTCGACACAGAGCCACCATCTACCACACAACAGCCATCAAACACCATCGAACATCACAGTCCGACATGTGATTTGATGGTAAAAGAGTCCAAGGATGACGAACAACAAATTACAACAACCAGCGAACAGAAGGAGACGAAAATCGTCTCATTTCAGGACGAGAACGATGAGGAAGAGAGAGTTTCTAGACTGACAAACAATGACGATGATATGGAAAAAGCTAGTCTCTGTTGCAGTTTACCATTAGATAAAGTACAAGACGTTTTAACAACTTATCAACAGAAACAACAACAAGAAAATGACATCCAAATCAAGCAGCAACAACAAACACGTAAATTATTGTGTTTATATTGTGATCGAACATTTGTTAGTGTAAATTTACGTGAGAAACACATAGAACGTACACATTCAATAAAACAAAATAAACGTAGACAAAGTACACGGTTGCAACAGCATGTGGCATTATTGAAATGTCACTATTGTGATAAGTTTAGTACGAATCAACATAACGATCTCTTTGAACATTTAATCGAGCAACATTCGTTGCAGTATTTCGGTTGTTTAAAGTGTGGTGAACGGTTCCTAAATGGGTTACAACTGAAAGATCATAACAGTTTGGTACATCAGACGGTCGATGATGCGAAGAAGGATGTGGAAGAAGAGGAAGAGGTGGAGGAGAAGATGCCAGTGAAAGTGACAAGAAGTCGTCTAAGGAGCAAATTGGAAGAGGAGAAGAAAGGAAGAAAAGTGGCTGTGAAGGGATCACGGATTGCAGTGAAACGAAGTAAGAGATTACAGTCAAAAGTGCCCGAATCTCAAAAACAGACCACAAAACGTGTAACAAAGAAAACGGAACGCAAACAAGCGGATAATGGTGAACCGGCAAACGAAAAAACGACAATTATGCAACAGAATCAATCGCATTGCATAAATCCGTATCCGGAATTTGATCATTTCTATCGCGTTAAAAAGATAACGGACCATTCGATTGATAATTTGAAGATAAGCTCATTGACATTTGATGATGTGTTTGATAAAGCGTTCTTCAATCGCATACGATGTAACATCCAAGAGAATTTACAACATTTCATTGATGGCAAATTGTTTAAGAATATCGAATCGGAAACGCGTATATTAAACTTTCAAATTGGACAACAAATGGAACAACCAACATTAGAGAATAATTTTGGCTGTGATTTATCATTGAATGCACTAACGCCAGTTCCAACACAGACACCATTGACCAGTCAGTTTGGTGATGACTACTTTGAATCGCAAATTGAGTATGGCTCGAAAGCGAGCAAGAAGAAACAGGAAGAACGACCGAAGGAGGTGAATTACAAATATTTCACACGTCGAAAGTACCAAGCGAGTATACAAGAGTATAAAGAGAATCGTGATTTGAGTAAATTGGATATGTGGACACAATTGGTGATCAAGGGACGTCAACAGAAGATTGCCGACACGAAGAAGACACCGAAAGAGATACAAGATTATATAAATGGTGATGAGTATAAGAACAAAATGCAACGTGATGAATTGAATCGGATTTTGGACCGTCGTGGTCCGTTCGAGGATTTGAAAGAAGAAGTGAGCAAACGGGCGGCTTTCGATAAACTAAATTCAATCAGTGGCAGTAATATAAGTGAGGAAAGTTTTGCTGTTGTACGTGAAGTGTTGAATGATTTGTTGAGTAGAGTGCATGAAATGAACGAGGAAATTAAATCGGTGGAGAAAAGTGATGTGAAACAAGTACATGAACGTGTTATACCGAGCTATTTGAATTTGAGACCGACCAGTTCGTTACCAATCGATGAAATCGACAAATCCGACAAGATTGCTTTAATATGTTCGTCACAAGAGACGGAGAACTTTGAATTGCCAACAAACCAAGTGAGACATCACGACGAAATGACGGAATTGACTGGAGAATGGGCCCGAACAAGGATGTACATTTGTGCAGCGTGCGGTGCCAAGTTACCAAATATGAAATATTTGTTGGACCATAAAAGTATTTATCATCAGAATGTGTGGGTGCAACATTATGAATTTGTTGGTAATCAAAGTGAATTGTATAGACATTTGTGTATTCCCGGTTTGGGGAAAGTTGGTGCGGTGGAATTAATGCAACCGACCAAATTGTGGCGACGTAGTGATGCACGTTTGTGTACAAAGTGTAATAAATCGTGTAATACTTTGGGCGAGTTGCATAGACATGTGTTGGAGTGTGGCGGTGATTGGCAATGGATGATGGCGAGGAAGAAGTGTAAATACAGACCGTATGGGGCCAAGTCGAGACGGAAACGAAGAGGTGAGTGGGAAAGCATGTTATGTGTCGGTTTTTGAGCGGTGTTTTGTTGGCAGGCTTAGTGAAACGGGTCCATAATCAACAGAAAACGGAACCGAGTGAAAAGAAAACGTATAAGAAGTCGTTTGATGGGCCACGTCCCCGACCCAGTGACGGTAATTTGTTATATTTGGTATTAGGAAGGTGCATGGTATTGAGAAATGCAACATTTTTATTTTAAATCGATTATTAGGTTTATGTTTAACAAATATTCAATTTGAATGAAAAGTCTGAAAAATATTCGCGATTAAACAGTACTAGTGGCGCCCTACTAATGGTAAAATTTTAAACTAAAGAATCGGGGCTACCCTTTAAAAAATGGTACAAAATTCAAGGATTACAAATTTTTTTTTCACGAAACTAGTGGAAAAACGCCCACATTTGCAGAGTCAAATAAAACGTTTTTTCATGTAGATTTCAAAATCATGCATCTTCCTAATTGTTGGGGATGTTTTATAAATATTGTATTGTTTTTAGCTGAGACTATTCAGAGGATGCTTGCAAATTTGCCAGCCAAACGGTCAACGAGGAAATTAATCTCATTACAAGACGGCATCTACAAGTCCCGAAAGAAACAAATCAATAACAATCCAACAATGAGTAATAATCAAACGAAAACAAAGAAAATGAAATGTGGCAAGGTGATTTATTGTACAAATGAGAATCAAAGTACTAGTAGTAGTAGTAATACGAAGCAGGCGCAAACTAGTCAAAAGTCGGTTAGGAATAAAGTGTTATCAAGTCGGATACTTGATACACATTTGGCGTTGAAACGGAAAATGATGAACGCTACAAGGATTACAAGACAGACAAAGTTGCAGGCAACTAATGAAATGACTCCGAATGTGGAGAAGGAGAGTATGGAGGAGACGAAACGAAAGTCAGTGAAACGGTTGGTGTCGGGTGCGGTGAATTTGAAGTCGTTCTTCCCTGTGGTGCGGAAAAGGCGGGGCCGTGTGCCGAATGAGCAGAAAGCAACAGAAACAGCCACCGATGAGGATAGTAGAATGGTTTTAGAGAAGGTGAATCTAGTCAAAGATAATGAAGAGGACGAGAATCAGACAAAGAAACGGAAAATAACGCGTAACTTTCGAAACGTTTTGAAAAAGTTTAAAAACAATGTGGATGATGGTATGCAAGAGCCGAAAAAGTTTGATTTTTTAGAAGAGAAACGACAAAATGACAAAATCGTCACACCATCAACAACATTAGAGAAAAATGAGAATATTGTACAAATCGATCCGGATCCACAAATTGTTATAAATGATTGTAAAGAAGATCCACCAATACCGGAAACGATTTTCAATCTAGAATCGAATAATGAAGCGAATTTACAAGCAAAAGGTGAATTGAATTTTGATCAAAGCGATACAAATCTAGTATTGAAACAGTGTAATGTAGAGGAGACGGTGTTACCGTTGCAAAATGGTTTGAAAATCACCCATTTGGATATGGATGAGGATGTGGTGTCAAAGAAATTGTTGACAAATGAGAATGAGTTGATTGTATCGCCGGTGATGATTGAAGGGCCGAAAAGTAAACCGAAAGTCCGTAAACCAAGCCGGGGATTGAATGATTGCATTGCAATGCTTACAAGTAAATTGCAAGCGAAAGAGGAGGAGGAAAAACAGAAAGCGACAGTGTCCAAGGCACCGTCGCCACCGCCGCAACGGAAGACGGAATGCATTCTACGTATACCGTCGTATAAACAGCACACATTTGGTGGCCTTGAAGATAAAGCGCTCGATTTGACCACCAAACATTATCCATTGATTGTTCCACATGTGGAGAAGAAGTTCGTTAATGTATCGGAATCGATTAAATATCCAACATATGGATCAATTGATAAGATTATTGAAGCAGTGGTGGAGAATCGTTTAGCTGATGTGGTCAAAGATAAAACATGGTCCAGTATTGATGATACAATACAAAAAGTGGTGGATTCTTGTGAGATTACAAGAAAGGAAGTGTCGATACAAACGAATGCGATTGAAGTGGTAATGGGTGAAAGGAGGACGGTGGTGTATCCAAGGAATTCGTTGGATGATGTGATTGATTTTGTTGCACATGGTGGCGATGTGGAAATCAAATTACAAGAGACCGTTTTAGAAATACCGAAAGTGAAGAAAAGTGTTGTGGGAAAAAAAGTGAAAAGGTCAAAGAAAAAGTTGGTGGATAATGATGATAAAAGTGTTATTGAAAATAAAGAGAAAGAAGTGAATGTGGAAATAGTTGTAAATGAAAGTGAAGCGAGAATGCTTGTAGAAACGAATGTTGATAATGTTTTAGAAGGCAGAGAAATGCCAGTGGCGCCATCTAGTGAGGGCAGTGATGCATTAGTGGTTGAACAAGAGCCGGAAATATTGGAAAATAAATTAGTCGATGTGAATAATAAAATATTGATGACGAATACAGTTGAGGATGATGAAGATGATGTGCCATTAGCTGCTTTAATTAGTCCGATTGATAATGAGAATGAAATAAAGGAAAAAGTGGTAGAGAAATTGGGTGGAGAGGTGAAGGTAGTGAAGAGACGCGGACGACCAAAAAAGGTGCAAGAAAAGACACTGAATTTGGAATTGAATGGAGATAAATCACCAACATTGGAAGAGGATTCCGAATTGTTGGGTAAAAGAGGTAGACGTAAATCGAAAGCATTGAAGAAAAGTGATGATAACGATTTGTTTGGTGATTTTTCGTTGGTTATTAAAAAAGCGAAGACAAAGAAAATGTTAAATGACGATTTGAGTACAGAACTAGTGGAAAAAGTGGATAGTGTTGAAGAGATGGACATGGAATTGGATGAGACTTCAGTTACAGCGGCAATAATTGAAACGCAAATTGAAGAATCCGAACCAGTTGTAGAGACAGTGGAAAAATTGGATGCAATAGAAGTACCCGAAAAGGAGAAATTGTCAAATGAGGAATTATTGCCCGCAGAAGAGACTGAAGACGTGGATCAAGTGAAAGAGTCTCCGAGTACAATTAAAGTGGACGAGGTAAGCCCAAAAACGGTAAAAAAACGCAAACGTCTCCGTCAAACCGATGACATTCTTCCCATCAACAATGAAATCAAAGAGAATTCCATTGAAATTGAAAATTCCGCCAATTGTCGACGTAATCGTACGGCCAAATCGAAAGCATTGGAACATATACTCGATGAAGCGTTGTCTGAATTAACGGAAAGTGAACGGAATCGGGATATTGTGCATGAAATAAGCGAAGACAAGTGTGGCAAAAAGAAGCGACAAAAATCGAATGAGATTCAATCGAGTGAATTGGTGAACATTGTTCAAAGTGTGATTGAGGAGGAGAAAGTGGCAGTGAATGAGAGTGAAGAGGATGGTTTGAGACGTTCGAGGCGCAGTTCACGTAAAATCACATCGTACAATGAGAACGAATTGGCTGAACCGATTTTGGAGTTGTTGGATCAAGCGGGTCGACGTAAAAGAAAACCGAAAACAGATAGTGAACCGGATAAGCAAATGAACAGCGATGAATTGTTTGATTTATTAAAAGGCACCAGTGGCGGTGCTGGTACGGAAACGAATGGCAAAGAAATGGAGAATTGTGCGGAAAATTCGTTGAATAAATGTGGAGATTTGGAAAATGTTTATGAATTTACCGAGAGCAGTCCGGAGAGTACATTACAGTCGGAAATGGCAAAAAAACGTAGCAAATCAAGTGTGAAATTGGATATCGATGAACAATTGGATGAGTGTAGTAAAAAGTCGTTGGAAAACATTGTGGAAAAGGCGAATTATTGTGATATTTGTAATAAATCGTTTACACGAATTGAGAATCTAAATAAACATAAACGAACATTGACACATATTTCGAAATTGTCAGAAATTGAGGCGAAAGAGGCGGAAGAAGCGAAAGCAAAGCAGTTGGAAGAGTCTTCCACTACGAATTTAATGCAAGTACCGGAAGATGTGGTGGAGAAAGAGCCGATGGAGAATTTCATTCAGCAAACGGATTCGTTAAAACTGGCTGAAATTATTAGCGATGTTATAAATAAACCAGAAACCGAAGAACCGGAAGTGGAAGTGCGTCGTATGAAAAGTTTGGGTGAACGTAAAAGTTTCGATTCGGATCATTACGAATCGTTTACACCAGAAAAACAATTAGAAACCCAAATAAATCTTCTACAAAATATTATTGGAAATCAAACGAATTTTATTGAAGAGACCACAAATCTCAACATGTACAACACAACAAAAGAACAAGATGATGAGAGTTTCCTTAAGCCGCCAACGCAATTCGAGGAGATTAGTGAAGACAGTGCACAAAAGTTACGTAAAACGTTGAACCGTGATGAGGAATTGTTTTTAGAATGTTGTAGTTTATTGAAAAGTGGTTCGGAAGTGAGTAGTAATTCGAAAAAATCCAATAAAATGGCAATATTAAATACGGACGATTTAAATAAATGCGATGATGAGCCGGATTGTTGTTGGATGGAGCGGAAAAGTTTAACGAAAGTGGATTTAAGCGATTATTCGGACAATTCGCGTGTTTTAACGCCTTTAGGGGACAGTTGTGCGGATGATGCATCAAATTCCAATACGATCTCCTCCAATTGGGAACAACGACAACATGAAAAGTCACCATTTAATGCCAATCGAAGTTTTACGTTTGAAGAAGTCCTACAAAAGAGCGATATCAAAAGGAATGTTGAAGAGAAAACGTCTTGGAAAGAGAGTATAAGCAAGTTTGGTGGCATTTTAACGAAAACGCTCACAAGTGTGGGTAAAAAAATTGCCAACAGGTATGTAGTAACAATAATGATGGAAATTAATTTAATTTCTGTTGATGATTGTAGGAGACAAGTGTTGGATGATGGTGAAAAGGTGGCAGGCGATGTGAGTGATGGTGGATCGACGTGTGACAGCAAGAAAATGCTTACCAAAGGTGCATTGAAAGTGTTCGAAGGCTTAAAAGTGTCCATACCAACAGAGGAATTGAATTTGGATCAAGTGTTGAGTGTAAAGAAATGTGAATTAAAAACGCGTAAATCTAAACCGATAAAAAATCAATCGCAATTCGGTAGTAAATTGTTGTTTAAATTGAGTAAAAAGTGTAAATCCAGTGATGGTAAGAAAGGAACTGAGAAAATTGATGATCAACATGATGTGTACGATTTCGAAGAGACGCAAGATAATTCCGATGTGTTTGTGAAACCGATCGAATTCCGAAATAATAATCGTGGTAAAAAGTTTGATGAGAGCGATGATAATGAAACGAATCAAATGAATGAGTTGAATAGCGGTTCGAGTTTGTCGTCAACTGGTTCAATAAAGCAAACGAAACAGCCACAAAATAACACTTTAACGAAAAAGAAATGTATGATAATGGGAAGGATATTTAAGAATGCTGTTAAATCGAAAATTGAAGAGGAGATACGCGATATACCAGAGATTGGCACTGAAGAGTTGTTGGAGAATTATATTGCGAATTGTGATAGAAAATTGGATGCGAATGAGCCAATTAAACATAAAATGTCCGAACAGGAGATGGATATGATATTTGATAAATTATTGGAAGACAGTAAGAAACATACAAAAACGAATAATGAGTTGAAGCGACCGAAAAAGAAACGTAAACGACAACGGGCACATTCTGATTCAACTGATGATGAATTTAATATAAATAAAACGATTAAGAAACGCACAAATAAAAAAGTCGTTGATAATTCGATCAATTTGGAAGCGGAATTGAAAGAGTGCATCGGTGTGGCGAGTAGGAAAAGTCAAAGGAAATGTACGAGTGGAAAGCAGAATGTGTTGGTGGAGTATTGGAGTAGTGATGAGTCGGCATTTGAGGCACTTTTAGAGGAGACCAATCAACAGCCAATTGAACATAAAAAGAGACCGACAAAGAAGGTGTCCAAGTTGCAGGGCGACAGTTCGTCCAATCGACGTAAGAGGACAGCACCGAATCCATTGTATCATTGGAGCAGTTCGAGTGACGATGAGATGCAGGGAATGATCGAAGTGAAGCCGATTCGTGACGAATTGGACGAGGAGGAGGAGGAGGAGGACGAAGATCGGCCAGTGCAGCATGGTTGGATTGTGGGCGATTCACCGAAAAAACTGGTAACTATGTTGGCCCAAGCGAAAGGTAGCAAGAAAATCGATGCTGATTGTGTTAAAGAGCAACAAATACGCAAAAAACAAGCAAATAATAACAATAATAATAATAATGCGATTAGTTGACGATGATAAATTTATATAATTTAGGGGGGGTTTTTAGTGTGATTTTTTGTAGTGATATAAGAAGATAAAAAATTATGGAGAAATATCACAAGATTTAGTGGAATTTTTATATAGTTATATCTTAGTAGAGACTTGTTTGTCGTATAGTTTTAAAATGAGAGAAGCAGCTTCATTGTGAATTTGTACCGATCAAAGGAAAACTTGGTACTAAATAGTCCCTCTGATTTTTTAAGGCTGTTCAAAAATTGCCATTTTAAATTATTTTTTTAATACGTGGATTTAATTATAAATATGTATATTTAATTTACGAGAATGTCAAATTTGTTGTGTTCATAGAGAATAATGGGAAATCTTCTTAAGGAAAAAAAATTTATGTAAATGTGTATATTTTAATTCCTGTAATTAAATTAGTCGAATTAATGGTACATGCTAAAAAATATGGATATGTGTTTAACTGAGTTCAATTTGTGGCAATATTAATTTAATTGTTTAATTTTATAGCTGTTTCCACTGCCAAAATGTGCCTTTGGCCATTGTAATATTTACTGGGTCGTGATATGAGAAATGTTTTATTTTGAATTTTTTGTTCTTAATTTTTTAATTTTGAGTATGGATCTTTGTTTTCTTTAATTTGGTTCTTTATTATGTGTAAATATTGCTGGCTGGATAAATTTAGAGAAAATTAATGTGTAACACAATGAAAAAGCATATTCTATTATACATACATAGTTCAAGATATGTAATTGTATTTGTCGCATATAAAAAATTATATAAGATACTGTTTTCATTTCTAAATAATTTGGGCACCTAAAAATAGGAGACATTTTTATATTAATTAATTTTTTATTCACTTTCTAGGATCAATTTCCAACTCTTTTTTTCTAAGTGTTTTCCCTTTTTTTGGAAAAATTCAATGTTGACATGTAAATACGTATAAAAAGAAAATTACAAATAAAGATGGAGACAAAATATTAATCGACTATTTTATTAATATTGTTTTTAATATATACATAATTTTTACAGATAAATATTTCATCTAGATAAATGTTTTATAATACACAACTTAGACATCAATTTTAAAACTAATCTAAAATATTTTTATATTCTGCATTTTTTTTCTCAATTTTTCTTTTATTTTTCACATAATATAATAATAATAAGAATTAATGATTTATTATACGGACTGCTGCATTATTTATTACATATTAATAAATATAGTATTTTATTTACGCTACAAGCAAAACAGAGGTATTCACTAGTTTTCTTGTTATTTTTCTTTTTATTAACATTATTTTTTTTCAACAACAAATCTAGCAGCAAGAGCGCCAACAACATTATTATTTTTATAGCTAAAATTATATAAATCAATTCTATAACAACAAAGATGCATTTTATTTTGCAGTCCGTAATTTATAACAGCCTCATTCTAATATTTTTATAAAAAAAAAGTAAGATGATAACGTAACATTTAAAACAAACAAGTAGGATTATTCATTAAATTGACAACTGATGATATGGCATGTTCTTTTTCATCTAAACAATGCGCATCTAATTGACAATTAATACACTTATAGGATGTTCTAATTATTTCCATTTTAGCCGCAAAAAGGCAAACCTTGCTACAACAACACAATGTTTTCTTTTTCCTTTCGTTGTGTTAGCAATAAAGAAAGTTACAAAAAAATCATAGCTTGAACAAAAAGCTTCAAAAAGTGCTTAAAACTACATATTTGTTCTAAAAATTCATTGGTTGTAAAAATAAGTAAACTTTTCCACACTTCTACATCTTTTTCTTTGTTTTGATATGGACCATATTTTTCAATTCGAAAAAATTGTTTCACAATTACGTAATTTGTTTTGTTTTTTTTATTTTGTGTTAGAACATTGTTTGTGTCTGTGTGTTTGTGTCTATATTTGTTTTTTAACTAGATATAAAGGCCCAACATTCCAACGTTTTCACCACAAAATCCACTTTCGGTGTTAACGGTTCATTTCCATACGTTTTACATGGCTCCGAACGGCCTAAATACAAATCTCCATCTAACCATAAACCAAACTTACCATCCCCGGCACCAATACTCAAACTTTCATTGTTTCCTTTGATAAAATACAAATTCTCACCAGTCCAATTGTATACTTGAAATTCGGGCGTAAAGCGGAACAACAACGATTCACCTGTACCATAAAAATGATCGGACACTTGAAGAGCGCACGAAGTTAAAGCACCAAATACCTAAAACCAACCATTTAAATTTCTACTTTCATAACAAACAATTAAAAATATGCTTACATTATTGTCTGTGTCTTCAATAACCATCAATATTGGCGATTCCAGTTTATACATTTTTCTATACATCGAATTTAAACTGAAACCATGTTGACTAGTACTGAAAATTAATGTCCATGTATATCCTTCTGCCCGTGCCGGTAGATGGCGACATAACGATTCACGATGATAGTCACTTAAGATTTCCGTGGTGCCAATCAAGTCGGGCGGTTGTAATTCGATATCCAACGATTGCACCGACGAATCATACAATGCACGTCGAAATTCTTCCGACATTGGCAACACCTGCATACACAATTACTTAATTAACAATTTTCTTTGCAACATTTACACACACACACGTAAAACATTTCAATCAATTGACACATACAATTTACATAACTATCCCTTTTTTTATATACTCAGTTCGACAAACTTTTTTTCTCAATTTAATTACGCTCTTTTCTTTTAATCGGATTATTTTGGTTTCTATTTTTAATAACTCTATTCTAACATCAAACATATACAAATCATTCTATAAAAAGCCACTACGGTGTGTTGTTCTGTTATTGTTGTATTTTCGTTTTTAGAGTTTTTGGGAGGCGAAAATAGATAGAGAAAGACAGAACAGATAGAGAGAAAAAAACAATCAAAATCTAGACAATTATTTTTTCGGTGGGACAATTACAAAATGGACTATATATAGGTGTGTTATTATTGGATTTTATACAGAGAATGGGAATCGTTTAACTGTTACATAATTAATTATGTTTTGTTTACATTTCTAAACATCAATGTGAAAATCCATGAAAGTAATTTAAAATTGTACAAATTAAACAATTCCCTTTTTCATCAAAAAAAAAACACAAATACACATACAAAGGGGAAGTTTTTAAATGAAAGTGTGGCTGTTTTGTGGCTGTGCATATTTCTGTCGGTTTAATATCATTTTTTGTATTTTGCTTTTTATCTTCACCTCATCACTGCCGTCCGCTGACAATGTTTGCGTCTTGATGATGCTGTAGATCTTAACATAAGGCGCCTTGATCAGCTGCACCCACAAAAACCAATTAATATTGGTCAATAAACTCTCTACATTTGAACATTCTTAATTTTTTTTTTTTTGCTTATATTAATATATTCACTAATCTATTATCCCTTCTTAAAAACAGTTGCATTACATTTTTTTTCTGTTAGTGACACCTTTTTTCTAAACTTGTAACTATTTACTAGACAAATATGCAATAACACTATAATTACCTCCCAACTTTCTTTGGTAATATCACTCAATTCACCATCTTGACTATTATGTCGACTTGCGGACGGTGTTACATCTTCACTCCACAATTCTGTGTCCATTTCGACCAGTTGAAAGCCGCGCTCTTTCACCTTCAACAACAAAATAAAACCAGTTTTTTTCACCACCACATACAAAACTTATTCAATTCAATTCAATTAAAACAAGTAGCACTAAATGCATACAATAATGTCAAACTTTTTATGGTACGTTGAATAAATTAAACATTTTAGATTTTATAAATACATCATCACAGCTACTTGTTTATGTTCACTTTGCATTATTGTAATTTGAAAGTGTATCCTGTTTGAAGGACAAAATAACAACATGAAAAAAAAAACACTTGTCAAATTACAAAAATACAACACTAATATGTATTATAATCACTTTACAATAATTAATTATGCACAACTATAATTTAACTCAAATTTAACAAATTTTCATTCAAATAAAAAACATCGACCGCCATCTATTATCAATCTTTACGATCAAATCGCACAGATTTCTTACCTGTTCCTCATTCAATTCCCCATACAAATACGGTACCCAACATTGAATAAAATTATACAATTCATCAACACGATTTCTTGGTACACTAAACCAATATTCTGGTCGCATTTTCTTTTTTCCATATGACATTAATGGCGTCGATCTTGGTATAGACTTGCCAATCGGTTTTCCCATACGTAAACGTAAATATAACGGTGGATCTTCACACGAACGTGCCGGTCTCGGTATCAATTCTACACAACAACAAAACAATTCAATACACATTTTAATTGTGATCATAACACACACTCGACGACAACCATTAGAAAATCAAATGGAATAGTGTAACAAAGGTAAATAGTGTTGTTAGTTTACAAAAACCTACCAACAAAATCTAGCCCAGTATATGTTATGTCTGCAGCGAATTAAAGTGGGAAAAAACTAAATTACTACCAACTACAAATTCAATATAAATTTTTGTGAAAACAAACAAAATCAAACTTACTATCAAACGATACAAACAATTCGGGCATATCATCCACCGACACCATTGACCGATAATCCAATTTCGGTGGTGGCACTTTCGTTTTGGAATTATTGCTGCCTCCTTCAGTTGGTTGCCGTATAAATGTACCCACCGATGATCGCCTTAAAACAAAAAAGACAAAAAATAATTGAAAATCACCTACAAAAATCCATTCGCGAGTAGACAGTACTAGTGGCGCCCAACTGGTGGTAGAAATTTAAACTAAAGAATAGGGGCTACCTTTTCTATAAAAAGAGCACAAACTTTCCAAATTTGTTGTTAGAATAGCCACAAATGCACTGTTAAATGCAAACAGATACATTCACGCCACACACATTCATTAACATAAACAACAAAACAATAGAAAAAAGCTCCAATCCTTTAGTTTAAGTTTCTTCCAACAGCAGAGCGCTACTGTCTAGTCACGAATTAACATTTACACCAAAAAGCCATTCCAAGTGTTAAAACAATTAATTATTATTGCAAGTGTATTAAAAAGTGTGTTTGTGTATGCTTGTTTGTTTTTTATATAATTTGACATAAAAATTTGGTTTTTCGAGTCATTTCTCTACACATACACACATACCCAACAGCGCCCACTTTATCAACCGTTGCACCGACAGTGGCGCCAACAGATGCACCCATTGCACCCACTTGAGCGCCAACCGATGCACCCATTGCGCCCACTTGAGCGCCAACAGAGGCGCCCATTGCACCAACCGATGCACCAACAGCACCCACCGATGCCCCAACTGAACTGATAATGTTTGTTGGGAAAAAACTACTAGTTGATGATGCTGTGGTGGCAGCCGAATCGGGACGTGGTGAATCGCCACTTAGTGGACCACCGCCACCCGACGAACCGCCACTCTCTTCGCTGGGTGTCTTAAATAAACCAGTGCCAAAGTCCACCAAATGTATGGGTGAGCTAAGCGCATTAATATGCAGACAAGCACAATTTGTTTTATTGTTAACAATTTTTTTTTTCTTGGTTAGTAAGAGCGATTTCCACAACCAGACAAGATTTTATTTTTGAACAAAAAGTTTTTTTTTTGCTATTTACCTTGAGAATACTTTGGAAAATACAGATGAATGATGTACGTCCGCAGCTGAATGCGGAAGACTAGGAGTTTTCTCTTCTTCTTTATCACCGGCAAGGGTTTCCATCCACGACAATGGATATGACAGTCTTTTTAACATCTAAAACAACAAATCAAGTCACACTCGGTTTGATTCTGGGAAACTCTACTAGATGGAGCCACTGATAATTATTTGAAAAAACACCGATCGACACTCACCTTATTCTTCCTACTTTCAGCCTTTTCAACATCCTCCTTCATTTCCAAACTGCTAGACGTTGATTGCTGTTGTCCAGTATCAGTTTCCGTACTTGAATCTAAGCTAAACGATACCGAATTCGTTTTCTTCCTCGACACACCACCACTGTCTGTCATATCTGTTGTTGTATTTGTTGGGGCAATTGTTAATGGCGGTACCCATTCCTTTGATAATACAATATCAGCATCACTATATTGCTGCTACGAAAACAGAAAACAAAAAATGCTACTAAAATAAAAACCAAAAAAGAAAACAAAAACTTCTACTTATTCTAACATCGATTAGAATCCACCTACTTTTTTGGTATAAATCGGTACAACTGGCGGTGGCAAATCGGTAATATCAATACCAGAATCATGGCAACTTTCTTTACTTTGTTGTTGTACATCAACACAACTGGATTTCCCTTCTTCATGAATCCGTTCATTTTGTAGACTAGACACAAATGGCATATCATCATTGTCAATTGATTGACGATCCCTCGACGGTATCGCCCAATGGTGATCCAACAGCGATTTCCTCCTCTCTTCCAAACTTTTCAACTCACTATTGTTACATTCATCTAAATTCGTCGGTGTCACCAGATCCCTTTCGAATGCTTTCGGGAATGCGTCACCCTCTCGTTCTGTACATGAGCAAATCGATTCAGCATCATCATTCCCACCAGTCACCAATTCGGGAAACGTTTCATCTTTCACCAACATCGAATCCTGCTGCTGTGCTGAATGACTGTCTTTCTCATGTTTTGGATAATAAATTTCCGGCTTTTCCATACTTGGTCGCATCGTTGTCGTCGTTGTCGTCGCAGCAATGTGACCGACACGCATATGTGCAATATCATTGTATATTGCTGCATTCACAACAAATTCCATTGGTGCTATAACACCATACGCTTCCGGACCATGTTCAATCACCAATGGATCACTAACATTCGGATCAAACATGACGGCATTCGGTGTTACAAGTAATACACCGCTCACAACACCTTGCCCATCGGTTATATGACGTACATTGATTTTTAAGAAACGTTCACGAAATATCGTGCCACTGTTGGTTGCAATTGAATCATCATCGTGCTCTGTACTTGTACTGCCGCCCATATACGATGTGCAAGCCATTGACGGTGTACGAACACGTTCCACATGGCCCGGTTTCGGACTTACTGGCCTCAAATTGTCCAACAGTTCTGGAATCACAACAACAAATTCAATTTGTATACACCATGCAGAATTTATGCAACCAGCAATTCAGTCGATAAATAAAAATAAAATAAAAAACTGAATTAAATTCAATTCTACAATAGAATTTAGATTCTTGATAAGTGACCAAAATAATATATTTCAACATCTAATTTTATTATCTATTACAAAAAAATCAAATTGAAAAGAACATTTCTGTCTAGAAGCAATCAACAAGTTTTGCCGATAGATGGATCTGCTATAAATCCACCCAAATCCATATTCAATCTAGAATATGTGTTACTCACCTTTTTCTTCTTGAGGCAAGTCGTCTGGCGTCTCCTCCACCGGCGTACTACATTCCGACTCGTTCTCCTCAACATTTCTCAATGGCACATACAATTGTTGACCCGGAAATATGTACGGTGTACCCAAACGATTCAATTTAGTCAATTCGGATGGTGTTGTATCGAAGCGTGCAGCAACAGATGTTAATGTATCCCGATCAGCAACAATATAGGTGGTGGTATTTTCTGGGGGACCAGTCGGTTTGCGACGTTCTGTTAAACTATTTGTCGATCCATCCAAATCTACATAACAAAAATTACAACATTCATTTTAACAACATAACCTCACATATTATTTACTCATATAAATTAGTACAAATTGTTCAACATTATTTTGATCGTCATCAATTGATGATTTCGTTAATAAACTTGTTTCGTCAAGCGTTACATTGAAATGGTCATCAATAAAATCCATTTTTATTTAGTTTTCTTGTTTGTTCTAATAACAAAATTGCAACAAAACAAACATGCACATGCACACAACACATTTTCGAAACGTTCACATATTTTCATCTGTTCATTTTCAATTGTAAATATACATGCTAATTATTAACTTGACCTTGATGTCTGTTACAACCAACACACATTTTATTTGATAAAGCCATTCGGAAATACTGTTTTTCGACTATTTTAATGACGAATTGAATAAAATTTAAGTGCCCATTTAAACATGTATCAAATACATAAAAAAAATATGTCCCCTAAAACAGTACAATTTGTCTTGGGAAATTACCAATTTCCTACAATTAAAAAAATATAACAAACAAATTGACTGAATTCAATTGTTTACAAGCAAAATTTATTAGTTATTAGTACAAATTATGAATATACATACTTGTGACATTAATAACCTTCACATAAATACCAAAAATCATTAATTAATACAGACGGCGGCTTAAATTTTCTTTTAATTTTAATGAAAGAATAGTTAAGTATGTAGTAATCAAAATGAAACATAATAATTATCAAAGTAATAGCTAATTTATTAGAAAAATTACAACAAAATACAGGTCACATAAACCTTTTAGCACAATAAACCTAGTTTTATTTACCATTATCTATCATGGATTTTTTTTTCTGCTATCTCTCTCTTCAAGTTTTTACTTTAATCTAATAAATCACTTTGTGAACAAGTGCAGAAATAAAGAGAAAAAAAAACAGGGGCGAAATAATAATCAAGTATGTACTGTTAATGTATTTTTTTTATTGTATTTGACTGTTCACGGCCAACGAGATTTTAAATAATAACAATATATATTCTCTCTTTTACTGATATGTTATTTTAAATAGTAGTAGGCTTAAAAACACAAAAAAAATGGAAAATCTCACCTCTATCGAAGGTCCTCTCTACTTGGTTGTCCACCTTGGCTCGAAGGGCCTCCAAATCAAATGGAGACGCGATACCGTGATCGACGCTTCTGCTTTTACTCCTAAATAGTGCAAAACACCATAATCAGTTTAAATCAGTCCAAATAATGGTCATAAAACAAATAAAAATCATTACAATGGAACTGTTAATCAAAACACCTACGTGACATGCAAATGTACGTACCGAAAACCTGTTGCTAAATTCTCGTCTTTCGTTACTCTGCCCACATCCTGGGAGGCTCTGCGCGATCTAATTAATTAGGAAACAAATAAAAAAAAAGCATGCATTAAAAACAAAAATTAAACGTGCAAATGCAAATCAAATGGCCACATAACATTGATTTTTTGTGATTGCAATCGAAAGACCATGTCTCAAAAAATGTAAAAAAAAATTGAATTTTGGACCTCGTAATCGCTACAGAGTGTCAAATGGTACCAAAAAATTTCAAAAAAAATCAATCTTTCGATTTATTAAAAAAAGGTAGCGTTAAATATGCTGCTTTTTACGTCTAACCCCTGATAAAAATCTTTCCTATTCGTATTAAAAAATTAAATAAACCGTCTTTGTATACATTTGGATTTAATAAAAGCCAGAAACTAAATAGAATCATTTGGGATTTATATAAATAAACCTGTTGAAATGCTTTTTTCACACTAACCAACCTAAATAAACTAAACTAAACCTGAATTTATTTCATCAATAATATTATTACGTTCTGTGTGCGAGGAAAAAAATTATTTGCGGTAGCGGAACGTTTTATAAATAAGTTAAAAAAAAAAATTATTATAGCTATCAAAGAAACATAAAAAATGCATAACAAAAGAGAACACAACACAAAAAGGAAATATGGTTTATGTTTCAATAAACTAAAAACGTAATGTACAATATGTTTACATAATAATCACGCTTATTTATTTGCAATAAATAAAAATTAAAAATAAAAACGATTTCTTAAACAATAAAAAAACAAGTTTAATTGCACCTTTAACAAAATCGTTTTTATTCACTGTGTTAAAGAGTTTGTGATTTTGCATAAATTTACTCAAAAACGCAATTTAATTCCAGTCATAAATTAAAAAGGTTTTCCGACTTGTTTACACTTTTAAGGCAGCCATCCAATATAAGCGCAACCCAAATTGAAAGCTCTTTCATAGAAATATATACAGGGTGTTAAGTCAAACGAAAAATGGTCAATTATTCATAATTTTCCTATTTTTTTTCCATTTAAAAATATTCCGTATTTTTAGAAAAACCTCTGACTGATTAAATTTACATTAATTAAATTTCCTCTATTTAATCAGATTATTCATATATTTTTTTTCATTGTGAAAATTACAAAGGTTCATTTAACAATTTCAGCTTGTGTTAATTCAACTGTTACACCCTGTATAATTAATATTTAAATACAGATTAGACAAAAAAATACTTGCACAACACACATACAAAATGATTTATACTGCATACTTATACAAAAACATAATCTACATTAATTTATTGCTTAAAAATAGGAGAGAAAGGGAGATGAACGCATTTTTTTACAGTAAACCAAACAAAAAATATTAAAAAGTCAATAACATTTAATTAATCGTCCTTGGTATTTTATTATATCTTTATAAATGCACAACAATTTTAAACAAATTTCACTCATTTACGGATGGAATTTTGTAATCAAAGGGACTTATTATTTATGTCCCTGAAAAGTAAATGCATTTTAAATAATTCCCTGTAAAAATCTTTAAAAAAAAAATGAAATCGTTTTTCAATAAAGAATTCTTAATCTCCAACAGCGATAAAGAGAGGAAGTAAAAGCGAAAATTATTAAATTATATCCATTATTACATAATAAATAAGACATTTAATAATATTATTCATTTATAATAATTTTTATTAAACCAAATACCTATTGGTATTTTCAAGGTTTAAAAAGTAATTTTCAAACTAAAATTCTTTTAATCAAACAAAATTATTCTATAAATAAATAAACTGTAATGGGCTGGATTCAAAATAAATTACACCCACAAATATACGCAAAAATACATGTCTAAATTTATATATTTGATGCACAATCTATTTGGACATCAATTTCGATATTTTTTCCAGAAAAACAAACATCTGCGCTCCCGACATTGTCTCATAAATGTTGCAAAAATGACAACATTTCCAACTCTATATAAAGAATCACACGTGCTCCTTTTTATATTCATTTATAAAAACAAAAACAATCATACTTTTTTATCAAAAACAAATAAAAGAATCGCAGTTGATGTATTTTTCATCACAGACAAAATAATCAGCAAAGATATACAGGGCGTAACTGCAAAACGTCAAACAGGCCATCAGTTGATCAAAAATTTGGCACACATACTTCTGTCATTATTAAAAAAACCCCAAAAATTTCGAGAAAAAAACATTTTTGTTAAAAATCCAATGAGTTTCCAGCTCAGGATGGATTTCGGTTCAATTAAGCCATTACACCCTGTACATTGAGTGATTCGATTAATTTGTCCAAAGTGAGCTATGACAGCACATGGCATGTGTGCAAAGACAACAAAATGGCCGACCATTGTTATTTTGACTTGAAACAAATCACATTGATAAAATGCATCTTATAATAGAAACACTTCACTTTCTCTTTATCAATTCACCGAAAATAAAAAAATATCAAAAAATTCCAATCTTCAATAAACAATCAACAATCTCGTATAAACAAAACGCCATCATATATTACCTAGGCCATTGTTGTGGTGCAAAAATATTCCACCATGATGGCCTTTTCTGTCTCACCATATTCGAACTGGTTCCATCACTTTCCACAACACCTTTTCGACGTTTCCTTTCGAATTTAATTGCATGCCACGATTTCCGACGTCCCTTTTTCTCAACTATTTCAATATCTTTCACATGCACCACATCCTCTTCAATGCTTGGCCATCTAGTTGTCGGCTTCTCCAATTCCTCCTCAATCCATGGCTCTTTTTCGTGCACCACTTGCAACATTTCCGGGTTCATCATCTTTTTTTCCACTCTTTTCCTTTTCTTATTTTCTTTTGCTCTGTTTTTTTTTTAAATTTTTTCTACGCAATTTAACATATTGACGACAAGAAATACATTTCAAACTGTAACTGCAAAATTCTAACGGGAATTGAACTTTCACACACAACACAAAAAATTAGTCAAGCTGAACTTGAAAAACTCTCTCTACGAAACACTTCTACATTTTATAATTTTTATTTGAAATTATTTTATAAATCGATAATAATTTCTTTTTCAATTCAAAACAGACAATTTCAATCCTTCGAACTGGTCTAATTGAAATTGTTCTCTCTCCTTTCCCCAAATGAGACTTTATGCGGTGTGTAGACACTAAACTCGCGTGCGTTTTCTAGTCAACTAACTGAATTTAATCGAATATCGTGTATAGGTTCTCTCTCACCCAGCACTGCACCAACAAACACTCACACTCACTTTACACATATAAAACTTAGTAGGCTACTTTCACGAAAACGCAATTTATTAAAACAAAAAACAGTACTCTTGTTTCCAAGGTAGCACATACATGTTATACATAGTAGGCTGGTCCGGTACTCTAAACGAATTCCAAGGTGTCCCAAAAATGATTGACTCTTTGATTTGCGTCCCGTTACTATGACGATTTTGATATTCAACAATATTATGCCATTTTGTTTACCAAGTACAGGAAATGGCAACTGTTTTTTTTTAAACAGTTATTTTCTTTTTAGTCTAAACACCCTGTAGATTATAATTTTAAATTAAATAATACAAACCAGATAGCAAATTTTAAATAATAAAAACTGTTTGGTTTGATGGAATATATTTTTAGTTCAAATCAGATTTAATTTTATTTTTTTTAATATAAATGAAAATGACCTTTAAAAGAAGAACAAATTTATTTTTTATCACTTCTTGCATAAATTTATTTATTATTATATAGAGTTGGTGATTTAATTACTCTCTGTTACATGTCAATGGGAGAAACAATTATATATAACGTCTATTTTTGATTCGGTTTATTTAAAAAATATTTTCAAGAAAAATATACCTACTAAGAAATCGTATTTTAAATAAATATATCTACTTAAGTTTCTGGAAAAAACGCGTGCTAATAATTTATGATCTTTATTTAAGGTTCTCTTGTATAAAAAACCATTCACTTACTTTGTTACATTAATTGAAAAGTTTATGGAGCGCAATTTTTGACGAAACGTGTCCGCAAAATATCAACATACAAATTAAAAAGGAATTTTTCATGATAAACTCTATGACCCTAATAATTTTCACTTGCACACAAACAATCTGTTCCACTGATAAATCAACTTTACTGTAAAAACATTCCATCAAAACACAGACAATTTTATAAATATGTACATATTTTTACAACTTGTAAGAAAACCAATAACGATTTACATAATTTCAATTCGAAACACCAATTTAATGATCGTAAATAAGCAAATTAAATTAAAAATTAATTCAAATTAAGAGGAAATAGGAAACGCAATGAACACTTTAAATCGCCACATAAATTATAACTTTTTTTTAACATCAAAATTCTTTTTTTAAATAGATGAAGATTTTGCGTACTTGACATAAATTTTAAAAGCGCAAAAATTCACTGTTCATTTCCGAATAAAAAAGCAACAACGTTCCATAATTAAATTTCAATGCAAATAAAGTGAACTAATAAATTTTCACAAAACCCATATATTATAAAAATGGGAGTTAAATTTTTTTTTGAAAAGGGCAAGGCTAAAATATAAACAAAATGTGGCAAGTTTTATTGTTTCTTGATTGATTTCATTCGAAATACGAAAGTCCATTTCGCAATTTTCAACGGATATTACAACAAATTTACAAAAGTTACGTACGTACATCTTAAAATCCTCAGAAAATTGTTAACAAAAACATCGAAAATTAACATCTAATCACGTTTCGTTTCGGTAAAGTTTCATGATTCATCTTGACAATGACATCAATCATAGATGGAAAATAGAGAAAAAATTTATATGAATTAAAGCAACAGCAGTTCTTTTGGGAATTTGTTACTAAATCCTTGACATAATCCATCAACAATTTCACTGTACAAGAAAAATGAAAGAGAATCACATACACGTGATTAAATGCACGTAACTCTCTTCCATATAAACTCGAAAATAAGGAAGTGACAATAGCGTTTAAATAAAATAATAAAAATTATAACAATAAATAAATTAAGTATGGAATCAAGGGTATTTAATAGCAAAAAATATCCACCGAAAAGGTGGTTCACCTACACAGATATTAAAAGCAAAATTTGGCCTTAAAATTTCATTTAAAGGCCAACAATAAATAAATCTTTAATTATGACACATTTTTTCCTTCACACAAACGTATACGCAATGTTTATGTAAAAATGAAAAATATACCCATCCCAATTACATCAAAATTCCCAATTACTGATATTAATTTAAATCATGTGCTATTAATTATAATTTTTATAAAATAAATTAAAAAATTTCTTACTGCCAATGTATGCCATCTCGTAGAAGAGCGTGTAAACCGCGAAACGACAGTCTTGTTCCTACAGAATTCGACCGTTGCTGTCGGCACTCGCCGCCAGAGTGTGCTGACATTTTTTCTACCCCCAAAAAAAATTAAATCATAACAGAAAAATACGAAATAAAAATCTGGAAAAAAAAATAAAAACAAATAAACACTAGTATGAGGTAAATAAATGACAACTTAATAAAAAATAAATAGAGAAATAACAAAACAGATAAGATTTTACTCATCCCCATGTCCAAAATAAATGTATGTATTTATTAAATGATAAATAGGGCGCACCTTCTATATTCAAGGTTGAATTATCGATTGACCGTTTAAAAAATTGATAAGACGTATGTGTATGTGTGTCAATAGGGTAAAGGAAAAAGGGGTTTGTCACCCCCAATATTATCTAGAAATAATAAGTTGAAATTCACCATATAATATTTTCAGCTAAACGTACTATATTTGTTTAAATAAATTGTTATATCGGTTAAAAAAACTAGACTATTGATTAGATAAATTGAACAATTATAATAGAAAGTCGGGAGGATTTTACATTAATTACCTGGGAATCAAGTTGACTGCGTGAAGAAGGGGTATCCGCCCCCCTGACAATATGACCTTGACCTCCAAACTGTACACACAACTAATATAAATACATGATAATTTGAAAAACTCTAATGGGAAACTCTCCACACAAGTAAATGTTTATAAACTAATTATAATTGCTGCTATTAATGTACGTATCCGGCTTGTCGAGAAAAAACCGAATCGCCAGAATGCATTATAAAAAAAACACAAGAAAAATAAAAGAATTGACATAAACATAATTACTGCTTACTAGATTAAAAATGTGACTATTGAGCGAAAAATCAAGTAAACATCTATTTGTTATAAGCAAGCCATTATCATAGTCAACTTACATTATTGATGGAATTTCTGGTCGAGTCCAAATTCATAACATATTTTCTTCTTATAAATAATACTGGCACTATTTATATATTTAAATTCAAAATGTAAATAACGCAAATTCACGTAATATTTACTTTGTTTCATTACAAAATGCGACAATACATAGTAAATAAATACATCGAGGTTATGTTATATAGCGGTTATTAAATGGTGATGACACGAAAACACCCCGCTTACTTTGATATACACAAGATCTTGTCACTTGATATAGGAATTAATTGATTACAGTTTCATATTTAATGATGTTTTTAAGTGGAGAAAATTGATCGATAATTTACAAAGACGAATATACTAGAAACTTCAACGTTGTTGAGCGAACAAATAACAATTTTATTGTAAAACAGAAAATTGCGTCCCTTGTTTGACAGTTTTTTAGGCGAGTTTTCCCTCCTGTAGAGGGCGGAATTTTGAGTTTGCGCGCCAAATTTATCGATTTTTCCTTTTTATTATTGATAATATGTTGTCATTGTTAATATTATTTATTTAAATACTTGTTAAAAACTCCAATTAAAATGACAGTGTTTTTAAAAAAAAGGTTGTCTGCATTTGAATAAAATATAAAAGATTATTACCTGCAAATTAATTAGGTCCTTACAAGGACTATTAATTATCACTTTAAATTGCAAATTTTCCTTAGTAGTAAAGCAAATATTAAATATATATATGTATTTTGAGGAACTGTTTATTTATATCACATGCAAATAATAAAGGTTATGTTTATTCAACAGATGACGTGTATTGTTAGTTGCAAATATTATGATTAATTGTAATGTTGTTTGCCTATGTTCCTGGGGCATTTTTGCTTATTCCTGTCAATAATTTTCAAAATTTATTTTAAGGTTAAACTTTTAAATCAGTTAATAATAATCCATAATTGTTCAATTGCAAAATAAACTAGAAACCATGCAGAAAATTCCCAAAAAAACATACAACAATATCTTGGATAAATTACACCGAGGTTTCGTAATGACTTGTATGGGTGTTACACTTTATGGATTCACGGTGTTTGGAATACAAATGTTTCATTACTTTACAAAAGTAAAGCCCGAAAGGAAACTAATGGAGAAGGAAACGCTCTTAGCAGAGGGATCATCAGAACATTTATAAGGAAATTGCTGTGCAAATATTCTGTGAATCTGTGATTCTAACCCTGTACATTAATAATATGCTAGTTACTGTAATAATATATTAGTTTATGGCGAAGAATTGTTTTTAGTCCTTCAATCCCAAATTTGCATAATAAAGCTGAATAGAAAGTTTTATAATTTCCTCAAAAAATTGAGGTTATGTTCAATTTTTCACCAATGATTAAGAACCGTGAGAAAATCGTCTCGTTCCTAACTGTATCAAGAGAAGATTTGCATAAATGTGTTGTACACACATTATATGTGGGAATAATTGTTTAAATAATTAGAATTTCGTTTGTAGTTGATGTCGAGATACGGGCGAGTTGATTAGGGTGTTGCATACAAAAGAAACAATATGGCGACAACATATACAACAAGTTGTATTTTATTGTAAAAATTTGTGATATTTCTGAAATTTTTATATTAATTAAATGCTGTGAAATGAGTTCACGAAGGTACGTAAAAAACTGCTTGTTAAAAAGTACCACCCAATACCCTTACATAAATGTCTGTCAAAAAAAGTCAAATTGAGACAAACAAGAGTGGAAAAAAATCCTTAATCCTTATAAAATATTCAAGGACTACAAGTCTCCAACGCAATATTTTTTCATTGTATATGGTGTAAAATTTCCAGATGGTTTTGGCCCACAATTAGTGGGATAGAAGCGGAGAAATTGTTAATGGAAAGGGGAGTGGATTGCAGTTTCCTGGCGCGACCCAGTTCTTCAAACCCCGGCGATTTCACCCTCAGTGTACGGTAAGCAGTATATCGATACACGAAAAAACAACACATGGCCAATCTAACAATACTCTTTTCCACATAGCCGAAATGGTGAAGTTACACACATCAAAATCCAAAACAGTGGCGACTTTTACGACTTGTATGGGGGTGAAAAGTTTGCCACATTGTCCGAATTAGTACAATATTACATGGAGAAACAGGGCCACCTGAAAGAGAAGAATGGTGAAATAATCGAATTAAAATACCCGGTCAATTGTGCCGATCCAACAACGGAAAGGTGAGTCAATTAGTCAATAAAATTGGAACCTTCATTAATTCCACAAGTGTTTTCTAGTAGCGTTATTGAAATGCATACAAATTAGCTAAGTAGATGGTCGCTTTATCATATCCTGTTTTTCAAGAAAAACCCCCTAGAAACATTGCTTAAATGTTCATTAAAACAAAAATGCACAGAGATACGAAAAAGGGTGAACTGAAACTAGTTTCACCTTCAAAAGATCGTACACGATGCCATGTATAGTTAAAGTTATTTTAAGTAAGGCAAGTTCTTCAAGGTTGCATACAAGATCTATTATTGATTCATTTATTCCACATATTTTTTCATTGTAATGTTATTCAAAATAGTGTGCATTAGTGGAATATTCAAGTTTTCTCAAACCCGTTTCCATATTCACAAAAGAACAAATTTTTAGTGACAAAGCGAATGATCGCGGCCCTCAACTTAACACAAATGGCATTGTTTTTGCGTGACAATAATTGAAAAAATATCAAGTCAAGTATGTCTGTGTACCAAACGAATGCAGAGAATTTTAATAAAATCGTGTTTATGACTCGATTATTGTATTAAGACGCAATAAGCACAATTAAATGACAATATGGTATCATAAAGGAAGTGGTTTAATGATTAATTATGTGAATGAATTTGATTTGTTCACGCCAATGATCGAATTAAAGCGTTAAAACATTAAGTACGTTTTTTTCTGCTGCCTTTTATGATTATGTCAACTGGCACGAAATTCACTTATTCAATTGTACCAGAAACCATAACCACCTACTACCAAAAAATCATTCTATACACACACCAACAGGTATGTTAATTAAAATTCTTCCTTCTTTTGTCATCTCCCCCACCTGACCGTCTGCAATAAACAATTTTCAGATGATGTTCGGTTTGTGTTGCTGTACCAAGACATGCACACACTTTAGTCCAAGTTTTCGTTCGAATCGCACGTGTTTGATTTCCATTAAATAATTCTACATTAATTTCTACTCTGTATTTAAAAGTAGTAGTAGTGTACGAGTTAATTTCGTTCCAAATGAAGGAGAAAATGACGCGAAATTTAAATTGTTCCGATATAATAACAGTACCAACGGCGGCCCAATTTCTAATTTCCACAGCATTGAATGAATTTAAAAAAGCCTTCGTCTGTTTTAATCATTTCAAGTAAGCGATTTAATTGATTCATTACGCAATGTTTAAATATGTGTGCGTGGGAGTATTTTTTGTTGTTGATCCAATTCACATAACAATAATTGTTATATAATTTTGGAATTAGTTACGTGAAATTAAATTAGATTCTGTATTGCATTTAATTTCAATAACAGCAATGAAATAGCGCTTGAAGCGATTACAAGAACAATTTCAATGTTAATGTTGTGGTTGTAAAATAAATCAATTAAAAATAGGTCAAGTTGTTCGGTGAATGATGTTTATGATTTTTTCCTTCAAGATGGTTCCATGGTCCATTGTCGGGTAAGGAAGCGGAGAAATTGATCCTGGACCGTGGCAAAAATGGTAGTTTTCTTGTACGTGAAAGTCAATCGATGCCCGGCGATTTTGTCCTTTCCGTTCGGACCGATGACAAAGTGACTCATGTGATGATACGTTGTTCGGCGGATAATAAGTACGATGTGGGCGGTGGTGAAAAATTCAATAGTTTAGCCGATTTAATTGAGCATTACAAAAAGAATCCAATGGTGGAGACGTCGGGAACGGTGGTGCATTTGAAGCAGCCGTTCAATGCGACTCGAATCAATGCATCTGGTATACATTCGCGTGTAAAACAATTACAAAATGAGAATTATGGGGCGAGTAGTAGTTTTGGTAAAGCCGGTTTTTGGGAGGAATTCGAATCGTTACAGCAACAGGAATTTAAACATTTGTATTATTCAAGAAAAGAGGGTAATAGACCGGAGAATAGGAATAAGAATCGTTATAAGAATATATTGCCATTCGATGATACGCGTGTTAAATTGAAAGATGTTGATCCGAATGTTGTTGGTTCCGATTATATAAATGCGAATTACATAAAATGGAGAAATATTGATGATGGCATTACAACGACAAATGATTTAATGGCCGATCCGCCAAGTGATAAAATTTATATTGCAACACAAGGCTGTTTGCCAACGACAATAAGTGACTTTTGGCAAATGGTATGGCAGGAGAATTGTCGTGTTATTGTGATGACAACCAAAGAAACGGAACGGGGGAAGAATAAGTGTGCACGTTATTGGCCAGATCAAACGCAGTCGAAACAATACGGACGGATTACAGTGAAGAATTTGTTGGAATCGTCCACGTTACATTATACACTTAGAGAGTTTTTGGTTGGGATGGAAGGGACAACGTGTGAGAGGAAAGTGTTTCATTATCATTTTCAAGTAAGTGGAATTTTTTTTGAGGGGGTTTTTCAACATGTTAATTTGTTGAATGTTAAAGGCATGGCCTGATCATGGTGTTCCATCAGATCCTGGATGTGTTCTAAATTTCCTACATGAAGTGAACAGAAAACAGGAATCACTTCAACAGGAATTGCCAGTAAATCAGCCACCTGGTGCGATTTTAGTGCATTGTTCGGCTGGCATTGGACGGACAGGCACATTTATCGTAATTGATATGATTTTAGATCAATTAAAGAAATTTGGTATGTTGTTTGACATTGGAATTGTTGATTTTGTTTATTATGGGTGTTTCGTTGTTTAGGACTAGACTGTGAAATAGATATTCAACGCACGATTCAAATGGTGAGGTCACAACGTTCTGGTATGGTACAAACTGAGGCGCAATACAAGTTTGTTTATTTGGCTGTACAACATCATATTGAGACTGTTACGGAGCGGATGAAAGCGGAACAAGTAATTTTTGTTATATGTATATAGGGGGGTGTAATAGATCGATTGAGAGAGGATTGAATGGAAGATTTCAATTAATTTTGGTGCAATCGAACTGTTAAGCCCCGTATATGATGAGAGTATGCAATGATTGTGATTGTTTTATTGTAGAAATCGATTCAAATTGGAAGGGAGTACACGAATATACGATATAGTAGCGATATTGGATGTGGTGGAGGCGGTGGCGGTTGTACGGGTGGTAGTGTAACAAATTTATATGGAAATATGACACCAATAAGTAGTAGACCAAATAGTAGTATCCATTATCAAAGTGCACCACCACCACCGCCACCAATCACTGCCCAAAATCCGTTAGTGTTGCGAGTGGATGTGAAAAAGACGCCAAGAAGCACTGTTGAAATCCCATTGCCAAGGTAAATCGGTGGTGGTGTTTTAATTATTTTTCTTTCTCTTATTAAATTGTAGGAATAGTTTCAGGAGATTTGTAGATGTTGAATGTCGTGTATAGATAAAAATAATAGAATCCGAATTGACGACTTTAAAAGGGGCGGATGTTTTGTAAGTTGCCTAATTTTCAAGTCGTCAATTTTTAGTATTTTTTTTTTCGTTTGAATTGTAAATGTGTAATACAGGTGTTTTGTTTTTGGTTGGTTTTAGGCCTCCAGATGATTTATTGAAGCCAACATTGTACGAGAACATTCCAAGTAGTTTAAGTGCAGCTCCACCACCTCCACCTAGGAAGGCATGACCCAATTTCAACTATGTGTACCTTGTGTAAAAGTAAAATGTGTTTTTCAATTAGATACGAGAGGAATATTTTTAAAGAAATAGATTATGAGATAATACAGTCCTTAATTCTATATATATACATATGTTATATCTAATTAAAATGAGAAAGAGAAAACAATGTTGGAAAATCGGTGCTCCGTCTTAAAGTATTTTTTTAACAAGCCTGTATGTATTATGGAATATAATTACATATATTCATTATTTATGTTTGCACATTTTCATATTATTATTAAGCATTTATTTATTTGTAAAAAAAAAGAGATTTTAAATTTTTTATCCCTTCAAAATTGCTTTTTGTTATATAAAAAAAATTAATAGAATAAACTAATTGTTTTATATTTGCGTTGTGTTATTTTTGTGATGAAATGCAATGAAAATGCATGATTTGGTCATTGTTTTTTAATAATAAAAACTAATATATGTACAATTACAGACTTTTAAAGCAGTTACACAACAATAGAAAAAGGATTATCCTTGCTTCAAGCGCTTTTGTAGCAGGATCTAACATAAAATTACTGTGGACTTTAATAAAGTAGAAAAAATATTAAGGATTAACTAGATTTTTAGTTGGTAATGAAACTGTTTTAAAATAATGTTTATTATTTTTGCTTTAGTTTATGTTCTCATCGTCATTCTTTTTGTCAAATGATGCTTAAAATTGCTGCCCTATCCAAAAAAGAAGAAAATAGGACAGTGTCTTCCAGTACGACTGTTCAAAGTGGATTCCATTCTAGATTGTTATAATTTCTTAAAATTAAACCCATCTGCTGTAGGAAATGTAATTAAAAATGTTGTTGGCATTTTGGGATTAAAGACTTGGTGGTTTATTTTAAATCCATTTCCATGTGAACAAACTTTCTAAGCACAAAGCCGAGGAAAAGAGCAAATCTGCTGATCAACAGATGCAACAATTGTACACAGCAAGCAACGTTCTTATTATTCTCTGTTAAAATGTTATTGTTTATTTAAACAAAGTGTTATTTTGATTAAACAAGTGATTTATTTATTACGCGGATATTAAAACAAACTATATAAGCAAACACAAAACAAGTACACATATCTCTAATTTCTCTCTTATATTTTTCTAAATTGGAGTGTGTTACAAAAAATGTGTCGGGAGAAGAGAGCAATTCTATATAAACAAAAATGTTATTCCCGGGGTCAAATATAAAATCGTTTTAATAATAAATTAGTTATAGGTATATCTACAGTTTTTCTCTTGCTATATAATAATTCTCATAAAATATGAACCCACCGTTATGTGTGTATTTTTGTGTATATATTATATTAAAAACGATTAATTAGATTTGTTATAATAATAATATATATAAAAAATGTACATAAAATGTGGAGGAATATAACAATGATCAGGTTTTCACTTTTTATTGCTGCTCTAACGAATAGTGCCTTGAACGTTTCCACAAATTCTTAAAGAAACCCTTCTTTTTCTGCGTTTCTTCACCTGCAAAAAAAAACCAATTTTTTCTTCCAAAATGAACAAACTCTCAACAAAATCTCACCATTTGCGTTTTCGTGTATAGTAGGCGAAACTAAATCCTTCTCTTTTCTAACTTCCTTACCATTATTACCTGCAACCAATAAAAAACCAACAATAAAACACACAACAACACTTACACCCTCACCTTTTCTAATAAGTAAACTAGTAACACGTCTCAATGCATCCCTTGGTGACCGTTGGAAAAACTTGGGCGTTAAATTCGGTGGTAACGTCAACGGTTTCCTGCTCGGCTCCCATGGATTGCTATGCGCTCCACCAGCCGTCATCACCCGATCCAAATGCTCAATGGACGCCGGCCTTCGATGCCGCTGCTTCGGATACCATCCCCTGCCCGGTCCACCGGCCATCCGTAATAATTCCGCCCCAACGTACGCCTGCTCAAAACTGCCTGCCGTCCCGCGACGATAACCACCGGTCGACGTGGACGCCAACGTATTCAAACTGCCCACCGTGTTACTCTGCCTCGGCGCCGTCTGTACACCGGCCAACGGCACATCGGGCGCCCGCCTATGCGGCGTACGCGGTATATCGCAGCCCCTCGCAAAGATCGGCGTCTCCGGCAGACTGCACGACGTCTGCATATTATGAATTTCGCCAATCTCCTGTGACGCGGACCGCTTCTGATAGCGATGGACACGTTTCTGTTGTTTCGTGTCATCTGTGGGCAGTGTACGTCGTTCGGGAGGCACATTATTACGATTGAAATAATTATGACGACGACTACGGCCACAATTCACGTCCATTGAACGTGTTTTTAAACTATTTTCATGATGTGGAGGCACTGCAGGTGCAGACTTATCATCCCCAATCTCCGAATACTCGTCCTCGTCCTCTTCCACGGGCGATGGTGGTAACGGTGGAAAATCGACCACCGAATTCGATGTGGCGATCACCGAACGATTGTCGCGCGCTATCAACATCTCTTTGGCACTCTCCGACTTTTGTATACCGTTCCGTTTCGGGAACGGTGTACCGCCCTCCATCAATAACTGTCTGTAATAGTCTTCTGACTTTTGGATCTCGTTATGACTAGTCGATTTTTGCAGTTCACGAATTCTCTTCTTTTTATTCAAACTTTCCGCCATACCGTTGAGCAGCATACGTTCATCGTACATTTCTAAATCGCGCCGTTCCAACAATTCGCTGATATTCTGTTCGATTTGGCGTAACGGTGAGATTTCCGCACTTTTTGAACTGCCACTCGCCTCACCGTCCTCCTCCTCTTCAACAGTCACGTCCAATTCACGAGCCCGAGTCGTCGCTGGCACATCAGGCAGCGACACCACTCGCTGTATCGGTGATCCACTCGTTTCCATAGTAGGCGATTCAACAATTAACGCTTTTATATTATCATAGGTGGTGCTGTGCTTTTTGCTCGGAGTACTAGAACGAGAACTGTGCAAATCGGTACTACTTAACAACAATTCCTGACTGGTACGATTCAAATCTAAACTAAATCGTGACTTTGGTGAATTCAAGTGCGCATGTTGTGGCGTCAAATCGACACTAAATCGTGAATTTGGTGTATTTAAACGTGAATCGGCACTTAAACGTGAACTTATCGACGAATTTGATGCTATTATCGATTTACGTTCTTTATTTTTACCACGTCGTATCACGTACGTACTGGTACCGCTGCTTAAATTCGCCGGTAATTGTAGATCATCCGAATCACTGAACGGCGATTGAATCTCATCGTCAGCTGGCGGTTCTGGCCAATCGTCCAACTCTTTCAAACGATTCGGAATCGAACTGGTACTACTTTGCGAACATCCCGACTTACGACGACGCCGTCCAATCACTTTTGTACTGCCCGGCGTTAAAAGCACCTCACTATCATCCAATGGCACTTCCCATGCGATACTCGCCCGTTTATTGACGGGGGGCGGTGGTGGCGGCAGCATTTCCTCCAACGAATCATCACTGAACCTCTCATCGTCCGCCAACTCACTTAACGGTCTTCGAACGTCGTCCACATCGCTTGAAATCAGATTGTCATCGCTGCCGTGTCGTTTCACTTCTCTATGCCTCTCGACCACTGTGGGAACGGTGCGGGGTGGAACACGTGTTGGTGATGTCAACGGATATGCACTGGTGTGTTGATAGTATGGCAAACTGCCGAAACGGTAGCCGGGCGGCGGCGGCGGCGGATACAATGTGAAATCGGTGCCACTCTCCCAGCCGTAGGGACGTTGATGGCGCGTTTTCGGCAATGTGGTCTGCGTTGCCGTATGTATGGGGGGCTCTGGAAGACCATTCAATGACGGATAATCGTTGGAGAAATTGTGCGGCGGTGGAATTGTCTCTAATACTATACGTTGTTGTGGTAGCTGTGTGAGAGGGAAGTTGCGGACTTTTGGTTTGTGTGTTGGTGATACTCTGCGAAATGGCACATGAATAAGTCAATTAACAATTCAATTTCACTATAATTACTTTGGTAATAATGTGGCGATTAATCGTTGCGCCTCTTCTGGTGGCGGTGGAAAATCGTCCGGATCACCAACACGAACAATCTCCTCATTTGTTTGATGGACGGGTATTTCGGCAAGCGGTTTAAATGCTAAATTGAATTTCGCTTTACGTCCATTCATACTCATATAACCATCGTCTTCGGATTGATGGCCTAAAGATGGACTCTCATCGTCTGGTGTGGTCGATGTTGTTGTTGTTGTTGCCGTTTTCTCTCTCAATTGTGGCGTTGAAACAGACGTACTAATTTGCTGTATCTACAAATGGGAACACAATCAATAAATATTCCAACACTAGCTGTTCCTTAGTGTACGACTTATTACATTTTGTACTTGGTTTGCATTCTCTACATCATCGAACTCGGACAATACACGATCCAATAGCTCTATTGAACGTTGCACATCGTCGATATTTCTGTAACAGAGGAAAAACATTGAGTAAATATTGTAAATAAATGAACTGTTCGCCTATTTTGGGCCAGTTGATTAACTTGGGACTGTAATCAATCACTGACCAACCAATAATTGGAAGGCGATTTATATCCAACCACACGCAAAATAAACAGTCAAGTGTTTTAATAAATTATCCAACATATGCAAGAAGTATTCGGTTGAATTTATTGTATGAACAAAAATGTGATGACTCTTTTTTCGGCTTGATTACGTCCGTATGGTGCATTAGACAATAAAAAATCAACAGTTGTTGTACATGTACACGTTTCCTGTCGACAAAATGCTAGTCATTTTAATATTTTAGCGGTTTAGATTGCAAGTGTCCTGGAATTCCTTTTTTCAGGGCATGATAAATTGTTTTGTACAAACGGGATAGGTCGTGACCGAAGGACGAAAAAACGCGCTCCAAAAGGAAAGACAGAAAAATAAAAATGCCAATGAACCGAGATGTTATGGGGGGCGTTTTACACAATCAATCTTTGTGCAACTAGAAAAGTGAGTTTTTGGCCATATGCGTCTCTCATCTATAAAAAAGAACAAACACGAAATGTGTTTGAATAAATATATCGAATGTCGAATATGAAATATTGCCAATGGAATAATGGGGGAGATTGAAGATTCCTTTTTAGATGTCGAGATAAGATTATACACAAGTCTTCTAATATTTAATTCAACATTCTATTGTGCTCGCAATTCACTATTGTTTCTCTATTTAAACCATACCAACTACATGTTACATAATGAAGTCTTCTTTCCATTTTATTGACAACATTTCCACCCCGTATTCTGCTGCTATTCACAAACGGTTATATGCTAATTAAAAATTTAATCAGTGTCTTCCAGCGCTTGTAAATAGAAGAGGATTTTGGTCGCCTTTCCACAGTTTTCCGCTGTGTATACCTAAGCGATTGAAAGCGAACGAGAGGGATGAAAATCTATTACCATTTTACGTGCTACAAACCGGATATCGAATCCGATCTCTAAATCAAATTCCTGTCACAAGATTATTATATTTTGGGAAATAATTCGAGCGCAAATAAAAAAAAACCTACAATCTATTTACAAACATATTACCTACCGGGTGACCGGAAAACACAATAATTGCAACATTTCCAAATGAATAACACTAAATACTACAATGGAGATTTACGGTAATATGTTGGCCGGGTAATTGCCAATAATGCGAAATTGAGGTATTCCATGGTCATGATAATTAACAACTTTTCCGCACCTGAAAAGACCAATTTGGCAGGGCGTGTTATGAATATTAATCAAGAACAGTTTTTATTTCTCCAACAAAATTTCTCTCCTTAAACTTGGTCTCAACACTGTTGTTTGTATTAAATCCTGTGGTCACAGCATCTGTGTTATTCAACTCTAGGAATTAATGAAAATCCACTAAAACCGACCCTATAATCTAAATGAGTCAAATTAAGTACAACAGTTTATTAGTTCTAGGACCCCAAAAACATAAAATCCCAACGAATTTCCTTTACTCTCCACCACACCTGTTAATCTACCGTGAAAATTACAACACACCCACCACCATCCCCGAATCCAATATAACTCAATTTATATTAATTCCAAGACGATTTATTTCATAGAAAATTAATACAAATCGTCACAAGACGATAACACAGTGTGATTATTGCTATATGAACATCATCCCCAATTCAAACTCTATCATAATAGAATATTAAACTGTGTATAGTTCCTAGACACGCAATAATAATTTATGAACAAAATCCTATTTATTGTTGCGTGGTCTGGGATCTTGGGATCCATTCACTAATATCGTCCAAATATTCATTGTATTCTGCATTGTTCCAAGGCGGATCGGAAGAGACAGTGCATTTAATTTACTTTCAAACTGGATTTCAAAGCGCACATTCGAACAATATTTGAATATGTGCGGTTCTGTGGTGATCATTTGACCTAGATTTTATTGACATGATCGAAATTAGCCATCATGTTTGCCATTTTCAATAGAAATGGACTAAACAATAATTGGCACACCGCCTAAACAACAAAACACATATTTTGTCCGCCAAATATACTGAAATTTAATATCAACGATTGCCATAACTTTTTTCGGAAATCTTCACAAAAGAAAACTAGGATATATCACCAGCCGATATAATACGATACAAACGGATTTGACATTTTGTTCATTAATCTTTTAGTTGAATTTCACTTTCTGCTTTTTAGACGGCTATCGGGAAATACTTTGGTTGCGAAATCTACAACTAGATTTGCTCCCAGCTTCATTCAATATGATGGAAACATTTAATATCCTTATCGGATTTGCGAATACTGTAAATAGAATGCAATGTTCGTTCACCACCTGGGTTATTGGACATTTTTATCACTTGTTGCTATTTAATCATTCGATATCCTCATCCACCAATATTTTTCATTACATTTTTGCATTCACCTATTTTTCCTCTACATACAAATATGCACAAACTTCCGGATGTGTTTGTAATTTATTTGAAAACTTTCCCATATAATAATGTATCATATTTTTTCAATATCCAAATGATTTATCGTATTCAAATTTACTTGCTTCCCGTTCTCTTTATGGACACTTTTATGTTTTTTTATAGACACTTTCTTTGTATATTATAAAAACGAACTCAAGAAGAATACACATCAATCATCTTTCAGTTACGTTTCGTTTTTATTCTTCGCGGTCAAATACCCCCTTGATCGATTTTCTCACCAAAAACCAAACACCACCCTCTAATTACGGGCCGAATGCCTTGCAAACCGATTGCAACACACTCCTACAAAGAACACTTGCATTCAAACACATGATACATAATTAATCGAAAAAAAACACGGAACATCTCATCAATCATTTCTCATCTTCCCATTTCCTTCTCCGAAATGAAAAACTTATCGATCTCACCACACAATGCCAATATACACACCTACATACTCACCACTCATTTTCTCTTAAATATACCCCTTTAATCAGCATCGAATTTCGCCAAATTGTGTCAAATCCAGCTGCGATACCACAACAAAATACATTCATTTACGCTCTAGCATGTGATTTTCTCCTATTAAGTTTTAATCCTCTATATGCTTGGGGCCAACACAACTGTTTGTTGGAAAATTTATTGTAGATACATTTTATAATATATGCTTTCTATATATCAAGATATTTAAAATTTATTGTGAATCATTTAAATCCGAGTTGTGTGCTGCATGTTACAAGCTGTGTGCTCTGTTATTATAACAAGGGGGAGGAAATGTACAACGATGCCAGTACCGTTATTCCGTACACACATTTAATTAAAAACACATCACTCCCATTTCTACCCGAACGATATAGATATAATATTGAATGTTTGGGAAAACCGTGTGTGTGTGTCGTCAAATCTCTATTTGTTTTCAAACCGCGCTCGCTTTGTGTTGTTATTAAATTTCATCTTCTTTAATCTGCTCCCCCGCTTACTTACACTCTCCCAAAAAATAAAAAGCAAATATTTAAATTAGGTTAATTAGTTTACGCTCTGTTGATACAACCACGAAATTGTCGTGGCCTTATTATAGCGCGTCGCATTTCATCCCATGTTTAAATAATTTCAATGCTAATTGATTAATTATGAAGAGACAACAGGGGAAGAGAGACTGTACATTTCATCTTTAAGCGCACAGTTTAAAAACACATTTGTCTCCCTTTAAAAACCTTAAAATTGGATGTCATTATCTTATATCATGAAAATATAATAAAATGACTATAAAGAAATGGATCGGCCGCTATAAACATGATGAAACGCTCCTTTTACTGCACATTTAAGTACACATTCTTAATTTCGTAGAGGAATTTTTGGGAGAACGATTTTCCACGCAATTATAATAGAGTTGTAGAGTATACGTGCACTTTTTTTCAATTAAACACACCAAATGTAGAAGCGCCCCTCTTCTATTTCCTATATCTTGACCAGTAATTCTTGTCGTATAAATTTACGTCTCCCACACGGACAATAAACATACAGATAGTTACAACACACCCCAAAGGCAATATTCCCGTAATTTATACCTTTCACTATATACGGTTTCGTATGTACCTCAGTGAAAGGGGAGCATGTGGGGGCCACCCTTCGCAAATCTAGAATTGCTTTAGATAAGGTTTCGCGCATTTCGTCACTTTACGTCTTTTTCGGCTACAATTCCCCCAGTATAAGAGCGTAGATAAGCCTCACCCCTCAGTAGCCGGTGTGACAGTGCTTATTAACCGACAATAAATTGCATTCACCACTTGCAACTACATAAATTATTTGGAAAAGAGAGTGAAACGCATCATAATCGGATCTGAATAGAAAACGTCAAATGCAGAACGATTTCGAGACCCCTTCATCTTTCGGTGGGGTGATATCGCCCCCCCCCATTTCACCAACACACAATTAACATAACAACAACTAAACAAGAAAAAAATTACCATTTGTTCCTTAAACTTGGCAATTTAACACGCGCTACTAATTTCTTTTCGTTGGAGAACTTTGTAATCTGTTAAGGTTTTGTTGTGTTAGAACGCACATATTTGAGAGCGAAATTGGGGGGACGAAATTTCCACCACCATTTCGGCATAAATATTAATAATCCGGTGGAGAGTATGCCGGGTCACAAATCAACCACCCCCCCGCATAGGCAGACAAAGAGAACGGTATTAGAGTCGGTTGTATCGCCGTATAAGGGGTGGAAAACCAATTTAATATTAAAAGAGGTTTTATAGGTAGCTTAATCGGTCATTATACGAGAGAAACTAGTTAATAGGGACGTGATTAGAATCGTTCCAACTAAAATTTTATCGTAATTAGAGTGTTGTGTCACCCCAAAACACAGTAGAAATTGATAATTTTCCCGTTGTGCGTTGTGCCTTTTTCCAAACCGTTCGGTGTGTCTGTTTAAACTGTTACACAGGGGTCACGAGATGTATGGATATGATTGATGATTTGCATCAGATGTGGACCCCAAAACATTACATTCAACCCCTTTGTGATAATGCAGGAAAAATGCGTTCTACTTTACTGTTATCCATAAAAAATGTTTAAATCCCCTTACGTGTCCGAATAAACCGGCACTATTGAATTATAAAACCAACAATTATGTTCTCGTGATGGTCAGGGTTGCATGTTCAACTTTACACAATCCGGTATGTAGTGCAAAAGAACAGAATTCTCTCGTTTCCGCACTTAATAAATTATAGTGAAACGATATTAAGTCCACAATTTTCTGCTCTTGCTTTGATAAAAGTGGCAAAACGACTTGGAAACTTCAGTCTTCCATTATACAACTCCCTTTCTCGATTTTCAAGTAATATATATCTAAAAAACGATACAAAAGATGTAAATTGCAGTGGAACACACAAAAACTGAAACAGAAAAATGTAGACGTTGCGGTTTAGAAAATTATTAACTATAGCCACAACTATTATTATCAAACAGATTAGTTATTAGTGGCATAAAACCGGTGTTACCGTTATTATTGATTGATTAACGGTGTTAATCTCAATTCCCCCTGTTTGAGCCCTTTTTTTCTCTCAACCAACAAAAAACACAAAAGTAATTGACATTGTGTCCAATGTACCGTGTCCATGGCATGATTTGTGAGTTTTTAAGGCCCCCAAGTAAAAAAACCACGCATAAACACAGATATATACGAGCAGCATATACGAACTTTATTAATGTGCAATTTTCAGGTTGGAAAATTGAAATTTACAGGACAGACTAAAAGCTTACACTTTAGTAAAGAGTGGACTTATGAAGTATTCATGGTATGTGCCCCGTACGTGCCTATATGCAGGACACATTAACGGCAAATTGGGCCCACCCCCTCGTTCTTCTTGTTAGTACAACACCCATTTACGTGTACATTGTACTTTTCAGCATCTTATCACACTTACACCATCCGAGGGATGTATATTTGATTGTAAAAAGTACCCCAAAGCGAATGAAAATCATTAATAACATTTTATATAATCTCCATTTTACACTCGACTTATTTGTCCTCTTTTCACTCCCCAATGTATTTCCTTTTCTTTTTATTTAAAAACACAACATAGATAACAGAATTTATACAAGGACGTTTCCTCATACGCTAGTCTCAGAAGAGAATTCAACATAATAAAAACTGTCAAAAAGATACCAATATTTTGTTTGTCCATGGCTTTGAGCCAAGGAAAAAGTTTATAACGAAATTCTACAAGTATATTTCCGGATTTTTTTATACAAAACATTAGTATAATGAGGCTGTGCAAGTCTCACTTCCATATAAATATACCATTTGTTTAGGGGATGATTTATAAACAAGTCGCAACATTTACTGGCTCAATAATAAACATTCCTCTGTGTAAAATTGTGAAAATAAAACGTTGAATGTGACGAAAAAGAAAAGGTAAAACCATTACGTTTCAGGTAAACTGTGTGCATTGTCAGAGTGTCCCTGGAAACAGTAACCGCCCTCATAAGACACAACCATACATGTAGATATAGTTTGTGTCCTTGTAAGTTGTAAATATGCCACCCCTTACGACTCCTTTGGGAGAGTGAAAGTCCTTTAAGACCACACTATCGATCCATCTTCTTACAACTATATTATAAATACACTCGCAACACATTACTACATATATACGCCCTTAATTACAACCGACTCTCACAAGGGTGTCATTACTAAATAGAAAGAAAAATGTTTATTCGAATTATTATGAATAGCATACAATTTCTATTCTCTGGACACTAATGTACGAGTATTAAAAAAGGCAAGAAACCCGTTATAATTATATTCAATTTAACAAATACAGAAATGTACTTATAAATGATTACAGTGTGAAGAACTCCTACTCGTTCTACTCATTAAACGGTAAAATTAATTTCATAATATTTACGTGTCATTCGTGCAATTAAAGACGACGTTGCTCATTAAAAACTAAACATCTTTACATAACACTTACTCGGTATTTGCATGATTTCCACCCCTTCTTAAAGCCATACCAGCACGTGCCATTACTCTGAAACAATAAAACATAAAACTTTAAACCAACGGATATCAGTTTCATAAAAGATTATTAAACAAATTTTTTATCTTTTTTTAGGGCGTAACGATAAAGTCCACACATACAACCCCTTACATATGAGGGTGTGGAGAGGAACTTTTACAACCCCGCTGAACAACAAACACACATTTCACGAATATTTGAAATTTATTTTACAATATGAAATTCCATATAAGTAAAAAGGTGGGCCAATTTTTCCATCTTTCTCACATGATGGAAAACCGTTTCCACACTCACAGCATCAGGAATCGGTGTCCTCATTAATGAGAATTTCATCATTCCTCTATAGATGTGTGTGGTAAAAAGGACGGAAATACATATCGGAAATTTTCAAATGTTTGTATTGGCTGATAGTAAATCAAAAAGCAATGTACTGTGAAATATACAATTCCATTTCCACACTTACGTATCTATCAATCTGTTAAATTGTAAGACAGGTTAGTGGGAAGCGGGGGGACCGGAGAAAGGAACCCATCACGCACACCGTTCTGTTATTCCACCTTCTATTACAACTGATTTCCATTTTTTCAAGAAAAAAATGTACAGTTAGTGTTACGGGGGCGGCAACTGGTATTTCAAGGTGGCCCTCTATTTGTCACCAAGCTATTCGCCCACTGTAAACTTACTTTCTCCTCAATACTCTTAAAATTACATTTACTTTTCTCGTTAGCGGATCCTTATGTTATTGTACTTTGGTGTTTGTGGATTGTATCGATTTCTGGCTGTTCACCTTTTCATATAGCCAACCTGCAACCCCGCACGCCGGAAAATTACGTGAGATAGAATTTCGGAATGAATCGTCTGGGTGTTGTGGAAGCGAATTACGGCCGTGTCGCGTCCCATCCTCCCCCGAAAACTGCGGCTGCAACCCCTTCTCGCCGTCTATAAAGTCGTTCCATAAGTCGCCCCATTACACCATTCAGAAATTACATTTAAACTGGCTACATGTAAATTACATTTACCCGCAAATATATCACTTAAAGGCATCTCCCCACGCTAGGAAAATATCGATCAACAAAAAAAAACCCTATAATCCTATTTACCATACAAATTAGTTTGATTTAATCTATGTATTGAAAGTTTGCGCGGAAAGATTAGCCGGGAGAATAAAGTTCACGGCCGTAATGTAGGCGAGATGAACAGTTTCCAAGACGGTTTGTCCATAAACATTTGAAAACGAGACAATAAAACGTCCAAAATTTTCTATACAATCACTTGAATTTATTTATGTGAAATTTTTAATTAAAGTCCAGAGAGTAAATCGTGCGCAATTTCCATAAATACGAAATTCAAACGATATAAAATGTTGATTAAATCTATGGGTCCACGTGGCGCGCGCTTCTCTAAATGCTATACTTCTGTTTAATTTTCTATAAATCATTTTGGAATTACATATTATCATTCATCTAGCTAGATAATTAACAAAGTTTTAAACAATACGCTTAAAGGACACCGACCGCCCCCCAGAAACCCACCAGAGAACCATTTCATTTCACTTGCTAATTTCCATCCATTACAACTTTTAACTAAGCTCATTGTTTTTGTTTATGTTTAATTTTTTCCTATATAAACTCCACGTTCATAGCACCTGGAAAATCAGTGGAAAATTCTAAAATTCCACACACACAACGAACGTAAATAATACCCGCATTTTATTTATACAACAACAGAGATATTTAAATCACTTGCTTAAACTTGCATACGAAGACTGTTTTTAAGCATGAAAAAGTTTTCTACTGAAAGTGATAAGAACATAGAGCAAGTTTTCCACGTGAAATTGGTCTTTTGTGCAACATATAAGACACGCACAGCGACCATTAAATGTTTTTTCTTCTTGCAGCGCAATTTAGAAGACGCTCACAACGAAACTCTCTCTCTGATGTAAACGTCTCGTTTCTCAAGTTATTGACAAAAATTAAGAATAAAAAACTGCTGATACAATAATGCACGTTTTCCGTGCGAAAAAGTGATCTTCTTCCGAATACATACAATTTCTGTATGTGTTTGCTCCACTTACAGAGGATTATTAAGCTTAATAGTGTTTGATTGTTCGAAATCTAAAACCCGCATTATATCGAACGTATTAAATTGAAAGGCGAAACTTTTAATTGAAACCTCCGCTCGTTTAGTTAAAAGTACACTGCATTTTTAAACTCAAAACACTTTACAAATTACATTCGAAATCTAGACACAAAAAAATAACCTGCGTTATTTACTTGCGAGAAAATGTCGCCCCTTTGTTAATTAATCCTCTGGCGTCCCTCTCCAAATAGATTGACAAATTGAAGAGCTTCGAGCAGAGAACTCCCTCAGAACTAGGTGTACTTTTAAGATCTTCCAAGTGTCTTAACCGAACAATCGAACAAGCCAAAGTGCCCATGAGAATCACCCCAATACAAAGTTTCCACGAAGGGGCGTTTCCATGGAACAACATCGGATTTCAAGTTTGAATAAGCCAAAGTCCGGCTTCTTTTAGTTACATACTTGCACCCTTATCCATAATTTAACCTCTGATACCCCGATATGAAAGTGAAACTTTATCTACCACTTATGTTGACAAATAAATGTAAATGGAATTCAACACAATAGGCCCAAACACACGGCAAATTTGCTATAATATGTAATTTTAGGAATTATAATTCATGCAAATTAATGTGGGTGCATGTTTCAGCAATGGAATTACACTATTGGGGCAGTGGTTTTTGTTTATATGTCACCCCAAACAGTCCCATATCAGTTTGTACAGACAGTGCGGCAACATCCCCAAAAGCCCATCTATATAAAAATGTTGTTAAAACGTACATCGAAAATGTATTAAATGTTCTGTCGAAATGCGGAGAAAAAATGCGAACAGTTCTCTCTCGTTGGTAATGTGAGGGGTGAGCTTTTTGATTCCCCAATGGAATGATTGGCGGCAACACATAAGAGACAAAAAGAGCCTCTTAAAGTGGGTCAGAAATGTATAATTTTCCAAGGGTTGAACCATATTACTTCTACGACTACATTTATATACTTGATAGAAAAAAGCACCTAATTCAGCGAGGGGGAAAATATTGAAATGGTATTGTTTGTGGGGAAAATGTACGGGCCTAATCGATTCCCGAAAAAAATACTTCCATCCACCCCTGAAGCTCAACATTCGATTTTCCCCTTTGCAATTCATTCTCATTACCAGCGAGTCTTGTTTCTCTTCATCTTTTCTTATTTTTACTTTACCTTCGTATACTTTTATAATTTAAAGTCTTACCCTCTATGCACACCTGTTTTTCATCTCGTATCTACACCTCCTGTCACACCGTACAATTTCCATCTACGAAAATTTCTATTTTGTCTAACACATTCCGCGCTTTTATGTACCTAATAAAAGTACCTATCTAATCTTGTAGGAAATTTCTTTTAAGAAAGAGAGCGATGTATTATGTACAGTTTTATATATATTTCCCGCCGACAGCTTATACATTACAGCGCGATAATCGTGCTCGCATTCATAATTCATTACTTAATGGTTTCAGCCATTTCGAATAAAAAAATTTCCCTACAACTCTCCCCATTTTTTTACACATTATTTCGTTAACGTAAACACCCTGAAGAGAAGACCACTTTCCAAAATCACTGTTCTATTTTACAGCTTGCCATAAGAAAAAATTCACCCCCAAAGACACTTCAGAGCGAAGAGAAACCACATAAAAATAATAGCTACGTATGGGTTGTGATGGCGAGAGCGTTTTATTTACCTTCTCTCTAGCGTTTATATAAAAATCCGTAAAATATTTTATGCAAAAACTTCTATATACCCCCTTCTATTTCTTCACCACAGCTCAAGTCTTTGTTCGTGCGTTTGTTTCGATTTGCTACAACAACAATCAAATTGTACTTTCACCGGAGTTTATTTTCAAGTGTGAAAATGCGCTGCTGGATGGAACAACAAAAAAAAAACTTTCCAACGACATATTCAATTTAAACCATTAACTTTCCCAGACAAACTTGCGAAAACGTGCCCAAAAATCAAAGTTTTATGCTTTATGTGTGTGCGCGCTGCTCACAAAAAAAAAATTCGTCTGCGACACATTTCTTCATTATTCCCTTTTATGTCTGACTTGGAAAAGTGACGGGGAATTTGGACGTTCATCATCATCATCAGTCCATCCCCCTGAACCCAGCATCTCGTCCCCATCCAAGTGTATGCTGATTCGATCCACCATTCTCTCTCTATGAAAGGATGTGCAACTTTCTATGTTCAAGTTAGGGTTTGTTGGTGGAATTTTGGGGGATACGCACGAACGCAACATAGACAGAATAGGGGCACAGAATTTTACACCGCCCTGTGATGCTGCAGACGTTGTATTGTTCGTTGCGCCCACTTTGCAACGCCACTCGTCTGTGTATAACAAGAAGAAGGGCTGTTGGGTTGCCAGGGTGAAACACTGTTAAGGGAATCGTGGATCGCAACGTGACGTTCCAGCAGGGGCCAAATTAAAAGACCGCTTAAATTTGCAAGATACGATGCTACGAATAAGAAATGTTCATTCGGTCCCATCAAAAACTTCTCAACTCTTGATTCATTTTTTCAGAGCTAAAAAAGCGTTTGCATGTACACACATAAAACTTACCCCCTATACACATTAGCCGTGTGTCCTACATTTTAGAGAGGCAAGAAAATAGCATCCAACATACATAATGTAAATCGTCCCTTTTCTCTCTAAATATAGCACGAAAATGGCTTTACCAACACCCCAGCTAGGATTGTCCCGATTTTAGACACATGTAAATAGTGACAGGTTTTGAGAGCAGGGACGCTGTCAAGAAGCTTTCGGCAAATTTGTTGAATCAGAAAATAAAACAATACCAAAATCCCAACACACAGCAGCATTTCTGTACACAGTGCCAGGCAATAAATATTTGAACTGTTTTATTTCATCGCCTAATTTATGAATCCATATCTCTTACCATGGCTGATGAAAATTCTTATTCACCCCCGTCTATACCGAAAATTTCCATAAAACGGGCACTCTCATTGAAAGGAGCACTTTTCTCTTCAAACCTGTGTGCTTCTACATTGATTGAAACGCTTTTCATAAAGTAAATACTGCATTAATTAGTCAAAATCGAGATAGGGTGGAGAGAGATTGATAAGGATACCCCCTAAAGGCAGCCCAATCAAAGTTTTGATGGCGCACAATTGTGGTTTCCGGTTGGCTTATTGAACTTTATTAAACCTGCACTTATATATGCATTATATTTCTAATCTACGATTATGTAAATCAAGGGAAACTTTATTGGACAAATATACATCAGAAATGCAACTAACCTCCACCTCCAACCCCTCAACAAAAAGAAACAAATCCCAACACAAACATATATGAATGCACACATATTTTAAAATGCAGCAATTTATATTTATGTCACGTTTCGAAAAAATTTGATCTTACGTTCAATTTGTCGAAACCAGTATTTCATGGGGGGCCGTCGTTGGGACGTCGGTGGTGATGATGATGGTAGTTGTACTGTGGCATATACGTTTATTTCCCAATCTCTATGTAACAAGAATGCGAAGAGGGTAAAAACCGTAGTAGAAGAAACCCGGTTTGTTTTCCTTTCATCTGCCTTTTGCAATAATATTATGAAAATTCCTTTAATCATTCGCCTTATCCCTTTATATACGACGTATATATGTTAGGAAAAAGGGCACAATATACCGTCATAACCCCCCACGAAAACGAAAATATTATTGTGGCCTGTTGGGTTAATTTAACAGAGCAAAGCAATTTTTTTATTTTATTACACACCACTACGTATGATATATTTTTTTCTGCAAGAATATGCACTTTCTCTCCACCCTCTAAAACACAACTCTCGATTTTCTTTTTTATTAGATAATACGATTTAAGGGCACAAGTATGTTATTGGTAGACAATTTAATTTTACGCTTGGAACAATTGCTGAAATTTTACATTTTATAGCAGTTCTGTGTGTTTTGTAATAAAATGTTGTTACTAGGTACATTCACCCCTTATATGATGCATTTAAAACGAATTCCAGACGACATTTATTATTGGCCAATTTTTTTCCTACCACCAGTCAAGTGGGATAGTAAATTTTCCTTCCAACGATAAATAGTGACTGCTTTTATTTCATTTTATAATAGCTGACAAGCCAATGTACATCAACTTAAGATGAAATAAATCCCCTTTGACTTTTTGTCAAGCCCCCCTGAACACACAGTCTTTATAAGCCCACCCCCTTAATGAGATTTTCTTCTGCTGTTCTAAACAATTTATTGATTTGTAGACTTTTAATTGTCCGTAAAAAACTAATTATTTTCCTTCGAAATGACCAGGTTGATGCTCATATTATTAAATTTCCTCTTATTAATATCTTTAATCATCCCTCTCATTCCCTTCCCCCTGTCACTCTTTTCCAACTTTTCACTACGTCGAATTTATTGCAGACATATTTTATCTCCCTTATCTGATGGCTGATATGATGGCGAATGAACGAAAATAAAAACACTCCAATCCCTTTAAAACACCCTGATTTCATTGCTTAACTTTGCGATTCGTGAGCGCAGGTGAAGCAGTGTGTACTTGTTGCAACTGAAATTTAATTTAACAAAAAAGTGCAATTCCAATCTCCAAGTCAATCGTTCACTCTTCTCTTCCGCTCTTTCCCATCCAGTTCGCTAATATTTCTACTGCATATTTTACTATGCGAATTGCAAAATAGATCTCCAATCTGGTATTCTGATAGTGTGTATGGAATTGTGGGGGGTTGAGGGACGACTATGCATATTGTGCGATAGTGAAACCCCATCGGGTCAGGGTGAAAGACCAGACGACGGCAACGGCGACGGCACTAACAGCAGCAACGCTCACTTTTTCCACACAACGCACCCCCCTCGTATATTTACAATCGATACTCTCTTGCTCTCTTCGTATAGCAGCATGCGTTGGAATTTAACTCGTCGCAAAACTTTCGATAAGACACCCGAAACATGACATTTCTAATAAAACGCCCAGGTGGACGGTTATGAAATTAATGTGACGTGGAATGAAATCCGTTTGATGGCGGAAAAGCAATTTCACAACGGGAATATTGGACGCATTGACATTGGAACATTCACTGTGCGATTCTCTCGATGGCTCTTCAACTCTATGCTCTCGACTGCAATTGTCGTTTACGAGGCGCTGATTCTGTCGTCTGCATCGCAAAATGCAACACCGTTTTGTACATACTTTATGTACAAACATAAAAGGGAAAAATGAACCCTAATACGGCCCGACAATCGTTTGGTTCAATTGAAATTTTCCACATACCTTAAATGCCATCCAATTCCATTTCAACTTTGACTACTGCCTCCATTTCCCCCGAAAAACTTGACAATCTGCAAAAAGGGGAAAACTTTATTATTGTACAACAATAGCAAAACAAACATTTATATTTATTACAATAGAAAAATATAATCGTGTCGTTTCTATTCTGACCCAAAAAATATAAAACCGCACAATTGATAATTTGCCAGAAAAAATAAATATTCAATTTTCTGACTGGTTTTTTTTTGTATGGATACGTGCGGATTTTATAAAATTTATTTCCGATTAATTTCGTGTCCAATCAATTAAAAAGCACTATACAAAACAGTTTTCACTTGATTTAACAATGGGATTATGTTTGAAAACGAGAGAGAGAAGTGTTTGAATTTTTTTTACTATTATACCTACACCTGTTTTCCAGGAAGTATTTTTAAATTTTATTACATCCGTCACATTGAAACATGCACCAAGAACAAGAACGTCGTTTTTTGTATTATTTTCCCTTTCAAACACTCAGCAAACGGCGTAACAATAATAATATAGTGCGAACAGAGGGTGAGTTTATGGTGAATGGCGCAATAGAGTAGAGAAAGTAAGCATTATAAGACAATGGAGACTGCAAAGTTATAAATCTGTCAGTGTAATACGCATTTAGGGCACAACGAATACATTTGCCACCCTCTCTCCACTGCATTATTTAATATAACAAAAAGATTAAATTCCAAATAATCCACTATAAAAAGTATAAAAAGTGGTAACAAAAAAAACCCAAATCGCACACTCCCCCAAGTGCCATACTATTTTGTGCAAAAATGCTGCAGGTGGATTGTAAAGTGGAAAATCGTTACATCCACACATACATATGTATGCGCTTTCGAAATGACACTCTAAGAACAACACAATTCCTACTCGACTTTTATTATTCATCTTATGGTACAGTCCCCCAATTCAAAGGACTCGCACGCACCCACAGGGAGAGCACACAGAATCCATCAGCCCACCCTTTGTACATTGTCTCAACAGCCTATAATGCAGAATTTTCTCTACTTTCATTTAGAGAACTGGCTGTTTTTTAATAACTCATATTTACCAGCACACAGTTGAGGGGGATGATGTGTCGCTGGTGCAACGGCAGAGTTTAATAAACTTTTATAATGGAACCTATATAACCTAACGCCCTCATATAAGGGAATGTTTAATTAGCACCCTTGTCTCACAAAAGAAGACTCATGTCAGCTATATTCTCGATGAAAAATGCAATGCTTTATTAAAGCAAAGTTTTGAAAAACTTTCTCATCGAAAATGACAAGAAAATTATTTTCTTTTGGATCCAAATGGGAAGATAACATTAATTTTTTGAGTACTTTTCTCAAAAAAGTATTAAAGATGCTGAAATACTCATCGAATTCTTGCAAGTCAGTCATTTCGCTTAAAAAGCAAGGTTTGGAAAATACTCGTTCAAAAATTACCAAGAAATTCCTATTAACACATGTAGAAAAGTACTGTAAAGCGGAAATTTTGAATCCTTCATAATTGTTGTAAAGGAAATATTAATAACGATGTCGTACATTTTTTGGCGATTTATGAAGGTGATTTGCAAAGTAAGATTTCTCAAAAACTACCCCGAATATCAAAAAACAAGACGACAAAAGTTTTCTTTGGAAAAGAGACCAGTTACCAAAACGGTGCTTTTTAAGCATTAGCAAAAAGTTAAAACTCGATGAAAACAAAAAAAGTGGATAATTTTTATGCAGTAGTAAAAATTAATAGCTGCATTGCTCCATGTATTGAACACAATCTATCAAAAAATTGCAAGAAAAATCAATCTTTCAATTTATCAAAAAACACACTTTTGGGTATCATGTTATGAGCCCATTCCAAAATAAGCAGAGAGTTAAGGTTCATTTTGAGTAAAACAAACAAAACACTCGCAGTTCTAATTGCTGATTAAATTCCTGCATGCATACATGATACATAAATACGGTGAAAATTGAGGCAAAGTTTATCTGGCGTTGGCTCCGGCCGAGTTGGATGATACAAATGCGATTTTGCACAACTACACTTAATAAAAGGGCTGTGGGTCGGGCTGCGATACCGTCGTTTCTATACACTATACTCCAGTATGTGTACGTAAAATGCAGCTCTGTGCTGATGATGTTGCCTGGCGAAATTTAATCATTAGTTTTCCAACAACAACACTCCAAACTCAATGTTGTCCTAATTAAACAGATAAGAAGTGAATGTTTTATACAGGGTGTTTCAGCTAAAGTGGGCAAAAAAGAAATGGTAGATTCGGTGGGTCACCCTGAGTCGAAAACTCATTGGAATTTTTTTAGATTTTTCGGTTCATTAACTAAAAAATTAAGGACCACTGAAGTTAAGTAATTTTCGAAAAATCTTGACAAGTTCAAATAAAATTGCATTTTTCTCGAAAACGGTGCGTCGTACGAAAAAAATCCAAGAGACAAAAAAGTTTCCTTATTAAATTTCCTATCGATAGGGTTTAACGGAATTAAAATTTGACGTCCCCCACACAAATGGCCAAAGGTGGTAAGCCACCACTTTGTCAAAAAGTGGTGTTGGGGGCGGCCGATTTTGTTTAAATTTTGCAGTAAGATAAGTCATTATGAGATAAGTACGTGTACCAAATGTGGTTTTTTAATTTTTTTTCTATACGGAGATATTTTGAAAATTCGATTTTTTTCAAGAACTTTGAAGGCCTCTAACTCTGTTATTATGCGTTTCAGGGCACAAGTGTTATAGGTTTTCGGAATCAGGGCAGTGAGGAGAATCTACCATTACTTTTTTGCCCACTTTAGCTGAAACACCCTGTATAAAAGACAAATAAATCCCAATTACTTGCACCCCATGTGCAAGTGTATGGGCGCAAGGAGCATTTCTATTAATATTCGCAAAATGTTTATGTAACATTTTTATGAAAATGGGATTTTATTTGTAAAACTGCCTGCGAAATCCAATCAACTTTGCCAACTTATTAAATACGCGAGTTAAAAGCAAATATAAAAATAATAAGATTTTCTCGCCCACCCAACGGGGGTTGATGTGCACAGTCGTTTATGGGATTAAATGTCGCGTCTGACAGCGAGGATGAGAGTGTTAATTGAAAGTATAAAAATTAGGAAAAAGTCGGTGTAATTTATTCATTATCCAATGCATGTTTGAGTGATGTTAATTTGGGAAAAAATTTTGAAAGTTTTTTTGTTCGTGTAAATGATACTGCAATCTGCAATTGTATTTGTATAACAATTTGTATAGAAAAAAGTTAGTAGGTATTCTTTAATTTTTGCTTGAAATGTAAATGTGTGGTAGAAAGTGTGGTCTACTTAAACCGACAGAAAATTGTTCGATTTTTTGTTACTTTTGGGAACACTTTGCCATAATTGGAGAGTGGAGAAATTTATCCACCTACAATCAATTCGTCGTTTTACAGTTAAAAAATTGAAATAAACGGATTTATGTTAATCGATTAGAAATGTTCGAAACGGATATCCACAGTCAAATTTTATACTTAATTATTAATAAATGTGTAAATAAATCCAATTAGAAAGCGAATATTATTAACCCTCCAACACTTCAATATTCCCGTTTATTTACCTGTTGTAAAGAAAATCAATTTTGCATAGCATTACTGTGTGCTGAATGGCTACATTGCTTGAATATTTTCATAAATATCTCCAATAAATGAAGCAAAGGCGAATAATAAACTTTTATTGCCGTTGCCATTAGCTTTTGAGAATTTAGATATTGAACCTATTAATAGTGATTACATGAATGGGGAGAAATAATTTATAGGGACCCGCAATAGTATAGGCAGATATGAGATAATACTTGACTGTGTGGCTTGGAAATGAAATGAGCTAAATGATTTTTGAAGAAAAATCTAATAATAAACTACTTAGTGCACTATACCAGATCATCAAAGACAACCGTTTCCTGATAAATAAACAACACAAGAGTATTTTTACATAAGAGAAAATCAGGACTTTTTCTCATTTTACTGTGCTCGTTTTTTACTGTTTATTACATATTTTATTACGAAAATAGCATTACACTCACTAAATTATTCAAGATAATCTTAAAAAAATCAGTGGTGAAATGACGACGTGCTTTTTCCCCTTTTATATAGCTTTAAGATATTCCCGATTGTGCAGGGGGTCGCTAGGAGTATTTGATTTGTTGTCAATTGTTTAACAAAGTCATTAGTTTATACGGACTTGTTACACCAGAGAAATGTTTGTGCACGCGAATTTGAAAGTGCATTTTTGCCTCTAAATTTGATTTACGTTATAAGTTTAGCATGTACAATTAACAAATAATGCAGTTTTTTGAAAGAGATTTTCAATTTTAATTTGTATATGAACAAATAAATCTTTTAATTGTCATCAAAAAATTTCGGCTGTGTGATTAGGATATAATGGTGGGGGCTAAGCTATATAGACCCCTGAGCAAGTGACTTTTTGGCGCGTGAATAGTGAAAAATCTGCAAATGTACTCAATTTTTTGTGATTTATTCTTTAAAAAGTGATTCATTAAACTTAATTACATGTTTTTGTGCATGTGGATGCATTCAGTATCAATGCTGGTAATGGATTATTCCCTTAAAAGGTAAAAAATCTTTTCTATGAAGGTCAAGGACCTCATCAAAAGAATGTAGGCCAACCCTCGACACAACAATTAAATACCAATTTATCTCTTTATATTTACCGTGCAATATCATAAATAACTATATAAAAGAATTGCATTTCGGAGCGATAATAATAAAGAGATGAGTTACTGATTCAATTACACTACACAATCCAACGATTGCATACCACAAATCTACCGATAAAATCTAGTTTATTGTCATTATTCTCAGCTTTATTATAATTCCATTTCAGATTACAAGAAACTGTCTCAATACCACCGGATTGTTCAACTGCATTTCGTCCAAAAAAGGTAGAATTTTCATATTTTTTTTCTCTCAACTTGACTCTCGAGGTCAATGACCCCAATAACTTAACCCTATTTTGTGCGGTGCATAATTAAATAATTTTGGCAACGAAATTATGTAACAACGTTTATTATTCGTCTCTTTAGTGCACTCATAAAATCCATTTTACACACTATAACAAAGTTGCATAAATAAAACGAAAATTTCGATTGCCAAACAAACTGTATACAAATTATAATCATTTTGGCTCTCGAAAAACTCCACTTCACATCAATTTAAATTATAAAACACTTGTATAAAGATTTATTTGAGACAGAGAAATGTGTGTGTGTAAACTTATCATATAATCAACCTGTAGAATTGAGTGATTGTGTTGTATCAGCAAATAATAGCAAGTCGGGGGACTTAAGGGGGTGTGTTTGTGCTGACCGCATCAAAGCCATGCCCCAATCTTTTATTGAAAGCGTCGGTTTCATTAAAAATAGGAAAAAATCGAACGGTGTGTTGTTTGCCATTTGATAAAAAACCCACAACCACCACAAAAAGGGAGAATTAATCTCAACTAGTTTCTTTTTTACTTTCCTGGCGGTGGAATATTATCGATGATTCTTCACCTCAAACTTGTGAACTGTAATTATTATTTCAGTTAAAAGAGAGGAAACTAGTTTGGCTGAAATGGGGTTGAGAATATCTACATATAACCTTTATAAATGTAGGTCGCTTATTGCAAACATTAAAAATTGAATAGGGCTGATGGAACTACTTTAGAGTTATATTTCAGGCTTTGTAAACTTTAACAGAATGCCAAGGAGTGTATTTATGGGGTGAAAAAATAATTGTATCTGTTTGGAAAGGGGAGAGTATGATTTGTTGGAAAATTAGCACCTCTTTTTGGCACTATTTGAACAGTAAAGCGCACCAACAACACGGATTTATTTGCAAAAAAATGCGGTACAAAAAAACAGACAGCACAGCATTTAATTAATTTAATATCAGAGAAAATCAAATGAGCTTATTTACAAAACATCGAAGAATCAGTTGTTATGGAGACGCGCCCACAGCCACATATATGAACATATAATCAAAGTGAACTCTGTATATTTCACAAAACACTGCACCTTTAATTATTTATTACGTGGCCGTGAAAGTAATATAGCCAACTATATTATTGTAAAATGCTATGAGTAATAATAACGGACCAATGGCCTAATTCTCTTTCTCTTGATTCTCTGTGCCTACTAGAAATACGTTTAAATTTAAGTACATATTAAACTGACATTTCATGTATTGACCTGCGAAAAGATCACGACCTTATAACGTAATGAACGGCACGCGAAAAACCATCGAACGATTTTATATATCTATTTTTCTTAACATCTAAAAGGAAAATACCAATGTCGTGATATTTAATTTAAAATGGCACTTGTCTAATATAAAGTAATGTTTTTTTAAGCTGCCATCCATTCAGTTGAATGGAGAATGTTTTTTGATGGTTTTCGGTTGTCGTTTTTGGTCAAAGTGTTGGACACTTTGTACAGCAGGGGGCAGAAATGCGAAATGGGTGCGAGTTTGGGAAAGTGTTGTTGGTTCATTGAACCACTCGTAGCAATTTTCCGGTATTTGAAGTAAATGGTGTCTTATGTGGACGCACTTCTATTGGGAAATAAAACAAAGAACTAAATACGTTGAATTTTATTGAAAATCAATACAGAAAGAGGGCTTTGGATATATGTAAGACCCACTAGACCATTGTGTTGGAAGGAAACACTGATAATGAGATGATGACATTTGGGAAAGTGTGCTGTGGGTATGTGAGTTTGCACGGCTTGCTAGATGTATATGTTTATTTGTTTTTTCACGATATTTACACTTTTTATGACTATTATCCGCCGATAAAGATCGTTTAAATAAGTGTAACAAAAGCGTTTAAAAAGTAGAGAAATTTTCATGGACATTAATCACAATTTACTGTAAATTGTTAAAGTCTTTTCATAGTTAATTAACTGTATTTTCAGTTACTTCTTTGTTTGATTATTTTACAGTAGCCGATTTAAAGTGGAAAATAGAGTATAAATTTGAATTAAATTTACTCTTGATGTGTTTTTGCTTTCATGTAATAAAATTTTATAACCAAGTATAGCCCTGTAGTATATACCTTCATATAAGCGTTCATATATGATGATGTTATTTAATTCCGCTCCGCAATTAGGCACATTTATACAGGGTGTAACTGTTTAATTGAACCAAAATGGAGTGGTGGATTCGGGGGGTTATCCTGAGTCCAAAACTCTTTGGATTTTTTATGGAAATGCCTTAAAAAAAATACAGGCCACCAAAGTTGGACGAAAAAATTTCATTTTTTTTAAATCTCCCGAGTGAATCGAATTGGAATCACTTAATCAACAACGATTTAATAAGGGAATTTTTTTGTCTCTTTTTTCGTACGATTAGAGAAAAATGCAATTATATTAGAACTTGTCAAAATTATGGAAAATTTTGCCTTAATTGAGCTCTTACACCCTGTATAGTTATTAATATTATTTTAAGGTAGAGAGAAGGTGGCTTACAACAAAACCGTAGATAAGACCAGTTATAACATTACGGTTTATTTGTTGTCATAACAACCGATACCGATTTGTATATGTCAGCTTAATTGTGCTGAAAAAAAAATCTAATCCAATTCAATTTATCAGAAACTGTTTGTTTAGAGGGGAATGAGAGTCTGGTCGAAAAAAAATGTGCCAATTCCTTCTTCTGCCTCATTATTCTGTGAAACAACAGTCTAATAAAAGTAAAAAGCCTTGTTTTCCACCAACCATAGAACTATTGCTATTTTCCATTTTGTTTCAACTAACTTTTTGTCCTTATTTAGTGGGAGATTTATAAATCGTGCGTTTATCTTTATGATGAATATTCAAACGAAATTGTTTTTTCTTTTATGAATCATAAGTTTATGTTTATAAAATGTAAGGCCAACAAGTTTACAATGTTAAATTTTCTTCTCGACGTCGACAAGTCACGATTTGCCCTCTTCTTCGTCGCCATCCGATATTTTGTAGGAGGATCGCATTTAGAGTATGCTTTTAATTTGAAAATAGAATTTTTCTCATTACGAACATGGGGTAAACAAAATTTTATTAATAATAATAATAAAGGCATTTCAAGGTCCATACAAATTAGCATCACTTAAAATGCAATTTTCTTTAAGATTATATACAAATCGAGAGACGAATTGCAGCACAAATATCCATATTTCAATATTATTTACTTTCTTGAACATGTTTAATATTCTAAATGGAAATTATGAACATTTAAACAAATTCATTGAACATCTGTGCTGTAGTTTTTCACTTTCATTACAACTGGGATGTAGAAATTTATGTACAAGTAATTTAAAACTTACCTAACGTATGAAATCCAATTTAAAAATAAAAATGAATCACACACAGAACGAGAGAAATAAAAAAGATTTTTTGTATGTTTGATGAAATTGACCAAAAAAAAAACTAAAGGAAACGCGTAAAACTAGTGTTTTCCTGATAATAAAATTGATAACATCTAATTAAGATTGTATGTGAAAATAAATTAGTTAAATTATAAAGAAAAACAAACACATGTGTGGACCGCAACAAACTACAACTTGACACACACACAACAAACGCAACTCCTTTGCACCAAACTGCGTTCATATATTATGTGAATAGTATTAAATAACCTTCTTCCATCCTGTCTCTGTCGTCATCACGGTCGCAATATGAGTACTCTCTGTGGCTAGGGATTTTTGATCGAACAACATTCTCATGTATTGCGCATTTGCTAACGCTTGCGCCCGCACTCAAATTTGCCGCCACAATTAACCGTTCCCATGTGCCGTCATCTTACGGTTAATTAAACAATTAACATGCAATTTCCTTTTTATTTTTAAATAGGGAGTATAATTGATTTAACTGCGATTCATACGATTGCCCCAGCCACGACGATGTTCGTCCTTAAATTCATCTCTGGCTCTCATCCTCGCAATGTATTCGTCATCGTCTCTTTCCTCGAGATTTTCTTGCTGCTCTTCTTGTTTGTCGTCGTTATTGATGTCGACGCCTGCAGCGGCCGCTTGCTGCAAACTCATCGGCTGATTTGACTGTTTTGTTGGGTCGGGGAAAACGCCATCAGCGACACGTTTATCGTAGAATTCTTGCACTGTCATAATGGGCAGTGCAGGGTAACCGGCCCCATAGACCGCCTTCTGTACATCGTCTCTGGTTATGATGATCGGTTTTAGGGGTGTTGGATTGTAGGGCCGTTTTGATGTGGGCTTTTCGTCTTTTTTCATATTGGCCATGTGCTCCAGTATTGGTTTCTCCATGTTGATCGTGTTTAGTTCGTCTTCAGCGTCCAGAATGAATAAGCGAATCATTGTGAGGAAATAGTTTCGTTTGATCTCCTCGTCGACGTGTTCGTTTTCCATGTTCGTTTTTAATTCAGATAGCTTTTGTTTGAGCTCTTTTTGTTGTCGGAAACGTTGCATTTTAGTGGCCCGTACATTTACAGAGGCTGTGATCTGTTCGATTTCGCTTCTGCCTCTTTCCTCTGTGTTGGATGTTGCTTTTTCGGCAGCTGTATCGAAATTGGTGAGTCCGTATTGAGAGCAACGAATAAGGAAGTCTTTAAAATACACTTCAGCCGTATTTACGATATCTTTACGTTCGCCACTGGTTAATTTTAAACTTAATGACCCTAATAAAGCGGGTAATAAAAGATATTGAATGTCGTTTGTGGCCATGTCGGAGATGTCTTCATTTTTACTGAAAATTCCCGCAAGTGATACCATTCGGGTTGCATTCTCGAACAGGGACATCGATTTCCTTACATTCAACTGTAAATAGAAAGAATTTTCAATAATATTTTTCTGGGAGAGTGTCCAAGTGGGCTTACTTGGATTTCTGGACTGTTGGTAGGCTCTTGGCTATTTGTGACACTGTTGTATAAATCAAGTGCTTGATTGAAGGTCGCGGACAACGTTTCTGATTCATTTTCCGATTTATTTGCCATTGTATCGGTTTTCAATTTGACCTAATCAAAATAAACGCAAAAAATTAGATGAGGTTATGTTTTCGTGACTAACTTCAAAACAATCTGGTTTTTGACAGTTTGACAGTAAGTGACAGTTATGGTGGCTTAAAAATTTACAAAAATCAAGTGAAAATATGGCCAACAATTTATATCGTGCTACGGTTTTAACAAAAAACCAATTAGGTAATTATTTTGTATTGATTCAAGGAAAAACGTCAATTGAATCTGTCGTATATTTGAATAAAGTCCTTGTATGTTGTGCACTAATTGTTATATAATAATTGTAGGGCACTTTTCACCACTTCTCAGTCAATTAGCGTTTTATTCTGGTCCACCACCACCTGGAACACCGCCACCACAAACCAAAACGAAATTCGGCCCATTGGCCGATGAGGATCGCATATTTACAAATTTATATGGTAAACATGAATGGCGTTTGAAGGGCGCTATTAAAAGAGGCGATTGGTATAAAACAAAGGAGATTCTTTTAAAAGGGGCTGATTGGATTATAAGTAAAGATGGTGAAATTGTTTAAGAGCACTATTAATAAGCAATTGTTGCAGATGAAATTAAAGTCAGTGGATTACGAGGACGTGGTGGAGCCGGTTTCCCTTCCGGAATGAAATGGTCTTTCATGAGCAAACCGGGCGATGGTCGACCAAAATATCTTGTTGTAAATGCCGATGAAGGCGAACCAGGAACATGCAAAGATCGAGAAATTATGAGACACGATCCACATAAATTGGTGGAAGGTTGTTTAATTGCTGGAAAAGCAATGGGAGCAAAAGCGGCTTATATTTATATTCGAGGAGAGTTTTACAACGAAGCATCCAATATGCAAGTTGCTATCGCTGAAGCGTACCAGGCAGGACTTTTAGGGAAGAATGCGTGTGGGTCTGGTTACGATTTTGATGTATTTATGCACCGTGGTGCAGGAGCGTACATTTGTGGCGAAGAAACCGCTCTTATTGAGTCTATCGAAGGGAAACAGGGTAAACCGAGGCTAAAGCCACCGTTTCCGGCCGATGTTGGTGTGTTTGGATGTCCAACAACTGTAACAAATGTTGAAACTGTCGCTGTGTCTCCTGTAACAAAATTCATAAACTGTTTTAATGTAATTTATAATAATTGAAAAACTTTTAGACGATTTGTCGACGTGGTGGTACTTGGTTTGCTAGTTTTGGTCGTACACGTAACTCGGGTACAAAATTGTTTAATATTTCTGGTCACGTAAATAGACCTTGTACCGTTGAAGAGGAAATGAGTATTCCATTGAAGGAACTAATCGAATTACACGCTGGAGGAGTTACAGGGGGATGGGATAATCTTCTTGCCATTATTCCAGGCGGATCGTCTACTCCGTTAATTCCGAAAAGCGTATGTGAAGATGTTTTAATGGATTTCGATGGGCTGGTTGCGGCTCAGACCAGTTTAGGCACTGCTGCTATTATTGTTATGAATAAACAGACCGATATTGTTAAAGCGATTGCTCGATTGATTATGTTTTATAAGCATGAATCGTGTGGTCAATGTACACCCTGCCGTGAAGGTATTCAATGGAAATATTTGTGAGTTGTCGGTTTCTTTTCAATAATATTTCTTTAGGTATTAATTGGATGAATAAAATGATGTACCGTTTTGTGGATGGTAATGCAAGACCAGAAGAAATTGATATGCTTTGGGAGTTGAGTAAACAAATTGAAGGGCATACGATTTGTGCGTTAGGTGATGGTGCAGCATGGCCTGTACAAGGATTAATTAGACATTTTAGGCCTGAGTTGGAGGAGCGGATGAGAAAGTTTCATGAAACGCAAAAAGCTGCGAGGAATTAGTTGATATTTGGCTAATAAAATGAGTTGAATCATTGTTTTTGTATATTTAAGACTAAGAAGTGATTAAATTGTCCTGTATAATAAAAAAAGTGTTAAGAGTAGCGGTTTCACAGTTTCCTACACCTTTTGGTAGCCTTCAAATATTAAGAATGGCCGCAAGATGACAGCTGAGTGTGAAAAAGTTCATTCTTTAGGCGCCTATCATTAAATATTTTTATTTAATAAACGCATTGAACAAATGTTTAAATATTATTGTCTGCAAAGGGAATCATTGTTTTAGCAGCGGATATTGCGAAATTGACAAATACACCTATATAATCGTTACAGTATTTCTTTTTATTTTGTATTTTAAAAGATTGATTACAAAATCTGAATACAATCAATTTGCTTCATAGAAGGTACATATATGTATGTAATAATTTCATTTTTTTATTAACTATTTTGTAATAAATGTGTACTTAAAATGGTGTGTTCTCCATCACTCATAATGAAAAGGTTATCAGATTGTGCAATATTGTCGTCAACAGACACTTGCGTGTATATTTTGTATCTCTCCAATGTATAAAACTGTTGAAACGTTGTAATATTAGCTTAAATTAAATATTTGTTTAATTGTGAAAACTGTATATCTTTTTTGGAGTACTTTTATTCGTTCTCATTTCATTGATTTGACTTTTATCAGAATAAAAAAAAAATGATGATAAATTGCACAATTCAACGACTTTTCCATAAAGCTTCCTTAAAGTATTGATAGTAATTAATTTGATTACACACTCTTTGTCCTAAGAAATCTATGTTTGACCTTCACACAATCGCGACCTTTACTGTAATATAAGATTAAACTTCCTAGCGTAAAATTGCATCACATCCTGCTGCTAAAATGAAAAAAAAAAACGATTCAATGAACACAAAATCAATTTATTTACTCGCTTATTTTCATACGGTTTCTAATTAAACCACAATTATCAGTATTTCTATTACGTATACGTTCGGCTAATTGTTGCGCTTTAACATTGTTTGCATCCAATTTAATCGCAATTTCAATGTAATTTTCAGCTTTATCATATTGTTCAAGTTCGAAGAAGGCTTGAGCGAGTCGCTGATAAGCTTTGAAATTATTCGAATCCATTTTTATGACCAACTCACAATCGTTAATGGCTAAATTGTATTGTTTTAAAAGTATGTAAGTGATAGCTCTATTGTTCAAGTTTGACGTGGTGGCTTTCGTTTCTATACTATTTGTATAACATTCAATCGCTTGTTGATAATCGGCCACTTTAAAGAATTCATTGCCCTTTTCCCGTTCGCGTTCCGCTAGAAAAATCGCCTCCGTTTCAGTACAATGTCTGTTAAAAGAGACGGATTTCTTTTGTTTCCTTATATCCATCATTTTCTCTTGTTGCACGGATTTCTTTCTCTCGTTCTCTAGTTCCTCTTTTAGCAGTTCCTTATCTGGATCGTATTTGTCCCACGATTCATAATCAGTACTTGATATTCGCTTTTTATTGCTTTCTTTATGTTCTTGTATTTGTTCCGTTTTTCTTATCATCATTGGAATGTTGATGCTGTTAGTCTTCCGTGATTCAAGTTCATTATTTGCTAGTTTTGTGGTTTTCAACCAATGTTTTAAATCCTCTTCAATGGCACGTTGCTCATCGATTGGTAAATCGTGTGCATCTAAAATGGGATGGATTTTTCGTAAAAGCTTACTTTTCGGATGAACGACAGATAAACGTTGTTCAGTGGCGGTTATCAAATCGGGATAGAAACCCTCTTCGCCGGATCGCAATATTTCCAGTATCTTCTCCAATTCATTGGAGTCTTTGCATTGTTCCACATACACAAAATCCAAATGCTGTATTGGAATATTGTATTTTTGTAGTAAATTCTCGTTTTGAAAGTGTTTTGTCGGTACCGATGACATTTTATCAATTCTCTCACAAACTAGATAACTGTTTGGTGGCATCGATCAAACTTTTAGAGAAAATGCGCAAAATATTATTATTCTCCAACGCCTAGCATTGTAAATATCAGCAAAACAATAATAATTCATTGGAATTGCACAATGCCAAGTTGCGTATGTAAATTGGAAAAAATACACCTGTAATATAAATCCAACCCAGTTGGTGTTAGTATGGAAAAAAAACTTCTAATCTACATTATTGAGTTTGATTAGGCACAGGTATAAAATTGTTATGTTACACAATCATGTACAGGGCATATTGTAGATTGCGACAACAATACGGAGGGGACTCGTATTACATTTACATTTTATATACCATTATGCAATGATAAACTTATCAAGGTCAATAAATAATACCTACCTGTAAATTTATACGAATATACTTGTTAAATAAGTTAAAAAAAATATCAAATGGAATAGGAATAGCATGTGTACCTTGTGATATGGAATACGAAGGGTAAATCGGAGGTTTGGTGATGTTTTACTCGCACGTATGCAAACACTTTTTTGGGATACGAATACTTTATTTAATAATATTGCATAAATTCTCAATCAATAATCATGTATAGATTAAAAAATGTTCAATCTTTCAGAATTGTTGTAAAAAAATATATCAAAGATCGCACATTTAACGATTTATGAAGGCAACTTTCAAAGTAGGATTTCTCAAAAACGACTACAAAAGTTTTGTACACTCATAAGAAGTACGATCCAAATTGATGTAATATTTTTCCAAAGCGATGCTTTTTATGAAGTTGTAAATTTTAGGAAAAAGTCCAAATTTTCGATGGACTCAAGACAATATTAAAAAAGTGTTTGTTCGGAGAAAAGAACGCGCAAAGTTGGAAACAACTTGAGAAATAATGAAGCACTTATAAACCGTGTACACGAGTTAATTACGAGAAAATCACAGCCGGCAAAGAGCAATTAAAAATACACAACAGCGCATTTTTCCAAATTGATAAATATTTATAAGTTGAAAAGAACAATATTGTACCTTACCAGAACGGAAGTAAATAATATTAATGATAACTTTCGTATATGTATAATGTAGATTGTGCGTTTTTAATTAATGAGAATCACACGAAGACAGGATTTCAACATCATATAAAAAAAGGTTAATAAAGGTTAAAGTAAATAAAGTACACATTCTTTTTATATAAATTAATAATATAAATATGGATTTATTTTCAAAATGATATGATGATCAACAGTATTTTTTTGAGTGTTTGTGTAATTAATTTCACAATTAAGCTATTTACAAATCGTTTTTTTTTTCTCTCTAAGTAACTAAAATCTAAAAACTTAATTAGATGAAAAACAAAAACATGTAGGCATCCGGAATAAAAACAGGACCAAAAAAATCATTTTACCAACAAATAAAACGTAATATAGAGGTACACCTTACCGAGATCACAAATTTTTTACATAAAACTCGAAGCAACATTTATACAAATAGTAAAAAGGAAAAAAAATGGCGCAATTTCATACATTCATTGCATGTTAAGCATGTGGTGAATGAATGAAAAACAAAAAAAATATACATCAGTCTTAAAATTATGTAAAACCTTTCTCTCTCTCTCTCTCTCATTCACTCTTTCACTAGTGATGTGAATTTAAATTTTAATCAGTCCAAAAACTAAAAATGAGATTGTTAAAATAAATAAATATCTTCGAGGTGAGTGGTCTTAAGTGCTTAAAGTAACGCAATTTGGATAGGGAGCGTTTGTTTGGTTACTAATAGACACCAGAAAGACAACTACACCCCCAACTAACAAAAAAATCAACAACATAATAAACAAATATAACGATAGGTGGATGGGTGAGGGGGACACAGACACAGCACTAATTTGCACAATTTTCATTTAATCATCGTACATATTCAATTCGGGCACTAATTGATCACAGTTACGTGGCGACCAATCTTTCTCCTCTTTGGCCAGCCACGGATGGTACATGATGTCCTCGGATGTGATCCTTTCGGACGGTTCCCGTCTTAATAGCGAACGTATTAAACATCGGGCACGTGTTGAAAGACATTCTGGTATCACAAAGTGGCCACGAGCGATTTTCGCAAATAGCGATGTATGTTCCGAATCGTTGAATGGATATCTGAAATAGAAGAGCAACATTTTTAGAAAACAATTTCCACTTCCGGTGTTTAAGGAGAAATTCGTTTTATTTCCCAGCCTATCAGGCGTAACGGATGCACCATATGTCATGGTGTTTTTACGTGGTTTACATACAGGTGAACCCCATCTTTACAATCATATAAGAAGGAACAACAGTTGTTCATTAATAATTTTTCTTTAGGGGGTTAATAAAGCGGTCACCATATGTCGAAACGTTTAAAACACTGTTCCAACCCTGCTTGAAAAATGTTCTATGCAATTAAACAAATCTTGGGTTGAATGTTTTTTTACTATTGTTAATTATTCATGTCTGTGATTTTTTTCTTTTCGGTCACGCCTAATAATTTACCATTAGATTTTTGTTATAATCATATACACACATAAGGAATAAATATGTGAGACCTTGAACTTGGTGGCTCTTTTACGGTTTGCTAAACATTTTGTGTATGTACAATAATTCTGTTTTTTTTTTATTGCTATATTATAATCATTATGCTTTTTAGGTATGTGCTTGGCGAGAGTTGAATGCTCTTTCTGCTCCTTTACTCGAAAAATTAATGAATTTATATTTACATTCGATTATATAATCAATTTTTAGTTGAAATTTTTTGTTATGAACTCTTATGACTAATCTTGTGGCTGGAAGATAATGCGAAATAAATAGTCGAGTTTTTTTCCTTTTCTTTTTGTAAAGACACGTGGACATGTAATATTTCCTATATTTTTCTAAATTGCTCTCGGTGTACACGAATCTAAAGAATCCCACCAAGCACCTGCCGCTATTTCTTTTCTTTCCCTTTGCAACCCTCATATATGTAAGAGTATTTGTAGCCTTAATGGACAGCACTACCGTCCCGATAGGGGAACCAGCTGTTTAAAACTTGAAATAAACCATTATTATTAGTGGATTTAGAATAAAAAAAGGGTAGAAGAAGAAGCTGCAGCTTGCACACAGGTGATTTAATAAAACAAAGAAACATTGCATTAAAAAAAGTGCCCAAACCGGACATTGTGTGCATATAATATGCACGAACCTTTTCTCTCTTCACGTGCTTTTTTATTACCTGTGTAACGTAAGGGGTTTGGAAATTGAGGCAGGTGCATGTGTTATAAGGGTTTATCTCATTTCAGGATTTTTTTGTGCGATGGAATCAAAAGTCATTAATTAGAAGGGCAGGTGTAAAGCCTCATTGTAAACATTAAGTGTTTTTGTATTGTGAAATCCATGTACTTACCGTCCAACAAGCATTGTGTACAATATTACACCCAATGACCACATATCGGCCGCTTTTCCCGAATAATGGGCGCCCGCTTTCAAAATTTCCGGACTCACATATGCCGGACAGCCGCGCTTATCGTGCAACCAATCACTTTCCGGCTCCTCTAACACTACAGCATCCTCCAAAGATTCTAATTTCAGTTCAGTTCTGTAACAGAAAAACAAAATAATTAACGAAAAATTGATGAGGATTTCTGATCGTCGGGGTGTACGAAAAACAATTTTGTAAGAGTTACATTATGTTTGTAAAATATATCGATAGTGTTCGCTTTTGCAATTTCACTTGCCCAATATTGTGTGTTTTAAAAGTATTCAGTAAAGTAGGTATAATATATATAAAAGTGACGTCAGATTTTCGATTGCAGCATATATGAGCGTTGCGGAACCCTTTTTCGTTTGTACAAAATGTTCGCCTTTGCTCATTTTACTCTCCGATGTTGTGATACATTTAGCGTTTATTGCAATTGCACAGAAAAAAATGGAAGGTGTCTAAATTAAGATGAAATTGTGGAAGATTATCATGACGATAAAGCGAAATTTCGTTCTCATATCATCATCTAATTTATAATTATCTTAAAATTTGTAATCATTTGGCAATGGATTTTACAAGCGCTCGTGTATTACATATAGGAAAGTTTTGTATGTAATTGTGGCTGCCAAAACGATTTCTTTGTTCAGTGTTGTCTTGTACCGAAAAAGCTAAACTCGTTTTGCAACACCATCATTTAGAATGAGAAGAAGCACAAAAAAAGTAGCAAGTTTTAGTGCAGATGCCGTTTTATTGACCTCTAAGAACCATCGTCTCTCTGTTCGCGAATTTCAACAAGCGCAAAGATGCTGGACCACTTTTAGCATTCAGAACTTTAGATGCGAAATAGCGACAATATGATGGGTATTAACACATTTTATTGGTATATTACAGTTTGATGTTTGCTTTCTCTCCCAACACAGCGAGTATAAGTTTTTAGAGTTCAGTGAACGAACTCGAAAAGCCAAAGGCCCCGGAAAAGTGTTGTGCAATTTTTTTTTATTTTCAATAGATTCTTGAACTATTAAGACACGATTCGGTCGCTGGTACACAGATACCCACTAGTGGGTGTGTTATTGCCATACTTGTGTCATAGTCTCTCTCTTTACATGTCGATTAAAACTCTCCCAATTTGACAAATCTTATACAAACTGTTCGCATTCGCAATAGATTTTTGTGTAATTGAAATTTTATAATCGTATAACTAGTTGCGCTGTTTAGCTGCCTGTATTTGTTATGTGAAAGAAAGTTTATGAGATATGGCGTAATTGGGCGGTAGTAGAAAAAGAAATGTGTGAAAAGTTGCTTATTTTATTCGATATGAAAGTACTAATAGAATTTATATTTTGTTTAGTTCATTGACACCTTAGACATGTCTATGTAACAAATATAATTTCATATACACATTCATGATTGTACTTTTTTCTCCTCTCTTCTGTATATATTTGTGTTTTCACAACTCAAGCGAAGACACATTTTATAATTGTTGAGCAATGTCGCCGCGAACGTGCTCCAAACTGCGGCTCCGGAAGTTTTAAACGTGTCTCTCAACTCTCTGAATCTCTAAATTTAGCTAAATTTTACATTCCATTACCATTTTGTTCGAACGAAATTTGTAAATGAGTATGTATATTAAAATATCGCAATATGTAATTAAAGCGAGGCAAAATCCACTCCCAATGTTAAAATTTCTAACGTTGTTTTGAATCAATACCAAGTACACACCTTCAATTACACCACTTTTAGTCAATAAAAGCGGATACTTGATGGGTGTAAAAATGGCATGGTATTATTACATTATAATAATGTATAAATAAACGTGAATGCTTTTGTAATTGTTGCATTCAATGCAGTAATCGAGAGAGGAAAAATAGAGGGCAATATGGGCTCACAACATGATTATTTTTTGTGCAATTTTTTGGCGATTTTTTGCGTATAGGTCCAAAATTCAAACTTCATTCATCAGAAAAAAAAATCATTGAACCACCCAAAGTACAAATTTGTTACTGTGCCAAAAGAGGAGAAGAAGGAAGGGCGGAGAGAGAGAAAGAAATGCGGAAATGCCGCACACGATCCGGATGACTTGGTTAATAAAAATCCAAATAGTCGATATATAAGTGAATATAAGGTGTAAATGTGGGAGAATGGCAAGGTTGTGGCGAAACGAATCATGCAACTATAAAGTATTGGTCAAATTATTGTAATAGCAATAATATGTAGGTATATGTGAGATATTATGTAAGAAACTGTATTGCACTGTGCAATTGTTTCACAGTTTTCTAACTATGTGTGTATGTATAGATTTACAAAATCTTTTTTTATTGCGCGTTTGTGTTTTGTAACCCTTTTTTGATGAATTGTAATACTGGAATCTTACAATTGAAAATTTGTAAGGTGCAGTCAGTTGATTAGCCAAGAGATGAAAGAACAGACGCAAATATTGATTTCATTGAACGAATACATTTTAAATATAATATTTTGTCTTGTATTGTTCCAATTTTAATCGAACGATGTGTCATAATTTAGAAGAAAACAATAAGCAAATTGTATTATAGTGTCATGGTTATAATAAAAGTTCAATTAACAATTTCTGTAAATCCAGATCAAGGATTATCAATACAACACTGCATATAATTAAATGGTTTAATTTCTTAATATTTTTGCACATCGCACTGCCATTGATATTTCTCTCTTAAATGATTTGCCGCACAACCATGGAATTAAACTATTTTTTTTCTCGTTCACCTCCTTCGTGTACTTAATAATAGAATAAAACGGACGTTATAAGAGGTGCACACCAGTATGAAAAACGTGAAACGAAACAATTCCAATGATAAAATTCCTTATACACTACTTGCTAGTAGTAGTAGTATATAAGTGTGGTCCTTAACCTACTTGTGCGTGTGAACTAAGTTGCATTTTGTAGTCTTGGCCTTCTTTTTCAATATAAAATATTAACACTAAGGTTACGTGTTTATTATGAGGTTGTATGATACTGTTTTAACTTCATAGCACACTTTTCTCCATTATTAAAAATCTATAAGTGTGCGAAAAAACATCTGGCATCGACACATGTACCTTGAATTTACGTAATTTCGTCTGTTTTTATAGACAAACTGCTGGACGCCTTCTTTGCAGGCATAAGCATGTTTTGTCATGAAACCTAAAGCAGGCAGCTGCTTGTTCAGGTGTTGTCGAAGATGGCTGTACAGGCATCTGTCAAAGTGATCAGGTACAGGGTGGCTAGATGATGGTAACACGTAAACATGTAGGACGAGAGACGTATAATGTCAAAGAATAGGTGAAAAAGTCTTTATCCTCAATGGGGTCTGATGGATCCTTTATGGTGGGTGGATTGACTGCACCTGGACTTGAGCAAAAAAAAATGCTTTCAAATCCACCTTTTGATGGTGAAGTTCAGGTAGGAACAAGGGGTGGATGGAAGAATGGAAAATACGCAAATATAAAACACTTTGTGTGTCGTAAACAGATTTATGGATCGAAAAAGTAAGAGACACAGACGGGATTATTTGTGTACGCGTGCCAGACGGGGGCAGCGTTGTTTTTGCGTCGACTTGGCTGTGCATGAAGCAAAAATTGTGGCAGAACATAGAATCAAAGTATCATTGGTGGCAATCTGTTAATTTCGTTGCTGTAGGCAACGATGTTACAACAAATTGTATATATGTAAAGTTTTTTGATGCAATACCTTACTGTATATACGTTTCGTCATCATTTTACAGCCAACTCTGGCTTAAGTATACATAATTTAAAATAACTAGATAGAAATATAGCCAACATAGAAAATGGGCTGCATATTTTTCTATTGTACAATTCGTGTGTAAAGGTAGGTAATAATTGTGGTTCTCAAAAAAAAATACAGAGGTACATTTATAGATAAATATTTTTTATGTTGTAAAAAAAAATCACTAAATTGTATCGTGTCAAATTTTTATATGAAAAGATAAAATACGTAAAATACAATAAAATGATCAGTTTTTATTGCGAAAAATCCGAAGGTCATCATTATTACATATAAAATCGACTATGGCGACTATAGGTATTTAAAAAAATCCATGATTTATTTTTAGTGACAAGGTTTTTAAATCAAGTGGCGAGACAACAAAGAATAAATACTTGGGAATAATTGTGTACCCCTCACGAATAACGCGACGGCTTTGCTTTTTTAATCATATATGTATGCATTTTATTTGGAAAAATTTAATTTATCATTGAAAAATAGACTCGAAAAACTATAAATATGTTATTCGTAAAACTAATGTTTACAAGGACAAAAACATAAAGTTTGTTAAAAATATGACGAAATATTTAATGATTGTAGTCATTTAGATTATATATTTCCTACTGTGTATATTTACATAACTGGAACATATAAATTTTCACATCTTTACACCGATATGCAATTCCCAATCGGTATTATAGGCCGACGTTGTCTCTTCACTCTGTCCAAAGAGCACTCACAAAAATTTCATAATATTTTTTTGGTGATTTATGATAAGGAGGCGAATAAATAAATGAATCCGTTCCCCTCCTCTTGTTTACATCTCATTGATTTTCATTTATTATATTATGTATATTTCGTTGCTATGGTTAACCTTTACACTTGACCTCTTCTCCGCCCCCCTTTTTTCGAAACAAAAAAAACTATATAAATGAGCTGGCTTCGAGCCCAGTTTGATTTTTTATTTTTCTAAAGAACTTTTAGTGTCAAGGATTACAGTAGCGTACCAGCAATAATTGCATCACAAAACACACATATTTGACAATACAGATATGTATTCAATTGTCTATAGTGTGCACCTTTTTTCCACACAGTTTTTTTCATGTAGAAAGGATGCAGCATGCCAGGAAATAGTCACAGAACACTCATTTTGAATAAATGAGTGGCTGGCTTATTAGCATCCTTCGCCGTCTTTCCGGCATCTGTTTAGTGCCGTTTTTGTTTATTGGTCAAGAGTTATAGAATGACGGGAAATTTATAAATATCCCATTGAGTATAATTGACGTCATTCAAAAAGCACTTCCTTTATGATTCGGCAATAAAAATTGTTGGATATACCCTTTTGGATGTCTATTTTTGAAAAGAAATGTTCGCAAAACACACAACACACAGCCGGACTATCGTATTACATTTGCAAAGTGATATTAAAACACTTAAAAAATTGTAATTAATCGCGAAATTGAACAATGGCTATTACTAAATTCTGTTGCTATTTCGACAGGAAACAGCTATTTAGTCATAATATGAAAACGGAGATAAAAATCGTGCATTGATGACCTTTTACAAATCCTAATGTAATGTGTCCTCGTTTTTGATCTGAACAGAGAAAATATCGATTTGCCAATATATGGTGTATAATGTACAACAATGTGCCGGAAATTGTGTCGAATAGGCGTTAACCAGCTGGGCTAGGATGGAAAAACCGGATGCTAATACTCCACCCTATTAGAGCCGGATACGGATTTTACCTGAACCATTTGGAAAAATGGCTCATCCTATTTAGGAGTACCAATGTATACAGGGTGGAACATATCGATGGAGGCAAATTAAAAACAGAGAGTTCATACGAGGTCAGAAATTCTGCACGTAAAACTTTTGTATGTACATAGAAAAGTTCACTTTTCTCCACTTGGTAAACAATATTCTATTTCGACCATCAACTTCTTCGGCATGGTAAAAAAATTTTCAACAAAAATTTATTAGGAATATAACCTATTGTGATCTTTGAACAATTTTTTTAGATTTTTCGGTTCATTAACTAAAAAGTTATGAAATTTTGACAAGTTCAAATAAAATTGCATTTTTCTCCAAAACGGCGCGTCATACGAAAAAAATGCAAGAGAAAAAAGTTTCCTTATTAAATTTGCTATCGATAGGAGTTTTTTTAGATTTTCCGGTTCATTAACTAAAAAGTTATGAAATTTTGACAAGTTCAAATAAAACTGCATTTTTCTCCAAAACGGCGCGTCATACGAAAAAAATGCAAGAGTCAAAAAAGTGTCCTTATTAAATTTGCTATCGATAGGAGTAAGTGCACCAAATGTGGTTTTTTATTTTTTTTCTGTACTGTTTGCCAGATTAGTTGAGAATATTATTGAAAAAATGTTGATTCAATTTCATTTTGCATTAACAAGTGTGTCTCAATCGATGTGTTACACCCTGTATAGACCCAATATTTGTTATATTTGAATCCACTTACTTTTGTTGGTCTGCAAAGACGAATTTCCTTAATTTGAGATCCCTTAAAACGATACCATTCTGATGGCAAACTTGGACAGTTTCGGCGATTTGTTTAAATAAACGTTTCGCTTCGGTCTCTCGAAGACGTTTCCTACTTCTTACATACGAGTGCAGATCACCATGTGCTTTCGGGAACACTAAATACAAATAACGATTGCCCACAAGTACTTCATGTAACGATGAGATACGTGGATGGCAATCGAGTTTGTAGTGAGCAGAAACTAGTGAATGGCTGTCCCTAGGGACGATCTGCAATAAAATAAGAGGAAAAAATATATTAGCAACTTTTATTCGCTTTGCCCCTTTTGCAATCACTTTGCAATCGTTTATTACAATTATATTACATTGCATCTAACATGGCATCTGTTTCGAAACATATTTTATGTTCAAGTATTAAGTGTAAGAGTAGGTTTGGCTTCATTATTATTGCATACTTTTAAAATACACGTATAAATTCTCTTGTCCATTTTTAGACTTACATATACATATATTCAACATTTAATAATAATAATGAATGTTCTCTATGTGTCGTGGTAAAGCCATTTAACAAATTTATAATTAACTTATTGTCACGTAATGATTTTGTTCTACTGACTTTCCATCCCAAGAGAGTTTAAAGAAAAATTTTATTTTTTATAATAAAAATTGCAACCATTTTACCTTGACAATTTGTTTTTATTATTACATCAGAGTATTCAATTTTTTTTTTATTGTGTAATATTTATATGTGTGTATACTTTATTTGTATAATACTGAATAGTTATGTGGTCCGATAAAAATCCATTTCTATGTCATGGACTTTTCGATATATCAATGAATAAAAAAAATTATACAAATGCGATAAATAATAGATTAGCCATGGAATTGTGTTGGGGTGTTATGGTATTTTAATTGTGCATTTCAGGTGGCCAACCTTCACCTTCTCTCCACCAAGCACACACCTTATTCGCATTACATTATTATAAACAATTTTCCATTAATTTGTTATTGTTTTTTTTAAAACATTTAACGCAAAAATTGTGACATTGGAGTGTATATTTATTATTATTTATTTGTGTAATAAATTTCATGGTTAAATTCAATGAATCGTGAAGAAATGTGTTGCTGTTTATGCAGACGTGTTTTGTTTTAAATACAGACATTTTTTGACAATAGTGTCATCTCTATCGTCATGGAAACATCAGTTTTCTTGCACATCTTTTAAGAGCAAAACTGAAGATTCAATTGAATTTCAAGGTGATCTAAACCAATGCTTTGTTGGATGCTTAATTAACATGAAAAGGTGAATGTCGTATTATTAACATTAAATATCGTCAACAAGTTACATTGAAATGATTGGAAAAACGTGTTTTTTGTTTTAATGTGGGGGTTTTTGATTACAAATTTAGTATAAACCACCCAAGAATGATTCAATTTGCTATTAGCTCGACTATTAATGAATTCATTGGAATTTTTTTATAAATATATTTGTTTTTAAAAGGACTCTTTTGTCGTCATTGCAATTGGAAAGTTTCCTATTAAAAACTGTCCATCGGTTTATGTTTACCCGCAAAGATGACATTTAAAGGGTTATTGACTGAAGAATCAAGTTAATACTTCCTTATTCCTACATATTGCATATTGATGGTAAATTTCTTAAGCTGACCATTGTCCGAAAATCGACCAACTGTATTTAGATATTAAACTTTATGGCTGGCTATTGTGTAATAATTTATAGAATTAATGATACAGTCATCATTTTCCGACCCTCTCTCTAAAGGGAATTATTAGGAAAAAATTGCAGCGTTGAGAAATTTCTCATGAAGGGGTGAAAATATAATGCGCCCCTATATTACCATTTGGAATTAATTTATTTAGCGAAATTAAAATGGAACAAACTGGTCCATAGATGCAGTGGTCATCTCCCTGTAGTGTGGGAATAAAGATTGAAACATGTGCATTTAGGGTGGTCACTTACCCCTTTTTCTCAACACACATATTTAATTTAAATAATAAAGACTGCTTGTGTTGATTAATTGCGAAAAGTGTGAGAAAAGCAGTGGAAGAGTCGAATAGGCTCATAACATACCCAAAAGTGTTTTTTTAAACTTTTTCCTAAAATTAACAACTCAGTCTTAAAAACAGCCGGTTTTTTTATAAGTGTACAAAACTTTTGTCGTCTTGTTTTTTGATAATCGTGGTAGTTTTTGAGAAATCTTACATTGAAAATTGCCTTCAAAAATCGTCAAAAAATGTGCGATCTTTGATACATTTTTTTACAACAATTCTGAAATTCGGGGAAATTCTGAAGGATTCGATGAGTATTTGAGAAAAGTATGAGGCGAGCAAACAGTCAAAATACACATTATGAAATACGCTCTTTCGATTGCAATAATAAAAAAATCTTGTTATAGGTATGGGCCCAAGAAACCGGACGACTCGCCGGAGGAGGTGAGTGTTCATCCCGATTTTTACTTACTTTACAAACTAATTGCTCCTGCGTATTGATATCCAAACATCGATAGAGCGAACTACCCTCGACTTGTTCGAATAATTGATATTTATCGGCTACTAAAGAGGTTTGTAGGGGTCTATCAGTCGAATTTTGGCTAACGGGGATGGCATAAGAAGACGGTGGTCCATTTGTACTTGTAACACGTGGCACACGGTACTCGATAATTTGCTCTTGGGGCTGTTGCAAACGTAATTTTTTCACAATTGTTTCACTAGAATTCAAGTCAGTTTTTTCATTGTTGGTGGCACCGGTGGCACTATTGCCACCCCCAAAACGTACACTGGACACCGTCTCTTGAACATTTTGCATGTTTAAATAACACACGAAAAATACACCGAACAGAATTATTTTTTTTATGAATTTGGATATCTGAAAGCCTGATAAATGGCTATTAATTATTAATAACAGTGAACAATTGATTTTTATGGGTAGTGGACTTTAAACTGTTTTCATCCAAACAGTTGTTGCACTTTTGCATACGTTTTTCATTTAGTTTGAAATGTCACTAAAGTGTAGTGTCGAAATTGTGGTTTTGAAATAAAGCACGAAATAATCAAAGTTGTGCTGGTTATACGCAACTTGCTAACACATCGCGTCACATGCACACACACCGTACTGGCTTCGGAGAGCGTACTGACACGATAGGCGACTTGTTCGATGTTCGACACTCGCACTTGAATTCATAGCAATGGAACGTGAATGTTCCACCACCAAGCGACTTTGTTATTGTGCAAGTGAGAAGAGCTTCAAAGCGGAGCTTGAAATAGCATTGTGCCGATTTTCCGATAGTTGCGCCCTCACTACCCTCCGCTTTTTGCGAGTGTGTCGAGAATTTCTACCTGAACACCCGCATGCACCCCCCCAGCAAAAAAATACAATTATTCCAGTATTTTTCGTAAGCAACTGGTTCTCGAGAGGTTTTTTTATCCATTCTTACAATGTCCATCTGTTGGGGTCGTTTCTGATCGTAAATCTTTGATTTATGGGTATGTGGTGGTGTGTTGATTTTTGACGATTTTTCCAATATTCTCTGGATGAGAAAGAAATTAAGGAATCTGGAGGGTTTTTTTTTATTTGATTCAAGTTCAAGCGTCTGAGGGGGTTGTAAGGGTTTTATGGGTACGATGTTGTAAATGGTAATCTTCTTCTAAATACGAGACAAAGTATTTTATGCATGCAATAAAATACACAATGTTGAATTATAATTTTGCAAGCCATTCTCGTTTTGGGATAATATGGTCTGGTCTGTAGATTGCGAAATCCCCGGCTTAAGTCTATTCAAATACACAGAATTTTTGCTTGTTAAAAGTATTATATGCAATATTCCATAATACCATTCGTAATAATAAATGAGGAAGAATTAAATATTGCTTAGTCAAATTCATGGGCAAATAATCCAGTCAGAATGGCATCATGGGAGGATTAAAACGGCATTTAAGGGTCGTCATAATATTCAAATTGCGTTGCAGGTAAAGAGGGAATGATTTGCGACGTTTTGAAATCTCCAAATTCCAACACGTGTTTTCAAAAATCTATGTAATTTGCTTATCAAAATTGTGAGCACACAAAACGCAATTAAAAACTGCTCTTAACTCCGTTGAAATATGGTGGAGTACTACTCATGTTTATTATCAAATTTCCATCGGTTTGTACTAAATGAATTGAACAATATGATGAAATATTGTTCCAGAGTAAACACAGGGACTTAAATCTGACGACTTGCACGTAAATTTGCGGTTTTTTATGTAATATGTTACAATATGTTGAATGTTTATGAAATGTATTCATTTATAAACAATAACAATGTTGAAGAGGTCACAAGAAATGAGGGAAAGTCCAGGAATGGGGTGATAATAAATCAAATTATTGATCATTTCAATCAAGTATGGAAGAACTATGAAGTTTTTGCATTATTTTCGGTTGTGTCCCCGACCTGAATTTAATGATTGCAACCTTGTTAATGGACACAAGCTCCAGTTATACTTGACCCACCATTTACACATTTATACAGAGTGTAACAGATTGATTGAAAATCAAAATGATGGACGATTAAAGTTGTGGTTCTTTGATTTTTAGATATTTCTGCAAAAATTCGTCATGTTCTAAATTAATTTGCTCGGAATCAGTTCGTGGTAGGAAAAAATGCGTGACAAAAAATTCCTTACTATAAATTTGCCAGTAAGCATGAAATTAAGATTACTTAGATCGATTCTAAAAAAATGATGAGAAGATATTTAAATAATAAACCTTGTTTCTCTCGGAAACTTTTACAAGAAAATTTAATACACGATTTTTAGCTCATTTTTAGTTCAATGTCTATTATTTCTGTTACACCCTGTACATTTAACAATGATATTAAATCAATGCATTTATGTTTTGGTCTAATCAAGGTATTTCTATGCAAACAATGTAAAAATAGAGCTGAACAGTGACTGTTTTTGGTTATTCGAACAGGTTCTTATGGTGTGTGACTACCTAGGTGGTGAATCATTCTACAAAGAGACACTATAAACAGTATTTATCATAACCAAATCGGTGTGGCTTGAAAACAGGAAACCATTAGGTTTCTTGTGGGGGTTGTTAAATGTTTGGATGATGACATCAAGTTTGTTCTTATCGCTAATTTCTTAAATACAATCACGTCAATACAAAATGTATGTGTTGTATTTGGAAAGATTTGCATGCAAAGGCGACTCTCCAGGCACGTTTGTGTCATGCATTTAGAAATTTTGTTGAAGAATTTTCTGCACAGTTATTAATAACGCAATTTGTCGTAGGTCAACAATAAACGATTATTTAAAACGGTGAATGAACCGTTTGGAGAAAGTTTTTACTCTTGTGGAAAAAAGTTACTCTTTATGATTTTCTATTAGAGCAAGAGCTAGAATGGGCAAAGGAAACTGTACAGTAAAGTTGTTAAAGATTGTGCAATTGCATTTAGTAAATTGAATCATTGAATCGTGTGATTGCGTTAAAATCGGAAGCAGAAATTCAAATTTTAAATGAGTAATCAGTAGTGCACCATCTCGTATTCGAATCTTGAACTATTATCCAAGATTAAAGTCGGTAGTAACAGTTTCCTAGTTGTCAAATTAACATAACCCTAAAATTTTTCTCAAAATGAGCAATTTGAATTTTAAAAATGGGAATCCTGGGGCTGTATTATTTGGTAATTTCATAAACTATTATCAATTTCATTCGTGTGAAGAACGAATCAAATTACTTCCGACCACATTATTTTATAATGAAGAGAAAATTGTTGCATTGGATATTGGCTGTAACGCAGGAGTAAAAACATAATGTTTTTTTATATTCCTTAAAAGATTTATCTAATTTTTTTATTTTTAGAATCTTACTAGTTCCATTTACCAGTTTTTAAGTAAGCAAAATAAGAATTGTACCATTTTGGGAATAGACATTGACCCACTTTTAATCGAAAGAGCTTTGGAATTAATTAATGAAAATTTAGACTTTAAATGTTTAGATTTTATGAATGAACAGAACAGAGACGTGGTTTTAAAGGACTTTCTTTCTAAAAACAATGTAGACCGTTTTACTGTAGTCTTTTGCTTTTCAATTACAATGTGGATTCATTTAAATTGGGGGGACGATGGTTTGAAACGGTTCTTAAAAGACATTTCCTCAAATAAATACGTGATTATTGAACCTCAGCCATGGAAGTGTTATAAATCTGCTGTAAAACGTTTGAAGACAGCAAATAGTGTATTTGAACATTATGACCAGTTGCGGATACGTGAGAATGTTGAAGATTTCATTGAAAACTACTTAATCACAGAATGCAACTTAAAAAAGGTCCATGAAAGTGAAAGAACAAAATGGGGTAGAAAATTATTAATATTCTCTCAAAACTGATCACAAACAATAAATAGAAACTACATATTTTTTACGATGATACTTCCTCATTTCCACCATCGAATTCTAATTTAACATCTTCATGCAAACTTTCCACATCAACTTCAGATTCAGCAGCATTTAACATGTTCAATGTGACCTCTGACTTCATTATTGGGGCCTGTTGGGACTGTTGTGATTGTGCTGGTTGTGTTGTGATTTGTCTTACCGGTAAACCCGCATCCTCAAAGGCTTTCTTCTTTAATGCCGTCCTAATTTGTGTTCTATCGTTATTTAAATTGAAAATAAATGGTTAGATGGAAGAAATTGAACGTTTTTCATAACTTACACTGTACGTCTTTTAATATGTTCACTAATTTGATTCAAACCATCTGAGAATTGTTTAACAACTTGTCTTAACATCTCAATTTCTTCATCTGTCCATTTTCTGTGCGATAAACAAATTTATATAAAGTTAAATTTGCTTTTGAATGAATATTTACCCGGTGGGTGATTCGGAGTTTGGATGTAATTGCATAGTCAAATCTCCTAGTCTGTTGAATGCTTGGCCAGCAGCTGTGAATATTTCGCCCACCTAAAAAGAATGTACAACTTTATTATTGTAATTTATTTTAGTTATTTTACAAACTTTGCTTGCTGAACTCATCTTTTTGTTTTCAGTTTACAATTTTAATGCTTTTATTACAGAACTCTGTATTGATTTGATTTGACAAACAATACAGGGCACTGTAGAATCAACTCTAGAGCGCCAAGTTTAAAATGTTTGTTTTTCCATTTGGCAAGTTAAATGGGAAAATAATTCGCATTAATTACATACAATATAATATATCATTTATTATTAATAAATACATCACATACGAACATATATACTTAAAAACAATTTTTATTTAACAATTTCGTGTGTGTGGTTTTTTGAAATTCAAGCTTTAGTATACAAAACTGAAACTAAGCTTAACAATTTATATTCAATATCAATTTCGTTTTTACTATGTACTTTCTAGTTATTATCTATATTTTAAAGAAATACTATATAGATCCTAATAAAAGAGAGTAGTGAAAATGAAAATTAGAAACATATGTATAATATACAAATTAAACTATTAATTGTACATTTCATTTTTTGTGAATTTAGTGCTAATTTCCCAATAAATGTTACCAATTAAAGCCACTTAAGAAAAAAAAAGAAGAAAACAGTGACTAAAGTAATTAATAAATCCAGAACCGAAAGGAGATTCTGCACAGTATATAATAAAATATTGTATTAAAAAATAATCATAAAAAATTGTATTCTTTATAAATAATTATAGTAACTAGCAAGCGCAGTTATCTTTATTTGCTTGCTGATCATTAGTAAGATTATTACGGCCTGGTTGTGACGGTTTATGTTGTACACCCGATTCGGCTGCATTTAAATCCAATCGACCATCTTGGATGCTTTGATAGATTTTCTTGGCTGTCTCCAAAAATGCCTCTTCCACATTATCACCCCTAAAAACAGAATACCAACAATTTAATTCAATTCCAATACGATATCTGAGCAGGTTTACGTTTTAGCACTGGCCTCCACAAACATGAGCCCATTCTCTTCGGCGAATTTGCTCGCCTCTTCGTATGTGACGTCACGTTGTCCCTCAAGATCGCATTTGTTGCCAATAAGGAATATAACAGTGCTGGGATTCGTTAGATTTCTAGTATCAGTGAGCCAACTACTTAAATGATTATATGTTGAACGTCTGGTTATATCGTAGACCATTAGGGCTCCAGCGGCTCCACGGTAATACGAACGTGTCACAGCTCGGAATCGTTCCTGGCCTGCCGTATCCCAAATTTGTAACTTAATTTTCTGTCCAGACACTTCGATAATTCGTGTACCGAATTCCACACCGATTGTGTGTGGACAATCAGCCATAACTAAAAAAAGATGCCAATTTGTTAGTAACGTCTCCATTAAGATTGTGGCGTTTGATTACATTTTTTCTCTGTAAATTGGTGGAGTAAACATGACTTTCCTACACCCATGTCTCCTATGATAATGTACTTAAAGATGTATGAATAATTGTACGGACCAGTGGACATTTTGTGGCTGAAAAATAGGGAAAACACATTAGTAAATTGGAGTTAGGGAGCCGATGAAGAAAAGAAGTGACTAATTGTTGACAAAGAAAACGGCATGGTGGATTTTTTGTGACAATGGAAGTAACAATAAACATATCAATGTCTACGTACCTGTATTTTGATAACAATCGAAATCAATAATTAGTATTATAATTTAAATAATACGATGGAAATTCTTGTAAATCTATACAGCTGACTTGTCACTGTAATGTCAAAATTTACAAATACAACAAGACCGCCATCTTTGTATTATGAAATATGCGAAGGATATATTTAATTTAAGTTATTTGCGACTTTTTTTAATTCGTTTTAAATTGTAAACAATTTTTTTCTGAGTAAATAAGGATAAAAAGACTATCAGTTAATTATCCGTTTGGTACATTTCTAGATAGGCGCCCCCTCGTGTCTTAAATGTGTAACACCATGTAAAGGAATTTGAGGTTAGATTTTAGGGCAGGCTGAAATTTTTAGGATTTTTAAGTGAAATCACTTGCAATGTAGTTTTACTGAAGAATTTTATTGTTCAAGTAAAATTAACAAAATGTGTCATTCCGTAAAATATTCTATTGTAACCATGGAATATAGTATGGATAGCAGAGTGCCTAAAAAAGAAACAATTTAGTACATCTTGAAATATATAGAATTTTCTCATTTTTTTTACCTTAAAAAGGCGATGTTAATTTACTTGGACCTCGCACGCATCTTCCTTCGCTTCCTCTTTAGCCTACGCATACGCTTCTTACGCCACTAAAAGAAAAACATTTCCATTAAAAAAAGTCACAAAAAATAAGAAAATCAGATCATCTGCTTTTCATACATAAAATAGATAAAAAATAATTAATTAGGCTTACCTTAGCCCTCATTCTGAGCTATTTAATAAAGCTCCTATTCGCAAAAGGAATAGGATTGTTAAAATAACTCGTACTATCGAGAAGATGTGAGAATGAAGTGAAAGAATACAAACACCGAAAAGACGGAAACCGTCTAGAACAGCAATTAGTTTGAGGAAAGTGGCGCTTGGGTCGGTTTCCGGGGCGCGAATTCTTAAAATACCGATTTTGGCGCTCAATATGTGTTCAAATTAGGTTATGTGGATGTTGTCAAAGTTGATTGAACAAACGTTGGTGTTAAAATAAAATAAATTGCTGGTGATTTGTTAATGTTAATTAAAAACTGTGTGAAATGAGTTCACGAAAGAAATATTCAACGAGATTATCTACTAAAGTCGAAGAAAAACCGAAACGTAAAGTAGAAAAAGTCATTATAATATCATCGAGTGATGATGAAAGTGAAGAAGATATTTTTACGAAAAAGGAGTCAGATTCTCACTCTACTCCCCCAAAACAAAGAAAGATAACAAATGAGAATTCTAGTCCATCAACATTGATAAAGGGGTTGACATTAGCAACCCCCGATAAAAGTGATCGACGAAAGAAATTATTTGAAGACAGTCCAAAAGGTTCCAAGATAGTAAATGCCCGCAAAGCCTTGCATAGTTCCGTACCAACTGAAATGCCTGGACGTGAAAAGGAATTAGACCAATTACGACATTTCATTCATAGTCATTTGGAACACCAAACCAGTGGTTCCCTATATGTTAGTGGCCCTCCAGGGACAGGCAAAACAGCATCACTGAACATCATTTTACAAGAGGACAATGTAATGCTGCTAACATTTCATTTATACATACTTAAACTGACATTATTCAATTGTCCTTTCAGATCCGATCCCAACTGACCGAAGTTTACATAAATTGCACTGGAATCAAATCAGCCAATGCAATCTATTCGAAAATAGCCAAAGAACTGGGCATAAAAGTGTCTGGAAAAGGCGAAAAAGACTGTCTATCATCATTAAATTCATTCTTCGAACGGAAACATAAAATGGTTTTATTAGTTTTAGACGAAATCGATCAATTGGACAATAAAAATCAAACAATTTTATACACCATCTTCGAATGGCCATCAAACAAAACATCCAAAGTGATTTTAATTGGAATTGCAAATGCATTAGACTTAACCGACCGAATTCTGCCCCGATTACAAGCCAGATGCGAATTGAAACCGGAATTAATGCATTTCCCTCCGTATACCAAACAACAAATCATCGAAATATTCACATTGAGATTGAAAGAAGCGAATGTTTTGGACGTATTTTCACCAGTTGCTTTGCAATTGTTGGCTGGAAAAGTGGCTGCTGTGTCGGGTGATGTGCGAAGGGCACTAGACATCGGTCGACGAGTGATTGAATTAATCGATAGAAAAGAGCATACTTTAAAACCAATTGAAAATATGGCCATGGAATTGGTGGAAGAGAAATCGGTGAATTTGCAACATGTCGTTAAAGTGTTGGACAACGTTTATTGTACAACACAAAATATAAACGAGAATGGCAATGATTCATTTCCATTGCAACAGAAAATCATCATTTGTACGTTATTATTGCTAATGAAGAAGTTAAAGAACAATGACATTACAGTTGGTAAATTGCATCAAGTTTATAAAAAAGTGTGCACGAAAATGAATCTATTTGCTGTTGATCAAGCGGAATTTGTGGGCCTTTGTTCATTGATTGAAACAAGAGGGATTATTAAAGTAAGTGGCAAAAAGGAGCCGCGAATGCACAAAGTCACATTGGAATGGGACGAGGAGGAAGTGAATGCGGCCCTCAGTGATAAACAATTAATTTCACAAATATTACACGACGACAGTGTTCTAAGTAAGTAATTATTTATTATATTTGATGTAAATACGAGAGAAACGTTTTATTAAATGAGAAACATGGATTTTAATAACTACTTTTATTTCCTTTTTATGAAACAATAAAAATACAACGATATGGCAAATTTTGGCATTAAATGCTTTGGCATTAAACCTCATTGAAATAATTACATAAAAATAATACTTTATGACAAAAAGAAAGAATGAACATAATATTTACATACTAAATTATTCAATAATATGTAAATGGTAATAAGTTTAACTAAATCTAAAAGTAATCAAATATTTTTTCTAGTAAAGTGTAAAAATTCCATTACTTTTTAAGGCATTGTTTTTTTTTTAATTATTGATATAATATTCTATTATAAATCTGTTTTTTAAGTAATATTTTTTCGTTTAAATATATAATATAAATTAGTACATATATATTAAATATATAGTATTTTTTTTATTTATTTATAATATGGTAATATTTTTTTTTTGTTATCACTAGAAGTTTTGACTAATTCACTTCCATATTACTATCGTCAATACAGTCTTCCTTAAATGTAGACTGTTGTTCATTTTCACTTGCATTACTACAATGATTCTTCTCAATTAATTCACCGGTTTGTATATTAACAAATTGCTTTTCACCATCATTATTATTAAAACGTTCAATAACATCATTATTCAATGGTGGCAGAAATTCCTTCTTCTCCTCTGTCGCCGTTGTTTGCTCTTCAATTATAACATTATTCCCATCATCTTCACATTGATTGGATGTCAATTTCATATTATCACAATGCATATAACCGTCCATCTGATTGAATTTATTTGATTGAAAATGTAATTTCGTATGGTCACGTAAAAAGTGCTGCTGTGGCACGGAATAATCGCAATGTTCACATATATATTGACCTTTTGTACCCGATATACTGCTATGCCGTTTCTGATGATTCTCCACAGCATCCTTCCGATGCGATGTGTACGGACAATTTGTGCACCAATACAATTTCTTATCGTCCTCATCCTTTTTCGGTGACATACTGGCCGGACTGGTGACTTTCTGCTGTTTGCGTTGCTGCAAAATCGACAACGTTTGCAAATCGGCTGTGCTCAATTTCAATGGTCCATTATCACTTTGCTCCAAGCCCTCATCAATTGTCTCCTCTTCATTCACATCGCACTGAAGTTGTTGTTGGGCATCATCATTCTGTTTATGTTTCTTTAAATGTTGCACATAATTCGCATAATATTTCACCGAATAATCGCAATATTCGCAATTATAACGCTGTTTCGCACCATGCAAACCTAAATGTACTTTGTACTGTTCACGTTTCTCAAATGCTGACGGACATTTCGGACATTTGTAACGTTTCTCCTTCATCCGGCCGTTCTTCAAGTATGTTGGATAGATGAAATTCGGATTGCCATGCATTAATGTACCAAATTGTGGATCCGCTGGCTTCTCATCAATTTCCTCCGTTTTTATAGACGCCACATAAGCCGCTTGTGCTTCATTCTTCTGTAAAAATAAATCCGTACCGGACAATGGCACATTCTGACTACTACGCATCGGTTTCATATACATTTCATCCTCTTCATCACTTTCCATTGCCATCCAAAGTGTTTCGTTTGCATTCGCTTTTGGATACAGTGTTGGCGGTTGGTAATTTTCATGTGTCACATAACTACGTTGCAATTCCTTTGTACGTTTCTGGTAATCGTTTGTGTGCACTTTGAAATGTGCCTGCAAATGGGGCTTCTGTCTAGCCGTATACGAACAATAATCACATTTATAAAACAAACGGCTACCATGCAAACTTTTATGTATTTCAAATTCGTTCTCTTTGAGGAAACGTGCCGGACATTTCGAACAGAAATAAAGCATATCTTGTTCATTGGTTGATGTTTCAATTTCATCCAATTCAATCATTTCTTCATTATGGGCTTCTTGTAGTTCTTGTATTTGTTCATCATCTGTCCGTGTTGGATCCACTAAACGGTGCACAATGCCGGACATGCCCTGATGCACTTTCGAATGCGACGACAATACACCGGCATTGTTGCACACGTAATTGCATTCAGTGCACCGGTGTTCGCTTTCTGCTGATTTAACAACACTCTTGTCGCGTGCACTATGCATTTTCTCATGCTCTTGTATATTGACTTTACGCTGATTCACATGTGGACAGTAACGGCATTTGAACATTTTATAAAATCGACCCCCTTTCGATACCCACACCAATGGAATATCGGTGAAATTCTCCGTGTTCAATTGTTGTCCTTGCACTTCTTCAATGATCTCTTCATCGTCCATCATCTCATTGCCATTTTGTGGTGTTTGTTGCGATGTTGGTAATTTGTTTGGACTTAAATTGATGCCGTGCACTTTGTAATGTTGATGTAATAAATGTTTTTTGCTCACATTGTATGTACATTCTGTACAATTGTATTGGCCACCCCTTGACGGTTTATGAAATTGTTTGTGATATGTAAATTGTGATTTGGAATTTGTTATGTATGGACAGAGGAGACAACGGAATTTCTTGTCACTTATACCATCTGTGCCACTTCTTTGGGGCTGTTCTTGATTTAATTTTATATAATCATCCGGATCGTTAATACCATGTAATAAAAAATGTTGTACAATGTCTTCTTTCGTTTTAGCGAAATATTTACAATAGACACATTTGTAATTTGCATCGGCTGTTGGTTGATGGCCCATTAGATGCTGTTCATATTCATTGTGATCGTCATTGGAGAATGGACATAATGCACATTTGAATGTACCATCTTGGGGCACATCCATATGGTCCGGTTCGTCCATTTGCTCTTCCATTTCGATCTTTTCTTGGCCATTTTTATTACTTACGACGCGTATATCGCCGCTGTGTTTCAATCTGCAGTGGCGCTATAAACATTTATTTACGAATTAGTTACAATCAAAAATATGAAATGATTTTATCAAACAAATAATAATGTGTTTGGAACAAATGGTTAGCTATAATTAGTACATAAAATATTAAGATGATTTCAAGTGCCTCTCTGCTCTTTATCCTTAAGAACCATTTAAATGATTAGTGCATTTTGTGTATGAATGTTATCAATAGATTTAAGTTTGCTGCTAAATTCGAAGAATTTCGATAACAATTTATGATAAAGAATGATAAACTATTTAGATTACAAATGCTGACATGCATAAACTCAATTCTTTTTAGCAATCACAATAATTGTTGGGCAATTTCCTTTCAGAAAAATCATTCACTGAAATATTTAGTCAACCAACAACACAAAAAAACAAACACTTGAAATCCAGATTGCGAAAAAGAATGAGTCAAATGATGTTAATTAGTTAGTAAAGCATTTTGTTAGTATACCTGAATTACATGCTTCCAGTTTGATACCTGGTTACAATGGCCACAACGAAAGGGTGCTTGATTAATACCCTTAACTGAATTGTTATTTACACTTGCCTCATCTTTATCTGGACTCGTACCCCGTATATCCTGCAATAATTGCGTTGTTGATGTACTAGGCGTTGTCATTTGTGAATAATTCTGTTGATAATGGCCTTTAACATGTTCTAACAATATTTCTCTTGACGGATCTCTAAACATATTCAACCAAAAAAACAAAAAACACAAATTAATTCACACATTTTCAAAACTTCTTTTCATCATTACCTAAAATTACACTTCTTACATTTGAAGTGTGTTCGTTTATTGTCTGCCATTGGACGTTTCTTTGTGTCTGCTGCTTTCAATGGTGGCGGTGGACGTGTTGCTGTCCTCAACAATGGACTAAAATCACTCGTATTCGGTGCCCTTGTCAATTTCGGCAAGTCCATACGACTAGTCGATGGTGAATGGGTCCGATCTTTTGGTCTTGTACCAGAACCGCCACTTGTCTCCATACTTTGATCACTACTTATCGGTATCTCTGTTAAATACTTATTATATTTCGTATAATTTCTTCTTCCCGTCTCATCTGTCATTAAAACTTTTGCATTCTCATGTGCTTGATCGCGTACCGACTTCAATTTGATATGTTTCGTTATATCCCAACGCCAATTCGACCGATAAGAGCATAATGAACATTCAAATGGCTTCTTATTCAAATGGCCCACAATATGTACATGGAAACGGGACGCTGTTGATGCCCAAAATGTGCAATGTGGACATTTGAAGACACGTTTATGTTGTGCCACTGTGATATCATTGCCATGTGTTGGTACTTTGTCGGTACTGGCTGGCGATTGCCGATGTACACTGTTACTCATCGTATATTCTTGACCAATTAGACTACTTTCACTGCCACCAGGTGAATGGGTGCGTGGCGTTGACAGATCCAAGCTGATATTCTCATCGAACTTGTCTTCCGTATATTCATAATTCGAATCATCAACTTCAATATTCATCGGCACTTGTATATCGTTCCATACAAACACTTTATTCTCCATTGGATGTGGCTTATTGTTGAAATCATCCTCATAACTTTCATCAATTTTCAATTCATGTTCCGATACTGAATCGAATTCATCCACTTTGTTGTTATTCACATTGTTATTTGGCTTATTTACTAATATAGGACATACTTTTATATGATTAAATAAATCTACACTAGATTTACATCTTTGGCGACAATACTGGCATCTACTTGAACTTAAATTAAATCGGGGCCGTTGCATTTCCTCTTTATCCTCTTCATGGCCAACGCCAGCACCACACTCTTTCTGATGTTTCACTTGTTCTGTTAAACATTTACTTTCGTGGCCGCAATTCTCGCAACTCAAATTGACATTATTTATTGTTGAACCAAGACGTTCACGTAAATTATCAAAGAACGATGCATTCTTCTGTTTAAATGTGTCCGTTGTTGGTTTGGTTGGTGTCGAGGTGGTGTAAGGTAATAGATCAGGTACTTTTGGTTGAATATTGTTCTTGATTACATCTTCCGAATTGAATAACGATGCGAAATCTAATAAGACACTGTTCGATGATTTTGCACAAATGTCATTGATGTCCTTTTGACTCATGATTGGCGATGGGGGCGGTTCAGGTGCTTTATTCTTCACCTTCAATCCACCCTGACTGGGTATTGGTATCAAATTTGGTATCGGACGTGGTGATTTCTTAACAATCGGTTTATTTGTCTCTTCACGTATTATATTGTGCACTTTACGTTCGTGTTTTGCCATCTCACCATCCCATGCGCTCTTAAAATTGCACAATTTACATTTATTCTTAATATACACTTTCCCATTTGAATGGTGAATTATGTCATCGGGATGGATAAAGTCCGAACCACCGAAATGTGTGTGTTTCTGTCCAACTGTTGACTGTTTCTTTGTTAATGTTGTTGATGATGGCTTTGTGCGGACTTTCTTTAATTGTGGCTCTTCATCGGTAATTGACTCATTGTTGGTGGATGGATGATGGTGGTTAGGCGGCGCCGCTGTCTGAAAAATTACAGTAAAGATGACGTATTATCGAATTTTGCAATAAGTTTTTAATGATAACGAGAGAACAAAGAGAACGACACGAAACACAATAGAAAAAAAACACAACTAACTTAAAACTTTAATAGTAAAATGTTATGCACAATTTGTAATTAGTCGATGGTGAAAACGGACACGTCTTGTATTATTGTATGAATGGAATGAAATTCGTTACGCCCAAAAATAAATAGAATTTGTAAGATTGGTGTGGCATACATTTACACACGTTATCACTTCACAAAACTAATACCTGCTCTGTGTGCTGTATGTGAGTTGTTAAAGCGCGATATTTGATAACGCCAACGATATCGGCAGGTATACAGAGTACGTATATAAACGTTACTTTACCTATACAATATATATATAATCGTAATATTCAAAATATACTCTGGCGCGCGCGATTATATTTTTCTAAGCGACCTTCATAAAATTAGAACAAAATTAAACAACACCTAATTCATACTGTTAACTAAATGTATATAAATATAAAACACTTTACACATACGTACATAAAAAATATGTACATACTTATGCATGTGTAGTTTCTTCCACAATTCTTGTGGTAATTTTGCATTTAGAAAAACAGTTTACAAATCCATTTGATTACGTAATCATTTGAACATGTAAAGTTACTCTCTCGGTGTTCCTCCTCAAAATGTACCACACCAAGTTTATTAATTGTCAGGTGATTGAAGCAAACACTCACACATCGTTTTTCCGACTTAAGAGCAGTTTAATAAAAATCCAAATGGAAAAGAAAACTGGGGGGAAAAAGAATGTGCACATTGTTCTAAATATTTTCGCAATGGTGTGGATTATTTTTAGAAAATGTTATTTTAGGAAATGGATAGTAAAGTTTTACAAGAAAAAAAAAAGGAGAATCGTTCCACCAGTTTATAATCAAACTGTAAACATCTTCTATCTTATTTAATCAGTTCTATTTGTCGATTACGTAAAGAGAAAAAAAGATGGTTGATAACTTGCAAGAGTATATGAATGATTAAAAGTAATTAGTAATTATAGTTAATCGTTTTGTTTATGTGTTTATCAAGATTTTCTATGTTATGTGTACTGGGCAAAAATGGGGAACGTACCTGGCCAGCTTCTTCAGCGTCGGTGGCATCACTGGCTCCCACTTTATTTCTACGTCGTCCAACACCCAAACCGGCCGCCTGTCCAACTGGTGGTACATGATGATTCATTTCATGTACAGTAAGACTCTGTTTAATGTCCGCTGTGAAATTGCACGCCGAACACCGGAATGCGCCATTCCCATTGTGGTTCTTACAATGTCTGTCTAAATTCCATTTATATGGTGTACGAAAATCGCACATATCACATTTAATCATTGGCATTGAATGGTATTTAACATGTTTTGTGAAACGTGCTTTTATATGTGTTACGTATGTGCATTTGGTACAACGGAAAAACTTGGTCTTGATGTGCTCTTCGCGCTCGTGACGCGTTAATTGCACCTGATTGCGACTGGTGAATGTGCACACGGAACATTTGTAGATCACCGGCCGATCTTGGACGGCGGACGTCTGTTGGACGGCCGCTGTGGGTCCACTGTCGTCCAGCGATGAGTCCTCCTCCTCCTGGACGGGCATGGCTGGCCGTTTTCTGGCCCGTTTGTTGGCCGTACCATTGTCCACCACTTCAATGCCATCACTGATCCCGTGCACCATCTTCGTGTGCCGCAACAGTTTCTGGAAATGCTTGGAGGCGTACAAACAGTTCGGACACTCGTATATCTTCACTTTCTCATTGTGATCGTCACGTAAATGGTAAAGATAATGGCGTGGATTTTGTGTGAAAAAATCACAATTCGAACACGAATAATTCCGTTTCACTTTACAATCGGGCAATTCTTTGCTTGTTGTTGTTGTTGGTGGTTCGTCGTCGCCACCGGCGCCGTCTCCGGCATCCTCGTCATCGTCGTCGTATTCGTCGTCTTCGGGAGGCACGTCGGCGGCGGCCGACTCGTACAGTGCGTTACCGCTTACGACGCTGCGCACAATTAAAGAATTACCAGATCGATGTACCATCGAAGGCACTGACATGCTAAATCCTCCTGCAAAAATCACAACAAATTCAATGTTAACAACAATGTGCGATTTTTATTCTCGTTTTCAGGCAATCAATATGTTTCTTCGCTATAAAACCGTTTCTATTTTGACATTGAATGTGTGGCGGACATAACGACAAAGCAAGAAGTGAGCTGCTGGTTGGCATAGCGACTGAACAACACTCTCTTGCAAATCAATAACAATAAGGTGGCCAGGATTGTATGTTAATCCGATGTGTGTGGACCTTTGATCCGAATATCCTTGAACATGTCTTCAGTTGGAAGTATTTTAAATAGTTTAAACTATATGACATTGTGTATATGTATAGTTGGAAATAAACAAGCGTCATCGTGAGTTTTCAACATCGTCATCATCGCATTTAGGACGAGGACGCGCACTTGCGCTACACAACACCAAATACATGTTTAAAACAAGAAATTGAATACACAAATTGCCAATACACATATACACCATCATCTTTTACCATTCTGGACTATGGCCATTTGCGCAATCCATTTCTCGTCTCTTAACAAAACCCGATACATAATCAACGTTTTTATTGTCTCTTTTTTTTTCGTTGGTATCGAAAATGTTGGCCTGGTAAAAATAGCAATAAACAGGCAAAGAAAATTCGCTTCTTCAATAAATTCAAACTAAAAATAAAATCATTCCGTTTCAGCTCTGAAAAATAGTTAATAATAGTCTCTCTCTCGGATTGTAATAACTGAAGAAGTCCTTCGCGTTTGAGCACACACATTTTCGGTTATGTAATCAACCAAGTTGACATTCTTTGACAATTTAGAGGTCATTAAGTGGCCACAAAATATTAATCAAATGAAGCCTAGTTAATATTGTTTTTTAACATCAAAGAAAAAAAATCATGTTAAAGTCCATTTTTATAAATCGAAAGTGGTCATTATGTATTACGGTACATAATAATGTTAATATAAAACGAGATTCTATTGAAAGTGAAATGAAGTCTCTTCGTATGCGCATTGCTAACGGGTTTTATCAAAACTGGGTCTCTTGTGTCTGATGGTAAAACAGCGGCGCTTCTTCATAACGGTACACAATTATCGAAAGTGAATAATAATATCGTCGTCCGTCTGTAAAACGCGCAACAAGACAAAAAGTGAAATGAAAAACAGGGAAAATAAATGTGAGTCATGCAACTCCTCCTCTCGCTGTATGCACGAGATGATGGGTGACGATGCTGATGATGATGATGAACAACAACATGTCTTTACAAAGCGGAAATTCGGCGTGGGAGAGGGAATAGAATTAGGGCGGCTACTGCTGCTAAAAATTGATGATGAAGAACTATTTATCCAGTTATATGCACACATCATTTGTACATTGTCTAACCTTGACAAACGATAAATAAAAATTCATGTGAATGCAAAGCCAACATTTATTATTATAATATTGTCATCTTCAAGGACGTTCGACCATAATTAGTTGTGAAGAACAACGAAATTATATACCTAGTAGTCCACTAATTAAATATTGTTTTGGAACATACAACAACAGAAGGAATACAATTAAAATTGTATTTGTGTTTTATGATAAAGAAGTATGCCATAATATTATTGTGCATGTGTGCCGAGTAAATAGAGAATTTATAAGAGGAGAGATGCGATGGACGATGACGACAAAAACGCATACAAACACATACATATGGTGACATTTAAATGTTGTGCTCTCAAAATTACAGTCGACCAACAACAACAACACGATACTAGAAGAATTAAATAATCAGGGTGTGGAGGATGGCGGACAGAGCGAATTCACCTTTAATTGACCTTTTTCCATCCGCCAAACAACTATAGCCGCAGTTAAAATACTGTAAATTATTATAGAAAATAAAATGGATAACACGAACCTTCTTATCAGCGCACTGTAATTCGGGTTTAGCAAATGGCCTTTGGCTGGGGACGTCGTCGTCGGAGTAAACTTTGCAATAGTGGATGCGCAATGTTCGTTTGGCGCACCAGAAACCAGCGACCAGCACAAGAGCACGAATTTAGAGTAGAGACACGTGCAAGCGAACCACTGGGCTAAAATGTACTGCTGCAGACTGGGCCGCTAGGCTTGGCATCAAGCAAGCCAGTGTTGACGGTGACGACGTGCATCTTCGGCTGCGTGCCGGCCAATTTCAACAATACACTCAAAGAGACGAGCAAAGAACGGCTTATAGGGGATTTCTTCGGCACTGCACTGAAAGTGTATGGCCAGCAAACTAGTGGCAATCGTCGAGCCTCGACCACCTCTCCACCAAAACTAATCGATGCCCTCATAGTGAACTCGATGGAGGGTTGCCTTTGTAATATGGCACACATACACATTGATGCCAGACACTTTTATGGATTCCCAACAACAGACCTACGCACGCAGCAGGCCAGCCTAACCCCCAATCAATACCATTGAAGAAGAGGCGACATGTTGTTGTGATATTATGAAATTAACTTCAATGTGGCCCTTTTTTTCGCTCTCTCTTTCGTTTTTTTACAAATCGTTTTATAAAACACAGTCCAAAATGGATTTTGTTTATTTAATGGTAATAAGAACGCTGGATGTATTTTTAACATTAATCTTGTCCTTGTTCCATCGTACCTTATTACATGCCGCTTACACACTTTTATGTATCTCATTATTGTAATTGCTTAATATCCATTTGTTGTGTACTTTTATCGATTTTCTATTGATTAAAGTTCATTTGGACAATGTTTTTTTCACTTTTCCAATTCTGCGATAAGGTAAAGAATGTAACAGGAAAATATTTTAATTTTTTTTCTGTCACGGTCTTCCTCTGAAACCCTCACATTCTATTCAGAACTTGTTTCCATCCAGTTCTTGCGAACCCCTTTTAAGACCCTCGCTCTCCCTTTTGTCGTGGAGAGCGACAACCCCCCAAACCCCCATCCACATGGATTTAATAATAAATTGAGATAAGATGTAATCAATGCTGCCATTTCACCTTAATGACAGGTAAAAACCTCTCCTTGTAAACAATTACAAATTGTCGCTTATCTCTGGAAACGCAAGATTTTTTATTAAGTAAAGCTGTTGCTAAAGAGTTTTAATATTTGTGTTATATGTGAGGTTCTCCTTATCTTATCGCAAAATTTTTGTGTACTCTACAATGACGATAGGTGAGTGTGTATATGAGGCACAATTATATTGTTGAATGTGGAAACATGTGTATAAAATTTATGGAAAAAAATGTGTAAAAGCTTGGCGGGTCCAATACGAAAATTTTCAATCTTCAATCACTTACACATAAATGTTATAGCCAACAACCTTCAGCCACAATTGTTGTTAATTTATTTTTCAAACAATTAAAGCGCACTTGTTTGTCTTTATCTGAATTGAAAGAAAGAATGAATATAATAAAAAACAGGTAAATTACGTACATGTACACTGTGTATTGGAACCTTCACACACTTGTATACAGGGTGTAACAGTTCAATTGAGTCAAAATCTGTTAAACAAAATTTAAAATAAAAATTTATTAAGAATTATGTTAAATAGACTACAGTGATCTTAAAATATTTTTTTCAGATTTTTTGGTACGTTAACTAAGAAGTTATGGGGCACTAAATTTGACCAGTTTTTGAAAAATCTTCACATCAAGTTCTAATATAATTGAAATTTTCTCGAAATCGGGGCGTCGTACGAAAAAAATTCAAGAGACTAAAAAGTTTCCTTATTAAATTTGCCATCAAATGAACTTATTTAAATTGAATCCACCATCATCTAAAAATGGACAAAGGTCGTACCCATTTGTCAAAAAATCGTGTTGGAGATGACCGATTTTTTTGATATTTTACAGGAACATAATGGCCAAAGTATGTGTGCCAAATTTAGTTATTTCAATTCAATTCATTCGGGGGATATTAAAAAAAAATGAAACCAGCCCAACTTTGAAGGACTTTGACGAAAATCCAACGAGTTTTCGAACCCCAGGTTGAACCCCCCAAATCTACCATTTCATTTTGGCTCAATTGAGCAGTTACACCCTGTATAAAAACATATGCGGTTTTTTTAACATACAAATTATCAGCTTGTTCTTCGGCCAATAGATTTTTCGGTGCAAAGTCGCTGATTTCTACCGGGTATACTCAAAAATACCATTTAACATCAGCGTCCACTATGATTAAGACCAGAAATATGCGTAATCGGCGTTAATTGTCTCTTTGTTAAAAAGTAATAATGAGCTAAGAAGGCCATCGTGCCATCAACTACTCTTTGTTTGCCGTTTATAAATGATCTGGTAGGCAGTGAGAGAGACACACGTGTGTATATATTTATGCACAATGTCATAATTGTTGATTCATTTCATTTGGAAGAGGACGACGCGCGACACAATAATAATAAAAACGGATTTTTTGCTCGGTGCTGTCCCTGCAGAAGAGACGCAGATAAAGCAAAAGCACACCCTTAAATACATAATAATATCCGGACATTCGGTGTGACGCAGGTGCTGCCAGCATTGGCACAACATTGTGCCGCCGAAGACCTAAAAAGCGATCAATACACACTGCTGCCACATACAACTGCTTGCTGTGCCTTCTTCTTCTACTTGTCTCTCTCCGTCAACCAGATACAGTGTAACAGAAATGCGGACCGTTTTCTTTTCTAACCACCACAGACACAGCTGCCCGTGAGGCTCAATCGAGGGGGGCGACGGTGACTATTTTTGGACTGGGATGAAATCACATTTCAGAAGAGAGAACACTTATGTAAGCCTATATACTGGTATGTTCTTTAGCATAATGTCAAGGTGAGAAGAAATATCGTCTCTTCCAAGAGGAGGAAAAACACACACACACACACGGTGAAGATTTAACGAAGAGACAGCCATCATAGAGAGAAATCGTATAGAGAGGAGACGCGATGAACGCGACCAGCAAGCCACAGTAACGGCCAAAGGTTTAATAAAAGGAAACAATTTAGCCAGCACATCCGTCGTTTGAAAATGATTATCCAAGTTTATATAGTGTAGCTGTTGTTGATGGAAACATGCATGGGTTTGACGTAATAAGAGAGTGCGGGGGTCACCCAGGAATCATCCGACTGGCCTATATAAAATCCTTTCGGATGAGATCGAGAGATCATTGAGCAATTGGTGCGCAATTAGTGCTCCACTACCTTTAGGAAGGCTATATGGAAGAGAGACAGCACGATGATTGTAGGTAGGAGAGTTGTGTGGTGACGTCGGCGACGTCGACGACGTCCAAAAGACATTTATTATATAGGAAAAAAGCATTCTTTAAATAATACAACATATAACATCAAATTGCATTCACGTGGTTGATGGTTGTTGGCTCAAATGTGATATAAGGTTGCCCCCCTTATAGCCGCCGCTCCCCTTCCCAAACTGATAACAACACCACAATAATCACTAAATATGCTTAGACTTTTAATATATGTGTTGGACGATGTTATAATGAAATGTATGCGGATTTTCAATCGTTTCTTTCTTCGTTTGGACACAATTCTAATCGCGATGGATTTCGAAATTTTTCTATACTTAATACTTAACACTTACCTAATGTGGATAGGTGGGGCGCAAAGGAAAGACGTCAATAATTGCTAGACTCTGCACTGCTGTAGTTATAAGAAATACAACACATACGCCATCCACTTCTCAAGTGCACTAAGTGTTGGCACAACTCCTATGATGATGAGTATAGCTTCTGTGTGTCTCTATGTTCTCCCACCCACCATCATCGCCGTCTCTCCTAATGGATGGGCTGTTTGTTGTTCTTGCTGATATTTTGCTGGCTAAGTTGCGTCATTGTCGCCTTTCAGACGCTCCCCAAAGAATATTACAAGAGATTATATCCTCCAATGTAACAATGTGTGTTTTAAATAAATCTACATGCATATCATTTTGATTTTGGACACATCTCTAAGTCATTTTAAACTGTAAACAGCTATTATTTCTTGTAGAATATGCCTTCTTTGAGATGTAACTTGAAGAAGAAGTTCTTGTATATCAAAAATGAAAATTTTCTATTTAATTTTGAATAAATTATGTAAATAATGTAACGCGTTTTTTAAAATTTTGCGCCAATTTTGAATTTGTGTGCAGGCAACCATCAATTCTGTTGGAAAATGTGTCTAATATTTGAATGGCTTGACCCTTATTTGGTTCTTTTGTTGAATGAGGACAAATACGTGACTCGATTTAATTAATGGTCAAAAATCGTTGCGTAATTACTCAATTTATTGAAAAGTTTACGTAATTCACTGAAAAAGTCAATGAGACAACCAACAAAACAACGTCCTACACGCATGCTCACTTCAGTCGACCCTTTACCGTTCCTTTTATTTATTTCTTGTTTAGAAAGATGGCAGACAACAAGTTGTATGATATTTTAGGTGTGAGTAGAACTGCATCAGATAGTGAAATAAAGAAGGTAAATATTCAATACGTAAAGCCTATAATAAAATATTATCGAGAAAATTGAAAAATTGCATCATTCCGTGCAAATTACACTGACAGAATAATATTTTGTCAAGGCCGTGACGAGCACATTTTTTCGTTAATAAAATGAAAATTCTTTGTACTAGCAATACCGTAAATTGGCCAAAGAATTCCATCCAGACAAGAATCCAGAAGCGGGCGACAAATTCAAAGAGATTAGCTATGCATACGAAGTATTATCTGATTCAACAAAACGGTCCACTTACGACAAGTATGGGATGCAGGGGCTCCAAGAAGGTGCCCACCAACGTGGATTCGGCGGCGATGACTTATTCTCGCACCTCTTTGGGGGCGGTCTATTTGGCGGCTTCAGTGGCATGCGTGGTGGCCACCGGAGACAACGTGGCGAAGATACAATCCATCCACTGAAAGTGACATTGGAAGACATGTACAATGGAAAGACAGCGAAATTGCAATTAAGTAAAAATGAATTGTGTGGCACATGTAATGGGAAGGGAAGTAAAAGTGGCCAAAGTGAGACATGTCAATCGTGTCGCGGTTCCGGCATTAAAGTCACTTATCGACAATTGGCCCCCGGAATGGCCCAACAAGTACAATCGCACTGTTCAGATTGTCGCGGCGAAGGGGAGATTATTAAAGAAAAAGATAAATGCAGTGTTTGTAAAGGGAAGAAAGTGCACGTTGTCACGAAAGTATTGGAGGTGCACGTCGACAAAGGAATGAGGGATAATCAAAAGATTCTGTTCAGAGGTGAAGGTGACCAACAGCCCGGTGTGGAGACTGGTGATGTGATTATTATCTTACAACAGAAGCCACACGATTTGTTTCAACGGAATGGTGATAATTTACACATGAAACGGCAAATATCCTTAACTGAAGCATTATGTGGCTTTAACTTTATTTTAAAACATTTAGATGGGCGTGATTTGTTAATAAAACAGGCACCAGGACAAATAATAAAACCGGGTGATATTAAAATGATTAGTGGTGAAGGGATGCCAATGCATAAGAATCCATTTGAAAAGGGCAATTTGTTTATACAATTCGAAATCGATTTTCCTGCAAGCCATTTTGCTACAGAGAGTCAATTAAAAGTGTTGGAGAAATTGTTGCCGAATAGGAAACCATTTGAAATGCCACAAGGCGACCATGTGGAGGAAGTGGACTTGTATGAATATGATGCTTCTACGGAAAGTCAGGCCTCTGGCAGTGGATTGCATGGTGGCGAGGCCTATGATGAAGAAAATATACATATTGGTCATGGAGTACCGTGCGAACATCAATAGGAAAAATTATTTATTATATTAGAACTCATTTTAAATACGTTTTATGAAATAAAACGTTTCTTGTTCGTCTGTGCTTCTTTTTAAATGAGAATTTCAATTTTTATGTATTGTGAACACGTATTTAGTTTAATCAAATAATGTAGAAGGTCCATTGATTTGGTTCAGTTTTTATAACCAAATGTTTCAATAAAAAACAAACACCTTACACTTTATAATATCCTAATATGTATTGGAAATTGAATTGGTTTTTATTTATTTTTTCTAATTAAATTTTTCCAGGTTTTCATTGAGTTTTTCTTATGCAGTTTTCTATGATTGATAAGTTGACGTGAACAACGGTAGATGGCGTGTGTTTATTTGACATTACAAACTGGGATGCCAACTTGTAAAAGATAACTGTTTCTACATGTGCAGCACTAGCAGCCAACAACATCCGCAAAAAAATCCAATTCAATCGTGGATCGAGGGAGGAAGAGTGTGAGACTGGCGATGAGTGAATGAAAGAAAGAGACCATCTGTACCGTGCAAGTCCAAGTGTAGTGTGGTGTAGTGTAGAGGGTGCGTCAAATAATGTTTCACAAAGGCTAAAAATGTTGTTAATGTTTTTACGATAACACTTGTGTGTGATATTAAACCATAAATAGATCAATCTAGATGCATTTATTGTAATGTAATTAATAGAAAATAGGCAAAAGTGTTAGTTTTTGAGTAAGAAATTCTACACCGTACCATTTCTTCTATCGAAAATCAACTCAAAATGGCGCATCAACTTGCCCCTTCAGTAAATTGTTCTCTAGATGATATTGATTTAACTGCCTTAAAGGTAAATAAACGAGATTCAATTATCCACAATTAGAAATTCATATTCTATTGTTATTGTAAAATGGTAAAAAGGTACACAGCCATCTTGGTATTGTTATGCGGTGTATCTGTGTGTGAGTGCGTGTAAACATGTCATCTTTGGGTGTGTGAATATACATATATGTGTACATAATATACTGCTATTTATATGTAGGTCTGGATAATTGTTCTTTTCTCTTTTAGGAACCAGCTGGAATATTTGAATTGATTGAAGTTGTCGGAAATGGAACGTACGGTCAAGTTTATAAGGTAAGAAAAATCCACATCTCTCGGTTATGTGTCATTAATTTGGGATTTTCTTCTTATTACGAATAACTCTTGACTCATTTTGTTTGTTCAATTCAGTTTTATCACATTGTAGCTTAATTTTATGATTGATTACAACAATAGCTTCCAGATAAGATATAAAAACGTATCTAGAAGTCTATTAACTTTAAATACCTTCACAAACTACCATCAATTGATTTTAATCTTTTTATCAAAATGTTTCCACTCGTATGTTTGTATAATTGTGGAATCATTGAACTCATCCCAGTAACAGACAACATTGGAATAATATGTTGAAATCGTTCATTTCTAGTTTGTATTCATGCTATGCAAATTCACTGATTAAAAAGGATTTCATTTAATAAGAATAATGAGATTTGTCACACGATACATGAGTGCATTTCTTAAGGATTCCATTTTATATAAGCGTTCGTTTAAATTTAAATTGATTAACATTTCTGTTTGTCGTGTATTAGGGCCGACACACAAAGACAGGCCAATTGGCAGCAATCAAAGTTATGGACGTTACCGAGGACGAAGAGGAGGAAATCAAATTGGAAATAAACGTATTGAAAAAGTATTCGAATCATCGCAACATTGCCACTTATTATGGAGCTTTTATAAAAAAATCACCGCCCGGAAAAGATGATCAATTGTGGCTGGTGATGGAGTACTGTGGTGCCGGTTCCGTCACTGATTTAGTCAAATCGACAAAGGGCCAATCGTTGAAAGAGGAATGGATTGCGTACATATGCCGTGAGATCCTTCGTGGTCTTTCCTATTTACATTCGAACAAAGTCATACATCGTGATATTAAAGGGCAAAACGTTTTGCTCACCGACAATGCAGAAGTGAAATTAGGTGAGTTGCTGTTTTTTCTCTTAATTTACTTTCAAAATGCTTTAATTTGATATAACACGAGTTCGCCATCACAGACGTTCGTCATAGTTCACGGGAACGTTACTAGATGCCGCATAAGGAAGTGACCTGTTTTTTTTCTTCATTTTATTTTCTTAATCAACATTAAAATTGCTTTAATTTCATATAACAAACATATTTATTGTATCCTGTTTCGTGAAAGAAACAATTATTGCCAATTTTATGCGTTTAAATTCCATAAAAGCATGATTTTTTAGTAGCTGGATAGTATAGTGGTGCCTTCCTGGTGGTAGAAATGTAAACTAAACGATGGGGCTCCTTCCTTTTGTTTGAAAGAGGATTTCTTGTTATTCTAACAACAAATTTTTAATGTTTCTGCCATTTTTCGCAAAGAAATGTTTGTGAATTTCAATACTAAGTCACTTTCTAATTAAAATTGGTTTGCTTTTCAGTTGATTTCGGTGTTTCCGCCCAATTGGACCGAACAATTGGACGTCGTAACACATTCATCGGCACCCCCTACTGGATGGCGCCCGAGGTGATCGCCTGCGACGAAAATCCCGACGCCACGTACGATAATCGCAGTGATTTATGGTCGCTGGGCATAACAGCATTGGAAATGGCCGAATCCCAGCCACCGCTCTGTGAATTGCATCCAATGCGTGCATTGTTTTTAATACCACGTAATCCGCCGCCACGTTTGAAGAGTAAAAAATGGAATAAAAAGTTTCAAAGTTTCATTGAGACTGTATTAGTGAAGGATTACCATGAACGGCCCTATACTGAACAATTGTTGAAGCACGCCTTCATTAGGGACCAACCAACTGAACGGCAAGTTCGTATACAGCTCAAAGATCACATAGATCGATGTAAGAAACGGAAACAGGAGAAGGAGAGAGACGATTATCGGTATTCGGGGTCGGAGAATGAGGATGAAGAGCCGCAGATTGCTGGTGAGCCGAGTAGTATTGTACAAGCGCCTGGTGGGGACACGTTGAGGAGGAATTTCCAACAGATACAAGAGGGTAGAACGTTGAGTCAAGCAGTCGAACCGCCTCCCAGGTAGAACTGTTCTATAGAGATGAATATTGTGGTATTTGAAGGGTTTTTGTTTTAGGAGTGGTAAGAATAAGGATAGAGATGAAATTCCAGAGCCTGGACCACCAGCACGACCACCAATACCTCAAAGAATTATTGTAGTTCCAGATCCCGCTCCACCTAGAAGGTAAATCGTGTGTTAAATGGCATTGAAATGAATTGTTGATGTTTGGTTTTGTGTTTAGACCACTGCCGCCACCGCCAGATAACAATTTCGCTCCGCGGTCACAGCAACAGCAACAAAGAAATTCTCAATCTCAACACATGTTCAAACCGATGGTACGATTTGTTTCTTGGAATATTATTCTTCATTTGTCACTAACCACAAACAAATCGTTTTGCTTTAAACAGTAAAATCTTTATTAAAATACACTCTGTGGTAGCACAACAAAACACATGCTTCTCTGTATCTAATTTTGTTGTTTTTCTTTTTGTTTATTTTCATGTCCATGTTTCACTATCGTTTGTAGATTCAGGGTGCTATACGAAAGCCAGAGGTAGGTTTTTCTTTTTTCGTTTTGTTTTATAATTCTTATAGTTTATTTTTAATGTTTGATGTATTTTTTCGTTTACCGTTTAGGAATTGGACGCTTTAGCAGCACATTTGAACGAGCTCAGCACACAACAGCCGACGCCACAACCAGAGGCGCCACCTAGGAACAATCGCAACAACAAACAAGCTCAATCGGCAGTGAATAACAATGTTCAAACGCCGAGTTCCGGTTCGAATCAGGGTGGTAATAATTTGGATCCTGTTGTGGTGGACAGTGAAAGTGATTCGGAACCGGAAGACAATAGTAGAGTTAGGAATGATGGTACATTGTTGGCGAGTGATCCTCCTAAACCGCTGTAAGTGAAATGTAACGTTTCGTGTGGACTGTTTTACTAACCGATACCCTTCCTCTTTTGGTTTTTCGTTTTTTTGTTTGGTTTGTTAGTCCTGAGTTTTCTTATAGGGCCGGCTTAGGTGTAGTGCCAGAGGCTGGTGGTTCTAGTCCAGGTGCAACTGGTTCTAGTTCCGGTTCAGGAACTGCTCCCAATCGACCGTTACCGCCCACACCAGACGATGATGAATCTCAAGGGGACAGGACTTTGGTATTGCGTAAAGTAAGTAAAAATAATATTGTGAAATTGAAATGTTTCGATAATTTTTCAATGGTAGTTTTTTTTTTCTTGTGTTTTTCAAAGACACTTTGAATTGTGTATAGAAAATTTTAAGAGTTTTCTTTTGGAAATGAATGTATTTGCAATTGAAAGTGTCTATAAAAACAATTAACAAATTTACACAAATGATTTAAAAAAAAAACCAAAACTCTTGAAATATGCAATATAGCAGTGTGCAGCCAGTCAAAAATCTAATAAAATTGAAGACATTGACGAAGCATCGTTATTAAAAGAATGGGACTTTGATAAATTTTTCCCAATAACAAAAATGGTGACGGGTGAAAAGCAGGAGAACATCAACAAGAATGAAATGCAAGAGAAAGACAAAGTGCTTTCACATCGACGTACGGACAGTGATACGAAAATGTCGAAACCATTCTTTCGGGCATTTCGACGTGAAAATTCCGACTTTTTCCCAATTAGTAATAACAGTAGTAGTAATAATAATGTGAGACATTCGGCGATTTATGCTGGTGAAAAAGTTCGAAGTCCATCATCCCATGGTGGTGGATTATTTAATAATCGACGTGGATCTGATGTGGGAATGATAAATAAAAAGAAATCAGACGAGCCAATTTTAATGGATTATATAAAACGGAATGAGTCACCAAGTAATACGAATAAACTGAGTCATTTGCGGCCCAGACGCGAGAAAACTGAATCTGACATTGTATTGAGGAATACAGAAGTGCGACGTAGTATTAGGGAGAGTTTAGAGGCACGTAGAAGGGAAGTTGAACAGCAATTTGCTAAAGATGTGGAGAGTATTAGACGTAAGAAAATGCGTCCAGTCGAAACAAATTCGATTGCATTGTCAACAGCGACCAATTCTATTGTTGATAGTGAAGAGTATTTGTTTATACAGGTAAATGTTTTATTTTTATTTTTTGTTTTTATTTTTTTTTTCGGGGGTGCTTTTGAGTTTTTGAATACTGAAAGGTTTTCTGTAGGAGATTTTGCTGTTAGGTTTAGTGAAACACGTTTGAGAATAATAAATTAACGATTCATTACATTTTCTTTGATTAGTTAACAAGTTTTTAAAAAAAAATAGTAAGTGTTCAACGTTTATATGCATGTAATTAGTTTTTGTTTCTTTTATTTTCATATTAATAAATGGCTTTTACTAATTTTTTTATTACTTATACTACTAATAGTTTTACATATATATAATTTTAATTGAAACTCATCAAATTGCAATAAAACAAAATTATGGACAAACAACGGAAGAAAGTGGAATGTTTCTTCAGGCATGTCAACATAATTTTGATCCTAAAAAAAAAGATATTAAATTTTTATCATCGAGCATGAAGATTTTAGGTGTGAAAACGACTGGCTGCAACTGTTCCATTTCTAGTGTCCTGTAAGCTGATTCAAATCCTCCTCAATTTGTGTGTTTGTGTTTTTATATTTGTAGTTTGTTAGTTGATGCGCGCCTCAATACTTTTCGATTGTATTTTATGTAAAGTGCTCTGTAAAATAAATCGAAAAGTGAACAGAAATGAAAAGAGAAACGATAACTTGCTTATGTGTTTAATTTTTTATTTTAACAATAACCATTTTCCGTGTGTTTTTCATTCGAAAAGGTAAATGCATACGATTAGATGATTATTTCAATTTGGACATTGATGAATAGTTTATAGATGTGTGTATTTTTTTTTATAGAATGGAAGAAGTAGTGATCATGCTAGACAAAGTAGCGTTTTGCCCGATTTGTTAAGTCAGGCAAGTGGTAGTCCGGGAACGCCATCGGCTAGAGATAAATCACAGAGCGAGGAGGTATGTATGATTTGCAATTGAATCTCTTCTTTTTGACGAATTTATCTTTAATATTAAGTCAAGCAACTAACAATGATTTACGTACAAAAGAAAGATCGAGTCTAAAAGAATTTTTTTTGTTTCTATGTTTATTTCGAAACAATTGTCAATGTTTGTCACTAATTGTTGTTTTAATGTCTTTCTCTTTGGTTTTTGCCTAACTGAGTGACGTCCATAACATCGTGTTTATTATAACTGTAAGTATACTACTTATATGGATGTATTTTTGTAGGCTTTTTGTAGTTGTATACATTTATTGTTGTTACATTTATTTATTTTTTTGTGTATGGATCAAATTTTGCAATGCCATCATGTCATCTTGCGTTTTGTTGTAGTTTTTATGATCGTTTTCATGAATTTCGTTTCATATTTAACAAAAAAATGGTCTTGCAAAGTTATAGGATTGGGAAACTAACGGGAAAGACTAATCAAAGTCATGTCCATTTAATTTTTTTTTGACTGAAATACTAACAATTTCATTTTTGTTCATGCTTGCCTGATTTTTTAGTGCTTGATTTGTTATTATTTGGAGTAGATGATCGTTTTAAAGTGATATCATTCATACCATAAACACCAAATCATAAATTTTAACACTTTTTACATGTGTGAATGTTTGTTGGTATGGATTGTAACTTGTAGAATTGATGAAAATTATTATGAAAAAGACTAATAGAGAAATGGTGTTCTTTTTGGTTTTTCTTTACAGTATCGTCCTGAATCGTCGCCAATAAATCATAATTTTCTTGCTATGCAACAGAAACAGCGTTCCTTCTTAGCGTTTGGATTTGGTGCTAGTGCAGCGCCATCTAGACGTGAATCGCACGTTAATGTTAATGTTACACCGACATCGCACGATGTTTCTTCAGACACACCGGAAATTCGTAAATATAAGAAACGTTTTGGAAGCGAAATTCTGTGTGCCGCCCTTTGGGGTAAAAAAAATCAACTGAACTAATTTGTATGGTTTGCATTTGGTCATTATTGTGTTTTCATTTGTAGGTGTGAATCTTCTTATTGGCACTGAACACAATTTAATGCTTCTAGATCGTAGTGGTCAAGGTAAAGTATACCAATTGATCTCCAGAAGACGTTTTCAACAAATGGAAGTATTAGAGGGACAGAATATATTAGTAACAATAAGTGGGAAAAAGAATCGCGTTCGGGTATATTATTTGAGTTGGTTGAAGAGCAAGATTTTAAGAACGGACGGTGGAAATGAAGTAAGTGGGACTTTATTATTACTTTTTTTTTTGAACAAGACTAAAAATGAATTAAGAAGTGATTTGATATTGAAATTCACTGTATTTTCTACGTAAATTGTTTTTGTGTTTGTAGCAAGTGGACCGTCGAAATGGTTGGATAAATGTTGGTGATTTACAAGGTGCAGTGCATTTTAAAATTGTCAAATATGAACGTATTAAATTCTTGGTGATAGCGTTAAAAGACAATATTGAAATCTATGCATGGGCACCGAAACCGTACCATAAATTTATGGCATTTAAATCATTTTGTGATTTAACTTATCGGCCCTTATTAGTGGATTTAACTGTTGAAGAAGGCACGCGACTTAAAGTGATTTATGGCAGCTCGGATGGTTTCCATGCTGTCGATTTGGATTCAGCCAGTGTCTATGACATTTACTTACCGAAACACGTGAGTGTTTGGATATTTTTTGGGGGTTTGAATGTGTTGATTGCATTTTTTCATGTCATTACAGACACAAGGTGGAATTGTTCCTCACTGCATTGTGACATTGCCAAACAGTAATGGGATGCAATTGTTGTTGTGTTATGACAATGAAGGAGTTTATGTGAACACATATGGAAGAGTGTCGAAGAATATGCTGTTACAGGTAAATATTTTGAAATGTGTAGAGTGAATAGAGATCGAACTGTTGTTGGTTTTGTTATAGTGGGGTGAAATGCCTACTTCTGTCGCCTATATTGGAACTGGTCAAATAATGGGCTGGGGCAATAAAGCAATTGAGATTCGTAGTGTAGAATCGGGCCATTTAGATGGTGTATTTATGCATAAGAAAGCGCAACGTTTAAAATTCTTGTGTGAACGTAACGATAAAGTCTTCTTTTCTAGTGCTAAAAGTGGTTCATCTTGTCAAATTTACTTTATGACCCTAAATAAACCAGGTATGGCAAATTGGTAACGTTAGTAATTAACAATCTTAAGATACAGTGTGTTCGTTGAAAGGTGTTGTTTTGTTTTTATTGTGGACATCAATGTATATGATTATTTTTCTAAATCAAATTTTCACAATAACTAGTACAAAAAAGGAAAATGAGAAAGAATGTTTAAATGGGTGTTTTTTTTTGGTTTATTTTCAAATTACCTAAAAGCAATATTAATTCAGAAACACACTAAAGCACACACACATTTTGAAGGTTTTTATGTTGGTGAGGTGCCAAAAAAATTGAAATGGCCGAAATTGTCATGCTGCTCACATCAATAAAAACTTTTTTAGAGTAGAGAAATGTTTTTAGGGCAAATTTTAATAAGAAATTTTTGTACATATAATATATGAAACCTACATGAATTTATAAGTTGAGAGAACCTAGTTAAGCACTTTGTAATAATATGGCTTATTTGTGTTTTTAATACTTTTTTTTATACTCTAAGAAATGTATCTAAATGTCCATTCTAGAATTATGTAATTTTTAACTATGACTAATTTTTTTTTGTATTCTTGGTGCAATTAAGACTGTATATTATATATATATTATATCAAAAATTATCACATTTTCTATATAGGCTCAAATTTTGGACTATAAAAAAAGCATAAGATGCATTTTCGCCCCCCAGATTGTCCCTTCGTTCATATGTTTTCCTTTTTTCCTGTATTTCAGACCGCTTTTATTCCCACATTTATTTTTTTTATATAAATATAATCATGGTTATTGATAATATGTTATTTATAATTATTTCCAAAGAAATGGTTTCATGTGTGATTTTTTTATTATGTAGAAAATAACTATTATATAATGAGAATCATAAAAAAAATATCGTTTTATTAAAATTATTGTTTAAAGTATTAAATCATATATTATACTTTACTTTGTTTTATTGAAAACTAAATAATTACAGAATTGACTTATAAATAACAAATTAATCTACTTCAACTTTGCCATATTTGTATTTGCCTCTCATGTGATTTGGTAAAGGACAAATGGATGGACAGGGAACTTGTCCTGGTATTTCGCAGATGCAATGTCGTTCACATAATACGCCAAAGTTTGCAGGATTGTCTTTCTTCTCTTTGGCTATGGTTTCGGCTCGAAGGACTTCCTGTGTTTTGCCAATAACATTTATTAAATGGTCATATATTTCCTCTTTTGATCGACTGTCTATATCAATTAGCATTTCTTCACCTTCCTCTACGGATTGAATTTAAGATAGAGTTTTATAAATTGAATATATTTACCATAAAAACATCTTATGAATGGTGTTGGTGTCATATTCTTCAAAGTGGATATTTGTACATTTGGATTTTTGTACTGGATTTGAGGTAAATACCAGAAAGCAAAGTCTCTAATAAGAGAGAGTTAATTATGTATTTAATAGATTTATATATCATATATGTGTATGTATGATGATTTATACCTTGCCCCATGATGGTTTACTCCTTTTATGTTATAATTTATGGTAAAAATTTTTATTTGCTCTTTTAAAACCAGTCTACCAGCTTCTAAATACTTGAGAGTCCTCCGAACTGGAGCAGGGCCTTTCATAAAAGGCATTCTTACTACTTTTGTGGTTTTTTAAAATTATAGAAAGATAGGTTATGTATGGCCGTAACTTAGCCAAGACAACAACCATAAAAGAAAACTGGACTGGAATGAAGTTGGCAGCCGAAAGCATCTTTAGAGCTGTTCATTGGCACGCTATTTTTGAAAGGGAGTACACTTTTCTGCACTTTAAATATTTTTTTTTTAAATAAATGGAGGTTTCCAAATTTGTTTCCTTTTCTGTTAGTCAAAAACTTACTATGTGTCTGTGTTTGTCTCTCTTTAATGGTTTCCAATTGTGTTCCCTTTTAATAAACTTACGTCGTGATTGTCAACCTCTACTACAAAGGGTTTGTTTATCAAAGTGTCATATTAATTATGTATAATTATGTATTATTGTAGAGTAATAATGTAATAAAATTCACAAAATTAAATATATATTTTAAATTAATTCATCTGCAGTTTCGTTGGTCACTTAATATAATTAAAAAAATATAAAACTGTAAATCATAAGCTATTATTAAGAAAGCAAATCTAAATAAAATTTAAATTATGACTCGGGAAAATGACGAGAAACAAATATTTCAATTAGGACTCGGGAGAATGATGTGGAATAAAATGTCAATTGGGACTCGGGAAAATGACGAGGAATAAAATTTGAAAAAGCTAATACCTAATTCACCCGTTTATATCCTAATAAAAAGTCAATTTTCTTCTTTCTTTAGCAAGTTAATCAAGAAAAGGCGTCGCGACGCTCTTTCTTTAGCAAATTAATCAAGAAATGGCGTCGCGACGCCCTTTCTTTAGCAAATTCATCAAGAAAAGGCGTCGCGACGCTCTTTCTTTAGAAAGTAAATCAAGAAATGGCGTCGCGACGCTCTTTCTTTAGAAAATAAATCAAGAAATGGCGTCGCGACGCCTTTTCTTTAGCAAATTCATCAAGAAATGGCGTCGCGACGCCTTTTCTTTAGCAAATTCATCAAGAAAAGGCGTCGCGACGCTCTTTCTTTATAAAATAAATCAAGAAATGGCGTCGCGACGCTCTTTCTTTAGCAAATTAATCAAGAAATGGCGTCGCGACGCTCTTTCTTTAGCAAATTAATCAAGAAAGGGCGTCGCAACGCCCTTTCTTTAGCAAATTCATCAAGAAAAGGCGTCGCGACGCCCTTTCTTTATAAAATAAATCAAGAAATGGCGTCGCGACGCTCTTTCTTTAGCAAATTAATCAAGAAATGGCGTCGCGACGCTCTTTCTTTAGCAAATTAATCAAGAAAGGGCGTCGCAACGCCCTTTCTTTAGCAAATTCATCAAGAAAAGGCGTCGCGACGCTCTTTCTTTATAAAATAAATCAAGAAATGGCGTCGCGACGCTCTTTCTTTAGCAAATTAATCAAGAAATGGCGTCGCGACGCTCTTTCTTTAGCAAATTAATCAAGAAAGGGCGTCGCAACGCCCTTTCTTTAGCAAATTCATCAAGAAAAGGCGTCGCGACGCCCTTTCTTTAGCAAATTTATCAAGAAATGGCGTCGCGACGCTCTATCTTTAGCAAATTCATCAAAAAAGGCGTCGCGACGCTCTTTCTTTATAAAATAAATCAAGAAATGGCGTCGCGACGCTCTTTCTTTAGCAAATTAATCAAGAAATGGCGTCGCGACGCTCTTTCTTTAGCAAATTTATCAAGAAATGGCGTCGCGACGCTCTATCTTTAGCAAATTCATCAAGAAAAGGCGTCGCGACGCCCTTTCTTTAGCAAATTTATCAAGAAATGGCGTCGCGACGCTCTATCTTTAGCAAATTCATCAAAAAAAGGCGTCGCGACGTCGAGATACCGAGAAAAGTGTTTGAGAAAATTGTTAAAAGATGCTGAAAAACAAAGAAAATTTGTTAAAAGACTCCGATACGCCGAGAAAATTGTTAAAAGATGCCGGAAAACAAAGAAAATTTATTAAAAGACGTCGAGACGCCAAGAGAATTGTTAAAAGATGCTGAAAAACATAGAAAATTTGTTAAAAGACGTCGAGACGCCGAGAAAATTGTTAAAAGATGCCGGAAAACGAAGAAAATTTGTTAAAAGACGTCGAGACGCCGAGAAAATTGTTAAAAGATGCCGGAAAACGAAGAAAATTTGTTAAAAGACGTCGAGACGCCGAGAGAATTGTTAAAAGATGCCGGAAAACAAAGAAAATTTGTTAAAAGACGTCGAGACGCCAAGAGAATTGTTAAAAGATGCTGAAAAACATAGAAAATTTGTTAAAAGACGTCGAGACGCCGAGAAAATTGTTAAAAGATGCTGAAAAACATAGAAAATTTGTTAAAAGACGTCGAGACGCCGAGAAAATTGTTAAAAGATGCTGAAAAACAAAGAGAATTTGTTAAAAGACCTTGAGAATCCGAGAAAATTGTTAAAAGATGCTGAAAAACAAAGAAAATTTGTTAAAAGACGTCGAGACGCCGAGAAAATTGTTAAAAGATGCCGGAAAACAAAGAAAATTTGTTAAAAGACGTCGAGACGCCGAGAAAATTGTTAAAAGATGCCGGAAAACAAAGAAAATTTGTTAAAAGACGTCTAGACGCCGAGAGAATTGTTGAAAGATGCCGGAAAACAAAGAAAATTTGTTAAAAAACGTCTAGACGCCGAGAGAATTGTTGAAAGATGCCGGAAAACAAAGAAAATTTGTTAAAAAACGTCGAGACGCCGAGAAAATTGTTAAAAGATGCTGAAAAACAAAGAAAATTGGTTAAAAGACGTCGAGACGCCAACAGAAAATTGTTAAAAGATGCTGAAAAACAAAGAAAATTTGTTAAAAGACGTCGAGACGCCGAGAAAATTGTTAAAAGATGCCGGAAAACAAAGAAAATTTGTTAAAAGACGTCTAGACGCCGAGAGAATTGTTGAAAGATGCCGGAAAACAAAGAAAATTTGTTAAAAAACGTCGAGACGCCGAGAAAATTGTTAAAAGATGCTGAAAAACAAAGAAAATTTGTTAAAAAACGTCGAGACGCCGAGAAAATTGTTTAAAAATGCCGGAAAACAAAGAAAATTTGTTAAAAGACGTCGAGACGCCGAGAAAATTGTTAAGATGCTTAATAACAAAGAAAGTTTGTTAACAGACGTTGAGAAACCGAGAAAATTGTTAAAAGATGCCGAAAAACAAAGAAAATTTGTTAAAAGACGTCGAGATACCGAGAAAAGTGTTAAATGATGCTGAAAAACAAAGAAAATTTGTTAAAAGACGTCGAGACGCCGAGAAAATTGTTAAAAGATGCTGAAAAACAAAGAAAATTTGTTAAAAAACGTCGAGACGCCGAGAAAATTTGTTAAAAGATTCTGAAAAACAAAGAAAAGACGTTGAGACGACGAGAAAATTGTTAATAAATTCATTCAAGAAAACTTAGTAAATTAAAACTTAGGATTTCCCAATTTCTCTCCAAGAAAAGTTTTTTTCCATTAGTTCAAATGACTCTGAGGGGTGGGGTACATTTGAACTACTTGAAATATTCTATTTGATTTAAATAATTTAATTAGGGATGATAGATGAGTCTAAGAACAAATAATAGATCGACAGAGATTTGGTAACTGATAATAATAAAAAATTTATTTATTCGAATATACAGACTTATAAAAAAGATCTCCAATAAGTGTTAAAGATTTCCCTGTGAATTTGTAATGCAAAATTAAAATGTTAAATTCTATATCATTAAAGAACAAATTCAGAGTTAACACAAATATTGCAACAAAGACAGAGATTTACACTAAACCATGTATAAAAAAATGAATATATACATAAAAAAATATTCTAGGAACATTTCACTTGAAAATAATTTCCAATCCAATTGAATTGCCCTAAATATAAATTGTACAAATTCTACATTAGATTTAATGAAATATAAAAACAATTTTCATATAATCAATCTTTTTATACAAACATTTTAAATAATTTCATATTGTTTACATAAAAAGATCTAGTGAAAGCCATCAACAAACTTCCTATTTCAATTTTTTAACACTACATTTCTTTAATTTCTATCTTTTATCATTGGTAACCTTCGAAACTTTTTTACTTGTTTTAGCTGTTGTCTCTTTCTCTTTCTCATCCACGTACTTGTTGGCATCAATAGATTTGGGTGCTATCGGAATATACGAATCCTCCTTTTCAGAATGATAAATGCTCTTGGATTCTTTTCTCTCTTGTTCTGATTGCCACTCCACCTAAAACACACCACCATTTATAAAACCCCCCATCAACACAATCATTTACACGTACTTTCTGTCTATGCTGTTTAACCGCATCCTTAACCCGATCCAAAACCATCTTTTCAGTTAAAATGCCATCTTCGGAAGCATAAGCAGCAGCCTGCCATGCAACACCCAACTTAGCAATCTCCCTCCCGCTCATTCCCTCCGTCATTGCAGCCATTTGACTGCACAAAGCACTATAATCGAAGTTATCCACCTTCAGTCTCCTAAAAAACAAATCAATCACCCAAAAATCTTTCACTCCAACCAAAATCGTTACCTCTTCCCTTCTGCTGCCGGCTCCAAAACAAATTTATCAAAATACAACCGTATTAAACGTTCACGCTCCTCTAATCCAGGCAATGAGAATTCCACCATTTCATCCAACCGATCATTAACGGCCCAATCGAACTGTTCGGGTGTATTCGACGCTAATACAAGCATAAATTTATTACTCTGTTCACCAGTACGGTAGAGGAACGCATTTAAAGTAGCACGCAAGTCTTCTGAAATATTCTCCGAGGAACGTTTACGGAGGAACGCATCCGCCTCGTCCACAAACAGTAACAAACCCTTCCGTGTACTCTTTGCCCAATCGAACACTTTGTGAATGGCTGTCACGCCATCTCGGCCCATTGGGGCAATGTCACCCCCAGTTAATATTGCGTAGTCCATTCCGGAATGCTTCGCTAATTTCTAGAAATCATCATAAGCTTTTAAACACCGTCAAGAAATAAACATTCTTAAAATACCTTGGCAAACATGGTCTTTCCAGTTCCCGGTGGTCCGTGCATCAAAATATTCCTATACATGCCTCTATTCTGTTTGGTGTTTTTCGTTGCGATCGCAACGTCTCTTAATCGTTCTTCTAATCTTGGTGCCAGCACAATACCCGCAAGGGCATCTTGTTCCTTCGTTTTGAGTTTTTTTAAAGTCTCAATGGGATGTTTAACGCTTTCTAACAGCGAAAATCGAGACGTTTCTCGAACAAGCGACGGTTTACCTAAAAACCACGATTTACTTAACGATTTAACTCAAGTGTTTTCGTAATTACCTAAACGGGCTTCGATGTATCGGGCAGTGATTCCGGTGGCACCCTTTGCGGAATAAATACCTAAAGCGACTAGTGACAACCCGCCAGCAGCTGCCAGCACCTTGTTCCAATCGGTAAGCAATGCCTGTGCCCCGGAGCCCAGAACACTGCCAGCTGTTTTTATACTTTCCAACACAGTCGTCCGATTTTCTACGGCTTTTAAACGGATTTGTTCCAAAGTCAAATCGCGATTCTCCCTGTCGACTTTCGCTTTCGCCCGTAATTCCGCTTCGACACGTTTCATTTCGTTTTTATGCCGTAAGTCCATCTCATGTTCGATGGTGGCTTTGCGCATTGCCTCTTGTTTGGCAACAGATTCCTCTTGTCTTTTTAAGTTCTCTTCATTCATTCGTTGTTGTTGTGCTAATTGGTCGTCATATCGTTTTCTAGCCAATTGATCCTGGTATTGAGCCCGTGCTTGATGCTGTTTCGTCTCTTCCTGTAACAATTTCCGTCGTTCTTCCGCTTCTGCTCGTTTCGCTTCCACTTGCATTTGTGCTATATGTGCCTCATATTCTTTAATTTTGGCTTGTTGTTCTACTTGTCGTGACTGTTCTTGGAGTTTGGACAGTTCTAAGGCGTCCTTTGCATGTTCTAAATCAGAATGATTATGTAATGATGTTTTTAGGGTTAGTTTTGGGATTATTTGAACTCACTGGATTTTTCTAATTCACGAGCCGCTTGGGCAGCTCGTTCTAAAGCTGTTGAATCGAATCGATACGCTTCCATCGCTTTACGTTCGGCTTGTGTTAATTGAGGGGGCTCTTTTGGTGGACCCCCATCAGCACCACCAACGCCGGGCGGATGGCCCAGGCCCATTTGTGATAAATCCGGCTGTTGATTGCCACGACCATAACCAAATATCCAGGACATTGTGTGAAAAGTTTAATTCCGATCACAAGAAGTGTACATCAATTTTTGATTTTTTTCTTGGATTATATTTGGAGGTTAAACATGAATGCATGTGCGCGATTGGACGATGGAGTCAGATTGTGAGTTAAGTCGACTATTGCTTCGTAGATGGACCCAGTATAGCAAACGTCACATTTAGTCAAACAGTTTACAGTTTCCTACTTTGTCGATTTGTTGTTTTTCAAAAGCTAACGGACAGTTTCAATTCAAAATAGTTTTAAGAGAAATAATCGTTTTAATTGCTGTTTTAATTTTCAATCCTTTTCATCAACATGACTTCAGCTGTACAGAAGAGCAAATCGGCAATCACAATTCGTGGTTCAGCTGAAATTGTGTGTGATTATTTAAGTAAGTCAATTTTTTAGGTTAGAATTCGATACATTCAAAAAACAAACATTTTTTAGACTATGGTATCAATTCTATTCTATTCCAACGTGGTCTTTATCCACCAGAAAATTTCAAGAGTGAAGAAAATTACGGTCTCAATATCCTTATGTCGACTGACAACAAAATCAAGAATTTTCTCTCCAGAACTTTGGCACAATTAAAGGAATGGCTTGTTGCCCGAAACGTGAACAAAGTGGCATTAATTGTGACAAATGTTAAGACTCTAGAGGTAATGGAGCGCTGGGACTTTAATATCGAATACGAAGAAGACGGTACCGACAAAAATGTCGTCTCTGAAAAACCTTTAAAACAAATTAAAAACGAAATTCGAGACGTTCTTAAACAGATCGCCTCATCCGTTGCTTATTTACCATTATTAGACTGTCTGTGCTCGTTTGATATTCAAATTTACACGAAAACCAATGTGGACTTGCCGAATGAGTGGGCAGAATCAGAACCAGCCAATATATTAAATGCCCAAAGTGTTAAAATGCGCTCATTCTCCACTAACATCCATAAAATGGAAACAATGGTTACTTATAAGAATGTAGACTGAATTGTTTGTTTTAAAACCTTTTATTACGCTTGTGATTATTGTCAAAGTACATATGTTTATTAATAAATACAATTTTTTTTAATACAATTACGATTTTTTAACACCAAATACTGTATTTTAAGGACTGTATTTTTCAACAAAAAAACTAAATAACAGGCATTAAGCAACAACTTAACTAGATCACAATAAATGGCCCAAATAGTATATTATAGAGATTCACATTTAAAAAAGTTAAAAAAAAACTCAATGGCCATTTATTGTTTTATATCACAATAGGCGAGTATCAATATTATAACAACATTTAATTTATACTTTTTTTTAATAAAATAATGATTAATGACAAATACATTATTAAACTTCTCAAATACTATTTAAGTAGTAATAAATTATATTGAGTATTTACAATAATAATAAAATTGTGTTTTAATGCAACATTTCTTTGGTATAGTTTCCATTTTATTCGCCAGCCTTTTAATTTGTTATTATGACCATTCATCACTGTGTTTAATATTCAGAAATGTGTTCGTCTTCTACGTCCAGTCCTGATGTGGGCATCACCATAATCTAAAAAAATCCCAATTATGACCATTTTCTGTATTAAAGCCAGTTGTAGAGGAGCACACAAAAAAAAAAACTATATACTAAAATCGTTGTTAGACTACACATGCTTTTAAACATCTTCGACTCACAACAAAATAAGTTTTTTAGTTATACATAATTGTTTCTATTGTTTATGTAATATAAATCTAATCTAAAGTGTGTTATTAGTTTTGGGAGGAGTTAATTTGGAAAAATGTTGTTAATGTAGCAGGCAAAAACGAAAAATTTACATACCTAAAAATACGAAATGAAAATTTATACAAATCCACATTAGAACGCCTAAGTCCAGTGTATAATAAAGGAAATTCAAACAATGTTTCAATAATTTCTTATTATAATTTATTTTCATGGTTGCTTTATTTTACAGTTGTTAAAAAGTCAGTTTTGTTTGTTCATGTTTTTAATAAATTTCTCGTTTATTAAAAATTGTGAGAAGATTTTGTTGTGAGTATAGATGTAAATTAATAAATAAATAATATTATCTACACAAATTTATACAAAAAAATAATTATAAGGAAAAACATCGGTCCCTGATTTTTTATAAGCAGTATAGTAGGTACATACATCTTATTTACATTCATGTTTCCAGTTATTAAAATGTTTTTTGTTTATTGTATCAGATGAAACATCAATTTATTCACGACTGTTCCATATAGAGACAGAGAATAAGAAATAGAATTAAATAATCGTACAAATATTAACAGTCTTATACACAGTTTTTTCTTCAACTTTGTTTGGCTATATACAAATTGAATTACGGTAACAAATACTCAAATTTCTTAATCAATACTTTTTCTAATTGACCAGAAATGTAAAATGCTCATCCTATATAAGAGGAGTTCTCTATCGATTCGGATTCATTACAATAATATTTCGTCATAGCACCTAATTTACACGATGTAGAATAATTATTAGTTTGTGGATACATACTGGACTGACCTGATGTTTTCTCTTCGCATCTTTTCCCGGAAAATCCTGAAGCGCACCTAAAATGTTCTCATTAACTAAAATGCAATTTATTGAACATTTTGTTGCTTGGCTTTCGCGACAAAACACCAATTCTCAATACTTACATACAAAAGTATTCTTGCATTAATGGTATGTAGTGGCAGGTGCCGCCGTTTTGACAAAAACTCGCATTGTAATTTTGCGGACAAATGTCTGAAAAAATGGAATCTGTTTTAAATTATTAATGTGATTTCATTTCGGATTCAAGTGGGACCAAATTGTGTTATGTACAAAGTGTGTGCGATTTTTCAAACACAAAAAGGTCTTACATTATTGGATATTTAAAACTAAAAATGTTAAAATTTCGCTAAAATGTTAAATCAAGAATAACAAATCCAAAAACAAACGCTAGAAGGGTATTTGTCTGCATCATTAGATTTCGATCTTTAACATTTTCTATCATCCAACAATTAAAGACCTTAAACGGTTTTAATGTTGCATTAAATGTTTTGGCGGAGGTGCCATGACCAAATGTGGACATTTCAACGACTTTGTTGACTTCAAATGTAGTTCAGAATTTAACAGACAATTTTTCAGGTATATTTCAAAGCGGCCACGAAATTCGATCTTTTCTCTTCAATCCGATAATTATCAATTAGTTAATCAAAAAAAATCCAACTATTAATAAAAACAAGGCGTGCCTGCCGCTATTATTAGCGATTAATACCGGAGCCAAGTGGATTTTTCAAAATAATTGCATAAATTTTTGACAATTAACACATTAAAGTCTCGTCTATTTTCCTCTCAATGACAAAAAAATTGTCTACTTTAAGGCGCCAACTTCCTCTACAATAAATAATGTAAATGTGACAATTTCTGTGTGATTGAGTTGCAGTGAAAAATTTCCAAAAGTAAATAATAAACATAGAACAGCACTATTATTGCATCATTACGTGCTGAGGTACATTAGAAAATTTGGCAGGACAATTTCCCACTGAAACTTAATTATTTAATACACCTGAAAAATGTTTGTTTACTTGTCAATGTGCCAATCGGTGGCTCATATACATAAACAGGGTGGTATATGAAGTCACCATCTAATGAGGTTGGCGCTTAATGCAACACTATCTCAAAACAAAGCACACTTGACAAAAAATCGATATAGAAAAATGTGATTTAATTTACCTGCATTTCCCACATGGATAATCTGTGACTTGGATGTGTTATTAACACCAATCGCTTTACACTCGTACGTTTCTTTCTCATTCGTTTCCTTCAAAAATAGCGTACTCTTCCTTCTATAAAAGAACAACACAGAAAAGACAATGTTTAGTTAATAATGTGGATAATAAATTGTTGTATGTTGTTGCATAGCGACGGTGTGTTAACGAAAAAGCTTGTCTAAAGCACACTTACCTTGTGTCTTTGTCGTCACTACTTTTGCGTGCAAGAAGAGAGGAAGGATTTCTTTTAAGAGACAATTTACATATTTACAAAAGAATGTTATTTACTTGTTTATGTAATAATAATACATAAACAATTATTGTTTTAAAGAAGACAACTAAACACACAAAATAAAAAAGCGACAGATAATAAATAAAAAAGACTAATAAAAATTTTAGAAAAATATTTACTTTTTATAATTGAGGCGCTTGTATTTGGTATCAGGAAGCGGTTCACCATTTAATTTCCATACTATACGGGGAATGGGAAAACCTTTTGTTTTACATACTAATTTTTTTTTCGTCCTTGTTAAGCTCACTATTTCAGGATCTCTCGGTTCTGTAACCAAAAAAGAAAACAATCAAATATTTAACATAAATAGTTTGAAAAGTGATGCCGCGGCCCTTTATTAGCTCACATTTTCTATATGATAACGAAATTTAAATATTTCATCTTAATAAATTAGGTCAAAGCCGTTTTTTACTGCACTGCTAAAGAAAAATACATTTGAAAATTGGACACAACAATATTGTACCTGTGCAAAAACCTTGAATGTACCTATTTTTAGCTTGGAAAGCTTTACCTGTACGAAAATATACGTGAAATTTCATAAAATCGAGCCGATTTTCGGGAGGCCGCAATTTTCGTCATTTCCACACCACGAAAACAAGCGCACATCTTCCGTTTAATCACATCGTCAACAAACAAAAGTCTCTTATTACCTAAGAAAAATCGCCAATTTTATTATATGAGAAAATTTTTGAAATTCCATACAACTAAAGTGTAACTGTACACTGTCTGGCCTTGTGTCTAGATTAAGAATTTGGAACTCATAAATTAAACATGACCAATAAAATATATAGACTTTTGTCTTTTCTTTCTCTATACTACTTGTTGCGCATACACATTATACGGTTAAAATTTCAGTAGGAAAAAATGTCATCGAGAGACTTGATTAAAATTTCTGTTTGCCTGCTCGTGCGAAATTTATTTGTTTATGGCAAAATTGTTCGGCAAATATCTAACAATTTCAGATGGTGGATTGTTGGAAAAATGTTTAGGAATCGAATACGAAATCGCATATCGCGGGAAAAAAGAGGTAAAACGCGTGCTGAATATTAAATTTGAAACAATGTAGCGGAATTCACTAATAAGAAGTCGGCAAAATGTTTATAGGAGCTGAATGTGCTGACTTTCAGGACGAATAAGAGCGCCACATTCTTAAAAAGGGACTCTTGCCCGATTTATTTTCACAATCTAATTGATTTCAGTTTGGTTTTCAGGAAAAGTATATGAAAATCAACACACATTTCTCCGAACGGTTTAATTGAATTTCAACAAATGCAAAGATTTATGTGTTTTTGATTGTATTTCGCATTTAGAATGTTTCCCCAATTTTCCATGTAAAAAAACAGTTGGTAATTTTACTGGCGAAATGTCAAATTAAAAAAACCTTCCAATTGAATCTAAAAATAGTCTAAACAATAATACGAAACGGTGTTTCACTATGTTATGTTTGATTTTTTTTTACTCTCGGTTGTATAATTTCCTATATGTGTGAGTGTAGAGAGTTTAACAAACTTTTCCCAAAACTACTACTGAAAATGTCGCACTTTAAACCTAAAAAAAGGTGCGTTAATCATATTTAATATGTGTGAGGGAGTGTCTAACACTTCTATATGGATTGGTGGACCAGCGCCAAATGTGAATCATGTGAGGCGTTTTGCCAAAACACCACAATTATTACTATACCAAAATTCCCTCTGTGTGTCACTATTAACAATACTACAGGAATTGTAGTGGAATGATGTAATTTTGCATGGACCGCACCTAAATCGTCACGTGTATGACCACCTTTAGCGCTCATATACAGGGTGGTCGTATAAGATTACAATGCATTAGGAAAAAGTTAAGTGACTTATTTCTGGGCCCACTACATACAAGTAAACAAACATAAATGTGTTTTATTTTAAGTATTTCTTTTCTCCACACACACACGTTTGTTTTGTTGTTTCGAATCCGGATATTCCGGCCTAAATTAAAATCCACTTTTATTTATAAAAGTGCTCTGTGTGTGCGTTTCTATGCATAGACATTTTAATTGGAACGAATAATCTTTTCTACAAGGCACAAACATTGACACTTATCGGCTAGTACACATAACTGTTATTATTACTTTAGTGTCTTTTTTTGTCTCGCGTTCGCTTTTTTTCTCTCCACTGTGTGTGTGCAAATGCATACAATGGATCGAAATACGATCAAAGTAAAACAGTAGTACCTAGTAGTAGTAAATTTATGCTTTTGTGATAAGCCGACAAATGAAATTTGGTCTACCACACACTCGCCGGCAAAGCAAGTGTACCAACCACACACACATATATATGTATATATAGTTTATTATACAAGTGCCTATGTTTTGTTGATCGCGCAGCGCGCGGATTCTCTTTTGCCGGCTTTTATTACAGAAAAATGTAAACCGATGCCACCCTAATATAGGAAAGTGAAACACACAGACCACCATGCCAATTTTGGACGGTTCGCATAATAAGCAAGCAAGCCGTGTGGCACACAGCACACTGCGAATTTTTCATGGTAATCGATCAGAATTTTCCCAAATGGAGAGACGAATGATGGTGTTTTTTTGCATTTGTGATGTGCGTATATACAAGTGAGATAGAACAATTGTACTAGATTATGAGAATTCTTTCCATTACACAAATACCATTTCTCACATACGAAATGTGCATTAATTGTGTATATAAACATGGTACTTTCTTGACCATCTTAAGCGAGTCAGTTTTAATGATTGACCTTTACACAAACACATACACACAACGGACAATTAAAAGAGATGAAAACATACAAGCATATACAATAATATAAATGTGTGTGTATTTAATTCCGATCACGATGAATCCACAACCATATTAAAAGAGTCGCAATGTGGAATGTTACAGCAAACAGTAGGCACCGCGTGTACACTCTTCTCTTCTGGAATACACCAGTTATACAGGGTGAAACATGTGTGCATTGAGTCGTAATGAAATGGGGGGGTTTGTCTGCGTCGAAAAGCTTAGATCGCATTTTCCCGGAAAAGCTCCTTTAAGGAAGAATGTAAAGACACTACGATTATCTTAAAATACGAGTTGTCAAGTGCTAACATAATTTACATTTTCTCAAAAACAGATTATTGTATCAAAAAAAATGCAAGAGCTAAAAGTTTCCTTACTAATGGACTGAATGGAAGATAAAATTTCACTACCCTCAAAAAATATGTTAAATGGTGTCAAAATTTCATGTTAGAATTTTTTTTTGAATTTGACATAAACATTGTCTGTTATAACCTAAGTTTCTGTACCAAATTTAGTTATTGCAATTCTTTTCAAGGAGGATATTAAAAAACAATTTTTTGCTCAACTTTGAATGCTAAAATTGAATTTTTCACTCTATTATGACCTCCAGAATCTACAATTTAATTTTGAAGCAATCCAGCTGTTACACCCTGTACATTTAATACCGTTTCAAACTGACTCTATACTCGACAACACTCTGTACCATCCATCCATCCATCGTACCAAACCAGGACCAGAAACACATCTTTCTCTGGCTATCATCATCGTGAATTCGTAATTATGTGCCAGTTTTTATACGACATTACCTAAAACTACAAACTTGTCGTAAATATTATCGTATTATTGCTGTGCGCTTTGTGTATAATTGTTGTTTGGTTTGTTGTTGCCACTATTTTCTACTATTACGACCTCAATACGTATAAATTCCTTAAAGAAAAGTCCCGGGCGACAATAGACTATCTCTATATCCAATCTACTACATTTCTATTGAAAATCATTCGAATATAACCAAATAAAGGTATCCCCTACATGGTCATTTCATATTCTTATGGAAGAAGAAGAAAGCTCGCAGCTTTTCTGAATTTCTTCCTTGGTTTTTGTATGGAAAATTTGACAATGCCACCCAAACGCACACCAACATCCAATTAATAATTTATCGAATGGTCCAATTAGCCAATGGTTCGTCTCGTCTCCGTCTCATCATATATCCAAGCGATTATAGAAATTTGCAGACTGCATGGCGGGTCACTAAACACAAACACACGCAGAATAAACAGTTGTTTGTGTGTAACCATGCCTACTGCGTTTCACACACGCATACTATGATGTTATATTGCCGTTTTTATTGTATTTTTAATCCAGTTCAAATTAGAAACGATCATCATCAAGTGTGTGTGTGTTGGATTGAGTGAAAGAGATGCGAGGATGAATTAAGAGAGATGAATGGTTGACATGTGTGTGACGTTTTTTCACAATCACAATTAGAATAATTCCATATTAAACTGAAACGGTAGTGGCAAGTCTATAGCTCTAGTATAGTCGGTGAGTTTTCCAATATGCCATCCGTTAATTAAGTGTGATAAATAAAACTGCTGATGGAAGACAAAGTAAAGGTGTCCGTTGGAAAATTTCGAGTGAAAAATTTTATAAATAATTGTCCCAGTTTCCTTAAATTTATTACGTAAATATTTGGAAGTCGAGCTTTATAGCGCCTTTCCGAGCACTTGTATACAGGGTGTGTATGAGTTACAGGTCATCAGTTGGCGACTAGTGGGGGGGGGCTATCGATGATGGGTGGGGGATGACAAATGGACGACAATTAATAACCTGAAAATGTGTTGCCTGAAAAATGGGCCCCACAACACTAATTAAAAGACACAACGAATGAAAAATTCTCCTCAGCTTAAGTATAAAATGATTAATTTACCGTATAATATATAAACAGAATTGTCCGAATCCAACCAAAAATTGTCTCAAAAAACATATGTGTGTGTGTGGATCGACCAAAACACACACATAAACACCAATACATGCACACACGGCTTATTTAGTCTGGCGTTATAAATATAACTATCAATTAATGATATTCAAAAGTCACAGTATGTGTGAGAAAAAAAATGAGGTTATTTTAGCAGAACATTCAACTCTCCCCAAATCGGTGATTTTGTACATTTCTTCAATCTGCTCTGCGACATGTGCTTATCGCTTTGGGATCGCAACAATGTTGCATGGCATTTGTTTATTTATATTGGACAATTTTAATAGAAAATACAAGTGGTGTGTCGGCATTTTCAGTTTATAATATTAATTGAATTAATAAACACACACTGGCACACATGTTGATCAACTTATCATCGAAATGTGTTTATTTGCTTTATTAACGGAACTCAATAAATCGCATAATCGCATCACCATTGTCTTCTCAGCCTGCTAGGACGGTGTTGTTGCGACTTTTCCCCATTTTCACATTGGTATTGGAGGATTTTGGCTTTTGGTAAACCCGCGGATTAAATAAATATACAAGCGGGTGTAATGGACTGAGTCAACCTTCAAAACACATGTGGTTTTCTATTGCAATTAATTACGAACATTTCCCAAATGAAAATGCAATTACATATTATTAAATGTGGTAAATTGATTAAAGAAAGAGGTGGACGCTCTAATAAGTGAATTAACTTTTTTTTGTTCAACAAAAAAACGCGAGTGTGACACAATTTCGCGATTCACTTTGTAATTATTATTAATATACGGTTAATTAAGTGCATATGTCAAAGCCCTCTTTATTGGTGGATTTTCCATTGAAAAATGCCTACTTGGCATTTGGGAAATCGTGCCAATCGATTATATTAGCCATATTTATGGGAAATGTCACCAATTTTTCTAGTGATCCAGAAAATTTGTCTACAATCCAAATTTAATAATGTATTAAATTTATATTTTCCGAGAGAGGTTATTAACATACATTTTAATATATTTTTTTATCACGTCGTAACATCTGCATTCGCTCTTTTATACATACATATATTTCTACACTTGAATGTTTTGTGAAAATTAACCAATTTTTTTTTCGTTCTCGTTCCAACACGCTTTGGTAGCATTTTCTTGTAAAATTGTACTGGATCCATTTTGGAGGGAAAATATTACAAAATGCAACTTAGTATAGTACTTTAAAATATATTTTAATGGTGTATCTGTGATATTTCCAGATATCTAAAAATAGTTGGGCGTTGCAGCCGGTTTTCAGTCTAAACATGAAAACTTAAAACAGGAAAATTAGAAATGTTTCATAATGAACGTCAATAAAATAATGTGAATCCGATTAGGTGCCCATTTCACTGTCAAAAAAGGGGCGAAAAAGAATTTTCCTTCCAGTTATGTAATGGTGGACACACGAAATCCAGATGAGAGAAACAGTTTTAAAAATTGCTATTAGATTTGATCACTATAATTATAAAATTTGCATACCAGTTAAGAAAATTGCAGTTTATGGAGAGAGGAAAAAAACGGTTGTAACGAGCTTTTAAATTTCATTTCAAATTATATGTAATAAAAAATTAATAACAATAATTAAAAAGCATATAATAAATATATCGAATTTTTGTAAATTACAGTTATGTGTGCGTAGACGTAATCAAACTAAATCATTTTCCAATGTTTATTTATATTGAACTTTAATCAATTGTGCGTCTCGATTTTTTATTTATTGTCATAAAAATATTATTAAATATTAAGTCATGTAATTTATTTTGAAAATTATGTCATCGACATATAAAAACGGATACACACAGCGAAAAAATGCGATTTAAATTTATTCCATTAATCGGATAATAAAATCAAGTGAACACATAAAACAAAAGGATGTCAAAACAAATTGTGTATTTAAATCCTTTTCATTACTATCTAGTGGGCAGAGGCGCTGAAAATACCCATTATCCTAATATAGTGGATTTGTGTCAAATAAAAGCGCTTAACATGTAAAATGAAAATTATAATCAAGTGTTTTTTTTTTGTTAAACAATTACTGGCTACTGGCGATGGGAAAAAATTGCAATCAGAGTGTGTAAGTGGAAATAAATATCGATATGACCTTCGCAAGGTTCCCAAATCGAAACTATTTTCCATTTCACATTTGGCTTAAGATTCTATAAAAGAATAAAGATCAAGTATATCATATATGGGAAGAATCACTGTAAATGGAAAATCGGGTAAGCATGGACATTGCCATACAATATAATATAAAGAAACTTAACAGCAAAAGACACAAAAAAAACACACACACACATCACATATAAATAAAAAGCCACATTCGTATGGTGGATATTTTGTATTTTTTGCTCTTTTTTACTCAACAGTCAGAATATGATGTGAAGTTTTCTCATAAAGAATCACGAAAACGAAATATTTTCAAAATGTCTTTTTCCCTCTCTATTACATAATCACCATTCAATTGAAATAAATGATTAAATACGAAAATCAAGTGATATATAATTAAAATGCAATTTTATTAATCAGCAAATAACTGACTAGTGAGTGTGATGCCTTTGTAATAAATATAAAATGCAATTCTCAAGTTCTCAGCATAGCAAGAACGATCTGAGAGTTTGTTGCGTCTCTCTCTCTCTTTAAATGTGTGTGTGTTTGATGATTTTTTTTCATTTTAAACGCCTCACCATATCATAATATACAATAAAACAATTATTTAAGAGAGACATAAAATAAATATACACATGAAAATTATACAAACACAAAACTATAACCATGTAATAATAGATTGAGATAATGGCGAGTATAAATGGTGATTTGTTTGCATTTTTCGGGTGAATATGATTAATGCGCCGCTATCTGCAAAACGGTGCGAAACGATAGCAAAATCGACATGTTATCCAGGAACAGGCCAAACTACGAAGGCGTAGGACGGCCACTAGTAGACTTCTTTTTTAAATTCATACATTTTTCTATGAATTCATACAATAAAGTGTGAATTCACATAAAAAAGAGTGAATTCACAGAAAAAAGTGTGAATTCACACAAAAAAGTATGAATTCACAGAGAAAATTGTGAATTTACAGGAAGAAGTGTGAAAAAAAAAGTATGAATTCACATTTTTTTCTGTGAATTCAGACTTTTTTGTGTGAATTCACACTTTTTTCTGTGAATTCATACTTTTTTCTGTGAATTCATACTTTTTTCTGTTAATTCATACTTTTTTCTGTGAATTCACAACTTTTTTCTGTGAATTCACAACTTTTGTCTGTGAATTCATACTTTTTTCTGAGAATTCATACATTTTTGTGTAAATTCACACTTTTTTTATTATATGAATTCATAGAAAAATGTATGAATTTAAAAAACAAGTCTACTAGTGGCCGTTCTACGCCTTCGTACCAAACAGGCTGTGTGCTGCACTCTCTTATGACACGTGTTATTCCCACAGCAAGCACACACTCGATTGGGGTAGTAAATTAGTGTTAAGTATCCCAATAACGGCGCTACATTATCACCCCATCATTTTCGTCATCAACCAAAGTGGAAGAGAATTAAAAATATACTCAAGAGGAAATACACACAGCACATACGGAGCGAAGAGGACTTTGTGTGGTGTAAAATACATAATATTCACCCATCATCATAGAGTAAAGTTGAGAGCGGTGAGGAGTGTTAACTTGGCAACATATCCAGACACCCCAAAATAGCATCACATTATATAGTCGCAATACCAAACAGTCTGCTTGCCTGATGCCCTGTTCAGTTTGTCTTTTCTATACTTTTTTCATATATTACTACTCTCTCTTCATCCTTCTATTTTATATCCTATTACTGGCCATTAAGTTTTGCTACTATTAGAATTCTATATGGCTAGACGACGGAGGATGATTTCGTTTTATTTACATGCCATTCGGCAGAAAAGCATATTCGACACTCGACAAGGGTGGCTTACAATAAATTGAACCCATCTCTAATCTTGCATAATTTTCTGTCATTTGGCGGACATCAATCAAGTGGATCAAAAAATTGGGACAAATTCGTGTTGAAAACAGGTGCATTGCTCTACATACACATTAGATTCTTGACCACGGTGTTGTACTCCACTCAAAATGAACTCATTAAAACGCATATAAATACACACAACGTTCAGATGAGTGTATATAAAAGTTAATTTTGGAAGATACATATATAACGATTCTAATTATCGGATTTGCACATAATATGATACACATCAATAAACTTAAATGGGTTAGGCAAGGCCAACGTTTCAGTACAGGGTGTGTCTGTGAATTGGTGAACACCCTGTATATGTGGCGTATACAGGGCGGAACAATTCCATTCACTTAAAGTGAAATGGTTGAAAATGGTTCGTTCTATCAAGTCTCAAATCTAATTTTTTAAAAGATTCAACATATTATGATATCAAAATGTTTTTTACTGATTTTTGTACGAAAAAATGCCAAAAACTGGTGCCTACTTGTTTCTTCCAATTCGTTTCAGTTAGTCGCCTGTCCCGCTGCCCTCCTTGACTCATTCCACCCTGTATAAAGGGTGTTTTCGTGTCGACTCTTTACTTAACTTTGTGCCACTTGATAGAAGACATTACTTTATATACTTGTGTATATATAAAACACACTCACATAAAGTATATGACCTAGGCATTGAAGCGAGAACACAACACCATTATTGTCTGACTGTCTTTTGTCTTTTTCCGATCACAAATTGATTCATTTTGATATCCGTCCATGATGATGATGATGAAAAACAGTGTCAATGATTTAGGAAATGATGTGTGTGTAAAGTAGAAGAAATTAACTGGATTATGTCACCAAATGTAATGTTTCCACATCGCACATACACATAAAAAGAGATAGATATTATTATAATTTTACGCATAATAGTATGAGAAATTAATTAATAAATCATAAATTGTGAGAATAAATTATGTTGGTAAGATCATTAACCTTTTTCTTGATTCAAATTAAAATGCACTTCTTTTCTGCATTTACCTATACATATTATATTTAGATATACACATGCAAATACAATATTAATACTGTGCCAGATAGATCCTTTGCCAAACTATATAACTTGATACTTTAAAAATACAAGTACAAATTATATTTGAATGTTTTTTTATATATATATCATTTATTCACTCTCGTGCTTACAATTTAATAGATTTCCATTGCCACCTCTGTGTGCACATATTGTCTTTTTCTTCAACATTTACATTTGTGTGACAAGTTGACAAGCGTTTATCATTCGTGATGGCATTTTTAATACTATACTGTCTTTAATATTATATTATATACACACACCTACTATTTGAAGGCATTTCAACTATGTGTGTGCTTGATATAAAGGTGTACATCGCATTGCCATATGCTGCATTTATTCGTAATGAGTGAAAAGAGTTTGCATTAAAGTGCAAGTGAATTTGTTATATAAATCAAAGTGGCGGATACATCAATTTATCAAACGAAATTCGAATATAAACTGTGTGTACAATCACTTTGTGAAAACATAAAAAATTCGCTTTCCCATTTCCTCAAATAAAGTCATTCATCATTTCGAGTGCGTTTACACACTCACGTGAAAAATATCATAGGTAATCAGTTTTCAATGAAATTCCGATAAAAATCACAGCAAATGAGAAAAACATCTGAGTAGGCCAGTGTCAATATATACAGAGTGATTAGAAAAGAAAAATTGTTGTAATTGGACTTACTGAAATTGGGTTGAAGCACTTTTCCCAACTGTGGCAGAATGTGTTTCTGTTTAATGATTTCTGGTACATCATGGGCCGTATAATTGTCCCTTCTTGATGTATTACCACTACTACTACTAGTCCCTTTATGTCTTATCAATTCTGGTGCACCAAATGCTGTATATTTGTGTGGTCCAAAACTATTCAAAAATAATATATACTCTCTTGATTTTTTTACATCAATTTGTACAATTTCTGGTGGTCTACCAATACCATTATTGTCTGCACAATTCCATGTGGCATTGCGTTTTGTAAATGTTAATGGTATTAATCGATCGATTGGTGCGTAACGTTTATTTTTCAATATATTATTTGGATTTATAAGGAATAGTACTGTGTAAGTTTGTTTACGTTTGGCGCTCATACTCTGAGCGGTTGCTATAACAACGATATCTGCCAAATAGCCTTTCATTGTGATATCTAGTTCCTGGCATGGTTGATGGTGATGGTTGTTGTTGGTGGTGTAACCAGGGTGACGGGACTGTTTGGTCTGAATTGGGTAGGGGAAGGAGGAGTGTTCCGTTCTTCGATTGTTCGTTGCCACTTGACGTTGGTGATTGTACCCTGATGGTGGCTCGGTTTCGAAACGTTGATAGTGTGCTTGTTGGGCCCTCAATTGCCTGTGGTGCCGTATTCGGTGTTTGCTGCTATTGCGACTATTCGTCATCGAATCAGCAGCGATTTTATTAATTAATGTACTTTTATGATTTTCTAATAATGTTGATGTTGATGAGGTATGATGGGAATTTCTTTTATTATTACTACTAATGTCCGTCATTTCTAAATTATCTATGCGGAAACCAGAACAACTGAATATTGTTAAAATCACTAGAAATATAAATAATACACATTTTTCGTACATGTCTGGTCGAAACCGAATTGTTTACGAATTGTTTGGTCCGTTTGTGGTTTTTCTCGATCAATGCAAAAATCAACGTGTGTTCTTTCTCTCAATTTACGATCCTATATAATTTATATATGGACGATATTTGAGGTGGCGAACTAATAAAATCAAAGTCACTTGATCTCGACGATGGTTCATCATTTTCCCAGCTAAATAAGCTGGTTATACAATAGAAAATAAACATAACCCACTTTAAATGATCACATTACTATAACAAAGATATTTCACATAATCATAAAGGACACCCTCAACCACATTTTACACTGGTGTAATTGGATTATGAATTTTTTTTGTGTGACACGTTTTGAAATGTTTCAAAAAATTCGTAAAGGCGCGCGCTCAATTCATCCGACAGGCGTTTTCGGAACAGCACTATATAATAATAGTGTTGTTTTGTGCTTAGAGGGCGATGAATGCGAACAGTTGAATAGTTGAAGCTACACTGCTAAGTGAAGGCTCAAGTGCCCCCACTACCCCCATTAAGCGGAACGACGACGGCGGATTCGTCCGTCGTGCACGTCGGTGGTGAAAAACGACGACGGCGGCGACACCGGCCTCACTCTACGGATTAATAATCGCTCTTTCTTGGCCCGTCTCTAAATTAGAGGCGACGTCTACTGAAAAAATCACTACAACTCAAAACCACTGTTCGACACTTATCGGCCCACTTACAACCAACTTGCACTCCTTTCAATAAATTTATGTACCTAACACCTTTTCACCCATTTTTATCAATAGCACAACAACACAATCGATTGTTTAATTGATAATTTTTGGCGACAATTTTATCAATTGCTGTGTGTGCGATTAAATTGTGTCTATTAATATTCCTCCATTCAGTTTGAAAACTGAGTTTATGTAGAAAAACAAAAATGGGATATTAAGTACTTTGAAATTGATTCATCACTGATTATTTTTTTGGAAAATCTAGTCTATGATATGAATGACATTACCAACTGAATAAAAACTGTATCACAGTCTATTAGTATAAACAGAAGCCATAAAACCGCAAAGTTTATTAAAGCATTAATTTAACTAAAAAAATATGAGAAAAATGTAACAGAATTAGAGATAACAAAATGATACTCGAAAATAGAGTTGTGTGTATTAAAATGGGATTTTATGTAAAAATGTACAGTGTGTGACGAGGTGATGAAAGAAATTGAACACTTATAATCAGTTAGGTTTACATGTTGGAAAATATATGAGAACTGTAGAAATAAATGCATGTAGATTTTCAGAGTGTAAAAACTTTTTATAATGTTATAATGTGTCAACAATGATAAAAAATCGTCTAAAAGGTGTGCAGGCTCGACTTATAATAAAAACCGGAAGTTGGAACACACAGTAAAACGGAAATTATAAATGGTAAGAATGACTGAGCAGATTTTTATGAAATTTTTATTATATTTTTCAATATAAGGGGACACAGAGAGAAGATTATGTCGCTTAGTAACCTTATGCATAGTCCGCTTTGACAACGGACTCCTTTATTGTTGTTTTGTCACCATGGCAAAGGCACACACCGACAATCATCATGTACAGAGGTAAAAAATCATAGGTGAATCGAACGAATGAAAACAGCAACGAGCATTTCCATAAGATTTGTTTATACTTTGCAGTAGAGTGTGAATTTTAAATCTAACTTTAACTTAACCTATGTCTGATATAAATTATTTGTTGATTTTAACTTGGTTATATTTATATATTGCTAAAAATATAACGAGATTTAATAAATTTCGATCGAATTAAAATATTTATTATAATATTGAAAGGCGTGAAAAAATGCCAACATTTCACAACCATCATTATCGCACAGAGTGATGGTCCAAAGGGAGCGAAACTTACACTTCTTCGCTTTTTTTTTGATATCCTTGAACTCAACGAACAGACAATAGTTTCATAAATTTCCAATAGAAAAAAAAGGACACTCATTTTCATAAACTGAAAAGTTTTTTCTATACTCTTGTCGTTTTGTCAATTTAGCATCTTTTCAAGCACATCCAAAACTGTATAAATTTCTCCGCCATTGAATAATAAAAACGGAAATCAGACGATTTTTTTTGGCTTTTGCAATAGGAAAATATTGAGGCCCATCAGTTTGATCAAAAATTATTGCGCAAGATTTGTATAGGAGATAGGAAAAGTTGTCGTTTTATGTCTGTATAGACATGTATTTGATTAAAGTTTCCATAGAGAAATAAGAAAAACTCCAAATGGAGTCCATAATACCCTTAAATTATGATCGAGGGAATGGCAGACAGTCGAGAAAGGAAGGAAAAAACGGAAACTGTTGAGATTAATTCACTTTTATTAGCATACCGACCTTCATAACTCTTCATTTCGACGAAGGGGTGCTTAACCCCATTTCCCAATCAATATATAAGAAAATCTCCCTTCTTTCCAAAAAAAAAAAACGAAAATTGGCATAAATTCCCATTTGACGACCTAAAAACAAATTGAAATCATCAGACAAATGCAGACCTAGACATTGACCTTGTAATTGAAAAAAATTACTATTAATTTACAATAACAACAAGCAAGAGTAGAAAATGTCGCCCACATTGTAAAAAAACAGCAGTTGGATAGTCCCAAAAAAAAATTCTATTGTTCACAATGAACGGAACATAAACACCTTTTACAACAAAATGGACATAGTGTTTGTATTTAACGGTGGTTGATCATCATTTAAATGAGCAACAATAACTGATCACTTTTATATGATAATTTCGGTTTTTGCGCGGTATGGGACACTTTTTCCACCGAATAAAATTGTTTACCTATTCAAAAATGCTTTTGGTATGTCAGTGACCTTAGAGAGAATGGAAAATGGCCATATCAGCGAAAGATTTCAGTATGGGGGTGCGATTTGTATGCTGAAACCTGCAATCGTTCCGCTGCTCTGTCGATGGTGGGATGACATTTTTGGGCACTTGCAGCAAAATCTTTTCACAGACCAATCGAAGACAGTTGAAAGGCAAAAGAGCTCGCAAAAAGGATAAATACAATTTATGATATAATACTGATATTTAGATGTGAAACGTAACGACGCCAGGCGTCTAGTTGAATCTGGCATCGCTGACGCCACCACTAAACCATTTCGGCGCCCACGACTACTATCAATTTACAACTTGGATTATTCAATATGTAACATATAACATCAAACTGATTACGATCATTATATTGTTGTTGATTCGTCGAATAGTCGAGCTTTTTTGGCGATTTGTGTCCGTTTTGAATATGCATGAAAGTGTTGCCACTGTAATGACCTTCCCTAATACATAAACTCGTAAAAATGTTGTTGTCCAATCGTCGCACTTGTTCGATTTCGATCAACAAAAACTTGCTGATTATATTTTGGTAGGATTACAAATTTTTCGCAATTTTAGCAGAGAAATTTTCTTTGAAATAAAAACAGATGCAATGGGAAATTTTCTTGGCAAACTTTCTCACGTCCAAAGTGTTGAGATGTTGAACGTTGACTAAAGCCAGGTATTTGGAATTTCCAAGCAACCCCCTCGCGCTTTGAGTATTATAATGCCGGTGTGCATGTTGTTAGGGGTTTTTCCCAAAATTAACAGACCAACAGGTGAGTTTTGAGGGAAGAATATGACCATAAACAAATAAATCTCTTTATTACGAGAGTATTACAAATGATGTAATATTGTGTTTAGGGGTGGGTGAATGTATGAGAAGAACGGAACGGAGTCGTGTTTAAACTGACAGGCGAAAGATTATCGACGGGATTATGCCACCTATTTAGAGACGTTATTTTTTCTTCTTCTTGGGATCTCATTACGAGAAGGAATTTCAATTTTATTATGTTTTTAGTTATTTTGGTGCTTGTTGAGAATCTGATTTACAATTTCCAAGAACGAATATACAAATTTTCGCTGGCAATCTATAAATATTGATAGTGTTTTAATTTAATTTTCTTATATATCCGCATTAATATTTATATATTGTTGGGGAGTTCGTTTGAAGTTGTACGAAAAATTATATTGTTTATTATTATTGATTTTTCAATAACGATTCACCGATAAATATACGAGGATTACGGTGATTTGTTATGAAAAACATTTGCATTTAATATTCTTTAGGAAGTTACATACATTAATCGGTAGTACTTCTAATAAGCATAATAAAAATAAATAATTGCATCTGTAAAATACAATGTGTAATTTAAATTTTATTTCGAAAATTAGATTGTGCTGTCCTCTATTAGGAATAGAGGACATTACAATTTTTCTCCTTCAGTCTGCTGATAATTGAAAATTAAAGCACACTGGTACATATTTTACAAAATTATTTACTGTGAAGTTACTGAAGTCGTTTCAAATTTTGATATGTTATTAAGGGCATTTTTCCACACCGAATGGTATAAAAATGTTCAATTTTCTTTGTTGGGAAAATTGTCTAGGGCTCTTAGAAAAATCCCTTCTTATCATCCGAATACAATTTGTCTTTTTGAATGAGCTCTGTACAATTTTCCCTATATAGAAATTAAAAAAAAAACACCATTAGATGCGGGAAAATGTCCTTAACAACATATTAAAATTCGACATTTGAAACGGTCTTAACAAATTCACACTTCAAAATTTTGTAAAGTAATGAAGAATCCACTAGTTATTGTTAAAGTAGTTAAAGTTATGGATCAAAGGCTAATTTCTAAGAAATTCTGAAATTTTAATATTATTCGATAAGATTTGAAACCTTCTTATTGGCTGGCCAATAAGGAACCCCTTATTCATGCCAATGAACAGCTCTGATCTAGAGATGGGAATTTGAGCGAAATAAAAATCGACTGCCCTACAATTTCACTCGTGTAATTTTGCTTCATTTTTCAATAATTACTAGTCAAATTATCAAATTTATTACAAGATCCAATAATAAAGATGGTATGTAACATTTTGCATCAATTCCTTTTTATTTATTACCTTATATCTTCATTTTACAAATAACTCCATGATTTAGAGGTTATATTTTAAGTTTTTTTGGAAAAATCATGATTTATTTTTATTTTGTTTGAAATTATATTGCTTTAGACAAGTAGGCAAATATATTTGAAATACTTTCTTGTCAAAGGACCAAAATTTCAGTATTACCTTAAACATTATACAATGATTTTCTATTGGCAAAGTATCGATATCCTTCTAATAACTTTCATCTCTTTTATAATTTACCAGATCCTATTAAAAACAGTGACACGCTTCTTCCATTCCAACAGCGTACATTTCGCTGCCGAAAAGTCACATTTGGCCTCTCTACGTAAGAAAACAGGCTACACCTTCGCGAATTGTAAAAAAGCCCTTGAATTACATAATAACGATATCCAAAAGGTAAACAATACATTTGAACAGTCCCCAATAATTCTAATCCAAGCTTTTAGGCCGAGGAATGGCTGAAACAGCAAGCCCAAACCTTAGGATGGTCGAAAGCAACCAAATTAGAGGGCAGATCAACAACACAGGGTCTCATAGGTGTAAGCGTTAATAAATCCGATGGCGTCATGGTTGAAGTAAATTGTGAAACAGATTTTGTTGCTAAGAATAAAGAATTTCAAAAAATCGTTGAAGAAGCAACAAACACTTGTCTAGCATACGCTCAAAGTTACAAACTCGGTCATGAACCGGTAACGAAAATCTGTCTCGATTCAGAACAGTTGAAAAGTTTAAAAGCACGAGATGGTAAATCATTAAGCGACCATTTAGCATTAATGATTGGCACAGTGGGTGAGAATGCCGCTTTAAAAAGGGCGATTTGTTTGAAAACGTCGGACGGAATCCATTTAGCTGGTTATGCCCATCCATCTGGTAATTCGACAAATAATGTGCATTTCGGCCGTTTGGCCGGTTTGGTTGCATTGAAAGCAATTGAAGGGAAATCGGATGAGGAAGGTGTTGGTGATGTAGGGAAGAAATTGTGTCAGCACGTTGTTGGAATGAATCCGAAAAAGATTGGAGGGCCTGATGACGAACCGTCTCCAAATAAAGACGAAGAACCATGTCTAATACACCAAGAATACCTGTTAGACGACGATTTGAGCATAAAGGAATTGTTAGAAGAAAATCAAGTAGAAGTGATTGATTTTAAACGTTTCGAATGTGGTGAAAGTGTGAGCGGATTCGGTGATCAACCGTTAGAATATGTAGAGACTTGTCAATAAGTCAATTTATTTAATGTTTAATAAATTATAATATATGGAAATTATGTAGAGTTTAATTTGTGTTCGATAACTGAACGATTTTTCTTATATTCTGCTCCATTTTTCCACAGCCACATGCGACAGTCCTTCCTCCATTTGTATGCAATTTCCCGAAGAGAGTATTCTTTTCCATGCCAAATTAAACAGCTGTCTGGTATTGAAACAAATTCGTTGGTGATGATGTCCTTGGTCTCAATCTCGTACTGATTGTAATGGTAGTTTTTATTGCAATTGAGTTCGGTCTGATCGGTTTCCTTTTCAAAGTCGTCAGAAGTGTTAATAGCCATTGCTAACGTATAGGACTTTGCTTCACGTAAATTTAAATTATTTAAATGCACTACACCTAAATCTGTGGTAGAAGCAGAACGTTTTAAACTTGTCCGTGTTTTGGTCTGTGATTTATTTTTTGCATCACTGTCCATTTTTTTTTGACAAGATTATTAAATTGGGGAATCAAACGCCCACTATTAATATATAGATTTATTAATATATGTAGATATATTCATATATAATTTTAAATTCTTTTTTCTTTAATATACACCTTCAACAACGATGATTTTTATAACATTTCTCAATTAATAATTAAATATCAAATTTTATACATTCAATATACAAATATATAGTTTTTTTCTTGTAATATTTATACTTGTTTTACATAAATTAACGTCTTTAAATAAACTTCCAAGTATAAATAAATTGGGGCTGTTTTGATATTTATCAGATGCTTTCATGGAAAACAATAACATTGAACATAATGAACAAAACTTACAAACTACTTTTGCATTGAAATATTCAAATAAAGAAACATAAACCTCTCTTTTCCACGTATGGAAAATTTATATGAATCGCAACAAATAAACTCAAGAACATATTCGCTTTGTGGTAAGCAAAACAGATCAATAAATTAACAAAAACAATGTGAAAATGGTTTAAAAGCAAAACTTATAAACATCAAATCAATTGAGCAAAGATTTAACACAAATAATCAATAAGAATGGTTTTATAACTATAAGTACGGAACATGAATGATGCCTCCACCAATGATTATACTGAAAAAAATAAATGAATTAGCAGGTATAATAAAAAAAAATTATGAATATTGGTTTACATTTGCAATAAATAATAAAAGACTTCATGCAAATGAGAAGAAATTACGTTCTTTTTCTTTGTAATTGTATATACAAAATACAATCCTACATATACAAATCACTACAACTATCCATTAAATAGTAGAAGAAAAAAAATAGAGCCAGATTCATACACAATTAGAATATATTTTCAACGTGCCACAACAAAATATAAATTTACTGATAATTAACAGTATTACCTTGATCGAAACAACTAGGATTTATAAGATTAATTAATTCATTTTCTGATAATGCAGACGCTAACGTAATCATAGCATCGTCCGTTTTCTTTTCACCATTTGTAATCTCTTTAACAGGTACAGGAATATCAAAGTCTTTAACATTTGTTGTCGTTTTTGGCATCATTAAATTGAAATTGTTACTTGTATTGTTTGTTAATTGACTAATGGATGGTTTTGTTGTTGTAATTGCTCCCATTTCGACCATTTTCTTTTGCGTTTCAAACAAATCCACAGCCGCTTCCAATAGGACGGCCTTCTCCGAAAACGCCACCGGAATGGTGGTCTCTTGTTGTGGTGCTCCATTTGTTGTCAACAAGGGCCCAGCACACAATGTCGTCGTATTTGGTAATAAATCGGTGGCCGTGCGACACATTAAACTAGGCGATAGTTGCGTATTTAAAATGGCATCAGTTGATGGTGAAGGCAATGTGGTATTTATAAGTGGAGGCACCAATAATGGACTTTGTCCATTCAACATGACATCTTGAGATGTTAATAATTTATCACTACTCTTCGGAGATGGTGTTGAATGTGTGGGACTACCAATGTGCGATTCCACTGTTGAATTCACTAAATCATCTAATTTCTCTGTATTTATCGGTGTTGGTATTGTGTTTTCTAATGAAGCTGCGATTGTGGTTAATGTTGTGGTTGATGCCATCGTTTGTTCTGGTAAAGATTGTTCAGCAATTGCGGCCGCTTCACTTTTCGCTACAATTGCAACTGGATCACTTGATCGACTGTTAAACAATCGTTGTGTTTGGATTAAAACCGGCTCTGGATCGATCATAGTCACTTTTGTTGTGTCTGTTAGAATACATAAATCGTCAACTACTGCCGAAGCGACAGCTGTCGTTGTCTTAATCGCATCCGTTGGTTTCTGTTCAATGGTTGTTAGATAGTTTTCAATGCTTTGCACACTTTGTGGTACTAATGGCTCTACTTGTGGTCCCATCATACCGAAACGTTGCAATGCAGCCATCGATGGTGCTGAAGAATTGGCCAAATCAGCCACTGTAGCCATTGTTGGTTGTTTCATGCGTAAATCAATCACTTTTGGTGGTATTAAAGTTGGTTGTTGTTGGATTTGATGGAAGGGTGATGGTAAGATGGTACTGCAACTGTCCTCAGTTACAGTAGACAAATTGGAATTTTCACACATTTGACGACCATTAAAAGAATTCCGTCTAATCACTTCTTCTACACTATCCTCAATGCTTAAATTTGAATTGTCGTGATGTAGAGCACCATTCGTCGTATGTAAATCCATTGAGTTCTCATTGATGATGGAGAGATTCGAATCGCCGGGATGAACGTCCAATGAACTCTCTGAAATGTGGCGATATCGAACCGCTACAGTATCATGGTCCAAAGAGTTTTGACTGTTTTCATCAAAGTATTCTTGTTTGAGTGTGGTTCGTAGTGGTGGCGAGTGATTTTCACTAGTCGATGGTACACTTATCGATGAGCGACGCGTTGATAATGGCACTAAATTCGATTCGGGCGGTGGCATCATATCTAAATCTTGTTCACGTTTACTGATCGATGGTGTTGTTGGGGCCGTTTGCCATACACTTTTAAAGAATGGCGATGGAGTCGCTGGTGATGTCACTGTCACTGTATTACTTGTCGATTGTAACGATGGTGTCGATTCCATTTGCACTGTAATACATAAAAACGATATTAGATTGATTCATAGACAGTTTCAGTATTATAACTAATAGCTGCCATCAAAGCCACTGTAAATAAAAATTTATTTGGGGAAAGGACTGCCACTCAAGCCAAGCAAAGAGATTTACATCATTTTCTAAAGAGATTTCTGTGTTTCGAACAATTTGTGGATTTTCTTTCTTTGAATATTGAATGCTGCCATGGCTTGATAGACATGATCCACAATGTTGACGCCCCAAACACGCTCACAACCACCAAATATAATCCATTCGAAATTGTATCAGAAAATTTCATTCGTACACAATTTTGAAAATTGCTAAATTTTTTTATATTCTCTAATAAAAAGGATATTTAGGATTTATGAGATAGATGATTGTAGAAATATTTCAGGCTAGTTTTTCTTATTTAACTTTATGGAAAACTGTGTTTCATTTTTTTTTTAAGAAACCTCTCTACCCAATTTCTAAGTGCTTTGTTCCCAAACGAAATGCCCTTTTACAAGTCCAATGTTTGGCAACATCATTTTTGGTTGCACATTTAATGTTTACAATTGAAAAAAAAACAAATTAATGTGCGTTATTAAATGAATAGTTTTAGCAGATATTATAAATCATGTGCAATCAAAAATAATTTTAACTGAAACAAATATGAATTTCGCAAATTTTATGCAAACATTTGACTTGTACGGCGCCATCACCCCAAAATTATTATTCCATTCTGTAGCCTGAAATAGTTTTGAAAAATAAACGGTATTGATTTTAAGAATTACTAGTATAATAAGGGAAAAGGCACGTGATTTAATAATGGTAATAAAAACAACGAGAAATCGTTTTTGTTTCTCGTTATTTTCCATCAAATGAACACCATTTAATTTTTTTTCAATGATTCAAATGACTGAATGAATGAACGAAATGTAAAATGAATTCGCCCGTATTAATTTGTTTATCAATTCATTTCACATTAGAAATGCGTATTTAATCAAATTATTAAGCATGAACTTAAACATTTACCATCCACCAATCCCAATAAGAAAAACAGTAAAAAAATAATAAAAAAAAATTGATTTGTAGAGAGGATTCTTCAAGGAAATTCATTAGCTGGATGTACTGGTTATAAAAGGATTCGTCCCTAATCAGAAAAAACGAAAGAAATCTCCACACAACTCAGTTCTTTTTAAGCACACAATGCGTTAACATTACGGATCGAAAACAGGGATTTCTATTAAATATAAATTCAGCTGCCGGGACTGGCCTGCAAGAGAAAAAATTTATATAAAATAATAATCAGCTCTCGTTGCGCGAACGATACCTAAATATTTTTTTAAATGTTTATCATTATTACGTTGTACTTTTGTTCCTAGAAAATGTTCAACTGACCCAAGTCAGTTTTTCAAAAGAAAAAAAAATGTATTAAGCTTAAATATTAAAGTATCTGTATATATAGGTATATTATACTAAAGTTTACATATATAAATATATATATAATTAATAAAAAAATATATGAACTTAAAATTAATGATTGGTATTTAAATAAATAAGTACTATTAAAGTGTATGTATTAATAATTAAAAGGTAATATACTGTGTTTTTTTTTTGTGGTAATGTTAACAAGTTTACGCTTATTTCACTTGTTTTTTTGTTGTTGCGGTAATTGTGTAATTGTGTGTATGTAATAGAGGAGAATCAATGATAAATAAAATGAGAATGATATTGTATGATTGATGAAAAGATTCATTTTTTTTCTGGAATCCTTCACAAAAGCCAAAATTTAAAAAAATGAATGTCTCCCAAGTATGAAACTACGAGCCTATATGAGCAAATGATTAAGCACAAGTAGGTAATTAATTTGATTGAAAAATGCAATTTACAATCAAGTACAATTAAACAAAGACACAAATGAATACCAAACAAATCTGGAAAACTTATTAATTGAATATCACCGTTTGGTATCCACAAATCTAAACTCTAAATCGCTATTATCTACTTGAACAGAAACAGTGCGTCATAAAATATCACTATTACTTTATAGCACCCTGTATATGAAAACGATATTGGAAAAAGTAAAACGGTAAACACGAACAACGATATGCGATTAAATTTTGGCTTAACGGAAAGATTAAAGCGTGTTTTATGTAAAAATATACTTATATTTCTATAAATGTGTGTAAAATGTGTGTGTGTTGTGTGTGTGTGTTTAGTGTTTTTTTAAGTACCCGTGAAACTAGAACCTGAACGACGCGTCATCGGCGAAGATTAGGCCCCGCAGGCAGATAGAAGACGATGGCAGGTGGCCCCACTTCGAATACAGAGCCTGTATGCTGTATGAGACAAAGTGAAAAAGCAAACGCAATTGAAATTTGTTAAAAAATAATAATAAAACAAATAATAATAAAAAAATCATAAAAAATACTTTGAATCTCATACAAATTTCAAAAAAAAAAATGGTAACGAAGTGCGAAATTTTTTCTATTTCGCATTCAAAATCAATGCAAAATTTCTTGATTTGTTTGTTCATAATTGGAAATAAATGTTTGTGTTAATTGTAATCAAAAAATTTTGCAGTACATTGGCAAAATATGTACATTGGTAATTAAAAAATTACACAATTAATTTTTTAAATAATTACATGTCATGAGCTTTTCTCTTTTTTTGGTAAATACATATCACAGTTTTGCTAAAAAATTGTACATTTCAATAAAAGAAAAAAATAACAAAAATACATTTTATATTGTTCAAAATACATGAAATAAGAAAAAAATAAATAAATAAATATTTGATTTTTTTCGTTGAGATAATGAAGAGTTCTCCCTAAATAAAACACAAAAAATGCAAAATATGAAAACTGCTTCCAAAGCCACTGAAAACATTTCAGGACCACATTACCTGCCGCTGTTTTAATTATATATCAATTAATTTCATTTAGTTGAAATGAAGGAAATTCTCATACAGCGATAATAATGGGGCCCCTTCGATTACCGTTGGGACAAATATACACTACAACACACATTCGATAAAAAGTATTTTACTTACACATCAGAAAAAAACGGCAATCACTCACTGAATCAAAGAAATTGCATGCTTTCCGAAAAACGTTTGTCTTTTCTTTCAAATATTTGAAAATTTCTCAAAAAAACTTACATTCACTGTTCCCCATACACACTTTAGTGTACATTTGACCAGAAAAATTATAAAAGAAAATCAAAATTCTTTTTATCAAGCTGAAAAACTGTTACTTTAAACTGTTTTTTTATATTGATTTGAAAAAAATGTGTATTAATAACAAACAATAACAATTTTCCAACTTCACGCAATAAAAAACCATCACAAAATGAAAACAGTCTCATATCAATTGTCCACAGAGTCACAAAAAACACTAATATAATCAAATCAATTGATTAAATCAATATACGAATCGTTATTCGTTAATAAACAAAAATATTTTGTGATGTTTTTTAACTCATACGTTCATGTATTTTCATGCTTCACATGCTAAAAGCACAGAATAACTTAATTTTTACTTGTTGCTTTGAATAATCAATAAACGATGTTTTTTCTAACATTGAAAAATCAGAAGAAAGCAAAACGCGCTCAAAACAACAACCCCATTAAGTCAGCCTTTTTATAAAAAATGTTTAAATAAAAATATTGCTAGCTTACCACTAGGCATCGCCCCATTTACGGGCGTATATACAAACTGCTGATATTCACTAGTTTTGCCACTTGAAAAGACGCATAATTTTACTGAAACTGGTTCAGTAATATCTAATCTACGGTATGGGGGCACTACGCACACGAAATGTGTCTGAAAAAAAAAATCCAATTAGTCCAAAAACCCAAAAGAATCCAATAATTGCCAACCTGTTGCAAATATTCTTTATCGGGCGTCACCACATGTTCCCATCGAACATGACCGTCTTCCGTTTGTTGAAAGTACACTTTTGTATCTTTCAAAAAATTCTTCCCCAGTACGAACAATTCTAGTCCACCAGACGCTGGACACGCTGTTAAAGACTTTTTACAGATCTCCGGTACACCTGGAGGTTGTGCTAAAAAAATAACAACAAAATTAATTAACAATCTTTTAAAATTTCTTCTTTTTTTTTAACTTACTGCACACAATTGGTTGCGAACAAACTTGCAACGTTTCTTGTGTACCATCGTCCAATGTAATTGTTGTACGGAAAATCATGCGACATTTTGTCGATTTCTTTTTACTACGATTGCCCAATTGATCGGGAAATCGATGTTCCACATCCACATTACGTTCTTTTAGAATACCAACACAATCACATGTGGCACTCATCTCTTTCGATGGGTCCAATTGCAATTCAATTACACATGTACCATCCACTTTCTTTTCTGTACAGGGTGTTGAATTTTTCCCGCTGACTTTGCATGCCTGGTAGAACATGTGAGGAGCTACTTTGCCTACGTCCGTGCCAATAAACACCTTAAAAAAATATCAGAAGTGTTTTTCAAACTTGATATACAATTTGTTACAATTCTGTTGTTGTTGAAATTTGACGAAAAAAACCGCTTTTTTTTATTTCGATTTGTAGAATTCGTTATTTCTCTTTTACAACAAAATTTCCTTTTCAAATTTTATGAACACTTCGGAATTTTCTTATATAAGTTTATGTCAAGTATACTTTCAACGTGCTTTTCAAGCGCAAACTGAGTATTTCTTTTCAGATCCCTTAATAATTCCCGTTTTGTTAATATTACGTCACCGTAATCCTTGTATTATTTTAAAGTGTAATCCTCGTATTTTCTAATATAATAAAATACAGTTAAAAGCACGCAAAAACAGTACTGTTTGTTAATAAAACCTTAAACACACCATTCATAATTATAATTATATTTACACTAGAATTATATTTGGTCACATTCATATGATTCAAAATAACGTTAATAACAACAAAACATTTCTACATACTTGCAATGTGGCTGGTTTATAATAACCAGTGAGTTGTACAACAGGAAACCCATTCCCATCGCGATCCTTCACTGCTCCTCTACTCCCTTCTGTTTGATATCTGGCCCGATGTTGTTGTTCCGGTTGTTTAACAATTGTAAGAGATACCTCTCCTGAAAGAGCATGCATTTAGACGAATTGTTCAACTTTTCTTAAAACGCGATCCACTCACGGTAACGCGAAGCAGCCGACAATTGCGTGGTTAATGGTACAGGAGACGAGGAGGATTGACGATTAGACAATGGCAAACAGCGCGGTACAGCCCTTCCCGAAGAACTGCAACTGTTTGTATTGGTGGATAAATGTGGAATGGACACACCTGGTGCTGTTCTAATCAATCTAAAAAGGAATTGATAAGAAAATAAGAAAAAATCGACCTTTGATGAGACGAAAACTCACGTAATATTGTCTTTGCATGATCTTATTAACGGATCAGTGAATGAGTATCCCTCGTTTGTGTCTTCATTCTCTAATTTGATGTCTAAACGGGGCCGTTTCACTTCGGCCCGTTCACCACTCCATGTCAATCGTTCAGATAAACTTATCGGATGTTGCTGATGATCGACATGGTGATCGTAACTGAAAGACAATATAAACAATGACATCATGTACTTGTTTAATTGTGTATCCAAAAAAGAGCGCATTCCTTTTTAGTGTTTTGTGCAATAACAAACATGTGAATGATTCAGATCTTTTTATTAGCTATAAAAATAATTAAATATATAAACATTGTATTGGCAAAAGTATACGCAGGTTCTTTTAGCTATAATTACGCACTTTTACACACTTACGTAATGAAAATGTTCAAATGTGGAGTGTGTGCATCAAAAATTCCTATAAATCTATGGCGAATATGCGCATAATGTTGTTGAAAACTTGTTTTCATGTTCAGCAATGTTATTTATTTAAAAAATCTTAATTAGTAGAAAGTTGTCTGTTTGGCTTTCCTCTTTAAAAAGTATCTTAAACTGCTTTATGATCGTTTTATTGTAACTTAATACAACCAATTACAAAAATAGCAATAAACATAAACCCCGTTGAAAAAAAAGTTTAATTAGACACTCAGGCACATTTAAATGTACCTATCTTGTTTTTTTTATTTATAGCCATTGGTTAAAAATAATCCTTAGCGAATATAAGGAAACGTTCAAATATTTGTATTCAATTTGAATGGAGTACCTTTACACACAATAGTATTGACCGAACATAAAAAATTAATCAATAGTAAATTATGCGTGAATGGTTAAAGTCTATGCAACATTTGCTCTAATGTTTAATATTAAAAGTGTTCTAATACATTTTTCAACAGTTTATTTCACCTAGATATATTTAGATGTTGGTTTATTGACGTCACAACATTCTCTACTTGGAAAATAAACATTGAAATTATATAAATTCAAGTCTAAATCGAATATCTATTATGATAGGTAATAAATAAACAGTTAACGGTAAACTAGATAGATTTCGGAGGTGCATTATCACCGCAATGTTCGTTACTTGAGTATACAGGGTGCTGCAATCTTCCATGTTTCTTTCGCCATATTAAATAATTTACATCTTAGTTTTTTCTGGTTAACAGTTTATAAACTAAAAAGTTATGGGCAATTAAACTTAATATATTTTCGTAAATTTCAGCCAAGTACTAAAATAATTGCATTTGTCTCAAAAACAGATCGTTGTATGAAAATACACAAGAGGCAAAAAGTTGTCTTTTTAAATTTACTCTTTAATGTTTATCTCTGTAAGGAGGCATTTCTACATTTCTTGTTGTTACACCCTGTATCTATTTTCAAATCCACATGCGTTATAAAATAAGAAAAAACCCAAAACCAATAAACAACTCTCACAGGTGTGTAGATAACGGCAAATTTAATTTATGAAATCAGTGTATAATTGACTGGACACCGAAATAAAAAATTCATCAAACCGCAAAATTACTGCACTCTTGTAGATCCAAATTGGGGAAATGAAAAACTCACCCTAAGCCACTGTCATTCGAATTATCACATGGATCCAAGCCTCGCCGAAAAGCTGAACGCACTTTTTCGGACAAATCTCTGGATCCGTTATTTAATCGCTTTCCACTAGGAGGTCGTCCTGGACGTCTTGTCGGTCGACTATTCTCGCGACTACTACTTGGTATTGAACTTAAAGTCATTTCTAGGGACACTGAAAAAAAGAAAAATTAACAAATGTATTTACTATTTTTCAAAAATTCATTTACATAAATTGTTAAACTGTACGCGTAAAAAATGTATGATTAACATCAAAAACACACAAAGAAGATTTAATTTATAACATAATTAAATATTTATTACCAACTTCTTTTCATATGATATTCGTGTTTTTTTATTGTTATTATTTTTCGCAAATGATGACTGGCTTCTCTAATTACACACTTAACGAGTTGAAGTTAAATATTTGTTATATAAATATTATATCAAGGTTATATTCTATTAGCACTGATTAGTAAGAGACTTGCGATGGTTTCAATTTACGCAAAAAATCTAAAAAATGAATGCATTCATCTACAAACTGAGTGAATGATTACAATAGTTTCTAAAGTAATTGAAAACAGTCAAGGTTAAATTATTAAGTATAACAATTGCTTGCTTTATTTCGCCAATAAAAGATTCAAATTGTCCGAGAAGCAAAGACCTCTTGACCATTATTTCCCTTCTGGAAATTCAAGTAATTGAAATGGAAAACCCTAAGAACTTAATTACACATAATTGAGATTTAATTTGAATCTAATGTTTCAATTTCGGTTATTATATAAATCAGTAGTCATTTAAGTTTACTGAGTGATAACAATACATTCAACACTTATTATCTTTCACATTTAATCCTCGTTAAATATGTTTTCTGTACAATTATTTAAACATTCAAATGTTCCCGTCTGAGTTCAAGTTTAAAAAGGACAACAATAATTTGACTTGTGCAACAAGTTTTAAACGATTTATAGGGAGGATCTAATTCGAAACACCAAAATTCATTCGTTTTCCCCCTAAATTTAGTCGCTCAAGTTGAAGAGCTTCTTTAATAAATTGTTTTTCTATATTTAGACATTGTTTATCTGGCCTGATTGTCATTGGACTTTCAGTCTGATGGACAAAACAGTTGTAAAAAGACATAAAAATTTCTAAAATGTTTATTGAATTATTCATTTTTAATCTTTAATCGTAAAGTTGAAAAGATCCAAAAATTTAATACTGTCAATTTGCATATTTACTTAAACGTTAAGAATCAAACAATTTTCTATGAAACATCGGCAGATGCGTCATTATTGAACTGGTTTAAGGGAAAACGAGAAATTAATCATGTCTAATTAATTTTCAATTCTCATTATCTTAACGCCAGTTTGTTGAACTGATCAAGTACAAATTGTAAATAGTTTCAACATAACAACATATAGATATGTTCTATATTTCATACTATAGATAAAAAAAATGATGTTTCGAACAAATTTTATTACAGATTACACAAAAAAATTGTCTGGTAAACAAGTTGATCCAATTTAGAAGTGATGAACTTTCGTTACAATTTTTTTGAGTAATTTTATGAAAAATTCAAAATTATTGCGCATTTAGTATTTTGGAGTAGGGCCAAAGATGCACGAATTTCGAAACAAACGCGCACACAATAATACAAAATAACACAAAATATTTATCAATTAAACAATTTATTCAACCTTAACAATTATCAGAAACTTGATCACCTTTACGTCCTTCGAGAATTTTATTATAAAAAAATTTACTCCTCACCTAAATAGCACTACAAAAAAATTCAAAAACTTGTCACACTCTTTTCAAAAATTCTAAACCTGTTGACACTTTCAAATCACATAAAGTTACCAAGTCAAAAAACACTTCTTTAAAATTCAAAAAACAATCAGTGCACCAAAATGCACTTTTGAAACAATATTGCCGTCGAGTTGGTTGTTCACGTTTCCACATCGAGTATGTTCCACAAATTGAATTGAATGAATTCGAAAGGACATCACTGAAATGATGAAAATGTGAATTGAACGCGTGCGCACATATTCAAAAACAAGTCAATTTTATTTTTCTCTCCCGCTACTTTTGGTGTCGTCAAATTTTTGAATGTACTCACAACACAGGACCGCAACCAGCCCATTCTGATAACTTTTTCTTTTCTTCTTAATTGATTTGGAACTGTAATTAGATGCATGGAACAAGCACCAGCTTTATAGACATTCATTGTATTTATCGAAATCATTTTTATCAATTTTTTTTATAAGAAGTGCATTTATTTACATTGTCACATTGTCAACAAGCTGCAGTGCATTATACTTGGTAAAATATATGGTAAAACTGGTTTTTTTCAGATAGAATCGGTGATTTTACAATCTATAAGAAATTATGATTAGAACGCGTGTATTTTGCGATGTAAACAATATGTTTTTCTCTTAATTTACTATTATTAAGAATTATTTATTATTAAATATGTAAACATATTTTAATTGGCAATAAAATATTCTTTGTACTTTTAAAAAGAATGTAAAAGGCATATTTTAAATTCTTTGACGTGTCAATAGTAGTATTCTTGTATATTTTAATGAAAAAATCGCCATATAGACAAAATTTCGTACTTTTTGATGACATAAACCGTTTTCCAAACAATAAGTGTGATAAATCTATATATTATTACACTGCAAATAAAATGTTCAAGGATGAAACACATTAAATATTTCATAAAAGCTAACAATAAGTTTATTGAGTTTAGGATACAAACTTACGTAGCGTTAAAATCCAAACATAAATAAACAATATACTTAATTATTTTATGAAATTTAATCTGAAATTGAAAAGTTATGCTTTCAGCATTTAAAAACGTCAAATATTAATTTAGAAAATTTGCAGACATGTTGAATGAAATGATCGAGATCACGCTATTATGCTGAAAATATACTAGAATGACGTAAAATCAGTCGAAAAACGTAAAATTGTCAAGGAATGATAAACCATACAGTGCTGGCGCCAACACACATTGATAATGAACACTTTTTATAGTAATACACTTGCAGTAAACCGTTTATGATTAATTTGCGTTAAAAAGATAGTTTACTATTAATAAATTTTTCATAATAATGCATTACAAATTATTATCAGACTTGAAAATAATCCAATAAAACAGCATGTTTTAGCATATTTTAAAACCACCTTCGCCTTCTCTACTAACTACTTACATTTTTTACAACAGACACCAAGGTCGGAACTGTTTTGAAAAAATCCCTAATTAAGGCTTATTTTGACGGATCCATTCACAGAAATACCAACAAACCCAACATAAATCGTCCGATTTGTAGAAAATTATATACAATTGGGTATTCCCTTCGCTTCAAGCTATTTAATTAAAAATTAATTATTTCAGATAACTGTTAAATCGACTAAGACTGGTTAGGAGTGGTAAATGGTAAACAACAATAAGATAAACAACATAAACACTGAAAAAATAGGGAATACCTTCCCAAGTTCCTATCTCAAATTCTAATGGCGCAACAAGAAAAATACGAAAACTGATAATCAGTAAACTCACTAAAGGTGTCACAAATATAATTAGCAATGATTAGGAATTGGAATAACAACACAACGCAAACCCAATCTGGATATTTTTGGTTGTGAAAATATGTTTGTCCAATTACTGGAGTTTCGAGTTTTTCACACGAAAATGAGTCGGTATTGCGTTTTAAAAGAAAAAAAAATCGAAGCTCGCCCTTTAATCAGTTTCCTTGTTTGTTCAATGTTTCTTTGCGAAGAAATTTTAAATATAATCTTCAAAAATCGTTACGCTACTGTGTTTGTACATTTGACGTCAATCAAAATTACTGTATGTGATTGATTACATGATGGACATACCAATTATGAAAATTGATCTCTAAATAACAAAGAATTTTAATAGTTTATTTATCGAATCAGTGATATTACTAAAAATGCAATTAAAATAAAAATCAGTTTTAATGTCCCTTTTTAACATTCTACTTAAATTAAATTATCTTATGTAAAAACGCAACTGTTAAGCACAATAAAGTAGTTTTTTGTTTATTATTACATCGAATTATTTAAAATATATGCATTTAATTAAGCTTGTTTTTATTATTGTTTTGTTGAAAACAATAAAAGTGGCAAAAGGAAATGCAAACACTTAAACTAGTTCAAAAAGTTCAATAAACATCAAATTTTTATTTTTTTTCATATAAGCAACAGGTTTACAACGAAACACTTTTGTTAAATGACTGAAATGTACGTCACAACAAATGTACTCATTATTCATTTTATAAAGTTATCTCTATGTCATTTCTTCATCCACCATTTCTATGTGCATATAAAATAAAAAACAGTTGAATAATTAGTGCAAGGCTACATATTTACCATATTATAAACATTATTCACAAAAAAATATTACACATACATATATGTATACATATGTATTTAAAAATTCTTAATTTCTGTCTAGTTTGTTGATAAAACATAAATGCTTGAAACATTTGAGTAAATGAGGCTTTTAATTGCTGTCAATCCAACTGATATTCATGAGATGGTTTTGTTATGAATTATTTTTCAAAGCACCGGTCTACTTTATTATCCATTAAAATTTACTTGGACTTAAAACAGTGTTGAACACAGAAAAGTCCATTTATCGCTTGGAAAGTGGCAAAATTTTGCCTACAGAAAAAAATCGCAAATTAATAGATTTGTTTATCTTCACCAATTCATCATCCAACACAACATTAGAAAGATATCTAATTACTAAAAAAACAAATCCTGAAAGTCTTGAATTCAATTCTAAAAGTCACTAACCTTTCTCACTAAAAAACGTGTTTCTACTACGCTTTTATAAAACTATCAAATAATTTTTGTAAATTCATTTCTATAAAATAAAATAATAACAAATATTCATATATGATGCACAACAATTACATAAATTACAAACAATCACCTACATAATAAGCGTGACTATAAAATATTAGTAATGAATATGTCAACTAACAATTTTTCTCATTAAATGCGAGTACATCAGAAATGTAATTAGGGAAATTCTTCATAGTGTTAAAAAAAACACTTTTCCCACACTGACATCGACTAAATTGACATTATACCCATTTATTTTTAAAGTAAAACGCAATAATTAATAAAAATGTATAAATAACTTGCACAACTGACCTTGCCTTTGTATAACACGGTAATCTTTATAAAATTTTATAAACTTTTTTTATAATCCGTACAGATTTGCGTCCCATTAGAAATTTCAAAGATAAGAGAAATTAAAATGACGATTTTTTTAACAAATCTTTCAATTACCATCACCACTGAAGAACGCCCCTTTCCCTTGGTTCACTTAGTAAAATCATTTTATAACAAGCAAGGATTTAATTATCATATAAATTGCCTATGCATTCTTATTATCATTTATTTTTATTAAAATCATACTGGATTTTTCTCTTAGTCAACAAAATTTTATTTATAAATCAATCAATTATTGTTGAATCCTCTTATTTCCGAAAATGTTAACTAATCCTACAATGCAACATGTTCATACCTGAAATCATGCTCTGAACAACATATTTACAAAATGTAAACACAATACTCATAGTTACCTAGTATCAAATGAACTTCAAAGTGGCCTTGGTTTGTGCAACAATAATATTTAATACTGACCTTACCTTTTTTTTAACGGGCATCAATAATAATGCAGACGAATAGGTCATTTAATTTATATTCTCATTATGGTTAAACTAATAATAAAATACTATTAACATTGACGTATACAATAAGTATGATAGAACGAATGCACTTAATTATTACAATTTACAACGTTATTTACTACTTGCATATATTTTTCGGTTCTAAAATAAATAGCCAACTAATACTTACATATCTTGACATTATTTTTAACATTCTACGTGACAAATTATTGTATTGTTTGAATGCGACGTTCATTGAACCAGAAAATAAACATCTACCAAACTGTCACATCATATTATTATTGAAAATATATACGTATATAACATATATGTTTACGTTTTTATATAGAAATCAATTCTACTCCGGATATTTACTGTTTTATCACGTCAATTTTAATATACCTATTATTTATTTATATGTAAATCCTTCATAATGCAACTGGACATTTTATTGGTCAAGCGTCAACCTGTTTGTTTTCTTCTTAATACAACAACAATAAAACCAAATCAATTTGTATCTATTGACACACATGTCTTAAGCTTTTATGAGCGATCTTTATGTTTATCAAAAATCAAAGAAAGTTTCTTCACCTTTTCACAGATTATAAATGTTCTAATAGCTAATTAACTTTTATTATAAATAGGCTTGATATGATAATTTTTATGTAAATTAAACACAATAAATCATTAAAATGTAATTGTTCAGATTGACATTAAATTGCCATAAGCAGCTTCAAAGTTGTTTTACATAAAATGTTAATTAGCTAATTCGATTTCACATAATATTCGTTAATTTCAGATGGAATTCCGTCTTAAAACTATAAATACTAACTTTCTATACCATATTTCTTCGCCAATTAATTATGCAATATTGAAATTCAATTTTAAAATAATTTTTATATGTATAAATTGAACATGCTTTGAACAAAAAAGAATCAGTATCATTTGTATTTGAAATAAAAACCTAAATACATAATATTAATAGATCTATTTGTCTTGATTGTGGGTTATCACAAATAAAAGACACAATACAAAGTTCACTTTAAGAATGTTGAACTTTTCGTTATTATCTGCGTGTTGTATGCACTGTGTATGTAATTGTCTCTTGGTTGGACTCATGTAAAACTGACATTACAATTACAAGATACAATGTAATTGAATTAAAGCGAATATATGCATAATACCACTGACACATGATATGTTGGAACAATTTAAGCTTCCAAATGGGTTTAATTCTCCATTTAGGTAAGTAAACGCAAAGTAATTTGAATTAACTACTAATTAATTATGTTGTTACTTTAGACAAGTGTACAATGAATGAAGAAAAACCATTGATAATAGAACGAAGGACACGAATTGACTATAATGCATGATAATGAGGATGAGTCTTTTTGAATGAATTGCTTCTAACCTAAGACAAGTTGAAAAATGTTAAGCTTTTGGTCCGTAAAAAAATTGCACAATTATTTGTTGGAAATAATTTCAAAATGGGACAATCGTATATACAAATAACTAAATATTAAAGAATTCTGTTTAGAAAAATATTTACTAATATGTAAGTTGTCAATAATAAATCGAGTTTAGACTAAGACTTTTCTGAATCTTGTAATTTTATGATTGGATCACAGTCTGATGTTGCACTGCAACTTATCAGAAGGTGAATAAGCCAACCCTAATAAAACAAACATAGTTATTTGTACATGTCACTATTTATGTGTAATCAATAACATCCCATCAATAAGTTAAAGATTTTCACGATTCAAAATAACAGAGGAAAAGTACACTTTTGAAAATTTCAATCTATTTTAATTTTAAGAATAAATAATATTTGCTTATTCCAATCATATTTGACACAAAAGTGTCTCGGAATAAATCGTCAACTGTATTTTTAACTCAATTTATTAAGTATTTCAATATGTGCCCCATTTTCAATTGAAACAAACACATTTATAGTGTGATCTTTACGGCAAAATGGAAAACAGTTAGAATTGTGAAAACGGGATTACATAAAACTCGACAAGGGCAGAAATTTTAAACTTCTGATGATTTATACTAACATCTTTTTACTTTCTCTAACAAATTTAAAAGCTATCCATACACTTCCTCAGTTTTTCCTCTGAAGATTTATATTTCAGTGCGGTTTTCATCAATTTGCATAGACTCAAAATATTCTGCAATTTTTCTCCAGTGTTCGACTTTCATTTAAAACATACATGAAAATACATAAAAAACCTTTGCCATGTAGGCAAGTAACCAAAATAGACTTTCACAAAAGTATTATGAATTTTAATATGTGAAAAAAATAACCTCGAGCAATAATCTTGTTTATATATTTAGTTGTAACGTAAATTTTGTATAAGAAGAAATAGCAGAGAGAATAAATAAATTTATAATAACGTAATTATTAATTCCTGTACAGTCATCATGCCTAAGCGTATCAATAACAATCTTTAAAATCTATTAAACACTTCAATAGAATAAATAGAAAAATCACTGTTACATTTTTGACACCGCCCCATAGAAAGTCAATTACAAAGCTTATTTTGCTCGTACGCACATTATGATTGACTTTCTTTTCACAAATCGATTCTCGAATAAAATTAATGAATACAGAAAATTTATTATTCATAATAAATAACACGAACGTCGATTATTTCTCATACAATGTTAATAACGACCTTCACAAAAGAATCATAATAACATTTAATGTTATTGGTCTACTAAATTTATAATTAATTATGATTATTATATAAACTTTCAGGCGCCAATTATTCAACACAACTTCCTATAATGGCAACAAGTGATTTTTTGCTCTCTCTATATGCGTGAAATTATTTTCAGTGACTTTACACATGCGATTTTTTATCACTCCTCCATCATTAGCAACCGAAAAGCATCTCTAATATACAAGAAAAACCATTACACGCTCTACAAATCATTATGTAACCCCTCTTACAAATATAAACTTGCTTCCGTCTAACTTGCAAAATTGTTTACAAATTTAGTTTGGCGTAGTGTGAAGTCAAGGTCGACACTTGATTCATTTTAGATTTTTTTTTTGGCAGAGCAAAAAAGAATATTCTATTAATATCAACAAACAAAGTTGAAATTACTTTAACTTCCGGCATATTATTTAAAAAATAACAACAAATTCCAATATCGCATTCACTGAGGTCACAAGAGGTCTCCAAATCCGAATTCCTATATGTAATCGAGGAGGAAAAACTTTCGATTTGTATTACTTATCGTTAGATTGCAAGATAAGTATAAAAGGAAAAATTAAAAACGAATAAAGTGAAAAATGCACACCTACCTCAATGTAACGATAGAAAAGAAATCAAAATGCTGCCAATTAGACTTTTCCTCACACTTAATTTTGTAACATTTGACATATATTTTTTGATAAGATGAACAAGACGTATTTACAAATCACTCATAAAACGCGTGTCAAATGCGTGCTGCAATGGTTCTAATTAGAATTCAGTAATCGATTGTTAAATGATTAACAAAACTGGATTCCCAATTGATTTTCTCTAATAGCCCAACAAAATGATTTATTTGGATTCCAGTCTGAAAAATCATCGAACATCGATAGAGAAACAGTAAAATTTCCAAAAACGAAAATGTGTTTATAATAAGTCCATGATTTTGACCTAATAGTGTCGTAAGGTTAGACGTCCATTTCAATATTATTTATCGTAGTACCTAATGCTCGTATTACATACAAGGACACTTGTTCTCATTATCAGTCTATATCTTAAGTGTTTGTTACATTATTAATTCGAGTTCTTACTACTAAATATTTTTTTAATATTGCTTATTAATTAAGAATCAATAGACGTATAATTTTATCTACAATCTGATTAGTATTGTAGACACAGAGTCGGTTAGATTGTAATGAGACGTGAAAGCAGTATAAAATTTACACACAAAAATGTAAGCGAACGATTACATTTCTCAAATAGACAACAAACTAAATATTGTATATAAGAATATTCGCGGTATTAGATAATAGAATATTTGCATTTACGTAAGAACTTAGCATTTTGAAGAAAACATATGAGAATGGCTGCTTCAATATTATTTAATGTTTTTATTTTTCGTGCATGTTGAATAAGTAGAATACCTAATATTATAACTACATACGCTCAATACGTAAAATTAATGCAAATTAATAAGCAAATTTAACGAAAATCAAGAAATACAGAGGCAAAATTAGCGTAAATCAGTGATACAAGTGCATCCTAGAGGAACAACAGCTAAAAGATCGCTTAAATATTTAGCAATCTTTTATTTTAATTTATAATTTAGAAATTTACATTTGTTTATAGACCAAAATAAACTTTTACATTAAACATGTTCTTATAATGCAGTAAAAAATAACCGGTTCACATCTTTAATTATCGACATTTTTACCAACCAAGTTTTATATGAACTCTCTCTTAGTTTTACATATCCATGCACAAAATTTGTTCCAGTTAATTATAAGCAATTTCTTTTTGAAATGAATTCTTCTCACTTAAGAGGTCCAATTCCACACAGACCGACAAAATGAAAATTGATGCAATATTTTTCCAAAACGGTCCTTTTGGAGACGCAGTTCCCGATGAAGATAATGATATTATTTAAAAAAAATGATAATTTTTCCTCGAACAAAAGTGCAAACAGTTTTTCTACGCTTGATAAAGAATAATTAACCACATTCGGTAATGCTTCATTTTCGGTGCTACTTGAAAGATCGACAGAAAGCAATCACTCTTCTTCACAAAAAATTTGCTTTCGGTCTAACTTCAATCAAAACTGGACCAAACGAGGGCCAATTTGCGGCCTAATTAAAATTCATTACATTTTATTCAAGTAAACAACTCGTTAGCAATCATATTTGTGTATAATTGAAGCAATTGATTTACAGTTTTCCATTTAATATTGACTGTACGGATAATATTGGCTTGCAACATAAACTTTTCTCTCGAGAAAGATGCGCTCTTTACCGCCTCGGTATGTAATCTACAAATTTGCTAATCTTCAAATACTCTTTTGGCATAGAATGAAAAATTCAATAGTTAATCTTAAGGGTTTAATGAACTTTAAGAAAAGTCTCGAGAAAAGTAATTGACACATACATAATTCCTATTGATTTTAATTTGTGTTGCACGATTAAAGATGATTGGCAGGATTTATAGTTTTTTTCTAAAATTAGCTATATAACGGATTACTTTAAAACTTCTAAAAGCTTCTAAAAATGATGATTCATCTGGCAAAATGCGTCAGTGGGCAAGGTTATTTCTAATTAATATCAATTTATTATACAGTAAAATGCATCCAGAAACAATTTCAATAACCCATCAATAAATTAAATAGTTTTCCTTTTTCAATTTGTCACTTACCAGGATCTTCAGTCTTTTTGTTTTCACTATTTTCATTGGACTCTGAAACATGAAATTAAAAATATTAAAATTTTTATAAATTCGACATAATATTTGAAATATTTTAAAGACGTTTCCCTAATGTTTACATTTTTATTACGTTTACTACATCACATTCAACCTTGTAAAAACACGATAAAAAATATATAGAACGCAATTTAGTAAATAAGTTTAAAAAATTTCAATTTCAAAATGCATATGGACTAGGGTACTCGAATTAAAGGAAAACAAATCTTAATTTCTCCAATTTCAGATGGCTCTCCAAAGGCAATAATGAAACTGTTGTGAAAATAACAGATTCTAATTTCCACAAAATCACTTTAATATTGTCAAAGAGTGTAATCTTATACATTAAAGAAGACTTATTTGTGAGCATTTTATTGAACTCCGTATTTTTCAATTTGTTCTAACGATAAAATACAATTGTTGATTAATTTTCCTCAATAAATCGAGAACGGTTCATTATTATTAAATGCAAAAGCAGCTCTTTTAATGAGAATTACTTACTCATTGGATTTATTCAAAAACCAAACCTTGTCTAATTTTTTCAATTCAACAATTAACAATAATTCTTGATTTGCTTTGATTGATTAACATGTTGAAAAAACTGTTTAACTAGTGGACGGCACGTTTCCAAAACGTGCAAACGAAAAATTGTTTAATTTTTTCATAAACATATCCATGTGATAAACACAGACAGGGGGTACAACATTTACATAACCTGTGACATAAAATATTCTACAAACCAACAAATGTTGTCTCTATATAAATTTGATAAAGTTTTACCATATCTCATAATCGTTAAATATAATTTTTTAGCGTACAGATGCACGTATCTATAATGTCTTTATAATAGACAAAGTACTTATTTATCCACAAACATTACATTAGTGATATTTTTTTTAAATCAAACCTATTGACACTTAATTGTGTGCTTTAATAGAGAGTTTTATAATAAGCAAAGCAAATAGTAACCTTGAATAATTAAATTGTTTTATTAATTAGTAACCGAACAACATTGTTATAGGAACTGTTACAAAAAAAAATTGTAGCAAAGCCAAAGGATGGCAAGATCGTTTTTGTATGCCAGAAATTAAAGCTCTTACAGTCCCATCATCATTTACACGTGTGGATTTATTAAAAATAAAAATAGATAGCAGGATGACTGATAATAAATATAAATAAATTCAAACGTTAAATTCATAATTTGATATTAAAATAAATATACCACATACGCACATATTACAAATACGAGTATATGTTATTTTTCCAAACTTTTTCTCTGATGGTATAATTTTCCCCTTGAATTGGATATTTAAGAGCTTCAATTTGTATACCCATAGCAACAACCTACACTTTTCAACTGGCACTAATGACGTCAAAGTGTATCCAAACAAACATCGAGTCGATGTCCTGAAAAACATCCCCCTTCAAATTATTTACACATACAATAATAAGTAATTAATGTCCATTTTCACATTTATTGTATTGCTTCCTTTTATAAAACCCATTCCTCCTCAAGAGAATCATTTGGGTTTTTCTCAAAAAAAATCTGTTTTCTGGCATTTGTATGCAACTTAAATCCCATTTGAAATAACTAACATAATAAATAAATGATAAAAAAGGTGAACGACCGGGTTTCTTTTTCGTAAGTCATGGACTCCAAGATAATTATTCTGTTTTGGTTTTCAATGCGATGTACAACCCTCAGTACATCATCAAAACAGGTAATTGTGTGATAATAACCGAAAATTGTAACAGTTTAACGTTATTAATTAGGTGTAACAACTTAAAGAGCAAAACACGCGCCACTAATTTTCAAACACAAACAAATTGTTGAAGAATTGAGGTTGTTTTCTTATAAGAATAATAAACATTCTGTTATTTATTTATGAACAATTATTTTTATTGTGTTTAATAAATTAAATGGCGCTTTCAATTGACGAATTATAATTGAGTAGAACGAAAAATTATGGACTTGTGGTTACACAAAATGAACAGTTAAATTTATTGATTTTGAAATCGACATTTAACCAAAACCAAATAAGCACCTGCATATAAAATGGAATGATTAATAAATAAGACAAACAACACAAATAGGTCCAAAGTTTTCATTTTAAATGATTCTGGTTAAATTATTCATTGTATATGCAAAACTAACTGGAATTAATTAAAAAAAGTTTTGTGTGGGTTAGAAACATGGATATGTGGGAATCCGTGTGCTATTTTCTAATAATTGGTCCACATTGATTCAAAGTTAGACAAACTTTAGACTTTTCTAAAAATGAGTCTTTGCTTTTTTGAATTCTGATGTTTATATTCGTGGCACTTTGCCATTCGGCATGTCACTTTCAACAATCAGCATGTGCAGCTCTAATAACAATAAATGTAAAAAATGTTTATTTTCTTTTTAGAACCGGTTTTAAGCAGCAATTTGGATAAAAACAGGTCAGTTATTCAACAACAAAATTAAATATGAATTTTTTAAGTATATGATACCATGCATGCGACTTCAATAATTTTCTATTTATATGTACGAGTATATTCCGGTTCTCATAATTTCTTATTGACGCAAATTTTTTACCTGTGCATGGTTACAATAATAACAAATAAATCACCACTTTCAATCAAATGATAATCATAAAAATATAATAATAATACAAAAAATAATACATAATACATGGCTAATCTCAAAGTATCAAAGAGCACGTTGTCATGACGTCAAAAACAAAAAGATGAAATTCTAACCTTACTATACTATACTAACAAATAATCGCATTAGTTCGTAATAAGGTATTATAAAATTATTATGTACCTAATTAATTTTGTAATACTTATGGGTGTTGAATTAATTTATTTTATAATTAAAAAATAACTTAGTAGGAAACTGTTGCATTTGTAGTTCGAATATTTTTTCTATTACAATGGCAAGGTCGTACGATAAAAAATTGGTTCTTTTTAATTGAATAAGTAGTCAGAAAATATTACATTACAATTACATTCATGTAATAAATAATATTAAAAAAGCAATAGTATTCTTAATAGATCTTAATCTTACCGGTGTTTGAATTTTTTGATGAGGTCTTTTGTTGTTTTTGTACTTTTTTGCCTTTTGCCGTGGCTTTACCAGCACGTTTTGAACCCATTATTACACAATAATTAAAAAAATGTTTAACAAATTGTTGTTATAAAATTCAACAATATAAATTACACAAATCCGCCATTACTGTCGATAAAACACAGCTGATTTTTTTGTTTGTTGTTATAGTTCCACAAGTTGCTAACAGATGCTTCAAATGCATTATAAAATTGGGGCCTACGAGGATTAACCACTGACGCTCAGTTGCATAAATAAGTGTGAATTCCAGTAAATTATTTTTTAATAATAACAAAATCATAAGCACAATAAAATATTGACCAATTTTCAATTTCTCGAAAAGTATATGCAACAGACAATTGGCAGACACCGGTGTCTGTTTTAGGATCTGTCCAAAACTGGTAAACAGGTTTGATTTCTATTATTTTTTCACCGTAATGTCTCTTCTGGCTTGTCTTCAGGTGTTGCTGTAAGTGGACATGTTTGCCCTTGTCGTGTTATCAATTTATCACGAGTGACTGCTTTTGTGTCTGCAATAACCCACTGATGACCCACTGGGCTAAAGCAGACATGATTATTTTTTATAAATCATATAAAATTAAAGCTTGTTTTAATTTTATCTTATAAACTGTATATTACATCTAGAAATACTGTACATAAAACACGTTAAAACTTGTCTGCTAGAATGAATGTGTCCGCTAAAAGTGTCTGTTTTGGCCCAGTACTACAAAATTTTATTAAAATAGGAGATAGTGTATAAAAAACTGTATTAAATAAAATATTTAAAAATCAAAAAACAAATTTACAGACGCTCAATATGAATATCTTTATATTTACAAGACTAAAGTACGAACAACTATGCAATAAATGTAATTTGTATTGTGTATATGAATAATCTCTTGAATAAATAAATTAAATGTTACATTATAGAAAAATTAGAGGAGATAATTTAAAGGGGACAATTTGCTGGTGTAATTCCAGACAATCCTGGATTATTATTATTATGATTCGGTGGTGGTATAGAGAAAATAATTGCACGTACTAATCCATCTCTGATCGAGTCACATTGACCATGACTAAATGTAAAAACAACTCCATTGCAAGTTGATCGACTTGGATACGAACCAAGCAAATAGCATCCAATCTTGTTCAAAACAACACCAACTTTGTAAATCTAAAATCAATATCAAATTATCAACAACACCCTACTAAAAAAAATACCCAAATCCTACTTTATTCCTTTGAATGTAAACCGGTCTATTAAACGAGATTTCAATCAACGATCGATAATTCACACGACTTGTAAAATGTGTATACGTTAATCGACTTCCATCACCATCCAACAGATGAGCATAAAGTAATTCTGGGTAAGAATACGGCTGTGGGCGTTCCTCTTGCATCGGAATCTGAGCAGGAACCTACGAAACATATTTAACACCAATAAAATCCATCAATCTTTGTCTATTCACTCACTTGTATTCCATAAACACAAACATTCTTGTCGCAAGTGAACGTAACAGCACAATCCAACACACTGTTATTCATACATTCAGTTATATGAAGCAATTGTCGAACACAATACAATTTCTTTGATGCATCTGATCCACCCTCGCCTGCATTCGAACAAAATTTTATCATTGATGTCCTCGAAGTGTCCATTGCTGAAGCACCAGCCTGAAAAATTAATCACACAATTAAATAAAGAACAACTAATACACATGAACAGAAAGAAAATTCTCGTTTCCAATTATTTACGTTCACGTTTATTCAACATTCATTTTTATCACAATTTATTCACAATTCATCATCATCTTGAAAGTTCGTCATTTGTATCCAATCAGTAACTTTATCTAACGGTCCCACTTCCGGCAACTTTTCCGATTCTTTTCCAATCACTAAAGATTCACCCTCCTCTTCAATTTCCTCATCATTCCACACATCCAAAAACTGTTTGGCAAACTGACCAGCATTACAAGTCGCATATTTTTTCTCAAACCTCTTCAAAAACTTCTGTGTGCTATTTTTCTTTCGATTATCCAACACATTATTTGTCTCTTCATCTTTTATCGACTGAAACCAGCATCGACTCATATTCACCGTATTTGTCACAGTTAAAGTACTTGGTGTACGATGCGAATCTTGCAACCAATTATAAAACTTTCTTATATTCTTATGCGGTTTTAATTCTAGTGTATCAACTTTCTGTTTAAAAATCTCACCCAAACTATTTGTAAAATACAAAATCGGTTCACATTTATTTAACACAAGCTTAACACCAGCTGTGGCATAATTAAATTTCTCTTCCAAATTGGGAAACAATGTTAAATCCTTTTGTAATTTGCATGTCTTTAAAGTTGATTGCAAACTGGGCAATTTATATGGAATCGAACAAATTGTTCGACCAGTAAACAACACTTTTTCTTCTTCATCCTGTCCAGCGAGTACCAAGTACTCATCGGTATCATTTTCCACATAATCCATGTAACAAGGGGCCGATTTAAGTGTATGTGGAAAATAAGTGAACTCTTCTAAACTCCTTAAATCCGTTTTAAGGACATAATGTCTTGTTGCTAATAAAAGGTTCGATTTATTCACAACGAAATTACACAAAGTATTGCAATTTTGCAATTCGGGCATTGCAACTTTAATCATATCCATACATCGACTATCAATTAATTTCACATATCTTCTATCCATATGCAATATTGTATTCTCATCAATAAAATGTAAACGTGCAAATGAATCAGTTCCAAATGTGTCTTTTATATTGTAAACTCGGAGCGGTTCTTGCTCGTTAATATCGTATACTTTCAATTTCATTCCTGCATCAATTACACCAAAATGATTCAAATTATATTCATTAAATTGTGCATCAAGTATGGGAAATTTTGCCTTATCGTTGAATATTTCAACAAATTCTGTTTCATTATTAAATACAATCAATTTTGCAGTGTTATGTTCACGTAATGTTAAATAAACACCACTCTTTTTTTTCTTAGTACTTTTTAAAGAGAAAATAGGTGTTTTAGACACGTATGGTGTCCTTAAAATCACATTCGGATTATGAATGTTTGTTAATATTAATCGATTCTTTGCATTTGGTCTTATTAAATAATCTGTCCCTTCTAATGTGATGTGATCTAAAAATCCATTGGTATAATAAGTATTATAATCGCAATTAAAATATTTGTCGGGATCTTTTATTAAATAATATTTAAACATTCCTTGTTGCAATGTTGCGTACGTTGTGTGGTCAACAGTTTCAATTTCAATATCGTTCGTCATACGTTTATATTCAGCAATTTTCTTTGCTTCAAATGCCTTAAATTCCCTTTTATCCTCCACCAGTTTCTTCACAATGCACTTATTTTTCTTCTTGAATTGTTGATGAATTGGAATGGCATAGTCTGACTGTATCACTGATGTACTTCGATCTCTCCCTTTGTCGAATAAATAATTTTCACTTGAATTTATTGCTAAACTGTGTGGCAACAAACTCCACAAACGATTTAAGTACTTTTGCTCGAAAAACATTTTCACGACTCGTTTCAGAAATTGAGGTTATGATTTGAAGAACACTGTCCCACTGGTGGTAGAAATTTACACTAGCTGACTGAGGTTCCTTCTTTCTTCTTTGTATGTACAATTAAATTTTTTCGGTAAATTTGGTTTTAACCCTTTAAAAGTGGATTTGGAGCTAAATATTTTTTCTTTTCCCGAAAGGAATTTGAATTTGTAGTTAATTTAAATTCGATTGTTTCCTTCGAGACCCTTGGTTAAAAAATCTCTCACCAGGACCGCGCCACTGTAGCATACAGTTGCAGGGAGGGAAATTTAAAATGAAACATTTTTATATCTTACCGAACTGAAACTATCTGACATTGTTTTCTTTCGTCGTGGTACTGTAGACGGGGAGAATCCGTCCGGCATTGGAACAGCTGCACTTGGTGAGCAAATATTCATCAAAATGGCAAACTTCTCAGACTGTGACAATAGATTTGAATTAGCTGGCACTTCAGCGAATTCCTGCGGCGACAACGTTAAGAAACGTATCTTCATGATAGCGTCCCGTATTGTAGGATGATTGTTGTTACTGTTACTGTTACTGCCCTCCGATGATGGATTACCTAGAATGAGTCTGAATATTAAACCACACAAGAATACTAGCACTTAATTATTCTAGACACAATTTGAAGCGTGTTAGAAACCAGTTAATAAAACAAGCACAATTACCTATACCATCTAGTTTAGGTACTTTCACACCTGAACTTTGATTATGTTTCGCAGCGTAGCGCGTTATAGCGCTAAATAATTCCAATTCGGAGGTGATGTTCAATTCTTCCTGGTCAAATACTGTTAAGATCGTACTTAATTCCACATCGTCGAAACTGCTCTCTGACAAAACTTCTTGGGTTTGGTTGCAAATTATCTAAGCAAGTGGAATATGAGAAATTTATATGTAAAAATTGTCACTGTTTTAGCTACCCTAATGCACTTTTCCATCAATTGTGGCTCCTCAAACAATTTGGCAAACTCGTACGCTCTACATGCGTTCTTCGGATACAAATCAGACCACAAATGTTTGGTACATTCCTCCACTAAATGTGGTAACATGTACTTCTTGGCCCCATAGCACAATTCGCATGCTTGATCGAAGGAAGTTAAATTGATTTTGTCCGTGTAAATGTACCTGAATTAAGTACGACATTAATAAACAATCGAATGGAATGAAAAGCATATTTACTCAAGAAGAGCCTTAAAAGCATCGGGTTGAACATCCAGAATGGCAATAGGATCTTTTTCGGGCATTCCACCGAAGAACATAGCTTCAAATACAGGACTGGACATTGCCAAAAACAATTTGTGGCCTTCTAAAACCTGCTGATTTGGTTCGGTTCCAACAATAAATCGACAATCACTCCACATTCCGGTCTCTAGTAAATATTGTCCTCGTTCTGTGACAAATCGACGAGTTGTTTGCCAATCGCAAGGAGGCGGTGGAGCACTCATTGTGACTACTGTGAGTCTGAGTCTACAAAATAAATTTTTTATTAAAAACAGAGTTGAACACCATTTTGAATAGTGAAAAGATGTGATTGAATATACGTGAACTGTTACTTACCCTAATGTGGAAGAGATTTGTTGGCAATATTACAAGTTGTTAATTGTAGAAGAACTTACAACAGACGTAGATGTTATTGTTTATGTTTTAATTAATCGAGCAAACAGATAGATAATATTGTTCACATTCGACAACGAGAATGGTAGATGTGGGGGATTATTGTATTGCGTATTCGTATGTTGGTATTTTTGTATTTTTTGACACGTTTGCTGCACTGGCCATCTAGGAAGCAATAATCGACTCAACTCTAAATATTTTAAATATAATATATATTTTTAATAAGAAAATATTTGACAAAAATATGTACAGATTTATATTGAATAAAATAAAACGCTTTTTTTAAATAAAATTATTTATATTCTTCAATAGTAACAGTAATTGCATAATGAACTTTCAGATACTCTTCACAGATGCCGCCACTACAAAAACTTTTAAAAGTTTAAAACTTTCCTAAATTATATTCGACAACCAATCTTCTTTTATGATATCAGCCGCTTTTCCACCTACCATCATTGCAGGCACATTCGTATGTGCTGTTAATGGAATTGGAATTACACTAGTATCTGCTACTCGTAAATTCTTCACACCATAAACTCGTAATCTGCTGTCAACAACCGCTTCTCTATCATTTATTGGCCCCATTTTACAAGTAGCCACTTGATGATGTAATGTAGGTGTAACATGTCTTAAAGCACACTCCCAATACTCATCAGAATCAAAAACAAACCTCTCACAACCTGGAATCTTCGTACTAACAATTTGCGCTCCATATCTTTGTAAAGCGGGCATTGAAGCGATTCGTTGTATTTCTCTAATTGCTCTTATAAATGTCTCGATATCTTCCCTTCTTCTAAAATAGCCTCCCCAAAACTTGGGCCAATGATACGGATTTTTCGATTTCAACTTTAAATGACCATACGACTTTGGATGCACCAACATTGGCAACACTTGCCACACATACTTGTCCTCCAACGGTCTCCAAACAGTATTATAAACCTCATCCGTAATATGGAAAGTTTTTCTATAAAATTCCCCTTTATCCGTATGCATACTGCCAGCCACAAAGATCAGTTCAATGTCAGGATACGGTTTGGAAGTTAAGTTTGTCCTTGCTGTCTGAATATACGTGAGCGCTTCCACTCCTCCCAAAGAAGACAAAGGCGAATATCCGTCTTGAATGTACCTAAGTATTTGTTCGGCTTGGTACAAATCACTCTGATTATATACAATGCTTTGATTCACAGTGAACATCAGCCCCATGAAAGTAATATGGTCGTATAATTTCATTCCAACTGGTAGATTTTGAATCAATGGAATCCCTAAATCTGCCAGATGCTCTTTTGGTCCAATTCCACTCAGCATCAGTAATTGAGGCGAGCTTAAGGCCCCAGCAGACAACACCACCTCCTTTGACGCGAATGCATTCATATATTTTCGATTCTTCACATACTTCACACCATATGCGACTTTTGTTTGGCCATCCACTAAAACTTGAACTACCCTTGCATTCGTTAAAATCTTCAGATTTGGTCTCTCCAAAATCGGCCGCAGGAAAGCCTTTTCGGCACTCCATCGTCGTCCTGTACGTGTGGTCGCCTGTACATAAGACACCTAGAAAAAATCAAAACTTACAACCAAACTAAGAGAACAAATTCACTTTTTCTACCCCCAATTGGTTCTTGCCATTGTAGTCAACATACGGATGGCCGGCTTGTTGTGCCGCTTGCACAAAAGCGTGCACTGATGAAGTCCTAAAGTCGACATCACCCACCGGCAAAGCTCCCCCACGTGCATGGAACTCCCGATCTTGCACCGTCATCGTGGCATCCTCGATTTCCATAAAGTACTTCAACACTTCCTTGTAAGACCAACCAGGATTGCCCATTTTCGCCCATCGGTTATAGTCGATGGCATTGCCCCGTGTGTGGATCATGTAGTTGATGATGGACGTGCCACCGAGAGCACGTCCTCGGGGCCATGGCATCCGTTGGTCCTGCAATGCCAAATTGATGTTGTCTTCCTTCTCTGACAAGTAGTTCCAGTTGTAGTTGGTGAATTGGAAAAGGGGCGCCATTGCGGGGACGTCGGTGATCGGTTGCGCCTCTTCGCCCACTTCCAACAGCAGCACCTTCCAGGACGGCACTTCGGAGAGCCGATTTGCGAGGACACAACCGGCCGAACCACTTCCGACAATGATGAAATCAAAATATTCGCCATCGGTTATTGGAGGATCTTCTACAATTCAAATGTATTTTGTTAATAAATGATTTTTATAAATGTTTAAAGTGGATTACCGTATAAAAAGACTTTATATTTTTCAAATGTGTGAAGGAAACGAGTTTGTCTCGACACATTGTCGAATTTCTCTTGAACTTGTTGCAGAATCGCATCGACGTTAACGTCGTAAGCGCGAACGCTTAGAAGGAAATTGAAAAATATTAAAATTGGTATGGACCGCTGAAAGATTAGATATAAGAGGAATTGTTTTTTGAATTAGGAATGTATAAATACCTTCATCTTGGGAACCACTTAAAACTGCAACTGTGCGAAAAATTCTTCACTGAGTGGGTTAACACAGAAATTTGCCATCAATACATAACGGTTCTATAAACTTGTTTCATGAGTTCAACTGGATAATTATTGTTAAATAACACTGTACTGGTGGTTCATATACAAAATAACTCTTTAATTACCTTGTGAAATACGTAGTTTAATGACCGATACAAGAATTATTCAATGTAAACAAAGCAAATGTGCGTATAGAGCAGCAAACTATCGTGTTAATAATCGCAGGACCAAAATTCAACTAAACACAGCGGAAATCCATATATGATAACACTTATTCTTTACAAGTGGTTCTTCAGAAGGTTAATGAGTTAATAAAGATAAATATTATTAAATCTAGTCATGGAAATATACATATCTATAATAAAAGAACAAAGGGGTAACAATATGGAAATGAATTATAGGTAAATAAATACTCGTACCTTAACAAAGGAAAAGAATTTTTAAGCGGATTCTTATGTGCACGCAGTTTCTTTTACCAAACTTCCTACTTTTATAAAAATCCATATTTCATGTCGAAGGTTTTCAAAATATTTAACACTTTTTTTCTTAATTTATTATAATGTATTCAAATTCAAAATTTATAAATATTTCACGCAGAGAAAACTATAACTACTTAAAAGTGCTACACAGACTTATAAATAGATGCCTCTACTAAAATTTTTCATAATTAAAAATGCAGCCAGTCTTTTTTAATTAAATCTGCAGCTTTAAAGCCTACCATCATAGCAGGAATATTCGTATGAGCAGTTAAAGGAATTGGAATTATGCTAGTGTCTGCCACACGTAGATTTTTTATTCCATAAACTTTCAATTCCGGATCTACTACTGCTTCTCTATCATTATGGGGCCCCATTTTACATGTAGCCACTTGGTGGTGTAATGTTGGCGTAATGTGTCTTAGAGCACACTCCCAATACGCATCCGAATTGAATACAAATCGTTCACAACCCGGAATTTTGGTCGTCACCAATCTGGAATTGTATTTTTGTAATGCAGGCATCGAGTTTATGCGTTGAATCTCCCGAATTGCCGCAATAAATGTATCAATATCCACTCTTTCAGTTAAATAATTGCCATAAAATTTCGGAAAGTGATACGGGTTTTTCGATTTCAGTCTCAAATAGCCAACAGACCTCGGATGGACCAACATCGGCAACACTTGCCAAACGAATTTATTCTCTAAAGGTTTCCAGACGGTATTGTAGACTTTGTCTGTGATTCGGAACGTTTTCCTGTAATTCTGCCCTTTGTCGGAATTTAAACTGCCAGCAACATAAATTAATTCCATGTCAGGCAACGATTTCGGCAATCTGGTCACATTCGTTTGGAAATAAGTTAAAGCCTCCACACCACCTAAACTACTAATCTCAGACTGTCCATCTATGAGATACGATAGAATACTTGAAAAATTTCTTAGAATCGCCATCTGATCGAACACGATATTCTGATCAACAGTGAACATTTGCCCGAAGAATGTAATGTGATCGTACAACTTTTCCCCAACCGGCAGATTTTGAATGACAGGAATTCCGATTTGTTGTAAATGTTTTACGGGCCCAATTCCACTGAGCATCAATAATTGTGGTGAACTAAGCGCTCCGGCACTTACAATCACCTCTTTTCTTGTAAACGCTGTGAAATATTGTCGATTTTTCACATATTTCACACCGTATGCAACTTTCGTTCGGGGATCTATCAAAATTTCAACAACCCTTGCTTGTGTTAAAATTTTTAAGTTGGCACGATTTCTTATGGGTCTTAAAAACGCTTTCTCTGCACTCCATCGTCTGCCTTTGTATGTGTTTGCTTGCACATAAGACACCTAAAAAATACAATTCAGTCAAAGATTTTCTTACATTTCATTCCCATCTACCCCAAGTTGAGATTTTCCGTTGTAATCGACATACGGATGGCCGGCTTGTTGTGCCGCTTGCACAAAAGCGTCCACTGATTTCGTTCTGTACCACACATCCGATGATGGCACTGATCCATTGTACCCCCGATAACCAATATCGTGATTTTTAACATAAGTCTTCTCTAATTCGATGAAATATTTTAGGATATCGCGGTAGGACCAGCCAGGATTGCCTAATTGCGCCCATCGATCGTAATCTAAAGCATTTCCACGTGTGTGTATCATGTAATTTATAATTGTGGAACCACCTAAAGCGCGTCCTCTTGGCCAGGGCATCTTTTCATCCACCATTCCTAGCAAAAAGTTCCTTTAAGGCTAGGATCCGACACAGAAATACTCATCGAATCCGTGCGAATGAGACATTCTGAGTGAAAAGCTCGGTTTTTGAAAAAAATACTAAAATTTTAATTGTTTTCATATTTTGACCGATTTTAAGGGTTCAAAATCCGTATGCTATATACTTTTCTTAATTGTTGAAACTATAATTTTTCCAAAATCGTGAGCTTTTTAAAACGTTTTACCGGATGGGAATGTTTTTCTTCTAAACCCTTTACCTAAATTGATTCCTTTCTCCTTTTCCGACAAATAATTCCAATTATAATTCGTAAACTGGAAAATTGGTGCTAATGGTGGCACATCCGTTAACGCATTAGCCTCTTCACCCACTTCCAACAACAGAACCCTCCATTGTGCCACCGCTGAAAGACGATTCGCTAAAACGCATCCCGCACTTCCACTGCCCACAATTATAAAATCGTACGTTTCATTGTTTTGTGTACCGGAATCCCCTTAAATCATCATTAATTCCACATTAAGATACGAATATCGAAAAAACATTCGATTTCTTTGAAAATTCAGAGATTTTGGAGCAATTCCAACTTACCGTACAAGAATCCAAATCTATCACCAAATTCAGATCGTGATAATATAAATGGAGCTTGTCTCATAGCTCGGTCAATATTGTCCTGAAATTCATCAAATATCTCGTTCACATTTTGTAAATTCACATATGTTAAAAGCATAGCAAATTGCAACAAAAAGTGCTAAAAAACAAGTCTCAATTAATGAAAAGTGAATTATTTTTTTTGCAAAAACACAATACCCATCTCATTGTTGACAGGTGTATTTAATCAGAACACTTGCACTACACTAACAGAAAACTAGTCTTGCTAGATCGGTTTCTTCATTATTAAATACTCCTCTGATATAGGTTCTTCAACTCTAATGTTATTAAACCTTTTAGTTATAATCAAGTTTTGTGGTTTTTAATACCTAATGCTTGGAATAGTACAACTTTAAAGTGTCTGAATTAATGGCCACTCGCAAGTCGATCATTAAAACCAACTTTTTTGTGGAATTCTTGTTGGTATAATTAGTGTCTATTAGTTTGGCCAGAAAGTGATGCCTTCCAGTACTGGAAGTGGTCAAGGTTGAAACAGCAAGTACACTCGCAATTGCAGCATAAAATTTTATTTAATTTTCAAAATAAAAACAGTTACAACTAAAAAATAGGGAGAGGAAAAGCACAAAGGACAATAAATGAGATTAAAAAATAGACTCTTACATATTTAACTGTAAATAAAGGAATACTACGTATATAAAAAACGAAATAAAATTGTCATTAAAATTGCCATAAGTACATTTAAGTAAATTATTCTCTAATTATTAAGAGAAAGAAATAAAACACATCAATATAGTAAAACTTGGACAAAATAATAATAATAATTAAAGACTAATTGAATGGTAACTCTAAGTTATATAAAGGCTAGTTCTTTAAAAACAATTCTATAAACTGGCTAATAATGGCATTTATAATAATTAATAGAAACTGTTTTTTTGTGCTTATTCTTAAGTACATTGAAAAGGTTTCTTCCCTTGTTTTAAGTAAAATAATAAAAAGTAAAAAGATAGAAGGCTGTAGTGTGAAAAAACAAATCAAGATACACATGCACACCGGCCTTCTATTGATTTTTAAAGCAGGTACCAATTTTACTTACATACATGTAAAAATCTTCTTCATATATATAATAATATATGATTATATATTAAATATATATATATAGATGAGAAAAATATAATATTATATAATATATATAGGGTAATTTGTCTTTATAATATTGCAAGGTCCCGTTTGCCCGAACCGTATATTATAATAGTAAATATTTCGATATACATTTAATTAGTAAAATATACTAGAAAAATAGCTAATAAGGATATTTAAAACAGAAAAAAAAACCGAATAGCGCATCCAAATTTTGTCAAAGCGGACGGTATTCTACATTTAATTTTCTATTTACAATTATTTAGAAATGAAGAGGGCTAGATAGGTGCATTGGAAAAACACCAAACATTATTATAAAAAAAAACAGTTTTCTCAAGACCAGGTAACTCTCTTTCAGTCCATCCGTTCATTTTATATACTTTTTGTCTCATTTTTCAAGGCAGTTGCTTAATTTATGATATGAAAAATTAAAAAGATATGAATCAATGGCACACTTTTTCTGCCTACAAAGGGGGCGAAATGTCCACAATTCTAATCCAAATGAAATAGATTACAATTGTCTACATTCAACTGGTCCATTTTTGTTTCACTAACATCTAGTAAAAATTCACAAAAAAAAATCAAAACAATCATTAGTAAAATAGGTACAAATATATGCCTTATCAATAGAAATAAAATTAAAATTATACATAAAAAATTATTTAGGTAACATTTTGACAGGTAAAAATTCAATAACATTCTATATATAATATATATAAATCTTCTTAATTTAACAGTGTAAATAAAATAATTTTCTCTTTTCTCTTCACATTATTTTTTATAATCTCTTTTTATGGTATTTGTTAAAAATATTTACAATGCCTTGACTAGGTTTAATATCGCATAAACATTAATCAAATCTCCATTTAAATTTATTATAACATTTTTTTACATTTGGAGTGGTAACATACAAATTGACAAAATTAGTGTAAACACCATTTGACAGAGTATTTATCAGGTTGCTCTTTTATTTGAAAAAGAAACAAAGAAAGCGAAATTATTTGTGCGTTAATAACATTTAAGTACTAGAAACTATATATAGTATGTAAAGTCAGGACTGTATTAAGGATACCTTGATACGGTCCTGTATTCAGATTTATTACGGTGCTTGGACGTAAAACACTGGAATAGTGCTTATTGAAAACACTCAAGGCAACATCAAAATATTAGATATATCAAGTAGCGTGTAGAAATATTCAATTTGAATTTGATTAGTTTCAAAACTCGTCTTTTAAGGAACATTTTTCATTTTTTTTATACAACGTGGAATGTTTTTTTTGAATATTTCCATTTACTACTCACCGAGAAAATGTGTATAGAAAAAACGACGAAAGAAATCACAAAGAATTTTTGCTTTCATTTACATAATATAAATATCACGATTTTTTTTTTAAAAGGGGGAACAACTAAAACGGCAGACTGGCTACAAACATTTTCTCAATTAAAGGTGGAGCTGGCACTAAATCCTCCAATTTCAAATAGAAGATACGCTGCAATCCTTGCACACTTAACGATCTAAGTTCAGGCAATTTGCCTAATAAACGACTGAAGTAGTGAGCTTTCCGTTGTGCTTCTGCATTATATGTTACATGATCACGTAACGATGAGATGATCTTCATCTGAAGCTGTTCGACACGGTGTGGCTCCTTCAAACCGTGACGTTCTGCAATTTTTCAAAGAGAAAAAATCATATTTTACTTAAATTTCTCAAATCCACTCGCAACGATCTTAACCTTTTAATAATTCCATCATTATTACGATGTTATGTTCAAATGTTTATTGGAAATCAAAATCTATAGGTAAGAACAAATGTATACAGGGTGTGACGGCTCGATTAAGCTCAAATGAAATGAAAAATACGTTAAATAATCTATTTCACATTTTATATTTTGGGATTGACTAAAAATTACGTTTTCCTGAAAAACCGATTGTATGAAAAAAAATGCAATATGCAAAAAAGTTTCGTTATTACATTTAATACTTAATGAAATTTTTGAAGTAAGATATTAAAAGTAAATCCCCAATTTATTTCGGCTCTGTTACACCCAGTATACATATGTCGAATCACGTATTCGGTCAATATAATCGTGATCTAATTTCAAATTCTATTAATACTTGAATGAATACTGGAAACACTTTTGGATTTTTTCAATCACTTTTTGTGACAATCGTGTGCTGACAGAATCTTATTAGTTCATTGCATATTTAATGAATATATATGGCCAATTGTGGTGAATGCGCCACGTAAACCCCAACCACACGATGACAAGAGACAAGAGTGTGCGATTAACAATTCATACACAACTAAAAATACCAAGCACACACTTTGATTGACGTCCCCACATAAAAAACCAAACTCCCTTAGTCTAAACATTAAACTCACCAGTAATGAGTGTGAGGGCACACAAGCATGCAAACGCCGATATATCAATCTCCATCAAATGTAATCCAGTACAAAATTCCATAATGGCATGCAGCCAATCACCAAACGATCTTTGGCACTGTTGTATATCCAAAACAACACCATTACAAAACGTCAATTTCGTATCATTCGGATGCGTCCTATATGCTAATCTTAATACAAATAATTCTAATGATGCCGATTGAAAGAGCAATTCCCTATCCTCTGGACAAATGTCATGGAATCCCGGTATCTTGTCAGCAAAATTCTTAATCACATCCACCGACGTTGTTAACAATGTATAAAACTGTTGGATTTTCTCCGCTTCCGATATGACTGGCTCAATAGGACTCGGCTCTAAATATTGCGTATAATCTAAATTAGCGAGATCTGGTGTTGTATCGACATGTGCTCGTACTAAAGCGGTGATCAATGACACTGGCGGACTTGGCGGTGACTCTTGCGGTGATTTCGGCTTCGACGGCAACCGGCCCCGGCGCCCTTTCAACGAATCCGTACGCACCACCTCCTTCACCATACCAACAGCCAAACACTTCTGGAAGCGACAGAATTGGCACCGATTCCTTCGTCTCTTGTCCACCGGACACGCTTTATCCGCCAAACACACATACTTGGAGCCCTTCTGCACCGTCCTCTTAAAGAACCCTTTGCATCCTTCACATGTGCGCACACCATAATGTTGACAAGCGGCCGTATCACCGCATACGGCACACAATTGTGACGGTGATGGTGGTGTGGGGCCCTTACTGATGCCTGTCGGCTCCACTGAACTGCCTCCCGGCGAACTGGCCGCTGAACTGCACGCGGACGGGGCGGTGGCGAGCCGCAAATTCGGACTCTCGCTGCTACTCGTCGATTCGGACCGTTGTAATGGCAGCGAGGCGCGTCTACGTGGCGATAATGTGGTGGTGACATGCAATTCGGACTGATATGGAGGCAACGAGTACGTCTCTTGGCTAATTAGCGCATCAAAACCACTGGAACAAGTCTGCGGCGGTGGATAGTACGGTTGGGTGTATTGCATTTGTTGTTGGTACTCGTAATGCTGTTGGGCCGGATGGTGGTAGGACACATTGAAGCATTCCTCGTCCATTTTGAAGCCACTTGTTGGCGATTGATAACGGATAGAATAAGTCTCTTGGAAGCTGGGCAATGGAGCGGCCGGTGATGATGGTGTGCTGCTGCTCGATTGTAGATGAACGTCCGGAAATGGATCGAGCTCTTCGGGGGCGAGTACGGAACTGGGATCGTCCGAGAACGGGGCATTCAGTAAATCAGCAAAACTACTCGAACCAAACGGTGTCTGGAAAGAGAATAGGAAAAACTTGCCATTAAACTTATTGCACACAATTTAACACTAGACAATTAAATTTAGTTTCAATCACCGATGTGAGAGACAATCTTAATATGGTAACCACGTTATAAAACTAGCTTCTATATATTTAGATTGCACTCTAATTATACGCACAATTGCAATCTAATCTATTGCACGGCCGCAAACTGTGTACATTTGCTTGTATTGTAATCTAATGCGACTAGAAATACGATTTGCTCTAGTTTTTATTGTTGGATTTTATATTATGCTTTGCATTCGTATTATACGGGGGGAAATGATAATTATTGTGCTATTGAAGAGGCGTGGTTTCTATTAGAAAAATGTTCATTGGTTGGTTCGCACTAATCGACAATGTTTCTATACAAGTGCGTCGGTGTTATGGTTTGTTGTTGCCGCGACGGCGACGTCCCGACGTCCAACATGGCTGCACATATACCCATTTTCATAAATTATGCATACCAATTGAATATTGGAGCGCAACCGAACGCCGATAGCGTGATTATATTATGAATAAGGAGATTAGAATAGATATTTTTGCGCTCATTTTTCTCTTCCATAACGAGTCAAGTGTTTTGTTAATTGATTATAGTTTTTTTTTTATGAATACAATTTGTGATTTCATAATTTTTCATTTGTAATCAATTAGCACTCTCATCTTCAATAGACCGAGTTATAATGGAAACATTAACCATGTTATAAAAGGACGGCAAATCGTTTAAGAAAAGATTTAATTTGCAATGATGTAATTAACGGCTTTAGTTACACATATTACATCTGCTGTTTCGCTACTGTTGTTAATATGTCATGACACATTTCAATTCATTCATTCAACTGTGTATATACACATTTAATTTTTTTTATTCAATTCTATTATTATTTTCTTTTTATAATACTTAAGGTAATCTTCTGATGTTGACTAAAGTTTTTTTTTGCTCCTCCACATGACGACATATACGTTTATATCGAATGTAATTACTTTAGTCATACACGAATCATCATCACTTTCACCGCAGTCAAATGTGCAATTTCAAATTCGAATTCGTCCAATTAAGAGTTAGATCGTATTGTTAGTGTGCTGACCAAAAAGCGCGCACTCTTTTCAAACATTACAAAAACAGTCCATACTCACATTACCATGGTAATATGGCTAAACACCGCCATAAATCGCATTACAACACATACAGCACACTGCAATTAACAATTAAACATGCGTTTTTCTTTGTCTTAAATTGGAATTTACAAACTGTGAATTGTTCTCACGGTTGTGTAAAGAGACAATATACTTGGCGCCCTTCTGTTACAATTCAATTGCTACTATTTTATTACCTAGCCAATATATGGGATGAACAAGAGTGCTATAATGTTTAATTTACACTTAAATGTAAATGTTAAGTAGCAATTGAATGTAAACATTTTCTTCATTGTTGTATCTACAAGTGTTTGTGGATTCTTTTTCACTTTTCTTTGGCGATATAAGTTTCTAAATCGTGATAGTGGGTGTTCACCATCATCTATTATTTTTTGATAAGTGAAAGCATAATTCTCTCTCTTCCCGCGCTTTTGTGGGATGACTTGAGGATTTTTCCAAGAAAAGTCCGACCATTTCGCAATAAGCGCGCACACAACGGTCATATAATAAGAAAACAGCGCAAACATTATTTATTTATGGAATTGTGTCAGAATGTTTTTAAACATACGCTGTGCCTATTAATAAAAACGTGTAAGTGACTTTAATAAGGCACTATTCAAGTCAAAACCGGCACTAATTAACCAATAATTCCATAAAATCACTCTTACCATTTTAATACCGTCATTTTATTCGCGCTTTTATAATGTTTCTCTATTTCACAAAACCGATATGAAATAATGCAATATGGGACAGTTGTGTATAGAAATACCACAAAACAACGTTGTTTATTTACCTGTGTTTGAAGTAGAAGCATACTTGATTGGGGACTGCTGGGGGCGGAAGGCTGCGCGCTGGCCGCCACTAATGTGCCACTGGACACTTCGCCCTGTACCAAAACTGAACCTGCAACAGAAAAAAACCGAAACAAATCATTCAAAACTCTTTGCTCTCATCTCGGCTAACCGACTATTAACATTATTAGCGAGCATTAGTTACAAACAAGGCTCATAACACGACACACGTCACTCTCAACCCCAAATCGGTCCACTTGATCAAAGTGGCGTTGAAATGTGATGAGAACCGTTTATATAGAGCGACGAAGGGGTGGCCCTGTGGTGGTGGTAGGAAAATAATTTACAATAGCCTCCATTTTTGCTATACTGATGATGATGATATGCGAGCATACAGGTCTCTAGGGTGCAAGAGTCACTGATATTTACAGCCCTCGATATTGCAATCAAGATAGCCAAGCGGGTTATGGCCCGTGACTTATGCTTTATTATTATATAAACACGAAGCATAATAATATCGCATAGAAGTGTAAGAGGCGCGCTTCTATATAGTCGTAGAAAATTAACGTGGGCTTTTTTTATGTTACACAATACGGCGATATTGTCGGAGGGTATTTTAATAAACTGATGTCTAGATTTTATGATTACTTCCTGATTACTGTTGGGAATTTATCATATTTTTTGTACCCGTGCATATGTTTCGGCAGCTCGCATTTAAACTACTTGTTTGACTAGTTATTAATCGACTTTTATTGCAACCGTTTCGATGAAATTTTTTGCAGAAAAAAAACGCAGACAGCTCTTTGCCAAAACGGTACAATACACATTTTTAATTAGCCAATATTATGATTTACGGTATCCGAAACGTTTTCACTCGTCGGACAATCAAACAAGCTTCCTTGATTACAAACGAGATGAGCGATTTTAAAGATAGGAAGCCAACCGCGATTTCGAATCTTGTAGTAATAACAGCTTGAAATGTCATTCAACGTCACTTTAAATTATATCCAAAGCACCCTTTCATAATGCAAATTGGACATAATGACTGCAAAAAAGTGCGGCCACTTAATGAATTATTATGTAAACTCTCTTTCGGCAGCAGCAAGTGAAAAAAATTCGACTTATTGATTCCACACTTTGCATTTTAACAATCAAATACTGTATTAGAATTGACTAGTTATAAGACATGATAATTGACATATTGAAAAATGAGTGAAATAATCTTTTTCGACATATTCCAATTTATGCAATCTGGCTACTTGATTTTAAAAATTACCAACCAATATACATTGATGGGTATATCATAAAATGGGATCTTGTCTAATGATTAATAATACAACCCATGTTAAGAATGTGTGTATCTGTTATAGACATATATAATTATTTTCTATTACAGTTAGAAATTCATTTATTCCATACTATATACAAAGATAGACATAATGGTTTTACAATTAATAGGCGTCCATATTAAATATTACATTCGATAGGACAACAAACTGATGACAGTCAATCAAATGTGCCCAACATAACATTAATTAGAGCCCCGGTATGTGTGTTGTTCCGATCATTTTAATTAGTCTCCAATGATATTATGATAATGATGAAATCACTTAAGAGTGCCATTTATACTGTCAACTTGCAATGAATGCAATTAATAATAATTAAGTATCCTCTTTGCCAAAGAAAATCCCTAAACAAACATACACCCATCTTTGCAATAATACAAATCGAGTGTGTGTGTGTGTGTTCACGTGACTCGTTCCAATAAATTCCTTTTAAACATGTACAACAAGCACTCACTACAAATTTATATAGTATTTATTGATAATACAGTTTAAATTGTTGTTTATTGGCTTGTACAGATCTGCGAACCATCAATAAACAAACCGATTTTCATTTGTTTACTCTATTGAATTTGTTGTGTGTGTGCGGTTGCTAAGTAAGTCAATAACAAATAAATAAAAGCGCACACAGTTGAGTGTGCATTTTCCTGAAAGGATCCAGTGTGTTTCTGTCAAGATTATAGGAAAATTTGATGTTATCACGTGCTGGTAACGTTGTAGTTGTGTATTCAAGTGGGCCGGTTCGTTGCTTGGCCGCCAATTGATGTCGCTCGGTATAGTGAAGAGGGTCTCCGTTGGATTATTTCCATATAACCGGATAGGAGAATGATCAAAGGCTCTTTTTAAACATGAATAATGCATTTAATAATATAATAACTAATAATAATTGTATACTATTGTGTATGTATATTCAAGAGTGAAGAATGTTATAGTTTATATTATTGCCGGCACACAAGGAATTGTAAATTACATATTATTGCCTAATCTGCCCCCTTATACACAATTCACTTTTATAATATCCGCCAGTGGCGGAGTATTGGGATTTTTTAATTCGTTCCACATGGAATTCCGTCATTGGGCCAGTTTTCCAGGTTGGATTTAGTTTGTTGATTGCGTTGCCATGGAGGAAGGACACTCTGTGGGGGGCGACTGTCACCTTAGAAACCGTCCCCTCCCACTCCTCCAGCTACGCCACTGGTACAATAAGTACATAAATGATTTCTTTCTTATTCTAATATGTGTAGAATTTTTGCGCTCTATTAATAAATGCTTTAGAATTTATAACAATCTATAAATAATCCAATTCCACTCCCACTTTAATAATATAAAACCCATTTTTTACTTGTCCCGCATATATAATTAGCTGATTACTTGAAAATATTGAAACAAAACCAGCAAAATCTCCACAAGTATGGATTTTTTACATTTTCATATAGAATGCACCATTATGATTGATTGTGTATGCAACACTGCAATTACACGTTTTGAAAATCGGTGAAGGCTTTGGAAAATGATTGAACACGTCAAAAAGTTATGACAATTACTACAGTTGCCATGGTTAAATAATTCTTTGTGTTTTTCATTGATAATTTGATGAATTTGTGAATAGGAAATACGCAATAGTGCATTTTCAGTCTCGTCTATACAAATACTATAATAATTGTAACAGATTGTAAAATAAATAAATATTAAACAATAATTCAATGGCTTTAGTTTTATAATATATAGATATACGTATGTAAATTATTGTAGGCGTGTTGTAGTCTCGAGTAATTGTTTAAATTATTGTTAGATTTGCGGCTCGATATATCCTCGAATTACATCGTGGGAATACTTTCTATACAATATATATTATTGCTTATAAGAAAGAAGTTAATCAATTTTTTCCGAACAATTGTATAGTACAATGTAATAAAAACACCTTCTGGACAATTTAATCGAAAAAATTGAGCATGAATTACTTAATTCAGTTTTTGTCTTCATCACACATGTGTATTGAAAATTTGGGACAAGGGTACTCTAATAAAAATTAACGACAATAGTAAAATAGTCTTTTACGACTTTGTATAATCGAAATCGAATCACCTCCGTTGATTTATCTCTTGTTTTGATCAAATTAATTGGCCAAACACGCCTTCCGAATATTTCACGTTGATTCTTTTGTGATATTTATGTTGTTTGTCGTGATGCTGTGGCGGAATTAGTAACCAAACGATAAGCGGATATTAAAGACGACTTTACGGCAAAACAACCACCAAGTGTGGTGTATAAAAACGGGGAAAGATCGCTTATCGTCACCAGTTTGTACCATTTTACGTTAGTTAGTATGCACACTGTGCACTTATAGAGCTGTAAATATAAAAAACCACCTGATAATCTTAATTAATATATAATTTTAATATTATGGCCGTCATATCTAATCACGTTTGATTTAATATCCTATCATATCGAGCAGAAAAGATGAAAATTTATTAGTTTCTCTTATCGTGCTTTGATGTCTTCTAATAAGTATAAATTGGTGTACTTTGATTAATATGTAAATAAATATTAAGAAAAAGTTTGAGAAAAAATGTGTTCTAATACCGGTACAATAATAATAAAACTGCGATTTGTCATAACATATTTTATGTTTGGTTTTATGTTCGTTTTTAATTAGCATTAATAGAAAATTTTGGCGATAACAAGGCAATAAGAATTTTAATTACAAAATGAAGACTATAAAAAATTGTAAAAAGTTAGCGGTAATTTCATGTAATCCTCTTCCATAAACACACTTCCAAGAGCATAATCGTCTCTTTTCTAACCTCTAGGCGAATACCAACAAATACTTCCCTATTCTGCATTCGCATACATAGCATTTAAATTGTTCTTATTTCAAATCTATTAAGCTGATTAATGTTGGTGAAATTTTTACAGCAACATTTACAACTTCATTACATTTCCAAGTAACACCCAACATAATGGAACAGTGATTAATTTTTGCCCATTTATTTGCACAATCTAGTGTGCGGTTAGTAATCGGCTCATTAGACAGCGCGAAGCGGGGTGCAAATGCCAACAGACACACATAGGCGAATGGAAATTTTGGAAAAAAACAGACATTAACCTCCAAAAATCGTGTTTTCACATAAAATTTGGCCGAATTAAAATTATCCTTCACCAAAATTATATTCGGCAATTAAAACATTTTGCTGGGTACATAAAAAGTGACTGCGATTAATAAATCAGTCTCGTTTATGTTGTATGTAATTATTGCATACAATTTCTCGGTATTAAGTTTATAATGGCACCTTGGGGCTCACCATCACTATACCAATTTATAACAATTAACGATTATATAAAAAAGTTCGACTGGTCACTGCGCCTTTGTTATTGTTTTTTTTTAATAAGAAAGCAAGAATCCGAGCAATCTGTGGCGGATCATCCGCTTGGGGGCGTGTAAGTTTCATTATTATGCAAGTAGGCCGATGAAATGGTAGGAAAAAATCGGCAGAGGGCCCTCTATATGGAAATCTACACAACTTTCTTCCGTATACTCGCCGTTCTCGTATTATAATAATAAATAGGTACAATAACATTTTACCATTCAATTATTAATTATATTCCAAACCGCAACACGTTACAGTGATTTATGTAATATTTAAGTGCAGGAAAAATGGTGGATTTGTTTCTTGTTAAACGAAAAACGCACTAAATGATAAATTGACGTTCGCATCGCCAAATATGTAAAACAGATAACGAAACCATCAAGTGTCTAATTATTTTTTCTTCTATAAGGTGTAATTTATTGACGCTTACTGTTTATGGTGCGGTTTTTTCAACTATATAATCACTTTATTACAAACAAATTTTCCGTAAATAAACTTGTCACCCTGAAATTTTGTAACTATTACCAAGGCGTTATTGGGGAATGCACGAAAATGATCACAAAAGCAGTAATTTTACGGCAATTAAGTGTACCAAAAACTTTTTCAAGCCTCTTTAATTACAACTTAATCAGTTTTTTTTTTCAAACCTCAAAGGAAATAACAGATTATTAAAATTTTGTAAAACCAATTAATGGAAACGCGCTATTTCACAACATTCTTTTTATAGCAGCCAATTTTGAAGCATTTTCGGAATATGCACTCTCACTTTACCTGCACACTAACGAAATGTTTACTTTAAGGCACTTATTCATTAAACGCCCACAACTTATTATTGGTTAAACAATTATTTATCTCAAGTGACAATATGATTTATAGAATCATTACCGACTTTCCACATTTATTTGCATAATTTATGAAAAAGCTGAACAACGAGTAAATTAATAACGATTGAAACTGATACCGCTTTACTGTCTCATAATTGTGAAAAGTCACCATTTCACACCTAGATGTTAGAAAATTGTTGAATAAAGTGCGTGTTTACTGTGTTGGAAGAGAAAAAGAGTGAGAGTAACTCGGAAGCTGGAGCACAGTTCGACCAATGCAGGAAAATCGCACTATACACAAATCGATAAAATATAATACTTGTTCCAATCTGCATACAATTAATAATTGCTCTGCGTTGATATAATTAACAAGAGCTAAAATTAATATTGTTTAGTGATTGATAGACTGTTTACACAATATAAATAGATTTTTATTTATGAGATTTTTTAGTTGAATCGTTTTTTCTTTGCATAAATAATGAAATGTGTGAGAAACCAGAGTTTTTTTTCTGCCTCTCTAACAAATTTATCATATTGCAAAACGTTAATCTATAGGTATTATTAAATGAAAGTTGGAAATGTTTTGCATAAAAATTGCATTTCCAATAAATTATTCCTAAAAAAGGATCCAATGACACAGTTTCATCCCAAAAAGTGGGCAAAATGTTCAAATACATTAAGTTATTCAGTTTAACTTTACTAATCAATTATGAAAAAGTGGATGCAAATCAATTCAGTACATGCAGAATATTGCAAAATGATATCATTCCATATATATAAAAGCCTTATGTAGCAATTAATTTAATTAGCAAAGTATGCGGAGGTATTTGACTTTTTTCTGTAATTCTCTTCACATATCGCGATTTTATCAATATCTCTACATTTCGAATTTCCTGCCAAACATTTGCTTGACAAACAATTTTTTCCCAATCGAAAACTGACTATCTAACATATCCTTAATTGAATTTGCTACATGGGTTTCGGATTTAGAGAGAAAAAAACGCACATTCTGTTGACAAAACCTTGGTTTTATGTAAATGTTCTCGATGTGTGTGTATGTGGACGGGCGGTCTATATAATAAACTAATTTATTCAGATTTTTACTTAATAGAAAAATTGTGTGTCTATCGCTTTGGGCAGAGTTTTAATAAATGTTGCACATTGAAAATCCCATGGCCTACATTCGCAGATATTCATAATGTTGAGTAGGTTATGTTGAGCCAACCTTTACGTACCTTCAACACCTTGCAAACGACAAATTAGCGAAACGCTCATAATTGCGAATAAACACTTGTGTGTGCAATTCGGAATGCAGTCTGCAGCTATATTACACAATAAAAACCGCCAAGATGCAACAAAACATACACACAGAAACCGTTCATCTAGATTCTAAATTAATATTAAGAAACTTTTTCCTAAATGGATTGCAAATTCTACAATTACTTATACAACATTACGATTTTCAATTAACGAGTAAAAAACTAATTGCAATACCTTCTGCTTAGACGAGGCCCCACATCGCAATCGAGTGTGGCTTCTTAAGATTCTTAAGTAAATATAGAGAAGAGGATTTTCAATAAAGCCATTTACTGCGGAAATAATTAATTGTTGGCGGTTTTTTAAATAAAATTACACATCATTTGTCTGACTAGAGCCACAAGTCATTCATCATCCTTATAATATCAAACCGGGGGGCAGCAACACAAATGCATCTCACGAGTTATGCCCATTTTTTCTACACACATTTATAAAGTGTAATTATAATTTTTCTTCATGTTTTGATTCCATCTTATACAAACGTATTATGTGTATATGGGTTGGGCCCTCTCTCGACCTGACAACGTTCAATAATAATAATAAGACTCTAAAAGCATGATCGCGTATACATATTATTATTAGGTGGTGTAATGGTTATTAGGAAATGTGCAGAATCAGCCAAGCGCAGCGCAACTCTGTGAGGATAATTTCGATTCATCTGCGTATGCAATTCGCTCAGAATTATTCCCAAACGAAGTTTTTTTCTCTAATAACATGACATCAACAAAACGGGATTCATTTAATGCGTTTCATTCGATTAGATAATGCAAATGAGCAAAAACAAAAAAGAATTAAACAGTTAAATTTTATATGTTAAAATTTATGCTATAAACATTTTTATTTTGCATAAATACATATAATAGTATTTATTGCACAATAATAACACGGTGATGATGTTGTGTGGAAAAAAATGCACACAACACTTCTAGACAAATTATCTCATCAATCTTAATCTCATACTTTTCTCTATACACAGCGATCGTAAGTCATTACATAAGACCTAAAAGTGTTAAAATCTATACACACAGCATATATGATTCTTGTATTTTGTTATAATGTTACGTAAAATGATGCTTGGCTGTGTGTTAAGAAAGAAGTTGCTGCCGCTGCTGCTGCCGTTCGCTATTAGAGGCGACAATTTAGAAAAAAGCGATTACATCATTGCATCTCTCTCTAATAATTGAGAACATCCTCAAATAATGAATTTTAGAAAATGAAAGTCTGTGTGCAGCGCGTTGGTGTATTAAAAATCCTTTATATACATGCCATCGGCAAAGAATATAACACAGAATCCGGACCGGTTCTATAATCAATTCTCTTTCTCTCATGTGTATGCGATTTATAATTCTTTTGCATATTAGAAGAGAGACGAAGAAAAATTCTTAAAGAAGGACATTGAATCGCCGTATATATTTATATTAACTAATTAAGTAATGTTTATGGAGTGATTCACTGTTATAAATTATTAATACACGCAAAAAATCAGTTTTTTTGAATAATCGAACATGTATACAGGTTCACTTTCAATTCGTTGCTTAATTATTTATATTGATTTAAATTTATTTTGAAATAAACAATGACAGACGACAAGTTGATGTAATTTTACAAACGAAAAAACCGTAATGACCGAAATATGAAAGTTAACAACTTATTAACAACATACACATAAATAAAGTTTGCTCACCAAAACAACAATAAATAATGAAAATATGATTTTGTACTGTCGCGAGAGTACCGGTACTACACCTGTGCTTAAGGGACCAGTTTATATAAAAAAACACAAATTCTCTTTTATTGGACGATTACTTTTACTTTTAAATACAGGTCCAGACTTGGACAACAAAAGAGCGTATAAAACGTTATTTATCGCAGAAAATGTTGCTCATAATTTAAATAAATGTCCATTTTTACTATACAATTATTTATTAATATCTGATTATTAGCTTTGTGTGCGTTAAAGTAATTATTTTCGGAAAAAATTACACGCTGTTTTGTAACAACTTATTATTTCGAATCAATCAATCATTCGAGAAAATTGGAAAAATTCTTTAAAGACCCCATTTACTTTTCACATACGCAAAAGTGGGCGCATATATATTGATAAATTAGTGTTAAAACACTATACTGAAGGTCCGTTACGAAATAAATTCTACAAATCGTTTACGTGAAATGAGAATTATCTGAAGTATTTATAAAATTTTACACAATTATTCATTTTTTTAATAAAGAAAGTGTGAGTGGATTGCACAATTCCTAAGGGGTGGAAACGTTTTCATGGTTGCATAATACCAATAGAAAACGCACTCATTTACACTATAAACAGCCCAAAGTGGTGAACATTTCAATCCAAAATCAAACTGACACCGTCCAATCGTATTTGTCTAATTTAAATTGAAACACCCATTATTAAATGGAAAAAAAACGCACACACGAAGCGTTCGAAATTCGAATAACAATTTTAGTGCGTGTCAATTTATTATCAATCTATCATATAGTGGGGAAAAAATATGGTTCACCGCTTGTCCCCTGGAGAAAATCTCTTAAAATGCACACACACGGTTTATATAATTATGTTTGGTAAATAATTAAGATAGGTAATTATGCTGTTAGAATGATTTGAATAATTCAACAGTGTTGTATACCGAGCGGCATTTATAAATATTTATATAATAAAAAGGGAAAATCGAAGAGAATCGAATAGATATATGGTGTAGAAGGAGAGCCGATAAGAGAGAATTGGATAAAAAAAAGCGCACAATTACACATATTATGAATTAATTTCAAATAAATAATAAACTTTTTCTGCATGATTAAGAGTTTTTCATGTAGAATGAAAAAATCTGCAAGACTTATCTTATAAAGCGCCCCATAAATAATGCATTGGACATTTTTGTATAAAACTACTTCATTAATTGCACTTTTCAACACTTGGATGAAAAACACCTTCCCGAATTCCAGATCGCTCTAATTACCATCCAGTCTTAACAATCAACACCCGCCGGTCTCGTAAAATTATGATTTCATATAATTTAACTTGCAATCGCATTGTGTATATGTGGAATGCTTTTTATGGGAAATAGAAGGCCATTGATAATTCCTGAAGGTATAATTAATTATCTCATTATTGCTGAATTCTTGCACTACAATCAGGAAAAACAACAATATTTTATCAAGTATAGGCGCGCGAAAAACAATCTAAGAAGTACACATCAAAAAAAATTTTATTCTAATATTCCACACCTCGATACACATAAAATAGCGGAAATAATTCTCTTCTCACCAATTGCAAAAAGGCGATTGAAAAGCGCGTTTAATAACCTGGGCGCCCCCCATACAGAAAAACCCATATGCGGCGTTGATTTTGTAAGGCCGACAAGTTTTGTGAATTCTCAAAACCAGATAAATACTGACGGCTTCTCTTTAGCGAATTAACAACAGTTAACCCATATTCGCTTCATCTAAACAGTAAAAACACAACGAATTGATTGTCAGACGAGGCGAGAGGAAAAAATCAATTCCAAAATGTAAGGAGGTATACGCTGCTTACGGCTTCCAATTAATAACACAACAAGCCTATAAAATTATATCAACGGGCTGGCGCTGTCAAGAAAGGGATCGTTACTGTGTTTCGCCTGATGGATAACCGTGGCATTTTCAATATGTAATATACGAAAAAAATAATTTCTAACCTGTCATTGTTTTAGTGTTATGCTAATATGCCTAATTCGATACGTTTTAACGTACTTAATTGGAATTGTTGATTAGCTGACACTTGCAAGCGGAGAGAGTTTCGCCTCAAATGACAACAATATAATAATCTCTTTGATTTTCGATTATAGCTCGAAGGCGATGTATATTTCGAGTTTCACGTGGAAAATGTAGCATGGAAAAACCGATAAAAATCTATTTTCATTCTCCAGTTGGCCAAATCTATAATCAAGTTCAGTTTAAATTGCAATAAAAAAACTAACCAAGCAAAGTATAGAGTCGGACGGGCACTGAGCATGTATCATCATAACACCACCAATACCGTCCAAATCATCATCATCAACGGCACGCAACGCGGTGTTGTGTTGCCCCCTCGATGCCCCTGCAATCACGGCAACAGTATGCTTGGCAGAGAGTTGCGAAGGCGTTTTGTGTGTACAAAAGGGGCGAGAATCGATTTCGTTCAATGTGTGGGAAAACAGCTGGATTTAGCGAGCATTTTCCAAGGTGGGCAGAGAGTATTTTTAGTAGTGGTGGCCGAGCGACCAAATCGTCATTATTACACCTACGTCATTAAGGGTATATACATCACTTGCGTCATGTGACCAATAACGAGACACGTTTTGCTATCAAAGACAATTTGGAGATTTGAAATTGGTGCAAATATGAACCTATAACAGTATACAAAATTCCATTCGGACACTTTCTTCGAATTAATGAAAGTTTCTATGCATTAACAGCGCCCACGCGTTCTATTGTTGAAATAACAATAAACTCGTGGTTCGACTGAAAAGAACACTTTAAATTGTCCACCTACACACGAAGAGTGCGACACATAAGTTTGAACAGTAGCAGAACTAGTTGACCGTTCCAGGTTTCATAAAACTAATTTCCGTTTAAAAATTGAAAATTTTTTTTCTAAATTGAAAATTGTGTCGTCTTTGTGTGCGCTTTCACCTCATCGTATTTTGAGCCCACACAAAACATGTCAAAAAAAGTTATGTTTCAGATCTTCAGTGTTAAAGGTTAACAAATTCAAACACCTGATCGCTACTTTTACTTTTTTCTCACACAAACTAAAGGGAAACTGTTGGTTGATTTGAAAATGTATTCACATACCTGCAAGGAAGGCACTTTTTCTGAATTTTGGAAGCTGAACACACGATTCGAACAGCTTGTAACTGTGTATACCGGCACAAAGTTCTGCAAGCAATTGAGAACTACCACAAAAGTTTCACAGTGACCTCGACGCCGCAATGTCGTGCAACGAGGACGACACGAAACGGTCCACAATGACCCCAACAGAGATGCCTACATCTAATGACGTCACACAATCGATGCTTCCACTGTGACGTAATCGAGTTGGATGTGTGCGCCGTTTGGATGGGTGTGAGTTGTGACGTCAACATGACGTCTTCGTGAACGGTTCAGTACATTTTCGACGCCTATATAAATACACCGAGAGTGGAGAGCGCCACGTGCTTTTATGTGTTACAGAATAGCGTCGTTTGTCCCTGTCTTTTTAGGCACGCTTTTGACGTCATCGCTTCACTAATGTTAAAGAGCCTCACTCTCGGTTTTCGCACCGAAAGCGCATGTCTAAAGGGAAATTCGTATGTAAAGAGCGCGATTTTAAAACGTTCCCTATAACCATGATTAAAATTGATTGTGAGAGACATTTAATATCAATAAATAAAAACGAATTTTTTATTATTAAACAGAAGCAAAAGAATCAAGGTTTTTTACCGAAAAATTTATAATCAATTTAAGAAGCTAAACACAAGGCCAAAAAAACATGACAGAATACTTAACGGAATAAAGTATTGAATTTTTATGGATTTTAAAGAAGAATTTGGAAATTAATTGAAATGCATAAATTAATCACCACTAAGAGGAAGAAAAGAGCACTTTACATACAAACTGAAAATTAATTATCGCAATTAAATTTTATTTAATGCAACTAGGAAACCCATATACGAGCGCACCTGTGCTGAACTTTTTTTGCAAAAACAATTTAATTAACTGCTTAACGGATATTGTTGCCCATTACGACCCTGCATGTTATAATACACACAGCCATTATGTCACCAACTATTCAATACATATGTTTTCAGATTAAGTTTCACTCTTCCTTTACCATAATACATAAATAAACATATTGTACATGTTGTTACTAAGAATTGGTGTAAATATTTTTATTCGCCATGGAAAATCGAATCGAAGAGCATCAAAACGTCATTGAGTAAGCTTGAATGGTAGCTATGACAACAAAACAGCCCCAGCTAAATATAGAACTTCCCTTAATTGGATACGAAAATACACATTAGATGTTTCTTAATAAATTGCAATCATTTGACTTGAGCATATCGTTCAATTATGCGCCAACAAAGATCATGTGCATTTTCACACTAAATCCATTATTAATAAACCCATCAGAGACGAAAATAGACGGCAAAACATTAGGAGAGACGCACCGCGATTTGCATGTTTAATTGTTATTATTCATATTGAATAAAAGATTTTCTGTGTGAGAGTGTGGTGCGCGTTAATCGCTGCTCATATTCCAACATTAAGGTGAAATGTGTTTGGCACCATCAGGCGACGGCTACAAAGAACAGTCACATGGGGAATTCGTGTCTCGTGTGTATGTTTTTCTCTACATACATATGAATGAATCACATGGAAAATGCGCTTTCCCATTCACGTGCTCGTCGGAAGCGCACTTCCAAATGAATATAAAAATGATAGAAAAAAAAAATAAACACTACATACACTTATTCTGCAGATGGTAATTGTATGCGGCGGACGAATTGTTGTTGGAATCTGGCTGGAGGACGGTTTGGTGTGGTGGTGCTGTTGCGGCGGGTGCACTGTTATGGCTGTAGTGTTGGTGATGATGCTGCCTTGTGTAGTGATGCCGTATGGAAGGACCGGATCGCATTTCGCATCCCTTTCATCATAATCTCATACATCTATACACGAGTCTCTTTCGATTTCCTTCGTCTACAGTTCACATGCATGATTTTGATGGTAAATAAGGCGCGCGCTTTTAATTACATACGAACACACACAGAATATCGAACACAGAAAATGGAAAAACTACGGTAACAAGAACAGCGACAACAGCAAATCACCTGGCGGTGAAAATGTGCGGAGCAGTAAATCCTCCTCCTCCGGTGCCACAAGTGGTGGTGTGCGTGTTGGTGAAGAGCGCCCTAAGCCGCCTTCCAGCTGATCAGAAGGGGAATCCACTGCGATTATTATCAAACTGTATTTAACTATATACTAGGTGTTGATTTTTTTTGTTTTGGTAACTTTTGCAAATGAATCACAGCACAAGTTTTCGCGAAAGCAAATAAAATATAGAGTGGCAAGAGTTAATGAACGCACTTTTCACACTGTTTCAAACGGAGCGCAATTAAAGCCGCATCGAATGACACCCGATCGAAAATTGTTCTTAAGGAAAACGGAACGCAACCTCTGAGACCAAGTGTGTTGTTGGAGTGTATTGGTAACTTTAGTAAAATTGTGTGTTTATGCTACAGCAGGCGCCCAAACTCTATATCCCTGCCACTCGCAATCCGTTCATTATAAACCGCTGTTCTCCGTTTCGTTCGTTGACGTCATCGCCGCAGTGGTGACGTCATAGAAGATTGATCCCGTTCGGTTGTACAGTGTATGCCTGCCGCATCCCCTTTCGACGCCGCTACCACATCCATTACGTAATCGTTATTGCATCACGGCTTTTATGTGTGTGTGTATGCGACGGTGACGTCGTCGTGGGACACCGAGCCAATTTACGCATATACATGGGACGCACTTTTCTATGCACTTTTAACAACTATTACAATGTATCCGTTAAATCAAATAGGATGGGAATTTGTACTTACCCAAAGATGATGAATGGGAATGGGGAATTTACGAGTTCATTCATATTCCTACGTGGTTGTTTTTCCATCGGCTGGGATACCACCTACGCATCTACCTGAAACAAATTGTTTTGTTTAATAATTGAATTCGTTGTTTCATGAATTATTGAAATATTAAGCGTATTTTCGGCGGCTATTGATGAAATCTAGAAATACGAATAAATATCTCTGTTGATTACAAAGTTATTAACATAAATCATCAATGAATAAAAAAATTCTCTGAAAATTTCCAGTTTCACAAGAAATAAATTAAATTTCTTTTAACGATTTTTATGTGTTTATTAGATGGTGCTCTGGGGGACAATTTAGGTGCATTGCGAATGCAGGGCAGTCATCAGAATGTGTGTTGAAAAAAAAACTTGTGGAAAACACAAACTATTGCCAAATCCAACAGCTTTTAACACAATAAAACTATCTTAATTTCTTTCGTGACTCAAAAAAAATCAAACCAATAACCAGTTCTAGTCAAGGTTATTAACGGATGTGAATTAGTAATTTTTGCGAAGGTATTTTATATTAATATCATTCTCTTTTCAACTATATATTATTACTCTACTCTTATAAGAGGACTAGAGTGCGATGTATATGTATGTGGTTATGTTTGTTGCGTCATTGGAACTCAATAAAATTACCGTATTTATTGCACAGCAGAGAGAGATACGATTTTATTATAACATTGTGAATAATATGTGATTTTTTCCAATATTAATAGACACTTGTACGATTTTTATTAGCGTACATTATTATTAGTATTACTAATAGCTTTGCTGAATCTGAAGTAAAAAAAAACAATAAAATCTCCGCACCAGGATGAGAGTGAAGGTGAATAATGAAATAAAATGGAAATTTATAATTCAGGCCATATATTAAAAAGCTTGTTTTATATGTATTTTCGCTGTTTTTTTTACAAGAATTTGTAATGCCCACATAAAATCAGGGATTAACACTTAAGGACCTTCATCAACCAGAAATGGAAGATAGTTTAGCCAAATCTATAAAACCAACTAGTATTACAGCACTAATAACTTTCTTATTAATCGCTACAGTCATTTTATTGGAAATCCAACTTTGTCTGAGCAGTTCATTTAGTTCAGACATTGAGATGCAGATAATTTGCTAAGTTTCAGACGTTTAAGAAAACTTAAAAAAAATCCTACCCTAAACATAAACAATTTCCAAACCCACGCATCTTTTCCAGACAAAAACTTACAAGTACAGCACACAAACTGCTATATTCGACCTGAAACTGTATAGAAAAGTTCTGGGTAATACGTCCTCTGCTTTCTATTTAGGAATCCATGTGGGTGTCCGATTCCAAGGGATGTTTCTGCACATCTAAGCAAACACATATAAATCTAGCCCGACAAATCTACCGTCATGTCAGCTACAAATATTATAGCAAATAATCCACTGTATTCTGTTTTCTTTGTATTTATTTCCATAAAACAGAATGTAAATTGTGTGATCGTTCTGCCTACACACACTCGGCTTCTACACACATTCAAACAGTCAGTGGAGTCTCTAAATCGAGTAGCAAACAGCCGGTAGCGCCCAGCAGCCTAGCAACATGCAAGAATCCTGGATCCAGCCGGTACACAGGATATATTAGAAATGTTCATACACCTCCGCATCAACTAATTTCGCATACGTCATACCTGGGCCATATCGAGTTGGGGCGTAATGAATGAAAATCAAGACAAAAGACAGAGAGGGGAAGATTCGAAAATGATTATAAAATCATTGAAATTCGGTTTTTACGAGAATTCATAAATCACGCCGTTTAGAAAATACAAGCTTACAGTGTATTATTTTTTTATCAAGCTAAAAGCTAAATGCCATCGAAAACAAGTAAAAAATTTGCATACGCACACATATAAATTTTGTGTTTGAATTTTACAACTATTTATAATATTCAATAAATTTGCATTTCATTTTCATAATGTGGAGAAGACACGCTGTCTCTTTATATGAATTTTGATTACATAACGCAAATATTGAGAGGATCGTAGAATTGTATGGATCGATTTGATAAATTGTGCACATAAGAGTGAGTGAATTGATTGAATTTCGTTTTCATAGCGATTTCGGTTGCTAAGTTTTCACTCGCACAAAATAATGGTCCACCCCCGCACTCAATTATTACATGAATAAAAAGCGTATATACGTCAAGGATGGAACACATAAGAAAAACATTTTTTTTAATGTCACATCTCCTTCGATTATGTGGTAATTTTTTCATAAGGTTTCCTTTTATTAAGTCGTCTAATGCAAAATACCAATGCTTGAATAAGATGATGGAAGAGAGTATATATAAAAGGTTTCAGGTGTTTAACGTCAATATTAAGTCATGTCGTCTGGCTATTTTGGGGATACCGTGATATAACCACAATGAAACACCCTGTATATATATAACCATTAAATTCAACTTTGATAATTCATTAAAAATTAAACACGCTTTAAAAAATAATTAACGAAATTGTTATCCAAATTACGATATAATCGAAACGGACAATTGTGAATTGTTTTAGTGTTTGTTGATTAGAAAGTAATTTTTCATGTGAAATGCAAATATTTTCATCACTTGATTGATTTGCTAATTTTTTCTCTCTTGTTGTCTATTACACAATGGACAAGATAAAATATATGTTCAACAAGAGAAAAATAATAAAATATTTATTATAATAGTAATTAATGTTTAATATCGGGGATTTGAAATTTTGAAACTCAGCAGGTGAAGACAGACATTTAAGCATCAATTTTCTCTACCCTGACAATATAATAGAAAATTACCTTTCATCTTAGAGCGATGCTCGTTTACAAGATGAGCTTTTTTTCCTTGTTTGTAAATCGAATATTTCTGGTGTGTTGGCTACAATAATTGCACAAGAACATATTCTAAGAAGAGCGTAAATTTATTTCTCACAATATATGTTTATAAATCTCTAAACACGATATGTTTGTGGCTGCTATTGCATTCCAGATACAATTTTAAGATTGCAAAGGTTCAAAGGTTATACAGGTATTTTGTGTAGAATTACCAACAAATCGACGGCTTTTACTCCAACTTGATGTCTTCTCTTTGTCTGTTAAGGACAAGAAAAATTATTAGAGAAACCAAAAAAGCGACAACAAAAGAAGCGCGATTTTATGATGATGGATTGAAACATTTTGTAGTTCTTTTTCTGTAAAACATTTTCACTTTGCTTTCAGGACACATAAAATTCAGCCTACACTCTGCATTGCACACAGATTGCATACGCGAGATAAATTCTAAATTCGTTATTGCAAAATAAATAGAAAAATAACACTTATTACTAGTGTTAAAATACCTTTACGATAATATGATTATGTATTGCATAAAATCATGTTTTCGAATTTTTCCGGTGAGTTTTTTCTCTAGCCTATTATAAAGAGAGAAGAAGATTATAATATTTATTTGATATGGGAATGCACGAGTGTGCAAATAAGAAAAAACACACTCCAAACCACTGACAATTAATTAGATAAATCTATCCCACAACTATTATAATAAATATTGTATATAAAATATATAATGTGCATAAGTAAATGCCTTTATCTTCAATGGCAAGATTGGCAGGCACTTTAATAATTATAGTTTTTATTTAGTTTGAAACTTATTATTGTAATTATATAATTACAAGTTGGGAGTGCGTGTACTAGACATAATACTGATAATTACTCAGTTCTGTAAGTATGTATAAGAAATAGGAGTTTGGATGCGTGAGTTTCGTACTGCTATCAAGTGGAGATGATGCCCTTTGGCCACTTGTGGCAACTATTCGCACAAACAGTTCAACTTTACCTATTTGCTGAAAAAATTTTAATTAAACACTCATTATTCTTGACCCACATTTTAACTCTACCGTGATCATTAATGCATCACAAAAATTCGTCTTGTACACATGCATATAAGACACAATGATTGAGAAATAAATACATTTCCCTATAGCAGAATGTATAAATTGCACAATAATTTATAATCGTCATTTTTTACTTATATATGCACAAATCGACCACCCTGTACAGATTTATACACTTGTCTTTTCAAACTGTTAATTAATGTCTTATCTGCATACAGGAAACATGATCAATTTTTATTTTTTCGTTTATGATTATACAAAACCCATCAATTCTCCTTATTCTTTTACATATAGAATAAATCTATGTTTATTTGCATATTTAAGCAAAAAACGCTAATTAATGCTTATCGTTTATCAATAAATTAGTGTTTCAAGCATTTTATTGCTTTTTACACCTGTGTCCAAAGGTGAATCTTTCCTATGCCTTTTTTTCTCCTCAATAAGTTAAAATCGATTTTTCACCCATAAAGTGCATAAACAATTTGAATAAATTTACACAAATAATATTTTGCAACAGCACACACAACTGAAAACTATGTTAAAGTGGGCGTGCTTCTATTGCTTTTATTATGTAATTGTGAATATTTTCACCTGTATACTCTCTAAACACGGGGTATTCCATGCAAATCGCGACGACGATCCCATCGGCCGCGCGTTCCCTTCGTTCTGCATGTCGCACTTTTTTCTATTTAAAGCACTTTTCCAGCACAGTGGACAGAGAGCGGTGTATGCGGCCAGGTGTGGGTGAAAGAGTGAAAGAATGAGACGTCGACGTCCATAGAGACACCCACTCGAGCCAGCTATTATATTCTATTATACGTTTTATATAATTATATGCACACGACAGTATCGTCGTCTTATAGTGAACGTTGAGCTGGATTTATACTCTTACCAACAAAAGCAAGGCAGAAAAATCCATTAAAATCCATCCCATATATACACACACACACTTTGAAGAGCGTAGATAATTCCAGTACATGTTTAATTGCCAGTTTATTAAGAAATTTCATAAAATCCATACACATTGCAGCGGAATGTCGGTCTATAATCGTTCATTTAATTGTTGATTGTGGATTTTCTCATGATATAGAGGCTGCACATTGTGATTAAAATGGAGGAAAAATTAAGTATTTGGAGAAATTTTTCGCCTTAATGAGAGAGTTGTTCACCTAAAGGCTGTCAATAAATCAGAAAACTTTTTAAGAAATTTGTATACAATTATTTTATACAAATCACTTAAAAAATTTGCATTTTTTTAACAATGTGTATAAATCATTCGACTGAAAATAGAAAATCGCTTCATTGGGAAATAACCAAAGTCGCCAAGTTTGTTTTATTAATTTAATTTCTTGTCGACGGAAAATCCACTTATGTGCATCCTTTTCACTTGCAACAATTACCAGTTTCATTTGAATAAGTCAATTTCTTTTATCGAAGCGTTAGCACTTAATTTATAGTACCGTATTATACCTAATGATAATAATCAGTTTGGAAAACGTGAAAAAACCATTCATATTTATATGTATATGAACAGCTATCAATCAAAAGGTGTGAAACGTATTATCTTATTATTTATTTACAGAAAAACCGTGTAGAATTTACATTTATTAACGATGTTCACGATTTTTACAATGCTATTTGTATACAGGGTGTGCGAAAACGATAAATCTCCTATTCAAAATAGTGTAGCCCCACCTTAATGCAAAGGTACAAATTAACTTTGGATTTGTTCGTTCCTAAATGTTACCTAAGTAGCTGAAAAAAATCTATATGACAAAATATGAAATATACTAATGCAATAAACTAATAATTTATTATTATTTATCAGAAATTATAACAACTTTCTTCCTGCATATATGAAAATATGCGCGCGGTTTTTCGGGCCACAAAGATAAACGATGCAAAAAAACATCCCACCAAAATGCCATTTATAAAATAATGTGCCAACTTTTTGGACAACTTTTACTTATAATGCATTATAAGCACATGTTGAACAGCAAAAAAAATGCATATTATAAATAATCTGCAGTTGTAATCAGGGCGTTTCACATCGGCCACTATTAGAATCAGAAATTTTTGCATAAACATATTAATATATTATTTATGTGGGCCAAACATTGTTCCTTATTCACCAGTCTGAATCGATTACCGAAATTCATATATTAATATATCCACTTTTCGCAATCTCTCACCGTTGTCCTTTTTTAAATAATTAGTCACCAAACTGGAGCAGATTGTCACGATCAATTTATAATATATGCTGGCTTTTAATTGCATTTTGTGAAATTTCGTTACTAGAATTTGTAGATAATCCTCCATAGGAGAGAAATTGATTTATTCCCCAAGCTGGTTTATGTTAAGTGGCCGCAACAATTTCCGGTCTAAGTTTATTGTTGACTTTTGAGGTTTTTGTTGTAATTTACACTTCAATTCTAATCAGGATGAATCAGATGTGCTAAGGAGCCAGTCGGATGTCCGTTTAATAGAAAAAACCCATCATTTTGACAACAAACTGAGAGACAGTCATTATAATTATTGACCCAATTCATTAACCTTACAAACAAGAAGATTATGATATAGAGAAATGTGCGCTTTTTTATGCAAAAGTCAAGGATCTATAGAAAATGTGCATTGTATTTTACATGCGGTGCTAATGAATTAAAAAATTGTTAATTACTATAATTTAACACATGCACACAGAGTACCGGCGGTGAAAGATAACAATTCATCTTTAATCAAACTCTGTGTACAACACATTTTTTAGGCAACAATTTTCAATTAACAATTATTTACTCATTAAAATCTTTCGCAAAATAAAAACGGAATTTAATTAGATTTAAAATGTATTTTGAGGTCACGAATATGAAACAATTCCTCACATGCTCAAAATGATCGTGCATTGATTTTTTTCCTCAATTACCGATGCAATAAATAATCTACAAAATTAATGATTGATGATGAGTGCTTTTGCTTTTGTTTCACTTTTTGGCTATTCCTAAAAAGGATTCTTTTTTCTATAGGTTGAATTTCTGTTTTCGGGATGCAAATGAATGGCTCTCTTTTTGGCTAGCAATTAAGTAATTAATAAGTACCCTTCCTATAACATTAAAACTGTTTACATTGTTGCTCTTTACAGAAAGATAAATAATAGACCGATTTTTTCATCTTATATAAAACGAATGGTTTAAAAGGTGAATCATTATATAAAATTTAATGGAAAGAGAGAAAAGAGGATAGGAAGTGGCTGATATAATGGACACGTTTTTATAACTTGTTTAATTCATGACATCGTGTAAGATATTCTTTACACTGTCAAAATAGTATTAGTTAATTACCAACATTTGCTGTAATATATTTTCATATAAGTTGTGTGTTTGCATGCATTTTATTTTATAGTCAAATAACAAATGTTTTTTTACAGTTACAAGTCGGTTAAACAGTTTTACTATCGTTTCAATTATTTCTACAATCTCATAAGGGTTATCATTTATGCGCAAACATTATAACAATTATAATAAATAAGCATGTAAATTACTGAAATATTTTATATAAATGCACACAAAGCCGGGAAAGTTTATGAATAATTTACAAAGAGTTGAGTTATTAGATGGCATAATTTTTCTAATAAACAAATCGTAATAAGAGGAAAAATATATTAAATTCTATATAGTAAAAAAGTGGAAATACTCAATAAGAATGAATAAGTTATACTTCCTTGGAATGAAAAATTATGATATGATTGCATGCGTTTTGTACATTTAAAATCCAATAACATATAAATATGGAAGAGTATCGCAATTAGTTAATAAGGAATAAAGAAAATATGGATGAAATATGAACAAAGAAACTGGTTTCTTGAGAAAATTCTTCCTACGGGCATGTCTGGGGTTTCATCTGGATTTCATTTTCAATTTAGATACATAAACTTACATTCAGATCTATAATAACTGGGATTAAATTGATATTTCTCTTCGGTTGGTGAAGTTGTTTAATTAGAAGTCGATATATTCTTCTTACATGTTTGATAAAGTTTCCACTCACGTTTAAGAAGAGTCTTAACATTTTTCGAATTGTTGAGTAAGACACTGATAACAAACCGTAAGTAAGAGATGATTAGTTTCACAGTGTTTTGCTTTTTTCTTCAATTTATGACGGTCGCTTTATATCGTTAAGATTTTAGATAAATTATTATGTGTCTAAAATAGAAAAAAACGGATTAATTAATTAACTGAAGAAAGAAACAGTAAATTAAAAATAGTTTAATATATTATCTCGTTTTTTGTATAAATATTTAATGTATTACTTGACACCGCAACATTATTCAATCTCGTTCTTCTAAATTTGCAACAGAATTTTTGTAGGTGCATTAGTAATGCTAGCTAATTAATTAGACTTATAGAATTTGCTTTGGCTTCACTATTTCAGTGTAATTTAGTGTTGTAAATGGATTCAGATAAGAATCAAGAACTTAAAACGGATTTTGCAACAATATGCAAAAACTACATACATTTTTATAGTTTTTTTATGTAGGCAAAGTATGATGTAAATTTGGTGACATTTCACAAATTAAGAAGTTATTAATGTAAATTTTCTTAATTATCAACTGTATGGAGAACGTCTTCATCACACATAGAAAAAGTGAAGGATCTTAATATAAATTTGGAAAGTGGATTAAAGAAATTCTATATAATAAATGTTGAAACATACCAAAAAACTGTCCACATTTTATCGTTTCAAATAAAATCACTTAAACAGTGTTTGTTTCAAAAGAATTTTTATGATAAAATTCCATAAATTTTTTACTACCAAGGACCAAAAATGCAATTTCTTTATCAAAAATTGCAAATAATCCTGAAATTACCTTAATAAGCACTTCTTCAAGTCAACTTAGTGCTCAAAACAATTTCAATTTCAACCAGTTCTCCTCTCACTGGCAACACATTTAAAAAAACTTCTATACCTTACTTTTGTATAGCACTGTTTACAGGTTCAGTTAACAGGCACGTTAATAAACGTAATCTGACTTTAAGTAAATTTTATTTCTACATAATAATCCGCCATACAAATTTTATGGTGCATTAAAAACAAAAATCGTTGTCAATCTTATATAATAAAAAAGCCAATTAGAGTTAACGAAAACAATTTTCAATAAACATTTACTAAAAACAAAACCAGCACGTTCTGTATATCTGAAAATCTCTCAAACACATTCAGCATCTCTATTAAAAACCTCTAACAATTTCATTGGAATTTCATGACCTAAACGGTTCAAAGATAACGAAAAAGCGAGCACATAGCACAACAATTCACGATCTTTATCTCAATTTAATATCGACACACTCATGTCTCTCTTTTCTATGTACTTAAAATAAGATAATCTCCTCTTGTTACACTTAAAACATAATCGTATATCTTCCTTAACATGCACATATTTAGTATATTGTAAAGCAACATCGAGCCAGCCTACCAATCTCCTTAAATATGCGTCTGTTGGCTCGCTTTCTGCTTTATCTCTAATACCTATATGATATAGAGTTAAATAAAAAATGTTAATCTTTTCTATATGGATGCAGGTGTCCATCTGTTCCATTCTTCCTTCTCATCCTACCAGAACGCCACAAATGCCTTTGCACAGTTTGAAAGACAGTTTCGTTCAACACAACAGATCAAATTAACAGAATTATTTTTTTTTCTATTAAGGTGTAGGTGTGCTACTGTAAGAAGCCATCGGACGTAACTTAATACTCATGTCCAATTCTAATCTTGAGATTATTACACGTCGAATTAAAATCTCTTAATTATGATGAAATTGTTTTTTCACTACAGGGTGTTGGCTTTAATGCTTGCATCATTTTTCATTTTGCTTAATTAGGTTTGTTTGTTAACAGAATTCGTGTTAAATTTCAATCAACAAGAGACGAATTTGAGAGCAGTGTTGATTCTCTGAAGAAATGGTGTTTAAACAGCCACAATTATCTTTAATCACCATTGAAAATTGTTCCCTTAAAGTGAAATGGACTGCAAAGCAATGAAAATGTATAAATTATTGTCTTAAATTAATTATATGTGGCAATTTTGGTGGCTTAAAATCTCTCTATATTCACATAAATATAAAACAGTTGAGAAACTTTCTGCACAATTACGTAAAACATTGAAAACAAGTTGATTTAAAACAGGAATGGAAATACACAGAGTTGATTTGTGACACATTAATTTTAATGGAACTCTCGGTTTTTCATCTCAACAATCCCAGGTGTAATTTTAATTGTTTCGAAATCGTTCAACAAAATGTTACAATTAAAATTAGTGTCAAAATGTGACGGATGTACGCTAAAGGCCACACTTTCCCACATTCACCCACAAGTAAAAAGCTCACAGTTTGAAATTTTTCATAATTTATTGGCTCTTGAAAGGCACGAAATTAAATTATAAAGTTAATATTTTAATTAAATCCGATACATTATCAATAAAAACAATGATGTAAGCTTTAATGTGTATCAAAACGGTTTTCCATGTAGGTCTTGTTTAAAATTGTATAATTTTTTGATTATATCATGGAATTATCAATTTTTATATAATGACGATATTATTATAATATTGTTATTATGATATTCACAAGATATATAGATTAGAATTTATAATTACAAATTAACATATAAATAAATCATGTGGCTGTGTGTACAAAACAAGTCTTAAATCATTGCTAGGGATTTTCACTGATTTTCGACCAACAAGTGCAGCAATTATGATGGCAAAACGGGTTAAGTAGCGCTTTGCATGGAACTTTTGCCAATGCAATATGCACTTTTAATTCCTCTTTTATTGGTCACATTAATTTTGCACTCGAGCTGTTTTTGTTTATTGTACACTGCAATTTTATGTAATTATTTATGTCGACAATGTTTCACATGCGTCTCTCTTTCGTTCTAATTTTTTTTACACCTTTCTTACGCACCAATTAATTAATATTTCTTTTTTAATTACACATTTTAGTTGTTGAATGGAAATGAAAAACGCTACTTTTAATTATATCACGCACTCAACTATATACGTGTGTATAAATCACTTGTTACACATATCGAAAAATCTACTTAGAATATAAGTAAGTGTTTAATAGAGTTGGGAATTGGTGGTTTTTAATTAAAATTTGTAATTAGCCGTGTGGGCGGTGTTCACTTCACTGTTGGTGTGTGAAAACCGATTTCCAGTAACCAAATCCGTATAATTAATGAAATGTTATCAACGGTTTTTGTTGGTGAATTTCTAAATTTGACCAGCCGATAACATCAATTAAATGAAAATAAAAAAAGACATTAATATTTCTCACTCTTTAAATATATGCATGTACAGGTGATTAAAAAGAAACAGATTTCATAACACACACACACGGCAAAATCTTACATTTTAAACTAGTAGAAACTACATCATACAAGTATCCATGTTAAAGTGTGCTTTTTCTGCACACTAAAGGGTAAAGTTGAGATTTGCTTATGAAATGGTCTATTATTCAACAAATTAATTTTTTCTATAGATTTTTTGGTGACAGATTGAATGATATAATATTGTAGGTACGTTGAAAAAACGACACCAACTGGCGAAATTCTGAATATTTATTTGGAAATGTTGTTCCCAAACTGAAATGAATATTTAAGTGCATTAAATAGCCATTAGTTGAGAGGAGAAAAGAGATTAAAAACAATATTCGTGAGTTGAGTATTAAACAATGGAACTTCGTGTGTGGTGAAATTTATAATACAACGAACGCTCCTCTTTAGACTACAAAGTTTTTACTATTTAGCCACTTTCTTTCAAACCTCCAATGTGTATCGACTCCAAGATGCCATACGAATTATATAACTCGCAACATTAATTAACAATTTAAATATTCACTATTAATTTAAACATTTATAATGGCAGAATCTATTCTGTCATCCAGTACGGTAATTTATGGGACAGTTATAGAAATTTTACACATAGCTTTTTTATTAGAAACATAAAATTTCAATAAAAATTGTCGAGGACATGTGCTTGGAGGTGTAATTTAGAAAATATAATAGTAATACAATGAAATTTACATTTAGATGGATCTGTTTGCCTTGATTGAAATTTTTCGCCTTTTTTCGATAAATTACCTGAATGCGATGACAAAAAAAAAAGTGAAATCATCTCTCCGAAAAAACACCGCCAATTTATATTAATGGCTTGACAATATTTTAATGACCATTTACATAGTTCTAATTTAATGGCCACCCATTTAAAAGGAATTATATCAATTAATTACCGAAAACGATTCCCCAAACAATCACATTCCATGTAAGAATAAAATGTTTGTGTTGTGTGGCCACGCCACATTGGACGATTATTATTAATTTTTTAAATTAGACGGTAATAAATCTTGCAACTCGTAATAAAATAAATACGTTTAGCATAAATCGTTTTGTGAAAGTATAATAATATCATTATAATATTTAAAACATTGTAATCGTTTGGAGAGAAAAAAATCTTAATCAGTCAGCAGACAGTTAAAGTGTGTTTCTCCTGCAATGGACCTGGAGCCAGGACCAAAGCAGTGGAAACACACTGTATTCCAAGCAGTTATTACTATAAATCATGACAATCTTACACAACACACACGTTCATAAATTTAATTAACGATTACAAATCAATATCTGCTCGTCCCTTATAAAAAATTCAAACTCTGTACTCTGACATCCTGTTGAAGTCTCCACAAACATGCAATTTTCCATGTCCATACAATATTCATCCCCTTATTTAACTGTCAATCATTGGACAATTATTTCCGATATATATATGAGCACATGCAATATTTATAAAAATTACACATGAATTACACAATTGCCCGAAAATCCATATTATTTCCTAATTGATTGGACCTTGGATATCAATTTCATTCGTCAATAGATAAATATTTACAAATTGGAGAAAAAAAATTATTAATCTGAATTACTATGTGGGCCAAAACCGTATCAAAACAAAGGTAAATGGTGATTTATATTGTGGGTGTGTGTATGTTTGAATATAAAATTGTTTCGGACCACTTTTTCGTATTCTTGTCGTCACCATCAACATAAATTGGCAATCGAAAAAAAGTGTAGGTGCACACACCGTATACAACAGTTTAAATTTATAACTGTTTCACTTTTTTTTCGTAATCGCTTCTCACAACATATTAACTCTTATTACCAAATTGTTATTTAATTTATCCTTAATAGAAAAAACAAACTCATCTCCGTAATTAGACATATAGGAAAAAAATATTTAAATTATATATACACTCCCGAGCCTCCAAACGCATTTTAATTAAATATTTTCATCTATTCTATTTTCAATACTAATTTATTTAATTTAGTTATTTAAATATATGATATAGTAAGAGAGTGGTGGATAATTACAGGACAACCATCAAATTTACCTCCATATTCATACATAATTATTGTATACAAACGAACACATTCTTTTTGGAAATTTATTAACTCGTTTTCCACCTTCTCTCTCGCTTCTATATACACAGAGAGTGATTTTTTAGTGCTATTGCTTATTCGGCTTCCCAATTTGTTACGAAAATAGTTATTAAAACTAGTTCAAAACTATAATAAAAAAACTAGTTTCAAATTTTTTAATAGCTGTTGCACCGTATGTGTGCATTTTATATCGATTTAATTATGTATGCATTGTAATTGGGCTCATTTCAGTCCATAATGAATATAATCAATTAATTTTTTAAGAAAAACGGCCACACACACTAATTTCTCTCTTCCTAAACTGCATTTTTTTCTCTTCACGAAGACTAAGTCAGGGAAAACGAGCTATACACTGGGCTAATCAGTAACGAATCTAAATTGAATTAATTCGCGAATAGCAATTAAATCCACAAGAACATTGCCAAGCCTGCATTTTTTTCTGCATTTTACATATAGAAGAAAAAATCCAACAAATTTCAACTAATTATCGGTGTTTACCAGATGTAGATTAATCGCTGTTTTTTTCAGTATTCATTAAAGTTGTAATAAATTATAAGTGAACTTGTTTATTGTTCATAAAATGCGATAGTAAATTTTATTCTCCCAACAAAGTCATAAATTAAATTATTATTGTATAAATTTATTAAATTAGAAAAAAATTCTTATTAAATTCAATATATTCGAATGGGTACATAAATTCTTTAGTAAATGATTATAATTAAAGATTCGACTATTGAGAGTGAAAAACGGCCCCAAACTACAAATAAATTAACCATTTCACAATTCCATTAAGACAGTGTGAAAAACTTTTAAGAGGGCATTATGACGTCATCATTTTTACTCGGTGTAAACTGTCATGTACACCAATAAAACCAATAAACTAGATAATAACAATAAATCCCCGAATGACTTGTTCACTGACTTGAGTCTAAACACACTCGCTGTTTGTCACCTACCTACCTACACACCCTGTATAAATTAAATTATGATTTTTTTCTTTTTGGGTTGTGTACTTACAGCACACAGTGTGAAATCAATAATAGAGAAGAAAAATGTATGATGTCTTTTATGGCATTCATTGTATTATATTCATTATTATATTGTTAAACAAGTAGAAGAAGCGAAAATCGCCTAAAGGCTGTACAATTATAATAGAAATTTCATATATATATATATCTTATTCTTTCGCTCTTACTTCATTTGGTCGAACAAAACGTCTCCATTATTATCCTATTTATTAAGCATAATTTTTTTGTGAACAGTCTAATAGGAAATACAATATATAAATAATGAGTAGGCAGTGTGCATATAATATTGTCTTGTAGTAACAATAAAACAAAAATAAACATGAAAAACATTTACGTTTTTGGTTGTAGAGAGTTGTTGTAGCAACGGTTTAAACATGAGAAACAACGAAATTAATCATGCAACCCGCGTTTTGTATTTTATTATTGTGTATTTTAACAATTTAATCAAGTTTCACTAAAGTCGAGAAAAAAATGTAAATTAATATTTGTCTTCCTGTATAGAGTGTCATTTGAGTAATTTTTCTCAAATTTCTTTCAAAATTTACAACTTGGGAAGCTTGGATGGATCTGGTTACTTTGCCAAAAAAAATACTTTCTATTATTTTTTACAGAAAAATGGTGATAATTTATCCGAAAATTTGCAAACTCTTGCATAATGACTTTGATTTTTTTGTTGCTATATGCAAGTAGATAATCTCTAATGAACTCAAAATACCCAATATAGATAATTATATAATAGTATCAAAGCAATCGTGTTCTTATACAGTAGCTTGCTGTTTTTTTTTATAAATATTCTATTGATATTGTTGCCAAAGGCGACGGTAAAGCTGTCCATATACGTGGATATGAAGTGATCTTCATTTTTCATTAGGTGGCATTGATTTGTTAATTGTAATGTGCCGAATTTCTCTTTCTAAAGAAAAAATCGCATCGATTGCGAAACACAATCGTTAATGTCAATATGAAACATATTGGAACATAAATAATACACATGATTTGTGACTGGTTAGCGGGGTTTATAATAGAAAAACTTCTTGTAATTATTTCGTTTTTCGTTTCTAGGTTAGAAAGTGATCAAATTCAATAAAAAAATATGAAAAAATTTATTTCATAATAAACGGAAAACAATAAATATGTGATTTGCCTAATTAATTACTAAGGATGAGAAGAGTTTAACTCATTACTTGAAGAAAATATTAAAATGAGAAGCATAATAAAATATTTTTCTCATTTACTAGTTTAATTATCACAATAATTTACAATATTCTAGGCTTTATTTTCAATTAGATATTGGATATTTACTATTATTAGATAGAACATAAACTCTGTATAAGGATTATTAATAATATTTTACATTATCCTGTTGGCAGATATTATGCATGTAAATGAATGTATGTTCAACTATTAAAAGCTACACATAAAAGTTTTTTTAGCTAATATCTTTTGTCTGCACGAAACTCGCATAATTCCCTAATGATGCAAACCTGCCTACTTAATTCATTTCACTAAACTATAAATACATAGATTTTTCTAGTTGGCCTACCTTATACCACCATGCCACCTTGACAATATATTAATTTCTTATCATTAAATTTCACATGGGATAAAAATGTATTAATTTTATTTAATGTGGTAATAATTTATTGATAATTTATGTTTGCTGTTTTAATAAAAGATTTTCGGTACAAAAAAACAACATAATAAATATTGCAATATACGAAAGGCACTAGGAAAAAAGTGCAATAAAAAATTCGACAAATTTAAATTGATCAGACACTAAAATATGTAAATCAGTTTAAAAAAAACTGAAACATATTGCATACAATTTGTTAATCAGGTAAAAGTAAACTGTTATTTCCCTGTCAAAATTGAATCATTTCCACGTTTTATATCAATATTTCAATTGATTTAATTAACAACGACAGATTTGGTCATTTTGACACACTTATTCCATGGCACACTGCCGTTTTAACATAGTAAACCAGCCCAGTGTGGGAAGAAAACGGCGTAATAGCCTAAACATTCTTCTTCCTCAGAAAAACAATAAATTTGTACACCGCATGCCTTCAGTTTCGTGATTTCAACTCTTTAATGTGCAATCAAATACTTTTATATATGTGTATAAAGAAAATGATATTAATATAAAATTTAGTAAGATGAGAAAAAATTGCCACTTCACGATTTTATTAACAAACTCTCCAGCTGTGTGTTATAATAAATTTATATGACACAATGTAATACTTTATTACAAATCGTTTCAGTTCTTTTGATTAGAAATGTGAAAAATCACCATTGGCGTACGCGATTGTCACTTTCGCTGTATTTTTCCCATAAATAATATACGCGATTGCACAATGCGTCGAAAAATGCGAATAATAGTTAATATGTTTAAAATTGATGCGGCGTGCAATATGGACAAAAAATTCTACATAAAATTACATAATGCGAATCCACATTGGATCTTCAAACACATTTCCTGTTCCAACATACACACATAACTTTCCCAACACACAAAACAAAACTCTGGTAATGCTTTCTTCTCTCGTCTAGTTGGATGTTTCGCTGATGGCATGATGATATGTGTTCAATAATTATTATTAGATGCATTTGACTGCCTTTAGACACTTTCTAACATATGTCTTATGGTGCCTAGAAGTGTGTCTTTCGCACATTGTTATTCTTATTTCAAATGTAGAATGTTTTTTGAACAGCAATTTATAAAGAATTACCTATTAAATAATCCAGTGATTTTAATTTGTTTTCATATTATTCCGTTCATTCATTTTTCTCAATAAAAATGATTGTATGAAGATAATGCAAGGGGCAAAAAAGCTTCCTTGTTATTGAAATTGGAGTTTGATACTGAAATTGTCATCGAATGAAGCACCCTTGCTACAAAGTACTTAATTTTAGTTGAAGTACAATTAAAAAAATGTTGTCAGATGTGTATATGTAAAGTTTTGTATACTCATAAGGAACAAATAAGACCAATATGATCCAAATGTATGCAATATTTTTCCAAAAGTCCAAATTCCCGATGGAGACAAAGAGATATAAAATAAGTCACTTAACCAAAAAAAACACTCCACTTAATGGACTTGAAACTTAAATGTTCACAGTCAAAGAAAAATGCCAAAAGGTGGTAAGTCGCTCCTTTGTCAAAAAGTCACATTAGAGATAGCCGAATGTTTTGTCCAATAATTTTGATAAATAAGATTTGTATCTTAGAATGGCCCCCGGAATCTACCATTTAAATTTGGCTATAATTTACACTCTTATAAAAAGTGCATTTCTAAAAAAAGAAACTGAGCTGAATAAGGAAGCCACTGTCTGGCTTGAGGTTTCCAAATTTGGGAGATGTGTACGTGATGTCCGGCCACAGTATCCGAAATTTTCGTGAATGAACCGTTTTTACAAACAGCTATGAGTGTGCCAATAAACTGCAGTAAATAAAGTTTAAAAATCTTATAATATGTAATAAGAATGGAAAATCTCGAGGGATTTAGCAATGTATGCAATCTCGATAGAATTTCCTATTTGTGTAAATTAGTTAAACGATTATAATACGCGGGTGGCCTTGTTGACCTTACTCGGAATTTCATATTAATTTATAAAAAAAATCTCTTCACATATGTGTATAGTTGAACCGATAAAAAAATTCACTTATACACCGAGCACAGAGTTATAATAATACTTAACTTGAATACCGTTCACCGATTATCTTCGTAAACATGCGTACGCCTCGTGTAAATTATTATTGCATTGTACATTTATAATAATAAACTGTTTATATTAGTAATCGTATTTTTCACTTATTCTCACAATATATCAATAATTAATAAGCTATTATTAATACATTGTAGCAACAGAGAAAAAAAACTTTCACATTATTCTAGTGATCGATTTACACACATTTTACACTTAAATTATTACCATGTTCTTTGTTAATTTTTACTATCCAAGTAAATATTAATTGAACAACGAAGCTTTTCGTTTATTTATTAAGACAAGTGCAATAAATATTCCCCGCATGTTGTGTTCATTTTATCTTCTCCTCTAATCAAAATTGAAATGCAAGTTTAACATTATTACAATACACAAACACCTTTATTATTATCTTCTATTCTTTCAGACGGATTTATTGAGAAAATTGTACTCAAATGTATAATACAATTGAATTGCCCTCAAAGAGGTGCTTGGCGGCTAATGTCATTAATTCGAAAGCACAAAAACCCCCTGCCAGCCACTCAAGGTGCTAAATCCTGCGTGATTTCTTTTCTAATGATTTTAATTAACATTGTTTGCTATATAGAGAAGGCGAAAGATGGAATTATGTATTAATATATTGTCTATAAAAGTTAAAAAACCAATACCAGATCGATATACTTGTGTTTCTTACTCTCTACATGTATAAATCACTTTACACGGATATTAATCCTTATAAGGAAGTGTGTTTTGCAAAATAATGCAATTAAAATGACGACATGCGTATTAGAAATATGCGTTTGTTCGTTTTTCCAAATTAACATGATCATAATTTAGTGACACACAATTTACAAGCTCTACGATGGGATAGGAAAAAGCGTAAAGCCATAATAATCATCATCATCACCTCACATTTACCAACATCTTCTGATGCAATAATAATCAACCGAAAACCTTATAATTACATACAGTAGTGAAGAAGTGAGGAATAGATTCGAGCTTATAAACAGGTAATAAATTCACCAAACGAATATATAAGAGAGATAAAAAGAATATAAACAAATCTAAAACGGTAAGTAAAATATTAAAGACAGCCTAACGCAGCGGATAAAATCTATTTCGAACTGGTTTTATCGATAATATTCCACTCATCTTCACTCACCATTGCATACAGTCACATTCAATAATAATTTATAATTTAATTTACAACATGTCATAAAACACAATTTTTTATACATTACAATAATTAATTACAGGTGCTTCTTCGAGACGATTGATCAAATATCGATACATATTTTTTGTTCAATTTCCCGAACTTTGTCTTCAGGCGAAATTCTAATCGACGAAAATCTTTTAAATAGGCTCAAATTAAAATTGAAATCTTTCAATAACCCAAACACGACCTTAAAACTGATTAGGCACTTGCATTATGAAATAATTTTTTTTTTGCTTGTAACAACACGATGTGCATAGAATTTACGAAAAGCAAACACTTAAATAAGCGCCTTTAGCGTATTTATAATTATTTTCTCACAATCTAATGACCAATTGATTACAATAAATCCCATCACAGCGATATAAACATAATTATCATTGTGCAAGATGAATAATTATATAATTATGTGTTCTGTGTAATTAATTGGTCGCTGGTGTAATAATGAAGGTAATTAGAAAAATCGTCCTTTTTATGTACGATAATCGTGGATATAAATCTTCTCTCTAAGCTACTGTTCTTCATCTCCTTCTGACATAAAGGGACGAAATTTCGCTTCCAACATACCAAATACGGTCTTAAACGGTCCAAATGGAGAATAATGTCTAACAAACCTTTCGTGCTACGAAATGCATCTTATAAGACCTTATACGATAAAATCAGTGACTTGTGATCTCTTGGTACAGTGGCGGTCACATTTAAAGCGACTTATAGTTGTGAGAGGCAAATAATGATCATGTGTATGTAATCTATATCTTAGTGATGGCATCATGACCGATACATACACATACATTGAAGATTGCTTTATTGATTAGAATAATTGATCTAAGGCTTGAGGTTTGAGAGAGTTAGTTACGAGCCATTGTTCACGGTACGGTACTGTCTTTGAGACATGGAGAAAGCTTATTAGACTATTTTCTCGGAAAACGGGCCATTCTGTCTTCAGAGAGAAGAAAAAAAATTGTTTTTGGCTATCCATAATACGAGAGTTCCATTGTGGGTGGCAAAGAAGAGTGAATAGAAATTGGGCGTACCACGAACTGTCACTACAATTTTGTTACGGCCATCGGCGCAATCTTTTTACCATTCGATATCTTTACACAACAATAATAGACATTAATTGCACGTATAATTTCAATTATAAATGATGACAGAATTTTTTTTTCTACACACAAGGGACGAGTTCGTGTTTGTGAATTTTTCTGTTATTTACACCAAGAATCGCGGGCACGTTTTCGAACATAATCGACATAATAAATCAATAATATATAAATATATTACAGCCTACAAACCGTGATTCATTTGGCATACTATTAAAAAGTACTTCATTAATAATAATAAGTGCCCATATACAATTACCATATTGCATTAATGATAAATTATGGATCGAATTAAATAAATAGAAAAATAAACCGCTACATTCCTACAAGGTTGGAATTCTAGAAAGTCGAGAAGAGACACAAAAGAGACTTTGTGAAGGGGATGAAAAAATTTCCGGTCTCCTTAAATAGGAAACACGACAATGAAGGAGTGCTTTTCCATCGGAATTTCCTAATATTTCCATTACGAGACGAATACCTGGCAGAAGAGGGAATGAAGAATAAAAAACTGTAATGATAAACGAAACACTGTGTGCAATGACAGGTGATTGCTTTTTGAAAGTATATGTACAATAAATTGAATCTGCATTCCAACAAGGACACAATGATTTTATAATTGGTATCATCTTGTTTAAAATTTATTTCTGAGAAAATATCTAATGGTATTGTACGAGTACGACTTTTATATGCTGCTGTAAAATTAATCACTATTTTCGATAACATTCAATTTCAATAATGGTGATCTCTTAAATAAACAATTTTCGATTTCGTTTTTATTGCGTAAATCTGTTTTGTTAAAGTTTAATTAACTTTCAATACAAGTGTGAACATTTGTTACGAATTTTCAAGTGTTTATTTGATAAGATCACATTTTACTTTGACAATCAATTTGTAATTTGAAGAAACCGAAAAAACGAGTTTTCTATTCAAACAAGCACAGCGGAAAACGATCCTTAAGTCCTTGAGTTATTATTGTTACAGTCCTTCTTATCAGATTCAATTTACTGGGATAATTGATAATTAAAAAAAAATATCAAAAAACACACAATTCCAAGGTGGGTACGAAAAAATATATGTCAAAATTTCTGCCTTCACAATGGAAATGTTTTTCGTATATAAAAAAACCGTTTTAGTATCGATATAAACATGTTATTTTATATTATTACGTCCATATAATTTCATTAACACAATTTCAACAATATGGAAATGTTTTCTTCAATTTCGTATAAATTATTGTTTTTACATCAAGGACGATTAAACAAGAAATTTTTCGGGTTTGTAGATGACATCCGGACTGCCTTCAGCATATACACACACTATACGAAAAACTGGATTTAAAAATGTATAAATTACAATCATTTGTGTGTGTGTACAAGATTTACTGTTAATTATACAATGAGTTATTGTTAAGAGACGACGACAATATGCTAAATTATGCTGATTAGTGGTAGGCCGGTTTTTATTTATAAAATATCTTATAAAGAATATGACATAATGACCCACTGACTCATCTAAATAATTTGAATGAATTTTCAATAAATTTAATTTTTCCACGCCGATTATATTACACAGACAAATCCTTTTTGTTCGGGAATGCTTTTAAATTCTTGCATCAATCTAAAACCGAAACTCTCATTTTTTTGATCTTCGCAGGACAAACGCAATGTCTAATCATTTTTCTGATTTATCGTTAATAAAAAACCAACGCAACTATTAAAATCCGTCTTTGGATTACGTAAAATGAGACAGGTAATATATTGGTCGAATGAACAACCAACAACACCCACACACGGTCTCAAACAATTCGCATAGTTTTCTTAAACACACACAATTGTCTCCATTTCGAATGAAGAGAAGGAAAATAGAGAAAAATACTACTGTGTATCTCCACTACGTATGTATATACACTGTTTGCATTATTATTGTGTATATAATGTGAACATGACTATAAATCAACCGGAACATCTCTATGGAAGTGTATATATTGACGGCATCCAATTATCAGCGCTTTTCAATATAAAGAGAATTAACCAGTCGTAATCGCTTGTTATACGATATATACGTACATTATTTTTGTATCACGATCACAGTTTTCCCTCTTTTCAATATTCCATATAAGTAAAACAATAATAAAGTGAAAATAATTGCTGCATTTATTTTTGTTGTAATTTCTTCCATTGAAATGGGCATTTTTAAAACTGAGCCGGATCTGCAATAAAAATCGACCTGACAAATTTTTCGACCATAAATATTAGAATTATTATACAAGGTGTTATAATAATATGTGTCCACATAAAATTAGCCAAAATATGTTCGCGCCTCCAGCATACATGAGACTATTTTCGCATTTATTATTTATATACAATTAATTATTGCAATATAAATCAAGGAAAACGGCTCACATAGTCGTATACCTTCAAGGCCCACAAAACGCATTCAACTTCCAATAAATCAAAAGAGTATTACGACTTTTTTTATTTTCTATTACATTTATAGGTGGAAAATTTGTCAAAATACAATCGTAAATATCCAAATTGCAATAAAAAATTCGAGTATCGATTTAAAAATTAAATTGACGATTCGTTTTAATCGTGATTACGCTCTTAATTTTTTTGTTTCTGTAACCTTGCATGCAATATACTCCAAATTGAATTGAGGATGTTAATTAGGATGGAAGGAAAAATGTACCGTGGCCTTGAGAGAAAAAAAAGGTCCATCACAGCATCACATCGGATTCTATTTAAAATGAGTATACCGTTATCGAATGATTGATCGACGTATCATTTATAACCGTAATAAATGGACGTGAAATTAGACAAAAAATATTCTAATTGAGTTAATTTTGTTTGAGTTTTTTAAGAGCAACAGTTTGGGGCGTCAATGAAATTACTTAATTTTCGTATGTGAGAAAGAAAGTTGAATCTTTTCATAGAGCACACATTCCAATAAGACACAATAAATTGATATGCAAATATTTACAATCACATGCATTAACAATAATGCTTTCATTGTGTCAATAATAATTGTATTATGGTAATTAAAGAGAACTTGTATGAATAAATAGCTGTAAGATATACAATTGTATAATGTGCTCATCTTGTAATACAAACAGCATGTAGGTAACGACATTGTCTGCATTTCTCTCAATTATTATAATTGTTTATTACTCCATTGTGCATATTCGCATTTTGCATTGATAATTACCGTTATTTTTCTAAGACAAAATTCCTGTGACATGTGTGAACTGGACTTAATTTTTTTTATACAAATTGATCTCAATCGAAAGAAAATCAATTTAGAGCATAACGAAAAAAACGTATCATTAAATATATTAAAGTTTACTTTTTAAATTTTAAATACATGTTATTTACAACATAATTTCCAAAACCTATAATTTGATCACAGAAAGAATCTAATTTTTAAAAACACCGTGAAAATACACATTACACAATATTACAACAATAAATAATGAAACACACAATCAGAAGAAAAAAATTACCCTACAAAATTATTGTAATTTACCCTGTGAGAAGAAAATTGTTAAACTAGTTAATTGTTTATGATTGAAAGAGAATTTGTTAAATTATTTATTCATACGCTTCACTGACTCTGTAAACAATAATAATTACATTGTTTTCAATGTTAAGGTATCCACACACACGACAATATTATTAAATCGGTCTTTATAACGTGCGAAAATGACTAAAATTAAAATAATAAAATGCTAATAATACACGTTACATTGACGTGTAGGTAAATGTGGAATTTACACCTCTACCCAATTATCAATTTGAACACTTGCCGATAAATGAAAAACTGGGAAGGGTTGCATGTATAGATTTCTTGTTTATACAAATTTCAATGCATTAAGACAACAAAAACGTGATGAATGGGACCTCGCCTGTCCTGTCAAATCCGTTTGCTAATTGCCCTAACAAGACTTTTGCAAAACGGCAACAACAACATGCCAAACCGCATTGTCCTTTCAATGAAGACACACAGGCACAGCATTTTGCAATATACACTAACTATTAGCCATCATGTAGTTTATGTTATAGAAATAATTAGTGACCCTCCGGATTTAAGTGCCACAACTACCCAATAGCAAAATAACTTAATAACAATAATTCACTTCTATTCAACATACCAAATTAAGCCTAATTACGAAAACGGTCATGAGAAGAGAATTATCTTGTAAAGTCGATTTAAGTGATTTTAATTTGTGACACACCCTTTCTGCATGCTTTCATCAAAACGATCTGATTTCTTATATACATCAGTGGATGGAGATTGAATAAATTATTGTATGTTCATCGTCCATTCGCATTTCGTATGACTAATGGCTTCAATCTAAGGGGAGATGCAATTTATATAAGAATAGAGGCAATACAACCATTGTTAGAAATTAAATAGAATACATTTTTATTCATAAGAGGTGGGTTGGATCACTTTTTTCCAAATGCATCGCTCCAGTTTATTGTTTTCATTGTTTGACTTTATTATAAGAATATAACAATCATTTAATCATTCATTCTTAACATGCAAGTGATTTTGAACCTAATCGAATTTTCTTCTGCATTTAACTTTCCCAACAGGAATATCATTTTTATAAGCAAATCCTTGAAGATTAATTTTAGACATAAAAACTTTTTATGCATTATTACTATATTCAGTATGACACAAAAATAGCCGTGTAACATGTTGCGTTATACGAAATCTAACACACCAGCCTAACCCTTACAGTAAAAACTTGCATAATAGAATTACAAGTTGTTGGTGATTCTCTCTTCTCTCTCCTCTTATGTAAATCGATTTGGGTTTATGACTAATAAAAAAGTTTGTACTATTATAATGATGATACATATATTGCCAAATAGTGATTTTTTTTTCATTCAAGGTTCATCAAACGTGTCAAATTTGTACAGACAATCCTCTCTATTATTATGCACTCAAATTTTAATATTTATTCATCCTTGATCGAATCAGTTTATTGTTCAAGACAATTTCCAAAGCGCGCGCGGCGGTCACCGCTTAATATTGAGGAAAACATTTTCAAAGATTCTTATCGTTTTGTAAATTGTTTGTTTAATGATTTTACATAAAATATATGTAGAAAATAGTGTATTAGAATGCGTCCCTCAAGGATTATGCATGCACGAAATCGGCTGCTCCATTACACTGTAGAATTTAACAGTTCACTACTTTATCTAATTATACAAATCGATAACAATTTTCTTATGATTTCGATTTTTCCTTAGCGAAAATCTATTTAAATACAAAGAGATTATTCGTTATTGACTTGCGGAACCAATCAATGAATCAATTGTTCTCGCAATAAACCAAAAACACACCTAAATTGCTCATCTTCCACATAAATTCGTTCACAACACAAAAGCAATCTCTCTCTCCTCTTCTAGTGTTAAAATATATTATTGTTGTACTAGTAATGTTGTATATATGTGTCAGGCTATAATATAACAATGATCGGGTTCCCAAAGCGTTATTTTAATTAAAATCGTGATCAGAGAAAGTGTTTTGCTTTTTATATTGGCAAGTTTTATGTAGCTTTAGTTCTTGCATGTGGAAAATGTGGACTGTTGTCGCGTCTATTGTTGTTATTGTGCAATATTTCACCTTATAGCTTATAGACAATAATAACGTATTTACTACGAAAAAAGCGCACTTTTTCCGCTTGCTTCATAACCATTTTTCCCTTATTTGAAATAGTGTTTTGATATTAATGAAGCAATAAATTTTTCCTTGACAAGGCTATATCAGAAGACTTGGGAAGAATTTTTGCTCTACACTAACCTTGATTCAGAAAAAACGGATTCGCTTTGCCCTCGTCTCACACCATCTCATCGCAACTGTCAAATTCCAATTAAACATAAAATTTTACGTTCTATTTGGAATTTTTATTTTAATTGAACTTGTACAGGGTGCAACAGCTCGATTGAGCCAGAATGAAAATCATATCTTTTTGAGAAAAATCAATTTCTTTGAACTTTTTCAAAAATATTTCATAATGACTAACTTTTGTAAATAATGAATCAAAAAATCTGAAAAACATATAAGATTAATGCAGTTTAATTACCTAACATATACATATATTTTTGATTTTTTTAATTTGTTAACATGACAAGGAAGTCGCTAAAGAATTTCGACCCACTTCATCTTGGCTCAATCGAACTGTTACACCCTGTATATACAAGTGTATGTACCGGAAGGCGAATGCAATAATCGCAAATTGATTTAAATTCAAATGAAAATCGAAGAGTAAAGTTCAGGGCCGCGATTTCTGAAGGGCTCTGGCCCTAAGCGCATTGCCCACTCGTTCTACCAGTGAAATGGACCGTTACACTGCCACTATTATCTAATAACACACATGTGCAGTGCTGTTTTTTCGTAATTACAGACATTTTCATTGTGAGATGCAAATAACAAGATTAAAAATGTGTCGTAATTTAAATACAACTCGGTGGTCTGAGAAGACAGTTGTTGAACTAATTTAAAAATAATGTAAATAAAAGTGCCAAAGTCGAGTTACTGTCTTGATCAATCATTGTTATCGTTTTAAATACTTAACACACGTGCACACAGCTTAAAACTATCCTAAGATGAATAGAATTCGAAATGAATTCAAACAATTTTTGATGCTTTAAAACATTTCCAGCATATTCTCTACAACTCGTCCAACATTGTTGCTTGGAGGAATTTTTCACAATTATTATTACATATCAGAGATACGTTTCATTATAGTAAAATATGAAAACGTTCCTTTATGGTTGGAACAGAGTGCAACTTGGCAAAACATTTGATTTTATAATAAACGCTCGAGGCACACCTCTATATATGCGCTTTCATCACGTTTTATGTAATTTCAGCCAAATCGATGTGGTATTAGTGTCAAAAATTCTGATGAAAATATATTTGAATGGTTTTGAAAAAAAAGTAAGTTGGAAAACCGTCGACACGACTTTATAAGCAAGTAACCAGCTCGTCCATCATCCTGTTTCGTTAAATTGGATGACGTGTATTCTATAATACACTCAATTATTGTAAAATGTATCGATTACACGTTTAGATGCAAAATCTGTACATCGTGCACACTTGATATAAATGGGAATTTCTTGGGAAATTGACAGGATATGATTAACTTATCCGTTGTACACCATAATAGAGGAAACAATTTCAACTAGCAAGCGGCAAATTAAGCTGACAGCCGTGTTTAATTGGTTGTCTATTTAGTCGACTTTTTTCTTTCGGTAAGCATGGATATCCGCGTCGCGTCTGATCGAGCCTTTAGCAATTCGGTGTACTCTTGATATATACCTATGCATTTGCATCAAATTGCCTAAAGTGTAAAATACTCGTCCAAGGATATACTTCTTGTACAATTTAATCCGTAAGACATCAATTTATTGCAAACATACAATTAGATCATTTCCTTTCGTTCCACTTACAGGATTACATATAACTTTATATGTAATATTTAGTGTGATTGTTATCGTTTTATTAAATAGATTGATGTTTTGATTATACCCAGTTACATTTACCTGTACAGGTAAAAATATCTCAAATATGTTCACATTACAAATTCTACATGTTTCTTAAAAGAAGGTTAAAAACATCGCACAATCCTTTCACTTAAAAACAATATTCTTCGCATCGCAACTTAATCGAATATATAGGGTTCAATTTTTATTACATAAAACAATTATAAATGATTATATCTCCTCTCGCTTACAATACACCAACTGAAATTGTTTTACATTAAAAATTCATTTTATTCAATCTCATATTTTATCGATTTTTAATCTCCAATTTTATATGCACAATTATTTCGACATTTATTGGAAATGCATTAAAAACTTTCATCTTTTATGGCTCCACTTTGTTGTATTGAGGGGTAAAATCATTTAGTAACAAATAATTATATAATATAAAACGATCAATCATAATTAAAACCAGTTAGAGTAAAAGGGGGCGTTAATTAATAAACGATTTTTCCACAACTCGCTCTCAATTTTCACTCGCTGAAAGTGTAACAAAAGGTTAATAACCAATTTAGAAAAATTCACCATTCCTCCTTGTTTTTCTTCACTCAATTTCGTATATATCGATGTTAAGCATCTATTCACGATTCTCTGGCTTTGTTGTCTAATTGTATTTTTTCTTGCAATTTATTGTCTTGATTTTATTGGAAAAGTCACATCCGGGCAGACAGCACAACAGCAGTTTACATACCAACAAATATAAAACAAGTTGCAATGCACGGATTCGTGTAAATAAATTAACTTGTCTAGATTTATTATTAAATTAAATAATATTTAATCACACCTGTATTTATGCATCTACCTAATATCTATAATAAAGAACACATCTCGAAGATGCACATTTTGTAATCGTAAATTTATAGTGGGTACATGGTGGAAGAGATATTTATGAGTTTACTTTGTATTTATAATGCCTATAATAATGCGATTGTTTGCATTCAAATGCCATTTGTAACCTTTCCACATATAAATCATAATATGACAATTTGTTGCCTCTTGGATACCTTGTTGCAACAAAACTGAAATTGTGTAACTGAAATTTTGATTAAATAGAAAAATCAAAGATTCCAGCTCGCATTCTAGGAGGATTTCACACAGACTTTGTTCTAGAAAGTTTATTTTTTTCCATTACATGTGTGTGCGGTAAAAATTAATTGTATATACGGAAAAATGTAGAAGAGAAAAACAAACTTATTCGCCTCCTTCCTCCCATATGCGAAAAGCAGGCCAATAAAAAAGCAAACTGGCCACATTCAAAACACTCAAAGACTACCTAATGTAGTAAATCAATTAACTAAGAAAATATAGACAATTGGTACGTGATTATTAGTTTGATTACATGCGATTATATACCGCACGCATTTTATTATGAAAAAACTACTGTGGCGGCACCAAAAATAACCGCACATCGACAATATCGATTAAGGAAGCCTCAACATTTATTTCTAAATACACTAATTGGTCGCTAATCAACTATTTTATCGAACAAATAAAATTTTACTTGATTTTACTTGAGGTGTGCCTGTAATGGTCACTCTTTTCGCTCTCTTCCTTTACTATTTATATCTAATTTGTGTTCAATACACGTTAAACACATACATTTTCAGAGCGTTTCTTATTTAACTTGTTTTGTTGTCCATTAAAAACTCCGTTTCACTATAAATGGCGAAAATGGACATTGAAATTGTTTTACAAATTACTTACAACTACAATTAGGTGCATATTTCAGCATCGATTGATAAGGAACCATTAGTGGGTTTAAGAAAAAATCACGATTTACACTCATTAGTTGTTTGATTGATTTTATTAATGATTCAAACTGTTATATATGTTAACCGTCCTCACCTAATTACCGCATAAATCCACTTTAGTATTTAGAGACTTGATAAACATCTATTAGGGGAAAATGTGAAACGATATCAAATTCAATCTCAATTGAACACATCCGTCTCGTTGAATAGGAAAACATTTGACACGTAATCGTTGTAAATATTTTGTCATTAATAAATGTGGATAAATTCATTGCGATTTTCAAGATAATTTATTTTTCTTATTAATTTCCTGAATGTGCAATAAGAAGTGGATGATTCAGCACTTGGTGCTCGAGAAAAATGGTTAATAGTTTTGCCATGTAATTGAGAAATATGCTAAAAATTCAGAAAAAATATTTATATTCTTTATAATATCCTAAAAAATTGTTTTGAAAAATGAAACATATCATTTTGTAGAGGACATTTTTCTTTATATGTCTCACTTTTTTCATTATTTTTGTTAACAGTTAAGAACAATTGCATACCGGACCTGAAGGCTGTTAAATCCTTGTTATTCGTATGAAACACTGACATTAATCCTCGTAGACCACAAGGATAATGGCGAAATTTTTGTAATCTCCAATTAGCTATGAAATGCCTCTTTCGAATTGAAAAAAATGGCATTTTTCCTTGAATAGAAACTATAATTAATACACGTAGAATGGTATATAATCTTAAAATATATATCATTTTATCCTATAGTTATTACTGATGTTATTTTATCTATTTGAATGCACCTATACACACACAGGTGTACAAAGCAATCCACTATCCATTTAATGCACTTAATCGTACTAAACATAAAATCCAATCATTTATAATGGGATATATAATATTTCATCTTCAATTTGACATATGAAATAACGTTTTATAACGATTTCACCCAACTTTATTTTAATTAACTGTTCAAATCCGTTTTTAAAACAATTTTTCCACCCATCTTCAGCACTAATTAAATAAAGTGCGTTATTTTAGTGCCCCTCCTTCCTTAAACCAGCAACAGAAGAATGAATTCCTTATTAGAGGCATATTAGAAACAGAAATTCCAATTGTATACACCTGTTTAATACCGCTACATTGCATTTTCATTTACATAAACTTTATATTTATTGGACAAATACTTGTTAAAGTGAAAGAGTTGTTGTTGCAGCCTATTGGAAAACGGAAAATCATTTAGAAGGCTGGCGTTTGGAACGCCTTTTCTACCACATTTCTAGCACCGAATCTCAATACACATACATGCGTATTTGTAATTTACACATGCATATATTAATATTTATAATAAATCCGGTGAAAGTAATTGGGAAAAAATCTATAGTAAAACTAGTTCAATGAAATGGACCAATAATAAATAAGTGCCACACACACGCACGCACACCTGAAGTTTACATTAGAAGTGCGTTTCATATTTAAGATGATGTTAAAATGGTTTGATTTATTTGGACGGTTATATTATATAAATCATTTTGTGGGGCTACTGAACCAGATGTTCAGCCTTTCATTTAAAAGCACTATATAGCAGGAATTAATGTATTTTTATTTAAAATAGCTATTAAGACTGATTAAATCGAGATAAACACCGAATTATCTTGAAAATTGCTATGATGGTTTCTTTAATGGCTGAAAACTGGGCTGGGATTTCTGGAAACGGAAACAAGCATCGTTTGGATAATGGAATATATTAACGCTTTTTTTACGCAGAATTCATTTCGTCATCACTTTCATAAACATTTTCAATTTCTAGTTTGTCAGCCATGTTTGTTTTTCCGAAATTTCCATTGCAACAAGTGGGCTGGAATAAGTCTAAGTCTAGCCGACTATTGGCAAGAGAGTTGGATGAACCATTTGATTTTCCGTGGAAAACCTGTTGAACATGTCATGAATAATAAGGAAAAGGAACGAATACAGGCGGTGGGCCATCAGCGGGAGTAAAGGTTAAAGAAATCGTACCTAGTAGGTAGACATGTGAGAATCTCAGTTGCAGACATATCAAATGATTCTCTCTATTCTTAATGATAGACATAAATAAATAATAAACACTGTACTGTTATTGTATGAAGAAATGTACGAGTGGAAACGATTTTTGTTAATGATAAGGAGAAAAAATGTTTTATTACTTCAACAACCAGCATAATGGTCATATATGATAAAATTCATAAACCTGTATGGTTAATGATCATTTATTATTTATTTACTACTGATGTATGGTCAATTTTAAGAAGTTGCACAATACAACAACTCACTACATCAAAAAGCACAACGGACCATTCCATTATTTAATATAATTATCGATTTTTATTGGGCCTATTCCGAAATACTAAAGTTTGAAACGACCAGATTCTTATCTCAAGTTCATAAACATTCAAATAAAATGTGAGAAACAAATTAATTCTGTGTGGAAATTTCAAGCAAACTTCAGATTCTTACAAAAACCATCACAAAAGTATTAAACAAAGAAAACCAGAAGGGTTATTATTGCACAAAATAATATATTTATTACACGGTGTGTTTGTGTGTTATTTTGTCACGAAATCATGACCGTATAACTTATTATAATAGTATTTCCAATGGAATTCCATACACTCATAATTTTCTACTCTTTGGATTCAATTGCTTGTCTTCTCAGTGTGTTTTTGGAGCGGGGGAATTGACTCTACAACATTTTCTTATTTATTGAACATTGCCAGATAAAATATTGTTTCCTTATCGCAAATACACCATCAACAATTTAATTTATCTGTTAAACTTTTACTTTGGCAACACAGGAGAGACATTATTAAGAGCGAAACGCGATGAAACAACAACAAAAAACACTATATAAATTATCTTTTGGTTTATGGTCGACGCGCTTGTTGGAACAATGTGACATAATTTATCAATACTGATGGAAACATGCAGTGAAGAAGTGAGAAAGTCACTTCCTGAGTTAAGGATTTTCCAAATGGATTTATTTCCCCGAAAAAGAATCGACTATTCATGATGATGCGAGAGTGAAGAACAATTCCAAGCATTTGCATTACAACTTCCGCAAATAAAATCCAAAACAGTGTTTCTAATTAAAACGCATTAAGAAATAAAACAAAAATCGTAATTAAAATAGTAGAGTACTAAAAATAGGCGGGAGTTTAGTCATTAAATGACATTATTGAAATTGTAGACAAATAAATAAAAAGAAAAATCATGCGAGATTCTTTCTTAAATCATCAATAGCTACTTTACTAGCACATTATATGCATAACTCCTATATTTAACTGCCAGTTGATTTATGTTCGCATTGTTCGCTAAAATAGAGGTGAGAAGTTGCATACAGGACATAAATTTTAAATAAGATGTATATGTTATTAAAGAAAAAAAATTACAAGATTTATAACGTTTTTGGCGGTAAATTATTGCACACGTTGGCGGGAAAACTGTGTATATGGAAATTTTTGAACCTATTTTGATGGAGCTTGTAGGAAAAAATCGGATTTCTGATTTGATTAGGTATACGGGAAGAAAAATGCGATGCTTTAGGCGAGACTTGATCCATTTCCATACATCACCAATGCAATAATTCCCAAGGAAATTGCACTAAATGGATAGATGTAATGTATGTTATAATTTATGATTCCTATATTATAAATAATTGCAATTCATTTTGTGAATTATCATATATAAGTTTATTGTTGTAATCGGACACTTTAAATATAGAGATTATCCCCTAAGATGGATTGGTTTGTTACTTAATGTCCGGTGCAATTTATTATATTCGTATCGATAATTTTCCTTTTACCCTTGCATTTCAGCTATTATTCCACTGCATTGGTATGTATGGTTAATGGTATGCAAAATAATTCGAATTCTTTATATACAAAATGTCCTCTTGTTACGTTGATAAAAGGAGCTACAAGTTTATTTATTGTAATTTCGTCTTATATAGGATGTATACAAAAACGTGAACATAACTTTTATTCTGGCGGATATTTTCAGATTATTCGCTGTATATGGTGAAAAGATTTTAAATTAAAGCATCAATATAAATGTTCGCATTGGAATTAGATGAATTTCAATTGGATTTGGTCCCAGAGAGGAGAGAATTCCAAAGATAAATATGGAAAATTTTAGATAGGCAATAGTATGTTGATAAAAACGTTGCACTATTGGTTTTAGTTTACCACAAGATCAATAAGGTTTTGCTTCAGACTTGAATATATATAGAGGAATGGATTCATTATAAATGTGGTTTTCATTTGTGGTTTTTGATTTTTAAAAATCTTGTAATTTTACAGGTAGTGACATCTAGATAAATAATTGGTAGCTTATCTTTAAAGACTAAGCTTTTCGCTTTTAATGTCTTAAAATGTTCTTGTTTATCTCAGTATTTCTTATATCATAACGAATAAGTTTGATATTTTTGAAAAAATCACAGAATTTAGCGAATGAAGTGAAAGAGCCCTGTACACTTTTCTCCACATAGAAATTCAAAAATTTTTACACCATTCGATGCGGAAAATTGTCCTCAGTAACATATTAAAATTGCAGATTAGAAACGGCCTTAATAGTTTTATATTTTACATGTTTTTATCTAAAATGGGTCCTTTATTCGTGCCAATGAACAGTTCTAGAGATGGGAGCGGTGTAAATAAAAATCGACTGCTAACTTTCGGCCACCATATTCGCTCCAGTGATTTACTGTCATCTTTCGGTGTTCAATTACAACCGCACAGTTTTCTTTTCCAAATTCATAATGGCGGGTTGCTTAGTCACATCAATAGTACGCAAATAAAAATAGTACTCAAGAAAACGTGACTTTTTTAGCAAATATATACAGCTTATCTCATTTTTTAATATTGCAGTATTCCATTATAGAGGTGAGTCAACATACAGAGCAATTATTGCTATCAGAATCTCTGTATTCTGTACAAAAATTCAAATAATACATTTTCCAACGACATTACTCGCCAATCGCGTAGTAAAATCCTTCCATTCTGTCAGTTATTTGTGTCAGCAAGCAGGCCCTTTAGAATTACATGTGGTGTTATTAAAGCCGGCTATAAAAAACTTTGTTTCACTTACAAGCAAATAACAAATAAATTAAGTGAATAGAAAAAAGTGTTTCAAAAATGCATCAAGAAACAATACAACTTATACAAATTTTGGAGAAGACCGTTTCGCCAGGTAACTGCAATTATGTCCTCTAAGAAATGCTCTAGAAAAAATGTTGAATCTTTTTTAGATAAGAATGAGTTAGAGCAGGCATCATCATTCTTAAAACAGGCGGCCGACTCGAACGTACTTCAATTCATCAAAACATTGTCCGACATACTTAGGCATGGTGGCAACAGTTCGGTGGCCCGGATGGCGGCCGGTCTACAATTAAAAAATCAACTAACATCCAAAGATCCCAATGTAAAAGTTGTATACCAACAGCGCTGGTTGGCCTTTCCGGAGGACGTTCGAAGTTACATCAAAAAGAATGTAAATCATCTCTCGGAACACGTGAGAACCGCACATTACTCAACGTGTTTGTTTTTTAGGTGGTGGGCGCATTGGGAACGGAGACAAATCGCCCTTCATCAGCTGCCCAATGTGTAGCCTATATAGCAGTTACTGAACTACCACAACGACAATGGCCCGAACTGATTGCACGTTTAGTGGCAAATGTGTGTCAAGAGAATTCGACAGAAATGCAAAAAGAAGCCACCCTCGAAGCGATCGGTTACATTTGCCAGGAGATCGACTCCGACGTCCTATTAACACAGTCGAACGACATATTAACTGCCATCGTGTATGGAATGCGTGTCGCAGAGCCCAGCAATCATGTCCGTTTGGCGGCCACTCAGGCCCTATTAAACTCTCTAGAATTCACAAAAGCCAATTTCGATCAACCAACAGAACGCAACTATATCATGGAGGTGGTGTGTGAGGCGACACAATCGCCTGATACACAAATTAAAGTGGCTGCTCTGCAATGTCTCGTGAAGATCATGTCGCTGTACTACCAATACATGGAACCGTACATGCCACAGGCACTGTTCCCCATTGCTTTGGAGGCGATGAAGTCGGAGAACGATGCAGTCGCTTTGCAAGGTATCGAATTCTGGTCGAATGTCAGTGACGAAGAAGTGGATCTGGCAATTGAAGAGACGGAAGCAGCGGAAGCTGGACGACCGCCCACCAGGTAAGCAATCCTTCAATCGAAAACCCATCCCCTTTTCTAAACTTGAAATTGTTTTCAGAGTGTCGCGTCATTATGCGAAAGGCGCCCTTCAATACATCGTTCCCATTCTCTTACAAAAACTCACTAAACAAGAGGAATTGGACGATGAGGATGATTGGAATCCAAGTAAAGCGGCTGGTGTTTGTTTAATGTTACTTGCAACATGCTGTGAACATGAAATCGTCGACCACGTGTTGCCATTCATCAAAGAAAACATTAAATCAGACAATTGGCGTTATCGGGACGCATCTCTAATGGCATTTGGTTCGATATTGGGCGGATTGGAGAACAGTTCACTGAAACCACTTGTCGAACAGGCGATGCCCACATTAATTGAACTCATGTACGATAGTAGTGTAATTGTTCGAGACACGGCCGCTTGGACATTCGGTCGTATATGTGAAATTATCCCCGAAGCGGCCATCAACGAGACGTTCCTCAAACCGTTATTGGAGAGTTTAATAAATGGCTTGAAAGCGGAAGCGCGTGTGGCAGCGAATGTGTGCTGGGCATTCAGCGGTTTAGCGGAAGCTGCCTACGAAGCGGCCGATGTGAACGAAGACGGCGCCCCCGACACATACATTCTATCCCAATATTTCGAATTTATCGTACAACGATTATTGGAGACCACTGATCGTCCGGATGGTGCACAAGCGAATCTACGTCCAGCTGCATATGAAGCCTTAATGGAAATGGTGAAGAATTCACCAAGGGATTGTTATTTAACTGTACAAAAGACCACAATGGTGATACTGGATCGTTTACAGCAAGTGCTACAAATGGAAACGCATATAACTAGTCATAATGATCGGTCACAGTTCAACGATTTGCAATCATTGTTGTGTGGCACATTGCAGAGTGTGTTAAGGAAGGTGACACCGGAAGATGCACCGCAAATTAGTGATGCCATCATGACGGCAATGTTGACCATGTTCAATTCGAATTCTTGTAAGAATGGTGGCGTACAAGAGGACGCCTTGATGGCAGTGTCCACGTTGGTGGAGGTGTTGGGTGAAGGTTTCTTAAAATACATGGACGCCTTCAAACCGTTCTTGTATTTGGGATTGAAGAATCATCAAGAGTATCAAGTATGTGGCACAGCGGTTGGATTGACTGGTGATATATTTCGTGCATTGAAATTGAAAGTATTGCCATACTGCGATGAGATTATGACATTGTTGTTGGAGAATTTGAGTGACCAATCGGTACATCGTAGTGTGAAGCCGCAAATCTTGTCGGTGTTTGGTGATATTGTGCTCAGTATTGGGCCAGAGTTTAAGAAATATTTGGACGTGGTATTGGCCACATTGGCACAAGCGTCTCAAGCCCAAGTGGACCGCAATGATTACGATATGGTGGATTATTTGAATGAGTTGAGGGAAGGTGTATTGGATGCGTATACCGGCATTATACAGGGATTGAAGGGTGATGGACCGACACCGAGTCCGGATGTGGCCATAATTGAGCCGCATATTCCATTTATTGTACAATTTATCACTGTTGTGGCACAAGATAATGACCATTCGGATGGGACAGTGGCCGTTGCGGCTGGTATTGTGGGTGATTTGTGTGCAGCATTTGGTGCACCAATGGTGCAATTATTGGATTTGGAACCAATTAATGAAATGTTAGCTCAAGGTAGACGTAGTCGTATAAGTAGAACGAAAACATTGGCCACATGGGCGACGAAAGAGTTGAGAAAATTGAAGAATGCTAATACGGCCAATGCGCCCGCTGCCAGCTGGTAAGTGCGTATTCCTTTGACAGTTTTCATACGAAATGTTCGAGAGTTTTGTGTGTGAGTGGAAAAATGATGGGAATTCAGTTTATATGAGAATTTCTTGCAGATTCCGTTCGATTACATGCAAAGATCGACACCATAAATATTTGTGGTCAACGGCATCAACAATAATGGATTTACATTTCATCTAAAAAAAAATACTGAATAAACAATTAGATCAGTTTTATTCTATTTTGAACAAGTTTTTAAATCTCAATTACTTCCAGTGTTTTCTGAATTTAGAAGAATATTTGTAATCAATCATTGTTTTGTAGGTGGTAGAATAGAACTGGTCTAATAATGTATATTATAATTATTTTTACTATTTTTTTTTGTTTCTTTTGACATGGTATTGTTCCCCCATCCATATAACTAAAAATAAAGTACTTCTTCGGTTTTCTTGGGGTGCCGAATGTGTGCTGCTGCTGCTAAATAAATAATGCAAAATTAACTGTGAGTGATAATCTTTTTAAATATGTTTTTTGAATAAACTCATAGCAGAGAGAAGTATGTGAGAAAATTATTATTTGCTTATCGATTTGAAATTGTGTTTTTGTCGGTCTCTTGTTCCAGTTTAAAACAATTTTTAAAGACTGATGAATGTAGGCGAAATTTTTAAAATTGCTTTATTCATTTTTTTTTCGTATTGTAGATTACAGATTTGTTGATTTTACACAGTACTGTTTCTCACATATCGGTAAAATTTCTATTTTTTAAATAATAAAAAAAAACTACGTATATATGTGTAACTCAGGAAAAGAATGATAATTTTTTATGTTGAATTGAGTTTCCTTTTGGTTTTGGTTTTAATTGAGCGTATTTTCCAAATGCAATGGCCCAAATTGTAAAAGTTGTGCCTTGCTAAGAGAGAAAAGTTGAATGGTTGTATGATCGGCGATTTAATCATAAAATCACTCGCGTAGAATGGGTAATAAAAAAAATAATATAAATAAATCTGTGATTTGAGAAGGTTTCTGATGTAATTTAGTTGCCAAAAAGAATAATAAATCAATTGATATAACATTAAATTCCATTAGTTTGTAAAATGATGATGCAATGACATATTGCATAAGAATGATAAAAAAAAATGGTTAAAGAAACCTTCTCAATATTGTAATTCCAGGATTATAGTTATCCAATTCCTGTATGTGTGATATTTGTATCCGAATGCGATGCAAAAATAAAACAATATAAAATAATTTTTATCAAAAACCCTAAACCAATTAATGTATAAGTGAACAAAGAGAGGAATGTTGTTTTATTTTTGGTTAAAAATCGTGTACGGATCAATTCAAAAATAAATAAAAGGCTGTATGAAAATTTTTAGAATGTAAGTGTGAAAGTGTGATATTTTGTATGTAAGTTTGTATGTATTTTTTTATTATTAATTTTTTATAATGTTTATATACATAATATTTAAAATGAAACAAAAAAAACATTGATAAATCACGCAGGTTATTCCCTCCCTAAAAAATATGGATTTGTTTAAAAAAAATAGAAAAAATTTAGTTTTGTGCATTGATTTTGTTTGGGTACCAAAATCTCAGGTAACACATGATTTCTAATATGAAAATACAAAACGAAAACCATTATATTATTGTTTTTAATTTGAAATAATATATTGTATTTTTATATTGAAGAATTTTTGTATAAAAAGAAATCAATAATCCGTACAATTGTATGTATATTTTTTTTTGTTTATTTTTAATAGAATTGTAACATTATTTTCTTTTTGTGTTCGGAAATGAATATTCGTAACACAATAGTAATGATGCTTTTTAGTTGAATGTTTATGGTAAGAGAACCACACACTAAATAGTAAAAAAAATAATTAGAGAAAGATGTTCTAAGAGAAAAATGGTATTATGAGGAAGGAGTGTGCGAAAATGGTTGTAAATTTGTTGGTTGAATGTTCTTTTTTGATTGTGCCATGTTAGATTGATTGTTAAATAAAATAAATCACCCCTCCATTTGAAAGTGAAAACTTTTTCAAAAAAAAAATGTTCAATGAATTTTTGCACAGATATTTTACAATTACTTCAAATAAAATTTGTGAAGACTGAAATATTTTATTATATCCAGAAGTATAATAAAAACAAACACATATTAACAAATATTTGAGCTCAACAAGATCGTAAAGATGTAAACTATTGAAAGTATTGTAAAATATCGGTGTACTTTTTTCCAATTTTAAGAATACGTTTCTTTTGTAAAAATAATTTTTTGTTACCATGTCTAGGGTGCCTATTGACCAATTAAAATTCAATTGAAATTATGTTTTTTTTTTGTATTTCTTCCCTTAAAAAAACTACGGACTTCTTTTTAATGATAATATTAATAAATTTTAGATTTATAATAGTAAATTGTGTGTACAAAAATGATAAATATACATTTAAAGACTCTTAAACATTAACAGTCAAGTTTATGTAAAGTAAGAAAATTGTTTCTGGTAACATTGCCCATTAAATATCTTAAACTATCTTAAATATAAAAATATTTCTAATAGAAAATTACATTATCTAGAATATAAATATATAAAAATATATATTAGTATGAAATTTTGTTTAGTTTGGTGGCGGAAAAGGAGCGTTCTCTTCGTAGATCATAACAAGTGAACTATAAGATCTTCGCTTCTTTTTCGGCTAGAAAAAATTTGGATTAATATACAGTTTTCTCTCTGATTGTTTGTAGGCGTACTTTTGAAGTGTTTCCGGAATTTTCATCGCTACTACTGCTATTGGACGTGAAGCCCTCTTCGAGTGATAATTTTTTTGTGAAACCCTCCAATTCCATTTCAATATGTAATTGATTTAATTGATCATTGACTAAAAGTGGCTGTTCGATTTGTTTTAACGATTTCAAATCGGCTGCCAGTATCTCTTCAATATCTTTTACAGCCATTTGGTAACGGTAAATGAGATCGGATGAGACGGAGACCGTTTCCAGCCATGGTGGATCTTTTTTGCGCATTGGAACATTTTTGCGACATTTTAATATCAACTAAAAAGATTTCTTATGAAATTTGTTCATTGGACTCGTTTATTCTGTCACACATACCGAATCGTTCACATTTGAGTCATCATTGGAGCCTGATCCAGTGTCAGTTTTTAAAAATGATGAATATGTCGATGAATAACAGCTACTTTCTTCGTCATTGTTGTTGGTGGTGGTGTTGGTGTAGCGTGTCTCTTGTTTCACTTCTGCTTTGTCAGTTGAGGCCTGAAAACAGGGCAGATTTTTAAATAATATCCTTAATTTCTGTTAACTTTATAGCATAATGTTAGTAGGTTTTAAATGGTCTGTGTAATTGTATAAAACACAAATTGGACACGAAAAGTAACCTTAATGGGTAAATTATAGTGTTCCATTTGTGTTTCACCATCTGGCGGACTAACTAATGGCGAATCTGGTGAACAGACTGACTGTAAACCCAAATCCTTACGTGAACATTCTGATAGCGCCTAGAAAATAACAATTTTAAATGTTTACCGTGCAGAGACCGCAAAGCGCAGTGCCGTAATTAGTACAGTTTTAGTAAATTTTTACTTTTTCGAACAATGTTTACCTTATTTGCAACACTTGCGGACGCAATTGAGCCCATCACGCTGCTCGGTTCCGCTTTGACGGACGTTGCAGGCGACGGTGGTCGCTGAAATTGTGGAATTGAAGTGTATGCTTTGTGTTGGGTTTGTATAACATTTGTATTGTTTATAACATTCTCTTGATTGATTTGTAGATTGTTAATTAATGTGGTTTCTGTGGGCATTGTAGGAATTGTGGACGGGGCGATTGGCATTTGGAGGACTGGCAATGGAGAGCAAATGATTGGCGATGTGGGAAACATTGGATTGTAATTGTAGAGCATTCCTGCAGCTGGCATATATTGCACTAAAGAAGAAATTAATAACATTTTTATTATTCTATAGAGGAATATTGGTGATTTTTGTACCGTAATTGTTTGCGGGCATTGCAGGATCAGCGAACGGTCTTTGTTGCTGGGCGGGAATGTAATAAACTGGGAACATTCCTGTTGCGTATGGAGTTGCATTCCCAAAACCTGGTGTTGACGAGGTCATGTTGCACGCTTGGGAATTGTTGAATGGAGTGACAGTGACTGAGAATGGGGGCCACAAATTGACGTCATTTGTCTGGAAATGAAGCGAAGGTGAGCAAATTGTTTTGTATTTCTTTTTAACAGTGCAATTCTTACTCCTGTATTATAAATATTCTCATTTCGCGGTTTATTTGACGTACTATTTGGTAGATTATTTGTTCTTAAGTTGTTTAAATTTTGATTAGGATTGGTAGATGATGTTTGGCCTGTTTGATGTTTTAATTTACTGACTTTGTGATTGTCACCCTCCCAACTGTACGAACCACTGCGTTTTATGCCGTGTCCATGGGCCATCTAAAATTATTTATAAATTATTGAAAGTAGGTGTAAGGAAAAAAGGCTAAAATCTTTTACATCAGCTTTATCTGCGAATGTTTTATCACATAGATTCTTCTCCAATGTTTTATAATATGTCTTTTTGCTCTCTTTATTACTGAACCTTAGTTCGCGATGTTTCTTTATCATGATCTTCTCCATATCTTCATTATGTTTAACAAGTAATGATTCGGTTAAATGTGGAGGTTTGTAGAAGTCATTGGAGGTGTTTGTGCCGCTTGTAGTGCCACTCTCCATATTCGGATTACTTCCTGAGCTAAGATTACCAGCACTTCCACTTCCTGATGCTCCGCTATTTTGAACTGGCGAAAAGCACTTCCTAAAAATCATCATTAAACTAGTTTGATTTTTTTTTTCTTTTTAAAATTACTTACTGATTGTTTGAACATTCCTGCACTGTCTTGTTCTCCTGTTCTATATCGATATTACTTTGCAAAGTGCCATTGTTTTCAGCCGAAACAGTAGTTTTCGGTTTACTTTCGAAGAAACGCTGTATGTTCTCATTGTAGTTTAATTGATTGTAACTTGGAGGGGTCTCTGATGAGGATTTACTGTCGTAGTAGTCGTGATGTGGTGATATTTCGCCCAACATAACCGAATCTCGTTCCTATTAAACGATTTTGTAAAGATTTTCTATTATAGAGTAAATATAGAAGGTAATACCGAAATTGTGGGATGTGGATCTTGTGGTAAATCCAATTGTATATTAGATTTATTCACCTCTTCCATTAGAGACTCGATAAAATTCGCTAAATCTTTGCAGCGTTTTGACACTTCATGTTTAACAGTTTCATTAGGTCTAGAGAGTTCTTCATTTAGTAAAAGCAGTATTTCTCCTTGGATTATTTTACTTTCTTTTAATACTTCTTCAGAGATGTGTTTGGTTTCGTCGCTCTTTTCACCGTCAAAGATATCCGGATTCGGGGGACCCTAATAATAATTTAAATTATTTCTTTGGTTTTTATTGATTTTCTGAATGATTTACTTGTAAAACTCGATGCAGTCCAATGACGAACTCCAATCGTCTTGACCAGGGATTGACAAAACTAGTCCATTCTGTTTCAATCATGGCAAAACCGCCGTTCTGTACAGCAAACCTGTAGGGTTTACTACGAAAAACGGAGCCTGTGATCTGACACATTCTCTTCACTAAAAAAACAACGACAATTATAATGATTAAGTTAACATATTTGATTTGCTGTTGTACCAGTTTCGTACACTTCTTTCATAAAAGGCATATCTTCCGGATGGTAGAAATCAAATACCGATTTTCCCAACATATCTTGTGGCAGAAAACCGAAATTGGTCACAACGTCCGGATCGACGTGACTGAAAACACATGCGGCTGTATGACGCATACCGAATTTGGCTAGTTTATTTTGCCGCTCATCAGGAACTAGAAAGTAATCGAATAAGCAATGAACAATTTATTGGGATTCAATGTAAACCTTTGTAAGAGGAATAGACTGGAACAGCGACTACAATCAAGAAAATGCCACTACTGTTGTCCAAGTATTTTAATTCCGGCACGTTTTTGATGTTTTTGAATGTGACTGTCAGTTGGAAGGCCTGGTAGAAGACAGCTCGTTCCACCACACCGAAGCCGGTAGTTTTGAGGCCCCGATACTTGCGTAGACATACGTAGAATGAATTTTTGAAATCTATTCAAATTGAAAACGATTGTAAGTAATGTGATTTTAATTGTTTTTTTTTTGAAATGCTTGCCTTGAAGTGTTAACGGTATGGCCACACCGTTTGCCACTTGACTAGAAAATGTATCCCGATCTTTCGGATGTACGAAATCGATAAACGATCGTCCCAGCCACATGTCCTTGGGGAAACCTAATACCGATGTGAGACTAGGTGTTGTATATAATACCACTCCATCGGCCATTGAAATAACACAACAGAAACCATCCTAAAAAGAATGCACATATAAAGTATGCCTTCAATGAAATAATAAACAATTTTGTTATTTATTTCTTTGACGGTTTATGTAAGTACCTCTGGTAAGGATGCGCCAATTTTCGTGTCATTCGTATGTAAATTATTGAAATCCACATTGTCGCAATCGTTTTTACTCTCCATTGGTGTTTTGAGTTCCTCTTCATCCTTCTGTCCGCTAGTGGGTTGTTTGGGCCAGCAGGAAGTGGTGTCTTGTGGTGGTAGAAATGTCTCCACTACCGTATGGAAAAAGGACATGCCACAGGCAATGTGTTATATCTGAATTCTTACACTAATTAAACGTTACACGAGTCACATGTGCAAATGAAAACCCTCAAAGAGCCCTTAATCACATTTGAAACTCATTTTTTGTTCTATTACCTGTAATTTCAGTTGGTTCATCAACATTCACCACCAAATTCTCCGTACTTGCGGTATCAAGAAGTAAAGCGGCTTCGTCGACACTTTCGGATGGGGTTGCAACTGCAAACAGATACACAGAACGCGGTCACACAATTAAATCGAATCAATCGAATATAAAATATGCTACCCATTTGTTCTGTTTGCAATTCGATTGTATTTAATATTTGGTTCTCTTCACTGGATGTCGGTGTGGCATTATTTGGTATAGCTGTGCTTGTTGGCGTTGTACTTGTTGTTAAAGTGATTGATTTGATTTTCTTCTTCTTGTATTCTTTGTCTTTGTTGCGTTTGGTAGGTCCAATATCGATACTAAAATAGTTTTTTTTTGTTATAGTTTGTTGAGTATGAAAAAAAAATGAAATTTTCTACCTTCCATCTGGATTTGTGGTAGCACAATATCCACTACTTCGACTAGAATTACTTCCACTATGTCTCGACTTTGAACTAGCACTGGAAATTTCAATTAATTGAAAGTTGTAAGACCTTCTAATGGTAAGAAAAATGTTTAATACCTTCTTTGGGAGTTGCTGTTGCTGCAACTGTTTGAATATCCGGAGTCGGAGATCTTTGTGTGTGTTGTACCCGATTCAGATTCCATTTTTTTTTAATATATTTTTTTGGTATTCAAATATAATTAAAGGAAATTTGCTGTAACAAGTTGGAAGGTCAGTTGATTTTCATTTGAAATTAATTTAAATGCAAGTCTGTGTTTAATTAAAAAGAGCTGCTGCTTTGAGTTGCATCAAGTTGTGTCTTAAGTTAAATAAGTGATTAATTGGCCAGTTTTCCACATGAATGAGTATTCCTTTAAGAAATTTATAAATAATCAAAGTCTAATTATGTCGTTTCTTTTGTTTCGTTATCGAAGCACGGTTCATGTATTTGTATACCTGCATTTCTAATATTAGAATCTGTGCTCCTCTTACAACATGTGCAATTATACAATAAAGCACATTTTATTGAATGAGCAAATGAGAGAGAAAGAGAGTCAAATTGAAATTCTATTTCTATATGGAAAATCTATTTTCGGTGTGGCTTTGAAAGAATTGATGGTAAAATGGGCTGATTGTAATAAAACTTGAAATTAATTTCTGTAGGTGTTCTAAAGCGATCCCAGATGAATAGAATTGAGAATGTTTGGTTTCTGGAGATATGTAAACAATTCCGGATATTTGGCGTATATTGTATAAAAGCCGCTTGTAAAATGTTGTACAACTTTCACGTTGTTTTGCACGGTTTTTCGCTTGGCGATTTTACGTAATGCAGAACATGATAACACCGTTAAATGTCAAATAAAATGTATATTGCGAAGCGCAAAATCGGCCCATTTGAAATAACGTGATTACAATATTACAAAGTCCCACAACATGTGCTTAATCATTGGAAATGAAATAGAATTTTGTTTTAAAAATGCAGTTACATTTCAAACATCATGTCGATTTCATAAATTAGTGACTAATTCATTTTTATTTTTAAAATGATGAATAATATTTGAATCGTGTGACTACTTAGGATTTTGATGTCCACAAAACCAATCAACATGACCATTTGCGATTTATTACATCTCACTAAAAATGTTTTCATTAGGTCTTGCGAATTTTATGGAATAATTTTCCAAATTATAAATCAGTTTCAGATTTATGGGATTTTTATTAACTGAAATTTCTACTTTTCCAAATAAAAATTCATAATGTATATAAAATTGTCTTGAATCAAACATGTTTACAAATACGGGCACAAAAGAGAATTCTTTTAAATTTTAAAAACAATTTAAATTTTTCGCCTTTATTAATTATTAATGATTATAACGTGATAGCGGCGAGTTGTTTTGCTGTTCATTTTAGAGAAAGAAATTATTATTAGAGACACGGGGGAAAATAACGCACACAATAAATTCACGTTGTGGAAAACGTGTTGAATTTGTTAATAAGTACTATGAACTTGAAAAAAATTAATGCATATAAATTGAACAGCAATAGATATAATTGTTAATTGAAAGAGCGCAAACAGTTTCGAAAAAGTTTATGGATTTATTGAACTTTTTTGTTGGATTAAAACAAATTTCTACTTACAATTCATAAATGAAGTGTACTTTGTTAATTATTATGTTGCTGTTTGATAATTGTTCTAATTTCAAATATGAGTTTTTAAACTTTTTATCAATTTATAAATAATTTATGTATAGCACTTACTTTTAGTAATTCATGTTCACCACTCAAAATATAAACTGCTTTCTGAAGTTGGGAAAAACGAGATAGGGACATAAAGTGAGACACTAACAGAGAAAGAAACGACTACATTTATTTTCAATTCACGCTTATGACAACGTGACCGCCTTATATTCCCAATAATATCGGTAACATTTGTATCTATTGCATATCAGCACTGAAAATACTTGCAAGAATTTTCTTTTGAATTTGTTGGTTTTCTAGTATCAGTTTATCAGTATACGATTAAATGGATGAAGAAATGAATCATTGCAATTAGGATTTTCTTTTTTGGAAATGCGCCAATGTAGAATTTGAAATTTTAACATACATCAACTAGTAGAATGTGGTAATTATAGCTCATTATTTAAATATAGTTTAATGAGTTCAAAGGCTGTTCAAGTACTCTTTAATTATTCTAATAACTAGTATTTTCTTTTTCTTCTCAGTGTTTGTGAAATAAATGGTGTATTTAGAATTTAAAAAAACTCCTGGGGCCATCTATCAGTTTTTTGTTTATATTGTATTGTAGATCACTGCAAGGAAATAGTGAAAATCGTGAAAATGTAGTCTTAATTAGTGTTTATTAATCATAAAAAGGGTATAAAGAGATTTCCACTTATTCGCAATATTATTTCGACTTCTTTGCAAAGGAAGGAAATTTTCTCTGGAAATACAAAAATTAATCAACTTTTAAATCCATATGATTTGAACATAAACATTTATACCCTTATTAAACGCATTGCTTCCTGTGAAATAATTTCATTATCATGCAAATCTTCCAAAACGTTTCGTATTGTTTGTATTCTCCTTTCCAAATCGATTTTTTCTCTATGTAAAGTCTTGATTTTTGAATTTTTTTCTCTAATTACTCCAAAAATAAACTGTAAGGTATTTCGGGCCTTTTCCAGTGTGGAAAAATGATTTAAAGTTACTTCTCCAATGTAATTAATGTTTTGAATGTTGTCCATAGCGTAGTCAACAGGAGTTTGAGTTTCATCTGATGTTGAATCCTGTTGTGACGGTTGTTCCGATTGTGAGGGTGCAGGAGTTCTAACTTGAAGCAAATATTGAAAACAAATATAGATATTTACATATTTAAGCAACCCTACCTATAAAATTTTGAATTTCTATTTCATCGTCTTCGGAACTGTCTTTATCGTTTAGATCTGTAGCAGGAGGCAGACATAAACTAATTAATTAATTCATTAGTCTAGTAATTAAACAATGCTAATCTATTACCGAATTTGGTTTGAAGAAAATTCATTCCAATTTCTTGATCACTTTCCATTTCTGATTGTAAAGTTGCAGGTTTTGTACCATTTTGATTTATCACATCAATAGTTGCAGAGGTACTTTTTATTGAATTTGGACAATTTGCATAATTATGTTCTATTCCTAACCATTCCATCTCGGCTTCATCTGTAATTGTTTTACTCTGATGGTATTCAGGTACAAAATTTATTGTGGTATTCACTACAGAATAGGATTGTTTATTTTTATCACTTTGTACTTTTTTATACGATGAAGGAGCTGGTACAGCGTTAGGTAGTAATTTATTCTTTCCAAAATAAGCATCATCGAAATCATCAAATCGAAAATGATGTGAACAAATGACTGAGTTTCTTTTTACGGTCGATTCATCTAAATTGCAAGCTCTTATCCAATTGTTCTTAAGAATAGGGTCTTTTGGGAAACTGAAAAGAAATTATGCCTTCAATAAAATGGATTATGTGATATTAAAAAATGTACCGATGAAATGTTAAAGAAGTCCTGTTAGTTTTTTCAGTGTAACATATTATGCATCTGTTTGCCATTTTCTTTAGTAATTTCTCTTTTGAATTTGTTATTGTTTAACAATTTTATTTATTTTTAGATAATCTAACCTCCAAATTATTTGACAGCTGTGGTTGGTAAGTAAGCAGTAAACTGCAATTCTACTAAAACAATGTAGAGCACTGTAATCGAAAAGTCTTTCTTACATAACCTCAACCATTTTTTGCGTATAAATTCAAAAATTACAAAAAATGGTAAAAGTGTAGCAAATTTTGTTGTGAAAATGGTCTTATTTAGCTATTTTTTACTTTTAGAATGGTATTATATTAACCGGCTTGGGCCTAGCAGCTTTGGGTTATGCTGGCAGATACATGCTTCGCCAAATGCCAAATATAACAAAAACAGTAAACCAAACAATGCAAAATCTTCCAAAATTCGATGCCGAATCTGTAGCAAACTCAAAGTATTATAAAGGTGGATTTGAACCGAAAATGAATAGACGAGAAGCTGCTTTAATATTAGGTAAGATATCGCCACTCACATATTTTCAACATTATATCTAATAGCCTGTTAAGGTGTCAGTCAAACAGCAAGTAAAACAAAAGTGAAGGATGCTTTCAAAAAGGTAATGGCTGTAAACCATCCAGATCGAGGTGGTTCACCGTACATTGCGTCCAAAATAAACGAAGCAAAGGACTTTTTAGAAAAACACTCTAGATCTTAACAAATATATTATGTTTGTATAAAAATGTAAATTAAATTAGTTAGATGTAACTTCATTTTTGTACTTTCTTCGTAAAGTGGCAATTTTATTGTTCGTAATATTACCAGGCATTTTGAACACATTCTAAAACCCAAAAAGAAACATTAATAACATTCAGTATTTGATTTACAGTTAATTTACCTCCATAAATTTATGACAATTAATAACATGCTCGTGATTTCGCATATTCTTAAAGCATGTAATCAATTCACTTAATTCGGAAGTATTTAAAATTTCCTCTTTATGCATTTTAATCAATGTTAATGCCACACGAAATAAAATCTTTGATCCTTCATAAAACAAACAATCCCAAATTCGAAAAACAGTTTCTGTTGGCAATACTTCGGAATAAAGGCATACGAACCATTTCGTAGTGCCCATAGCCCATGGCATTCCAACATTACGTATATGTCTACTTATTTCCGGTTCACTTTTCTCCACCAGTTCATTAAGAACGGCCAAATCGGTGAGTAAACCGGCCATATTCACGACATAGTAATCAGGAAGTATTTTTTCGACCAGCACTTTTAACAGCCAAAATGAAGATTCTTCGTTTTTGATACCCAATAGCAGTAATCCAGCTACGTAGTTCAGTCCTTGGCAATAGCCAATTGACTGGTTCTGGTAAGCGAATGCAGCTAATACATTGTACAGTTGACTAGGAAGTAATGAACGTGGTGAAGAGAAGTAAATGTTGTCGGGAAACGTGCGTGGAACATCAATTTGAATTGATTCCACAATTGGTTGGTGATTAATTTTTTGAAGTAATTCAGAGTAAGAGAATTTACTCTCTTTTTGATAAATGTTTGCTGCACCAGATACTGAAGTCCAAACAGCAAGTCGACGATCACTTGGCACTCCTTTCCGAATAAATCGTTTCAATATGTTTGATTTTTTGTAATTATTATCGACAAAAAATTTGTTCCATCTTTGAGATCGGCGTGTAAGAATACGTAGATATTCCGACATAAATTTATCATGTAGATCGTAATTGAAGTTTTCTGGTCTATAGAAACCATATTCATCAACATTACTAAAAAAAATTCTGGGTCATTGTAAGAAACTAAATTTTATTTTTGTACATACCTGTAATTTGATTTGGCCATTTATTCAACTTAATAAAACTATTCTTTGGCTATAGCATTGTTAATGTAGTAATTAAATTAGGTCAGGTCATTTATTAACATTATTTACTGGTGTCTTTCGGTGAAATATTAGTGGGACGATTTGATCATCGTTTCTGTTTGCATTTATTACGTTGTTTTTCTAGGTAACTGTTATCAAACAACAAAAAAACATTGTTAGTTACTAAATTAATAAGAACCGGATTAGCGTACCAGATAACAATCGGAAAATAGAAAATTTCAACGTGAAAATTGATTGATTTTTTTGTCTCTTTCTCTCTTTTCACCTTTCATAACCTATTTGCAGGTTATTTAAAATTCAATGACAGCCAACCTCGAAACATAAATGTCACTAATAAAATATAGGAATCTACACAAGTCGCAAAAATATTTCTGAGGTTGGCAATATTGGGACATCTTTCGAAGTTTTTATTTTAGGTTATGTTATTAGAAGCCAAAAATTATAAAAACGAAAATCTACATATAATAATATGTCGAAGACAAGTGAAAATGATTTGTACGGTACAAATTTCTCTATAGAATCCATGAAAGTAATAGCAGAAAGTATTGGTATAGGAAATTTACCGGATGATGCAGCTAAAGAACTAGCGGACGATATATCGTATAGACTGAAACACATTATTCAAGATTCTGCTAAATTTATGAACCATGCAAAACGTATTAAACTCATGCAAAACGATATTGATTCAGCGTTGAAAGTTAGGAATATCGAGGTATAGAAATTAATATATTAAACAACACTTTGTATATGATTTAATATTGCTCCGATTTTCAGCCTCAATATGGATTCCAATGCACAGAACCATTACCTTTTCGATTTGCATCTGGTGGTGGTCGTGAGCTACACTTTATTGAAGAAAAAGAAGTGGATTTGAACGATTTACTGCAGAATTTAAATCCGAAAGCACCAATCGATGTCACATTACGTTCACATTGGCTTGCCATCGATGGCATTCAGCCGACAATACCAGAAAATCCTCCTCCTGTAGCGAAGAACGTTCAAAAAGTATTAACCACTCTACTACATTCATATAGAAAAACTATTTAAAATTTGCATAAATTTCAGTTGGAATCTGTCGACCCAATTAACAAGAAACCGTTAAAAGAGACAGCCGGCAAACCGACGACTGGAAAACAAAAATTACGCAACGTCGAAACTGTACAAATCAAACAATTAGCCACACACGAACTGTCCGTTGAACAGCAATTGTACTACAAAGAAATTACAGAGGCCTGCGTTGGTTCAGATGAAGCGAAACGTGTGGAAGCCCTACAAAGTCTCGCCTCTGATCCCGGACTGCACGAAATGTTGCCTCGCATGTGCACGTTCATCGTTGAGGGTGTCAGAGTGAATGTGGTCCAGAACAATCTAGCACTACTCATCTATCTAATGCGAATGGTGAAAGCATTACTCGACAACCAGTCCTTGTACTTGGAGAAATACGTACGTTTAATCAACGACTATTCAATGCACATAGCGCCCGGTGGCAGGAATTTTAACTAGTTGACAGGGACTCCTGCTTTTGGTTTCCTTGTTTGTGGTGTTAAATGTATGCGCGGTGAATGTGTCTTTTTGTTTTTAAATGTGCATTTGTAATTCATGTAGCACTGATTTTTTAATGTTTTGGCCATTTTTCTGTATAGTGCAGTCCCTGTTTGCTAGTTCAAATATCTGTCATCGGAGGGCGCCACCAACTAGTTACGATTTTTTTCGAAATTAAACCATCACCATTTTGCAGCTGCACGAAATGATTCCCGCTGTAACAACATGCATTGTCTCGAAACAATTATGTAATCGACCAGAAGTGGACAATCATTGGGCGTTGCGTGGTTTCGCGTCCCGGTTAATGGCACAAATATGCAAAAATTTCAACACCAGCACGAACAACATCCAAACCCGTGTAACGAGGATGTTTACAAGTGCTTTAGAACAATGTGACAAAATCCCTTTGTCATCCCTTTACGGTGCATTGCAGGGACTTTCTGAATTAGGTCCAGAAGTGATACGAATTTTTATATTACCATTAATTAAGAACATTGGTCAGTAATCCAATGGGATTATGAATTATTTCTAATGGAAAATGTTTGAAATTTATAGGGGCAACGATCGAAACCCATTTGGACGGCTCTTTGGTGTCAAACATCGATAAAATCGCCTCAAGTTACATCAAACAATTACTAATCAAAGTGTTGGCACCGGTGATAAAGACAATCCGCGGCCCAGAGGACACTGTGGACGAATATAGGGAAGAGTATGGCTATTTAGGGCCACCGTTGCATGCGGCAGTGGCCAAAGCACGTACCCAAGTGGTTCCAGTGACAGTGAGCAGTACATCAAACATAAGTACGGCGACAATAACATCGATTGGCAGTGCAATGAATCGTTCAATATCCACATCGAATACGATCATACAGCAGGTAAAATTTTCATGATCGAATCAAAGAGTAAAAATGCGCTTTTATAAAATTTCATTTGTGGTCTAGTCTTCGACGACAAATCGTACAATAACAGTTGGACATACGAATCGTTTGCAAACACCGCAAGGCAATCAGAAAATTGTTTTTGTCACACAAAGATCTCAAACGCCGGCCAGTTCGAGTACGTCGATAATCAATCAGCAATCGTCCATTGGTGATGTGAAGTTTGTGTCACAGGGGCAACAGGGACAGACGAAAATTGGTGGTGGACAACAGAAGGTGGTGGTGTTGGGATTGCCTAATTCGGGTAATCAGATAAGTGCATCGAATCAGCCACCTGTTTCCGTTGTGTCCAAGGCTGGTTTTATACAGCAAGGGATTAATAATAAAGAGCAACCGCCTATTGATGATTTGTCGCATTTAGCGTAATGTAAAGAGAGTTTTTTATTTAAGAGAAGTGAAGAAAAAAGGAAATAAATCATGTTTAATTAAGCGAATTGCAAGAGATATTTTGTAATTGTTCCCTTTTGTTGGTTTTGTTTTATAAAATGGCGGAGACAAATGAATATTGAGGAAAAAACGTCACACTTTCTAAATTGGCTATTAATAGACTATGTCTACCGTATAAAAGTGCATACAGATGTTGTTGGAAATGAAATATTTTAAGATTCGGTATTAAATTGGTTGGGGGAAAATTTTCAAGGGTGGAGAAATAATGAAGGTGATTTTTTTTCGGTAAATTACTGTCTCAATTTAGAAATTGTGTGTAAATAAATAAAATGCACACAAGAAGTGAACAACCGAATGATTTATAGAATAGAAAGTTTTTAGAAATAGGGCATTTAATATTATTTGCTGGCAATCTAACAATTGTTTAGATTATTTGTGTGTGTGTGTGGAATGGAATTCTTTCTCTTCGCAGTGTAAATGCTTTAAATGATCAATAATTGTAAAATGTTAGCAAAAGATGTGATAGCAAAATCCGGTTCAGCGATCGTAGGTACCATCCATGGTCAATGACCGACATCCATCGACTTCGATTGCTGGACAAACGGGCAGCGTACAATGGAAACACACGGCACTGTCTCTCTTTTTTTTAAGAGAAACTGTTTTACACCTTCGATTCAAAAGTATTGAGAAAATTAAGCAAACAGACATGTTTTATCTAGAAATCAATACGGACGATAAAAATATGATTTTAGGTGAAAAGTTGGAATTTCAAATAATTAAACTAAAATGTGTTTATAGAAAGTTTTCATATTTTGAGGCTATTTTCGACAAGGCTATAAACAAGGTTTCCTTAATGAATAAAAATCATTTGCAACAAAAACAACTTATTTGTTGTGTGACGGTTTTTTATTCAAGTTTTATTTCCGTTTTGTCTGTAGGATGGAAATGACCGTTGAATATTCATGAAAAAAACTGTTTCTGCCATCAAATGAAGACGTTATATAAGAAAAAAAATTTGTCTGGAAGGTGTAATTGTTTTGGAATTTACTGAAACTTTCCAGAACGCTTGAGGGTCAGACGAAAAAGTTATTTTAACATATAGTACCCCAATGCTAGAATCATTCATACATCCAAAATTAGAAGTCTGTAGAAAATATGAAACATCCCACAAGACAAACTGCATTGACGTCGAGAAATCTAAAAATTGCCCCGACATTCTGACGTCAAACTAGCATTAAAGTTTATGTAAAAAAAACACATATGCCATACTCTTACAAAAATTTATTTATTTAAAATAATATTTTATATAAAGTATGATATATATATATACAAAAATAATAATTATAATAAAATATGTTAAGCTCTTAAAACTGAGCTAATAAAATGATATTTGTAATATTTTTCATATATAAACTTATTTGTATTTATTTACAAGATACAAAAAAGAATAGAGAAACATTTCCCTGAATAAATAGACAAAAAAAAAAACGTTTTTTTAAATAATTTGTACGATCAGACACGAAAACGAAGAAAAAATGTATGTACACAATCAACTATTAGGAATGATTAAACAAAGAGACAAAAAATGAATCAAATTCAGGGCTAAAATTGCTATATACACACTTGTTCCTATTTTAGAATATTTTTCATATCACATATGTTCCAGCAAACATTCGGGCTGTAGAATTTCTCCATAATTATACGATCCCAAGTAGGTTGGGTATATCGTATATGCAAGCACGACGCAGTAGTAGGCCTTTTGTTGTTCACTTGTTTTATAAGAGTTCAATAACCATGTTGTGTTTGACTCTCTTTTAAGTATCAGCATTGAATCAGTTTAGATCACTTTATAAAAGCAACAAAAAAGTATAAAGGAGGGAAAATTTATACAGTCATTGCAAGAAATGTTCGCTGCTGTTGCAAACTATCACCGCCAGTGTCCTTGGCTTGTGCCGCACACAAATCCGGAGTGGGAACAGAAGACCTGTTCATTCTACCATCAGCACCCATACTAAAGCTAAATATGGAGACTAGTGACGTAATGCGATCGATTTCCATATTTCCATTAACATTGTTATTATTGTTTGTCACCGCTTGGTCGTCTGGAGAGTCACCAGCACTGGCGGATGACGACAATGTCGTTGTCGTCGCCATATCACCGCTTATCACAATCGACGACGGCTGTGGCTGTTGTGACGTCACCGATGCGTCGTCCAGAAAAACCGAATCGTCCTCATCCTGTTTACAGCGTTTGGTGAAAATCGATTGGACAATCTCTTCACATTCTTCCAGGTCCTCGTTGATGGCACGACGACGTTTCAACGAATTCATATTATTGTTGTTATTACTGTTATTGGGGATTTTGTCTAAATCGTAGTACGTTAAATTCTCTTGACTGATTATGGACGATTGTTGGCTTTCTAAATTTGTTTCTTCGACAATTTCATCATCTTGTGAATGTTGTTGTTGTTGTTGTGGCTGGTGATGGTGGTGGTGATGGTGTTTCGGTTTATTGTTGTAATGGATCATGATGTTGTAGGCCTCCTCCATGAAAATGTAACGAGCCTTTTGGAGTACAGTGGCGACTAATAAATTCTTGTGTAAACTGATACCACCACGATGGGTCTTCGATTGGGCAATTTTCGTAAGTGAAATTCCAATTAACCTTTGCGCTTCACTAGCCATTTTTAATTTCTGCTCTTATTGGAAATACGTCGTAGATTATTTTATTCACAGCACACTATGGATGTATTTATAAATGAGTCATACACAATGCATTTATGCTCATTGAATTTTCGCCTACCAATAGGTGATTTAATTGTTCTTTTATCGATTTAGAAAAACACACAATACATACACAGACTCAATACAATCTCAACTAAAGTGTAGTAGTCGTTTTACATTATTAGAACTTCTTTTTATGACGTCGCAACCTACTTTCAACGTGTCGTTTACCAATCAGAAACGTCCTTGCCGAATACAATCGCACTTAAACGATTCCAATACGAACAACTTTTATGCATACTTGTTATGAACGTAATCGTGTGTTCGTATGTGTACGTTCGGTTTTCATATACAAACTAATACTAAATAACCTCAACCATTTCGGTTCATTATCTGTATTATTTTCATTTACTTCTAAACCTTTATGCACTTGTACTATAACGGTAATATTTATTAAAAAGCGGAAGTAACCTGATGTTAGACTTCTACCTACTATTTGTGAGATTTCTTTGTCACACATATTGCATAGAAAATTTTATTTTATATTATTATTCACTCCATTCTCGTTTCGTTTAATAACTGTTTTAAGCGGAATTTTATACGTTATTCGTTAAATTGAAGGAACACACGTTTATTTTTGAGGACCGAATTATTCTTGTTAGGATTCCTAATAAATAAATGACTTTTTATACTGCTACAATTTATTTTTATTACATTTTTACAATTTAATAAAATTCAATCAATGATGACTATGATCTAAATAGAATCTTAAACCACAATATCCGCAAGCATGATTTCCTGGTTTATCCTGTAAATGAAAAAATATTTAAGAAATCGTTTTATAAATAGACTGATTTTTCATCGTGTACATATTAACTTGTGATAAGCAATGACAAATATTTATTTTTAATTTTCATGAATGAGCCAATTATCAAATAAATTGAATAATTAAAGTTTATGGCATTGAGCGTCATCTAGCGATTATCGGTTCAACTAATGAGGATCTAGGGATTTTTTTATTACAGGTACTTTTGTAATTAAAAATGGAAAAACACCTTTTTAGCAAATGAAATATATGTACAATTAAATAAAAATTAATCTTGTTAGTTATTTTCTACAAAACTTACAAGATTAATATAGACTTTCGGATGTCCTGTGGGTCCACTTCCACCGTCACACCAAACCACCCGTTCCTTGCATGCCTTTGGAGGTATTTCATTGATTAAATCCATAGCAATATTTGGGTTAACATGTTTTGGCCTTTCCACAAATCGAGCCATTCTATAATCGTCTTTATCCCATTTCTAAAACATAAGAAATCATTGAAAATTTGATTCATTGCAAATGTAACCTTTTAGTACTTGTCCTGTGTGGGTTACAGTATCTTCAGGCTTGTCAAGCGACAAGTGCCTTGCAGCATTTGTTGCTAATACTTTATTACATTCCAAAACATGTCTTAAATTAAAAACTTGCTTTAATTTTAACATTTTTCTTGTCAAAAGAAATATGTAATACAAACGTTAAGTTAGCTATTATTGTTGGCAATGAAAAAAATCCCTAACCGTGGTTCGCTTCCAGACTATACACTCTAACACGCATGCGTTTATTCGATTTCCGGTTTCAACGAAGCCGATTTGCCGGCCATTATTCGATTCCATTTTGTGGGCTTGCTTGACTCTTCGTCGTTTGTAATTGTTTGTAAAAAAATAGTGTTTTTAAAAGTACTAATTACAAAAATCTCTCTACAAACTGTTATATATTAATTTGATGTAAGTATTTCATAAATATAATCCTCTCTTATTGCGTGTTTTTTTAAAACAAATAAAACCACGCTTTCACATGGCGTGTTGGTGTTTGTATAGAAATATACAAATATTGCGTCATTTTTCAATCAAGTACATTGTTTTTCTTCTATTTTAGATATTTAATTACCAATCGAACATAAAATGGCCGATGCTGACGATCTATTAGATTACGAAGATGAAGACAATGCAGAACAAACAGCAACCGAAAATGGCGGCACAAATGACCAACAGAAAAAGGGTGTAAAAGGCACATATGTGTCAATTCACAGTTCAGGTTTCAGGGATTTTCTTCTAAAACCTGAAATTCTACGTGCAATTGTCGATTGCGGCTTTGAACATCCTTCAGAGGGTAAGCAAATAACCTTAACTCTATGTAATCTTTTAGCTAATCATCAATTTTCATTTATTCAGTACAACATGAATGCATCCCTCAAGCCGTACTTGGTATGGACATTTTATGCCAGGCGAAATCCGGTATGGGTAAAACGGCCGTATTTGTGCTCGCCACTTTGCAACAATTGGAGCCAACCGAAAATGTTGTTTACGTCTTAGTTATGTGTCATACCCGTGAATTGGCCTTCCAAATCAGCAAAGAATACGAACGGTTCAGTAAATATATGCCTACAATAAAAGTGGGTGTCTTCTTTGGTGGTCTGCCCATTCATAAGGACGAAGAAGTGCTGAAAACAAATTGTCCACATATTGTTGTTGGAACACCTGGTCGAATACTTGCACTTGTACGATCGAAAAAACTCAACCTCAAACATCTGAAACATTTCATTTTGGATGAGTGCGACAAAATGTTGGAATGTTTAGGTAAGTGCATTTATTCACAAAAATTGTTTATTTTGTTTATAATGATGATAGTTTACGTAGGGACATATGACGTCCGCTGATTATTTACGTAGGAATTAATTCTGAATTCCATAAAAAAAACTGTTTTAATTTTGTGTTTTGGAACATTGTTTTGATGTTGAATTTTTTTTGTTTGTAGACATGCGTCGCGACGTACAAGAAATTTATCGTAATACACCACATGGCAAGCAAGTAATGATGTTCAGCGCAACGTTAAGCAAAGACATTCGTCCAGTGTGCAAGAAATTTATGCAAGATGTAATTCAAACTTACTATACTACACCATCATTTGTGTCCAACGCACCCACTCGCACTGCTGTTATAAAAATTTGCTAGAAAATCGGTCGTTTTGCCAATTAACAAAACAAAATAACCGGATTTATTAATTGAGAATCGTTAATGTATTGTAAAATATCGCGGATTAGTGCACTGTAGCCCAACGAGTAGGATTGGGGTTGGGCCGTGGGCTAAGAAGAATGGATCAAGATTATTCAATGGATTTCATCATAAAATGAATCGTTTGGGGGGTGGTAACGCGTACCGAAACTATTTTGGCCGTGCTACAGTGTAGACAAAATTTACGAAAACAAACAAAGCTTTATACAATGTTAAAATCGTCTGTATGAATGGCATTTCAATGGATTGCTCATAAAATGAACAATGGGCTCATATAACTAAAACAAATATGTATACATTATTAGAATTCGAACTGGTCCAATGACGTGTTGTCCAATTTCATTAAATTTATTCAAATTCTGTTGTATTGGAATCCATGTTTATGGAAAGCAGCGTCGATGGGATGCGCGAGTTCAACCCGTTTACTGTATGTACGATGGATCAAGTCCTTAAACCTTCGTCACTGCAGTATTTTGTTGAAAAACGTTTAAACTAAATTGCAATTAGTCGTTTTCAATGTGATGTAATTATTGTTTTGCAAGATTTAATTGCAGTTTAGAAATTTGTCATTAAAAGAGAAATTGTCTCATGACTGACTCTCGCTTGCTGGAAACAATCAAAGTGAATGGGCTTGGTTGTCTCTAGGGGCTGAGATTTCTAATGTAATTTTGTATTTTTTTTTGTGTTCTTCAGCCGATGGAAGTGTATGTTGATGATGAGGCAAAATTAACATTGCACGGTTTACAGCAACATTACGTTAAATTGAAAGAGAATGAAAAAAATAAAAAGTTGTTTGAATTGCTTGATGTATTGGAATTCAATCAGGTTAGTCTGAAGGATTTTTCTGTTTTTTTTTTATTTTGTTATTAATGATGATAAATAACGTTCTGATTTTCAATGATTATAAATTGAACTCTCTCCCTGAATTTAAAATTTAAAAAATTTCCATTATCTTGGAGTTTTTTTGAGTTTGTTAATTAAAACTGTTTTTTTTTTCTAGGTTGTTATTTTTGTGAAGTCTGTGCAACGGTGTGTTGCTTTGGCGCAATTGTTAACTGAACAGAATTTCCCTGCAATTGGTATTCATCGTGGAATGGACCAAAAAGAACGATTGTCCAGATACGAACAGTTTAAAGACTTCCAAAAGGTACTGTTCTCCCCTAATTTTTTATTTACATATTTAATATTTTTTTTTATGATGACATTATATGTAGGGACATATGACCTGCGCTGATTATTTACATTGGAATTTTTCACTGCTGATTTTTTAAATGATTCATTGAATTGTCATTTAAGTTTAGGAATGTTGGTGTAATGATTCACTTTTTCAGAGAATACTTGTGGCGACAAATTTGTTTGGACGTGGCATGGATATTGAGCGTGTTAATATTGTGTTTAATTACGATATGCCAGAAGATTCGGATACATATTTGCATCGTGTTGCAAGAGCTGGTCGTTTTGGTACAAAGGGATTGGCAATTACTTTTGTGTCAGAGGAAAGTGATGCGAAAATATTGAATGAAGTACAGGATCGTTTTGATGTAAACATTACTGAACTACCCGATGAAATTGACTTGAGTTCTTACAGTAAGTTTTGGGTTTAATATGTTGTATTTTATAAATATACTAATTATTGTTTATTTATTTCAGTTGAAGGACGATAAATGTTTGTGGAAATTATGTTTTGTTTCAATTTTTTTTAAATTGGTAACTTTCATTAGAATAACTTTTTAGTGTTAAAAAATGATTGTGTATGTTGTCAATAATTTTAGAATCCTATAAGTAAAGTATTCATTTTCGTACATACTTTTTAATGTAATAAATGAAATGTCTTCATATTTATTTTGTGTGATTTTCCCAATTTTAGTCATTAGTTTAGGGGGGACCGTTTTTGAACGGTTGATTTAGGCGTTTTGCTTATGCAACTAACAATACAGTTGATCTAGGGTCTGACATAACCTATAAATCAAACTTCTATTTTGATTTTTGAACAAGAAATAAAATAATAAACACGGCAAATAATGGAGCAAACCAAGGAAGATGGTAATAATTATTTATTAGTGACCAAAAATATTTTATTCCTAACTATTTTTAGCACCAAGTGAGCACAATTTTGAGACCCCCCGAAAACTGGTAAAATCGGTTGAAGATATGAAAATTTGGGATAAGTCTTCAGCATATCATGTATAAAGACTGATTTAACTTCTTTTTGAATATATTGTAATGTTAAAATCACTTTCAGGAGTATATGGGCTTTATATTGGCCATAAACGAAGCTATAAGGGGAATTACAAACTCAAATGGTGCTGCAAATGCATCAGACTCCATTAACAAAGTGTCTGATTTGTTAGATAAATTGGACAAGTTAATTGATGAGACACCGCCTATCGATCAGCCACAAAGATTTGGCAATCAGGCCTTTCGAACATGGTACAATAAATTGAAGGATGCAGCAATCGATTACTTGCAAGAAACTCTTCCAGAACATTTACATCGTGCAATACCTGAAATCATGATATATCTGGTTGATGGGTTTGGTAACGCAACAAGAATTGACTATGGAACTGGTCATGAAATATCTTTTATTATGTTTCTATGTTGTTTGTTTAAAATTGATTTTTTAAAGAAAAGCGACGAAGTGGCAGTTGCATGTAAAGTGTTTGTTAAATATTTGGATATTGCGAGGAAATTACAGCAAACTTATCGCATGGAACCTGCTGGCAGTCAAGGGGTTTGGAGTTTGGATGATTATCAGTTTGTGCCGTTCATATGGGGCAGTTCACAGCTTAGTGGACCGAAACGTAAGGAAAAATCTGCGCGTATATGTATAGATTAATCGGGGGTTTCGTTTGTAGCCCAATTGAGTCTGGAGGCGACTGCTTTCCTGAATGAGAACGTTGTCGAACATCATCACAATGAGAATATGTTCCTCAGTTGTATAAAATACATCAATCATGTTAAAAAGGGCCCGTTTGCCGAACACTCTAACCAGTTGTGGAGTATTAGCGGTGTGTCCACTTGGACGAGGATTAATAGTGGGTTGATAAAGATGTACAAAGCAGAGGTACATGTTATTGAAGAGTTGTTGGTGGTGTTCCTGCAATATGTGTTTCTTTTTCAGGTACTTAGCAAATTCCCATTAGTACAACACATTGTTTTCGGCTCATTGTTCACATTAACGCCTGTTGAAGAGAATATGACTACAAGAATGCCAAATCGAGAGGAACAACAAGTGAGGAAAGAGTGTGAAAGAAAGTTTTCTGGTGAATTTAAAGTGCCATCTGTTGTACCAAATACTAACAACTAAATAATGAACAGTATAAATGTGAATTATTTATTTATTCTACAAAATACAACTTAAATAATTACTATATACAATTTATTTCAAATAGGGAATCTAGAATATATTCGGTAAGAATTTGTTTTTCTCATTTTCATCAACGTTTATCAAATTTTCTATGATTTCCTCTTGACCATCTTTGTTTCTTTTTTTGGTTATTGAAACCTCCTTGTCTCCGACGATTTTCTTTACTGTTGTTTCTTCATTGCCTTCGTTGTCGCGTACAGTTGTGTGGGTTTCGATGGACTGAAAAATATTTACTGTAATTTTGTTTAAAGAAAAATATTACGTGTTTCTTACACCATCTGAATGACGAATTGTCTTAGTGCTCATACTTTGACCGTGGAAAAAGCTTTTAGGGATTAACTGTCTACTGGGTCTTTGTGGTTGACCAAAGATCGAGTCGAAATTCGAAGATTGAATCCTATAATAGAAATGAATGATTATTCAGTTAATGACAACGCATGCAATACGTACTCGGCGTCGATATCTTTGTCCCTTTTATCTTGTAATGCCCTTTGGTTTGGTTTCTCGTATCCTTTTTTCAGAAATTTATCACGCAAATTATCAGGTCCACATTGTGGAGGATTGCCATCTTCCAATTGTGGTGGATTCATGTGATTACCGAAAAAACTGTGAGTGCCAAAGTCGGAAAACCCAAAATTTCGTAGCATCTCGTTCATTTGTTGTTCGAAGTATTGATGCATTTGCAATGGATCTGAAAATAAATCGAAGTTCCGTGGAAAGTCATTTGGTTGCTCATGATTATCAAAAAAATCATCTTCCTCATAATAATTCGAGGGATATTGGCTGAAATAAAATATTGTTTTGGTAAATTGGTACAGTTGCATCATCTTACAAAATTTACCTTTGAGGGATTTCGGGCTGAGATGATTGACGATTCGAAGAACCGAATAGAAAAGATTTTATGTTCTGTAGGAAATTCATGTCGGGTACGAGAAATTTAACACAATTATTAGATAAATACAGAGAATATGTATGATAAAATGCACGTAAAATACTAGATTATTCGCGAAAGTCTTATTTTGAAATTCTGTCAAAACTCATACAAGTAGCACGCCCAAGTGATTGATTTTTGAACCAGAGAACTTGGCCTATATTTTATATAAAAATTACACAAACACTTGAAATTTGTTGTTAAAGCACAAAATACCCACAAATAAACTTTTAAAGCCTAAATTTAATAATTCAAACCAAGTAAATAACAATTGTAGCCCATATTCGTTGGTTTTAATTCGCACCATCAGTTAGCGTCACTTGTACCACCGTCCATCGAGTCGCTAATTACTAGTTTCTTTAATATTGAACAGTTGGTAAAATTGTTGTTTATTGATGTGTCAAAAATATTAAATCTTGTCAAAATATAGTTAAATGATCATAAATATTTTTAAAAATATACGTTAATTAATAAAATAATGGCTTATTTTCATTACCGATGCGGTGAACGAATTTCTTTACTAAATGATAATTGCACTGCAGTGAGAAGTGACAGTGAATTCGATTATGGATTGGTTATATCGGCAGAACCATTGGTGAACGATGTTTTATTTGAAATAAAAATAGACCGCAAAGTATTTCTTTATGCCTATTAAATGTTCATCTTTAAATCTTTAATATCATCAACATTTCAGGTGAATTCCTGGTCAGGAGGTTTAGAGATCGGTGTGGTCGATTGTGATCCATTGCATTTTGAATTTCCATCATGTGCTGTTCGAATTCAAAACGGATCATGGGTTTGATCAGTTGATTTTCATCAATAACTCACTACCACAAACAATTTAATTACAGATTATGTCAGGCTCCTCCATATTCCGAAATGGAGAGTGCATTATGGACGCCTACGGCCAAGACTTGGATAAACTAAATGTGGATGATAGAATTGGTTTAATGCGTACATCTGAAGTGAATACCTCGCTACTTGACTTCTAAATCACATTGCTATTTGTTTGAAATTTCAGGGCGATTTAATATTTTTTATAAACGGTGAATCACAGGGTGTTGCAGCGGAAGGTTTACCAAACGTCGTATACGCAATTGTCGATTTATATGGCAAATGTGTCCAAGCAAGTATCACAAGTCCTGCTCTTAGGGAACACAATAACGACGATTGTTTGAGTGGTAGTTCAGTGTTGGCAATTGATAACGATATTTTAAATGTTACTTTAGGAGGTGATTTAAGTGAATTAAGTATAAGTAGCAGTAATAGTTTAGATATTCGAATGGACATGAATGTGAGGTTCGTATGTAAGGTTTCCAGATTCGAAATGATAAAAAATCCATGTTTTTAGCGTAAATTTACCGGAAGAAGCTCCCAGACCGGACAAAATCCGGTTCCATGACAGATGTGGCTCCCTTGTGAAATTATCCAACAATAATCGAACCGCTGAACGTCGACGACCATTAGATGAATTTAATAACGGCGTTGTGATGACTAACAGATCATTAAAAGATGGTGAACTGTTTGAAATACGTATTGATAGACTTGTGGATAAATGGAGTGGAAGCATTGAAGTACGATAACAAATTAATACGAGTACAGTCTTTATATTTGTTAAATATTTTAGATGGGCGTCACTACACACAATCCCAACACACTTGTATTCCCTGCCACAATGACAAACATGCGAAGCGGCACTATAATGATGTCCGGCTGCGGTATCCTCACTAATGGCAAAGGCACTCGTCGCGAATACGGCGAATTCAATTTAGACGAATTGAGTGAAGGTGATCGGGTTGGAATGATGCGAAAACCGGACGGAAATCTTCACTATTTCATAAACGGATTGGATCAGGGCATTGCAGCACAAAGAGTGTCGCCCACTGTTTGGGGTGTAATCGATTTATATGGAATGACAATAAAGGTACTTGAATATTCGTTATTTAAAAGAAATTTGTTTGTAAACGATTTAAAATACAGGTATCGATCGTTGAAAGGGACGAACGTGAAGAACAAAATTTAATGACACGTAAAAATACACGCGATCAACATAATATCGTTGTTGATCCAATACCGGTTAGTGGTGAATATTATGATCGTTTAACATTTCATCCGAATTGCGGTACACATGCACAAGTGATTAATAATGGACGGACAGCACGTCGTCCGAATGCAGTCGATGATTTTAATAATGGCGTTGTACTAACAGCACGTCCATTAAAAACCGGTGAATTGTTTGAAATACGATTGGATCGTGTGGTCACCAAATGGGCTGGTTCCATTGAAATTGGTGTCACAACACACAGTCCAGTGGATTTAGAGTTTCCATTTACAATGACAAATGTACGGTCTGGTACATGGATGATGACCGGTAGCGGTATTATGCATAATGGTACAATAATATTGGAACAGTATGGTGTGAATTTGGATCGTTTGAAGGTGGCTGATCGGGTCGGTGTGCTGAGAAAGGAGAATGGTTTGTTGCATTTTTTTGTGAATGGTGTGGATCAAGGCAGTGCCGCATCGAATGTGCCTGAGAGAGTGTTTGGAGTGATTGGTAAGTGTTTTTTTTTTTGCTTTACAGTTAGGATTTCTGTTTTGAAATGATGTTTTATTAGACCTGTATGGTCAAGCGGTGGAAGCGTCTATTGTTGATATGTACGATTACCGGTCACCAGACACACTAAATTCGAGTTTCTCAAATACAACATTGTACAGTGATTTACGTTTCCATCATGTGCATGGGAAAAATGCGAGAATTGTTAATAATGGATTGACTGCTTTGAGACCACGTCCATTAGCGGAATTCAATGATGCTATAGTCTTTTCAAATCGTCCATTACGTGATGGTGAATTGTTTGAAGTGGTGTTAGATTCGATTGTGGATCGGTGGTCGGGTAGTATTGAATTAGGTGTGACTGCCGTACGGCCAGATGACATTGATTTACCAAGTACGGCAACGGATTTGTGTCGTGACACTTGGATGTTGAGCGGTTCATCTGTAATGGTGAATGGTAAGACGATCAAAAATAATTATACATGTGATTTGGATACATTGAGTGCTGGTGTGAAATTGGGTGTAATGCGTACAGCTGACAAATCACTTGAATTCTTTCGTGATGGTGTTGGACAAGGAATCGCCTGTGTGGTGCCGCATAGTAATATTTATGCTGTGATCGATTTGTATGGACAATGTGCACGTGTTAGTATACCATGTGCCTCACCAGTGGCACCATTAGCATCAGTTGGTACAGAGACTTGTGCCCATTCAGATACATCGGCTTCGTTACAAGTTGCTAGTGTTATTGAGCCACCGATTGAATCGGATTTTCATCGTTTCTCCGATGTGCATGGTAAAGATTTAATATTAACGGAATGTGGACGAATTGCGACAAGATCGAAAGATTGTACATGTACAGTGGTGTATAGTGCCACACCGTTAATCAGAGAGGAAATGTATGAGATTTCGATTGTATCGATGTTGAAACATATGGCAGGATCGTTGGGTGTTGGTGTGACAGCGGTGCCGCCATCTGTCGGCAGTAATAATATGCCGAATGATTGTTATTATGTGACCGGAAATGAGTTGAGACATAATAATAATGTTTTACAATTTTTTACGCCTACATTGAATTGGTTGAATTGTGATGATTTTGTTGGTATAAAAAGGACACATGATGGTGGTGTGAAGATTTTTATAAATAGTGAAGAATTGCCAGTGTGCTTTCCTAGTACATTGGCTGAGGATTTGTATGCGGTGTTTGAATTGCGTGGTCAATGTAATGTGATTGCTGTCTCAAGTCATAAGACACCGTATTCACCATTGACAAGTGTACGATTGTTGGATAGTTTGGAATTGGTATTGAATTCGGAACAATCGGTTGGCGAATTGAAGGATAATAATTTAGTGAATATGAAAATAACAAAAACACCGTATGAGTTTAATGAGAATCATGGTAGGAATGTTGAATTGGTGTCGAAATGTGTGGCTAGAAGAGTGGCATCGTATAATCAAGGGATTGTAACGATACAGCCGGCAATTGAATTGAATCGTAAAGTGGAGATTGTTGTGGAACAAGTGGAGTGTAAATGGTTGGCTTCGTTAACGGTTGGTTTTGTTTGTGGTCCATTGGATAGATTGAATTTGCCATTGAATGGTTTGTCAATGAAGGCGCCGTGTTGTATTGTGGCGAATGATTGGATTTCTATAAATGGTGTTAAAGTATGGAGTTTTAAGTGGAAAAATGGGAATTTTTTTAAATAATTGTTTGGGTTTTAGAGTCGATCGAATTATGGACATTTGTTGGCAAGTTTAAGTGTTGGAGATAAAGTCGGATTAGAATATACTGAAAATAAAGCGCTTAAATTGATTGTGAATGATATGGAACAAGATGAGTTGTCTTGTTGTTTTCCATCTGGGCAAGTTGTTTATGCACTTTTCGATTTGTATGGACAGTGTCAGCAAGTAAGTTTGGGGTTTAATGGTTTATTTTGTTCTTCCTTATTTGTTTTTATTGCGTTTAGATTAGGATATTGAATACGACAAATGAGTGTGAAGAGGATGTGGCATCGACAAGTGCTGATTGTGAAAAAGCTGATTTGGAATCTGGGGAAAAGGAACGTTCTTATACGAATTTGACACTACCTATACCGTCAGTTAGTTGTACATTGATGAATAGTAATTCAAATAAATGTTCTTCGTTAAACAATTCGTCGAAAGATTGAAATAGGAATTTTTCAAAGTAAGTGATTAAAAAATGTTCTCTAGAAATGCAAAAGGATCTCATAAATTAGTAGTACATTTACTAATTGTTTTAACTGCATATTATGAATGTATTTATTTTATGGAATTTTGATTCCAGTGTATTTGAATTTATGTGCAATATAAATTATTTAAAAAATATCTAATAAATTAATGAAAAATGGATTGGTTTTCTTGTATCGCAGGTTGAAATGATGGACAATTTTATTACCGACCACTTAAACTCTTTATTATTAAAGTTAACATAAATAACAGTATTATTTAGAAAAATATTTGCAATTTTATTACATTCTTTCAATATTATTTATTACATATAGAGTTGTATGTATTCTTTTTTTTTAAGTAATGAAAATTGCTTTTTTTATTTGTGAGTTTTCTGGTTTGGCAAATGGTTAAATATAAATCAACAGTTAACCATATTGTTATTTACATATTTAACTAATTTTATGTTTAACATTTATGATAGATTAAGCTGATATACATTATATATTTGCACATAGAAACACATATATTTTGGTAACTGTTATTTTTGCTTTTTCCATTAACAACGGTTTTCTTTTTTAATTTAAATAAATATCAGAGAGCTAAAAAATAAATAATACTAACAGAGACAAATTATTTCAGCCTATAGAATTAAAGCTTCTGAAATCTAATTCAAAAAGACCAAAAAAAAATTAAAAACATTACCTACAAAATATACATTCGAGATTCGATATCTAAAATTTAACAATAACACAACGTATTGTTTGGCCTCAAATTTTGAAATACTCTTTCCATAGATAAAAATATGTATAATCTTGTTGAAATAGTCTCAAAATTTGAGGCATAATTCAGTCAACTTGTTCTCTTTTATACCATTTTACAATAAAAACATCATTTGGCATAATTAATGTTAAGTATTTGGGGAAGGTTCGAGTGTCGAATTGCGTTGTTTGAGAATTTATTGGTAAGACTGTTGCCTAAACATTGCCGAAATTTCTTCTAATGATTTATTTTTCGTTTCCGGTACTTTCTTATAGATGAACAATAAGAAGAGCGCTTGTAGGACCACGAAAATGATGAAAACATATGGACCCATAAGATTCTAAAACAGAAAAAACCCAATAGAACACCTCATTTTAATAAGCATCATCATTTTACTTACCGCTAATGGCAAGAATGCCAAACCAACAAGGAAATTGGCTGTCCAATTAATGCACACCGCCAAAGAAGTGGCTGTCGGTCGTGCGGCTTGATTAAACAATTCGGAAACCAAGAACCATGGAATTGAACCGGGACCACTGGCGAACATAATCACATAAACAAACACGAAAATCACACAGAAAACGCTAGCGGTAAAGGAGGACGATGCGAAAATCATTCCAATTGTCAACAGAGCAGTGTCAATCACCATTCCACCAAATCCAAACATCAACAATGTCTTACGACCCGCTTTCTCTACCAAGAACAGCGACACAATCGTCATAAGTACATTAATAGCGCCCATTCCCATTGTAGCATACGTCGAATTGTCGTCATTCAGTCCTGCCATCTTGAATATTTTACTCGAAAAGAACATAACAGCATTGATTCCACTCAATTGTTGTGCCACCATAACAGTCAATGAGATAATCAATGGAATACGTAATGCACTGTTTGTAATCAGTTCACGAATCGTCACTTTCGGCACCAATTTGATGGCGTCGTATTCCGCTCGCATGCCATCCATTTCGTCGTGTACAGCCAATGTGCCCCGGAGCCAAGAGAGCGCTTTCTGCGCTTCCATCTCTCGTCCCCTGGACAAGAGCAAGTATTTCGGTGATTCCGGACAGAATGGCAGTGTGACAATTTGGAATATGGCCGGGACAATGGTCATGGCCAGTAAAGTGGGCCAAAGATTGGCGGTGCCCATGATTTCTTTCAGGCCCAGTATTTGTGCGAAGAGAATGGACATGGTGATGACGAGCTGGTAGACCGTGCCGACAGCACCACGTAGATTGATCGGTGAGATTTCGGCGAGGTACATTGGCGCCAAGCCGGCATTCAAGCCGGAATTGATGCCGATGAGGAAGCGGCCGATGATGATCAGTTCATAGGAGCCTAACGATTTGGAGATGGCTTCGCAAATCGTTGCCAATACGACGAGAATGTTGTTGAGGAGGAGGCCGCCTTTACGACCGAAACGGTCAGCGACCATGCCGGTTATGGCACCGCCAATCATGCCTCCAATACAGAAGATTGCAACGCAAATGGAGAAGATTAAGGTGACTTCGGTGTCGGCGGGTACGGAGCCAGTACGGTTTGTCATGGTTCCATTGATCCAACTTTCGATGACCTAATGAACATTGGTTTTTAGATTGGTTGTGAGGGTTGGAGGGGCGGTGGATTTACCGTTTGGGGATTGTTGAGGACGCCGGTGTTGTAGCCATGCTGAAATGAGGAACCGAATGCGGAGGCGGCAATCGCAAATGCCAATCGTCCATTGAAGCCCTAGAAACGAGGAGGTAATGAAATTTCGTTGAGATATTAATCTATATGGTTAGTATAATAAATTGTTGCAAGTATTTTTTTTATCTATTGCAGACAGATATTGGCAAATATTCATAATTTATTGGTGTTAGGGTTATTAAATCAAGTTTGTTTGTAATTAATTGAAGAACATCAATTTGATAGTGAATATTGTAACAATTTCTAAGAAATGTATTGAAATGGATAAGTCGGACATGGTCAATTTAAGATTATGAACATGTTTTAAAGACTATTAAGTGACTTTTGGAAATCAAAACACTTTCATTAAATTGTTTACAAAGCGCACGACTTGAACAATTGTTCTATTGGGATTAAGTGACGTTTTAGTACATGTAAATTTTAATCAATGAATAAATTGTTGGGTGTGGAATTTTCTTTAGGAGTTAAAATAACGGAATGTAAACAATTAAAAATTCGACTGTATCTAAATTGAAATCTTATAAACAATTTACATGAGCTTGAATGTTGAACATTTATTTTTTACAGACAATTTTCTATATTTCTAATAAAATGGGACAAGTATATCATAATATTTATATAAAAACTTATCGTTAACAATATGATTTTTTATCATTGCTTAAGGCTATTTCTTGGAAAAATTTCAACTCTAGTTATTTGTTCAACTTAACAAACATACCTGGGTAAATTTATTCAAAATTGATAAAAACTAGTCGCAATCGGAATAGTTTTTGAATTTCACACCATTGATATTCTATGCTTATTTTTTTTTAATTAACAATTATAATATTTCTGTTCTTTGAGTTTTAAAACTATGTAGTTTAATGACTATTGAAATTGAACTTTCGTTTAAGAAAATGTTTTAATTTATCTTAATTCGACTTACAGAAGTTTCTTTAGTTTCGCTTTTCCCTTCATGGATATCAATTACTTGTGATGGTGTTAATGATGTATTCACATCGATAATTTCCACTTTTTCACCACCTTTGCCCATTGTTAAAAATGCAATTTAACTAGCTACACTTTAACAAGATAAGTTTCACTTAAAACTGAATTAAATCGAGTTATATTTGTTTATATATAGGGTGTGTGGATGTAAATATTTCGTGATTGGTCGTTTTTAAAAGGCGTGTAATAGTTCAGATTACAATTTTTAATCAGCAGTGACAAGCAATATTTATGGTGGACTATTGTTTAAAAAAAATTGTCACATATAGATAACAGAAAAACTTTAAACCCTTTTTTCTGATAATTCTTATTATTTCGTCAGATCAATTTGCTCTTCCGTTTCTTCGGGTACAAAGTCTTTTAGGAAATTTCGAAAACAAATTGTTTATAATTCATGTCTCGTCTTAAAATTTGACCTCTTCGACGCTTTATCAAAATTTTTATTAACACCAGATTATGCTGGTGGTAATTGATTACATTGATATTTTCTTTAGAATCGTTAATTTGTTACTCTCAGAGATGAAAACAAAATTGTTTTCTTTTATAAGTTTGTTTACTTGTCATAAAAATAGATCATAAGCTGCAGTAGCAATAATTATGCTTGTTTAAATAAAATTAAGTAACAAAAGGAGAGTCTGGAGGCGCGACTGATTTTACGATTTGTTATCTTTATCTCTGTAATGATGCAAAGATGTTTTATGTTGCGATTTCCAGATATTACAGGATTACACGAATCGTGAAATTGCAAAAAAAACATTTAACACATTGAATCATCAGAGTTTTTGGAATTTTTTTAGAAGCGGTATATTTGTTTTATAAAAATTAATTTAGTTGCTTAATTGGATGATGAAATTCATTCATTTTGCTACTCTTAGCGGTTTCGAGATGACAATATTCTCCTTTTATCTCTTAATTAGCAATGTTTTTTATCTAATTGATGGATTTTGCAATGTAAACGCTTGCGTCTATTCTATTTCTATTTTTTTAAATGTATCAGAATTTGAGAATTTGATCTTATCCATAGTTTAGTTGAAGATTAAGGATTAGCAGAATATTTGGATATAAAAGTCCATATATCAATTTATTTCCGAACTTTGTTCATTTATATTGTATTGTCTATTATTCGGTTTTTTTTTGCTCAAATGCATGGATGAAGCTATTCATCACATAAACTTTGTTTTCATAGGGTTATTAATTAATTTCTATAAATTTTGTATCAATATTTTCATTTTCCCTTAAAAACTGCCCATCCTGTAAAACATCTGTTTTTTCCTGCAATTTCTTTCTAATCTAATTACGGTTTGAGATTACATTAAAATATGTACATAGAAAACTAGTTTAATTAATCGTTAAACAGTAACGCAGTTATCTGACATTTTTATCCTACTTTAACACTTTCTTTTTCGATTTTTTCGCAAATTTTATTAACTCTCTAACAGCCCACCTTCAACAGACCTTGACCCTAACATGTTAGAATAAAATATGTACATTTGTAAATGGGAAAGAATGCATTGTACTTTCTCATTAATTAATTAATTTTTGTTATCTAGATACGAACCTCAGTGGATCCCGGTTTTCCCATATCGATAAAATCCCTTCAATTGCGACCGAAATGCACAAAACTGCAAAATTTCTTCTTTCGATATATGGAAACAACACAAACACCGGCAACAATTTCACACGAAATGCGACTACCAAGCGAACTGAAGTGAAAAGACACCCTTCCGTTTCGAGGTAGAAAAAAGAACGGTGTTTTGTTCACAATCTCAATACGAAAAGTCCTCGTAGGTAGCAAAACTGGATAGTAATTGCCAGTAAAAGCACACTAATATACGGGGGGCAAACAAAACAACTTCAAACTCAGGGCCGGACCATGTAATTCAATTCTAAACAATTGTTGCTCGGTTTTAGTGTGAAAGATCATACATGGATGGTGGGCTCTTTGTAAATATTGAATAAATAATCCACTCCTATACGTTTATTTGTTTGAGAGAATTATTTACACAATCATAAATATTGCCATATGGTGTTGTGTTGTTCATTTTTTTTACATTTTAGTCGAAAAGCAAAAAATTCGCTATTTCTAGTATAGATAGGCGTTATCAGAAATAATAAAAAAAAATGTTAGTTGGACAATTAACAATTTTGCGTACGTGGGCGACATTTCTCTCTTCTTCTTGTTAACATTTTTGTTTAATGGTGTTTTATTAAAGAGAACAGATGGGCTTTTTTAATAACATTATAGAAACTAGTAGAAATTTCAAGGTTGTAGACTTTAATGAATAATTGTCGTTATATGTAAAGTGTCTTTGTAAATGCATTATACAGGGTGATTAGTATGTGAAAATCCGAGTTAAAAGTTCATGGAACGTAGTTGAAATTGAGTAGTAATTGGATAATGACCTGATAATTGACTTCTATTTCATGTGATATAAATAGAATGTAATAAATAACAAACGATTTACAACTTGACAAAAGTTAAGTTAATTTTTTTCTTACTGATTGGGAAAAAATAAATCCTTGCAAGTAGACCGAAATAAAAACGCATTGTTATTGCAACATGTTCGTTTTTTAATTAAAATTGTCGAATAAAATATTCGGCTCAATTATACATGAAGGTGATTTACACAACAATTTCCGCTTCAACCGGATATAAATCGTTTCATTAATAAAAATTATCGCTCTTATCATTCTATTTGTGTCCGCAACAATTTTCTCATTTATTCCCTTACATAAATAGAAAACTATTTAACAATGTAATCTAATTTCAGATCCATCAATATGGGACTACGAAGGGTGCTAGTGGACCCATCACTTACCGACTCATTTTTCGATGCCGCTGAGGCAGTGGAGGCCGAATTAATTTCCTCCTTAATTTCCAACTCCTTCGTCTGATTGCAAGCAGAAATGAAAAGCAAATTGTGTTATCGAACGTGCACATTTCCATATTGGCAAACTTGTATTATTTAGTCACGTAATTGATTGACGTTAATGAATTGTGCAAAATATGCACGGACATAATTTTAGGCACACGTACATACCTCAGATTCCATTGTGAATTGTCTATGGAACACATTTGCAGCGATAACAGTGAAAACAAGTGTAAGTTATTGTAATTAATTAAAAAATGGATTATGCAAATGTTACTTTTTTTGTTTCAGTACTAAAATTACCTTTTGTAAAGTGTTGAAATTCCACAGGTGAATTAATTGCCTTCAAGAAGACTCGCAAGTGCACCCTTCCCAATGGAAACTTTCCACTACAAGTGAGTAACCTTGGATTGCATCCCTTTAGTGGCGCCGAAGACGTTAAATTGAGAAAGGGACATTTCTTTTTTTAGAAAACGGAAATGGATCCAAATTTATCGGTGTGAATTTATGGTAAATGTGGAACAAGATAAGATGTGGAATAAGATAAGATTTATTTATAGTGTATAGATAGATTTTTAATGTAAATAGAAATGATGAAATCGAGTAATCGATTTTCCGTCCAGACCACATGCTTTCCTCCGATTGGCTCATTTTGCGGGTGTGGCGACGTAATATCAATCGCACACGATTTCCACGATTGAAAATAAACCGGTGACGTCGGATGGCATTTTTTTATCTTGCATGAATAATCGGTTTCTTTGAATTAATTTTGTATGGGTACAATATTTTATTTGCCCTTGTTGCACTACATTTACACAGTGGTTGCGTAATGGGAAATATAAATACTCGGTTATATTTGGGAAATAAACACTTGATACGTAGGACGAGGAACGTGCTACATACAGGGCCATAAATAAACACACGATGAAATATTTTTGCGAAAATTAGAGTTTTTTCTTGTTATATAATGAAGTACGCATGTATGAAGGTAAAAAACATGGTGATGTATTCATTAATAGTCAATTATTTTTAACTTGGTTCAGGGTTAAATTTTTTCTCTAATTGTATAATGATAAAAAAATCGTTCATTGTCTTAAATGGCAATTTTTTTCTGCTAGAATAGTTAATTATCTTTCCAACACCCTGTATAGCATCATTAGTCTTGTAAAATTCAAGTGTAAACACAGAGGCATGAGGGTCATGTGCATGCTGCAATGACGTCTGATACCCGACCGACAAATATTTACTTAAAACACCTATTTCACGATGAAAATGGAATGGAATTGTGTTTAGGGTGAATTGATGAGGACTTACTCCAGGCACCGGTCGTTTTGGACTTGTCGTTAAATTTTCCGATGAATAAATCGGCACATCCAAGTCGCTAACACTGGAAGAGATGCTGCTCTCGCGACCCTCTCGACCGGGAACTTGCAGCAATGCCATCGCCTGTTGCTGTTCCACGGTGGGACTCTTGAGATAATGACTTTCTCGCACATACCCAACCCCATCATCATCATCTCGATCCATTTCCGTGCAATTGGACGACACAGACACAAAGAAACGGACTTTTTTTACTGGCTGCAGTCTTACACTGTGATGGCAAAGTGTTTTTGCAATTTCACACTGAACGGCAGAGGTTATTGGAGGCTCGTCTTTTTGTTATATTATTTATGTGTGACCTCTTGAAAGACACTGCAGGACAAACGTCGTCGTCGCGACGCATAATATTGAGATTGAAAGTGTATTTTTAAACACACTTTCGGTGACGTTTGTACCGTTGTGTTAGCGGCTATTTTATAGAGATGGCTTCTTCTTGTTTTTCTATGTAAATAGAAAACTTATTATTATAGATTGGGAATTGGGGGAGCGGATAATTTAGAGGGGAATGTATGAATCGAGGATGTTAACGAATCATTTGTGGATGCTTAAAAACGGTAGGATTTTTAATTCTACGTTTTCTATTATTGAATTAAATAAAGAGATGTTAAGTTGTAGGTCTATCAAAAAGAGGAATGCGTCTTGTCCATTTATCAGAATTTGAAAATTTACTGAAGGAGCCGGGGTATTTGAAATTTTGATAATTTGGCGGAGGCGCCAGGAATATTCGAACTTCAGAGCTTGCATAGAATGAAATTAATCTTTTATTTCCTTATAAGTAATTAGAATTTAAACACCGACAGTCATTTCTTTTCCATCATATGTAAATGGATCAAATAAGAATACATTATGGATGGGAACTTCTTTGTGTGAAACAGCTTTTATAATTTCTTGGGCAATGACACCGCCCATAATAGCGCAAACTGGAACAACCTCCCCGAAAACAACATCAAACACATTATCATTCAATTTCGACTCCTTCACATCATACAATTCGGATATTTCTTGTAAAATTGTCTTCAAAGTGGAAACATCTTCAGATTTCTTCGAGTATTGTGGATTGCGACCGAATCGATTACGAAATTCAATCAGAACCAACATTAAAAAGAAGTATTCATTGTGTCGTTTGGTTCTCTTAATTGGTTCTACACTTTGTTTAGTGTTTGGCAAAATAACGACTTTGTTCAATTCGGGATAATTTAATGTGGACTGCACTTGAACAGTGGTCTTTTCCGTTTCATCTTGTTTACGTTTTTTTCCTGACAGTATGATTTTGTCCCTGCAAAATAATCATGCTAATAGTGCAATGCAAGAGGAATTAATGAAATACGTACTCGAAAAAGGTGTGACTTTGAAAATCAGCGACAGAATAACCGAATGTTCCGAATACATCGCCATAAATGAGTTTGATCTTTTTTACTCGGCAAATTTTGTCCAGTTTAAGTAGGAAATCAATTTTTATATTTGTTGCCACGATAATTGTGAACTTTTCGAAGAATGTATTACTCTTTGAATAGACGGATTCTGTGTCTGATATAATCTTAACTAATGGATTCAATGCTTGTGCCTTCAAAATGACTTCTTCGGCTATCTGAAAAGAAATGAAAGATTAAAGTACATATGTGTGTACAAGTTTTATTTTGGGCATTACTTTTTTCCCAATACTGCTGCGGTTTAGCAAAAAGTTGGTTTGACTTTCTGCTTCAGTTACAGTCCCTTCATCAAGAATTGTTAGGGAATTTATGCCACTTAAAAGAATATTCTTGGCGATTTCAGAGCCCAGACCTTGTATGTTAATCAACAAAACATTGGCTGCTCGTAATCTACAACAAATTTAACTATACTTTTGAAACAGGATAAAATCGTGTAGATGTACTTCTCCTGAGATTCAATACCCCATAAACGAATTTGGCGATCATACAATTCAGCTTCAACTGCAGATAATTTATTTTCTGCCATTATTATTAATTAAACACAAAATATTAAACAAGCAAAAGCAAGCCGCTTAAAAATGAGGTTAACTAACTTTGGGGTGCTATTATCACCATCTGTTGCGTTAGCCACGATTTTTATTACAGATACCTTCTTGTTGTTAACAAGATAGTTCAAATATACTCTCATGATTTATTTGATCTACTTGTAAATCATCAATCATAACCTATAACTTTGTTTTTATTGCTAAAATTATTTAGAAAATAAATAAATACATTTGTAAATTAAAAACATTGTCTAAAATGTCTGCTTTAATAGTAGCTACAATTTTAAGTTTTTTAAATATATATTCCTTAAATATATCAAATTTGGTAGGGCCATAAAACAAGAAAAATTAATAAATAATTTATAATTTCAATTTTAGGTTCAAAAATATCTAAATAGAACAACAGGTCAAGAAAGAAAATTGTTAAATGAAAGAGCTGAATTAAAATTACAACAAACGAAACTGCATATGGTTGATGATTTTGCAAAATATTCCAAACTACAAAGAAAAATAATTGCAATTGAAAACAAACTGCGAGAAAGTAAAGAGGAAAAAGGAGGCTTGGTTACCCAAATATCATTAAAATATGGCTTTAAAATTGTTATATGGTTAATTTTGATAATAACGTCATATTTGTATAAAACAACCCCCGTTTTCCAATTGGATAAAAGACTTGATATGACACCTTTAGGTACTTTTATATCATATCCACATGGAGAAAACTATGTCTCATTTCATTTTTGGCTGATTTGTTGTAGTGTTGTAGCAAGAACAATAAATAAAACTTAAAAAACTCTTTAATCTGTGGTCTTTTGAATTCTTCCTAAATTTGTGACGTTTGGTTGGTTGCGGTTGCATTGTAAAGGCCGGTTTACACGTAACAATAATGCGTTACACGTTGCAATTTATCGCAACGATCGAGTTGCTACGATTTATCGTTGTGTGTAATCAGAAAATTGTAACGATTTTTTGAATTGGATTGTATGATTAATAGGTTCAGCGCATCCAACAAAATTTTAATAGGTTTGGCGCCTTCGCCAAAATTTTAATAAGCGCATTCACCAAAATTGTAATAGGTTCAGCGCCTTCGCCAAAATTTTAATACGCGCAGCGCATCCACCAAAATTTTAATAGGATCGGCGCTTTCGCTAAAGACAATCAAAGAACTGATTTGTTATGTATAGTTGTTATATGTAGATTTTTGTACCTTGCAGTACCATAGGTACTCTAATTTGATATATGTGTGTATGTAAAATAGTCAATTCTTCTTTTAATGAAAATAATTTTGTTGTTTTGTTTTCTTTATTTATAAAATCATACAGAGTTTTTTTTAATACATTTCAGACGAAGAGATCTGTGGAGGGTGGACTTCTAGACTGTCGGATGCTGCGGTTAATTGGAGACTACAAATTTAGATCGTTGCGATAAATTTCAACGACTTATTGTTACGTGTAAACCGGCCTTAAGAAGGGCCATCTTGACGAGGGTAAAGAAGAAATCTGCATACAATGGCCACTTTTACGTCAAAAATTGTTTAGTGATTAGTTTTTTGTGTGTAGTTTTTCGTCTGATTTCTTTTTCCATCCTCCAAAAAATATACAATGAATTGGTATTTAGAAGTTAGCTAAAACTCCTATTGCATTTACAAATCCTCAAAATATCTAAAAGATATTTTCTTTGGGTAAGAACCGTTGAAATACGTGGAAAACAAATGCATTAACAAGTAATATAGTTAAAAATAGTTAACATAAATGTGCCCAACCCTAAGTATAATTACATTTCAAATGAATGTGTGCATTTTAGCATTGATCTTCTTTAGAAAATGGAAAAGGACGAAGAGTATGAATCCCTATTTAAGCCCCATTTCAGGAGGAGTGAAGTAAATGTTGTACGAGCGGTTGAAGAACGTAAATATGGCTATTTTATCAATAACATCAAGGATAAAGAGGGTATTGAATTGTATGCCGAAGAGAAGCTAGTTACTAAGCAGAAATACAAGGAAATGGTATTGTGTACAAACGCAACACTTGAATCAAACACGTAAATGTTTTCCATTTGTAGAGATGTGAAATGCCCGGAATGTCACGGTCGACATTTTTAATGGTATTTAGTGCTGACGGTACAAAAGTCGCCTCAACACACGGCAATCACAATATCTATGTGACCGACATCCGTAGTGGCCGAAATATTCGTACATTAATTGGCCATCCTCGAACGCCTTGGTGCATTGCATTCCATCCAACCAGCAACCAAATCGTCGCCTCTGGATGTCTGGGTGGCCAAGTTCGCATATGGGATCTGAGTGTACATCCCCAACCCCCCTCACTGTATCCCCCAATTCACGATTGGTTCATTTTTCAGGGCGGCAGTGAAGTGTGGACTGCACGAAGTACAACCGTCATCGCCTCAATTGCATTCCATCCAAGCGATCGCGTTCTAGTTATAGCCACATACAATGAGATCTACTTCTGGGACTGGAGCAAACCGGAGCCCTTTGTCCACACATCCACAAGCAACCCAAAAGAAAAGGTCCGTCAAATTAAACGTGTTTTCATTTTTCCTTAATTGTCTCTACTAAATTTGATTTGTTTGCAGGTTCGCTATGTGGCCTTCGACAAATTGGGCCACAAATTAATCACAGGCATTGCCAACAGTCCGCAAAGTAGATGGGAACGAGTTCGAGCACCTGTTCCGGTACCTAGACAAGCGGAACGCTCTGCCAGTCCGTACCGACGCCGAATTACACCTCGATTAGTGAACAACACAGAGGCAAGTCCCTTAAAAACACACTCGACTGTCGTGGGTGTAACAAATTCAATTCCAGATCGCCCCCACACCATCCAATCCACAACCGCTTGAAACGCAATCAATCGTCCCCGAACGGGAACGTCGCATAACCGCCTGTTACCGTAATTTAGTGCGTGAATACGAACAATTGGTGCAGCGCTACTTGAAACTGTACCGGCCACCAATAATGATCGATCGCGGCACCGATCCGATGGAAGCGAACTCCACCAGCACCAGCAGTGGCACCCAAACACCGGAAACGAATCGACAAGAGACAGTGCCGTCGCCCAGTGCACTCGAGGACGAAACTCAACAGCACCAAACACCGCAACCGATACAGCAACATACATTGATTGCACCAAGTCGAATAATGTCAGTGTTAATGAATCAACGGAACCATTTACGATCTATACAGTCGCAAGAGTCGCGCAAACACAAAGCCGACGAGACGACGGCGCATGGAACGCAAGAGAAACGTGTTAAGAGAGTGCAATTGCAGCCGGACGACCAACAGCCGTCCACATCGGCCGCATGTACATGTCAAGTGAAACAATCGAACAATGAACAGCAACAAGAGGCGGCCACACAAACGCAAAGTCCACGAAAAGTGCTGGTTATTAATGCGTCCAGTGTGCAGGCGAGCACGTCGAAAATTGATGTTCAACCGTCCACATCTCGAGACACGCCGGACAGTCAATTGGATTCGACTAGTAATGAGAGTAATGATCGTAATGTGGATGATTTGTTATCGAATATACGGCGTACGGCCGAGGAGGAGGTGAGGAATCGGATATTGCCGATAATTCGGTCAGTGCCAGCCACTGATCGGCCCGAATTGATACGTTTGTTTGAGAATAGTCGCGAGAATGTCCGGATGCGATTTAAAGAGATGTGTCCACAGTTGTTGAAGAAATGTATAAGAGGACGCTTGATGATTTCGTCATCGGATAGTAGCAGTTCAGAGGATGAGAGTGCGAACACGTCGACAACAAGTACGACAGTTGCAACAGATAAAACGACAACTAGAAATTATAATACGGAATTGGAGCGGTTAGTGAAGACATTGTTGACGGAGATTGAGAGAAATGATGCGGAGAGTGGCACACAAACGACAACTATGACCACAAGCACAACGACAAATAGCACAACTAGTACGGAGACGGCAACAATCGCCACTGTACAATCGACGAATGAAGAGTCGACCACGAATTCCAGTTGTCCGTCGAGTCCGTTATGGCGACGACGTTTATTCACACATCGTGTGTCTGCATTCATGCCAACAAGAGTGAATTATAATCGTTCACCGACCAGATTGAGGAGATGGTGTCCGAATTGGAGTCAATCGATACGATCAACACCACGTCCAACAACCACAACCACATCAAACACAACCGATGTGGATGTGGATTTTAATCTACTGAATAGAGAGACTGTGCTACGTTATTCGCCACCACCGCAACCGCCACAACCAATGAATTTCCATCCATTCGATCCACCGTCCGATATACCAACAATAAATCCCGAAAATATCGGCATTGGTAATATGTATTCGAATATTGTACAAGATTTGGAGTCCAGTTTGAATGATGTGAGGAATATAAATGCAAGTAATCGGCCAGGTGAGACGTCGGATATGTTGAGCAGTTTCAGTGAACGTTTAGAGAATATTCTCCATCAATCCGATACGATATTACGTAATTTGCGCAGTTCAATGGATATGTTGGAGACACGGAATGCGGCACCGTCGACCAGTAGTGGCGATTCACCCCAATCACCTGCCACAAATCCGGTCACAACTGAGCCGAGTGTCACATTTTACGATCAGTATTTCTATGTGCGCGATCAACGGAATGCAGTGGCAGCGGATCACACATATCCACGCAATCCGAACACCACACCGACTGAGAATATGTCACCGTTGATGACATCGTTACATTTGACCATATCGCATATACAGCGGCAAGCGCGTCTGTTGCGTCAACAAGTGGAGAGTATTGAACGTATCGATCGGGCATTGATCGAAGTGGCCCAATTGCAATTGATACGACAAATGTTGGTGGAATTGGTGCGGTATATATTGCATGGTGAAGGTAGAAGTACAACGGGTGTATCGAATGTGAGACAAATGATGGCCGGTACGAGGATAAGTGATACAAGTCCGCCAAGTGAGCCGGTGAATTTGGACCAGCCAAGCACTAGTGCAGCAGCGTCGACAAGTGATACGGCAACACCGCCACCGCCACCGAATCGGCCACGTACATCCAGTCGAAAAACCTATCCACCATCGAGATTCTTCAAATTGAAACGACAGCCACGGTTCACATCGTTGGCACATTTCGTATCGCGTCGGTATTTGAATCGCAGTGAACGGAATCGTGAACATCAGCATCGTGTTGTGAATGCATCGACCAATATACGTGATGCTAGTACAACAACAGTAACACATACATCGTTGAATTTGATGTCGAGACGTTTAGAGCGATTATTAACCGACCATATGAGACCGTTTACACGGCCACAAGATGTGCCAAGTACAAGTACAAATCGTACAACAGCATATCCATCAACATATTATTCATCGGCAACTGATTTAGGTGAGCATGTATTGGCATTACGTTTGCATGGCTGTGTTATACGTATGAATCGTATATTGGGTACAAATAATGAAACAAATACAATACGGAATTATTTACGTACGGATACAACGGCAGCGGTGACACATGATGGTGTGTCACGTATTGGATGTAGACATACATTAACACTTGTTATTGATAGTATGAGTAAACAAATGGAAGAATTGGGCATGATGCATTTAGCGCCATTATTCCGTCTACAAATCCATAGTGTATTAGCGATGGCATTGTTGTTGTGTGAATTGTTGTTGTTGCAAGTGGTCGATGCCATACCGCCACCGACTGGCATCAATTTAGATCCGGAAAGGGAGACATTGACGAATCGCATCAATGAGATGTGCGGTGAAATGTTACAAAATCGTTTCAGTGGACAGTCGCATCAGTTGACGAGAAGTTTGCGACTGATGCGACAGACAATGAGGCATGCATACACGGCGTTGGGTAAGGGAGGTCGGATAGGGGGGGCGTTTTGGTGAATGTGTTTTGGTTGAAATGAGTGATTTTTTTTTGATTGCAGGACAAACGTATACGGCGAGACGGAATGCAATGATGCCACAACCGGATACGGATAGGAGACAGTTGATTGGTTCGATAAATCGATGTTTAAGATCGATCAATAGTCGAAGGGGAGCGGAGAGTGAGAGTAGAGATGGGACAGTGGTGGATGCGGTGCCGTCGACAAGTGCAGCATCAACGTACGTGGACGATACGAATATGCACGATTTACTGACAACGATTACGGATTTGATAGCACGCCATTCATCGGGTGTGGGACAGGAGGAAAGTGCGGGACGAAGTGAACATCCACAACCGTCCACATCTAGTCAACAAGATGGCAATCATGCAACTACTGATGAGGATGACAATGAAGATGATGATGATGATGATTGGAATGGTACACCATCTACGTCGAATAATTATATACGATTAAATAGGAATTTATATAGGAGTAATAATAGTAATAGTACGAATTCAACAGCAAATCCATCATCGACACCACAACAAGCGAGTGTGAGGAATATAACATTGTCACCCGTTCAAATACAAATTAATGATGCACCATTTTCGTTAATGAGTCGTCAACAGAGGATTGAACATCATCAGAATTTTTTAGCACAAAGGCAACGTTTCGCTGAACGTGTCTCTGAATTACGGTCACTGCCCAATACATTTTATCGGCCGCGTTTTTTGCATCCGTTTTATTCGAGCAGTGTGAATCCGTTTGATGCGGATTTTGATGATCCACAACAAAGGGAACAAATGTATGAGAATGATATTATAACGACTGTAACACCGAATCATCGTATACAGGCTTGGGATATATCGAATTGGACAGTGCCAGCGATTAGCAATTGTACGTTGATGAGAGTGTGTTGAAGAAAAGAAATGTTTTCTGATGTATTTGTTTGTGTTTTAGCAATGAAGAATATTGTTGTTAGCGAATGTAAGATCCATAACGATGCGAGCGTTGATGTGGCAAGTGATGGAAGTATTTTAGTTACTCTATTGCCATCTGGCGGATATTTGAATGTAACTAATCGATTAGGTTTGTTGACAAGCTGAAAATTTTTAGTGAATGTAGTGAGTTTTTGTGTGTTTTTTTTTAACAGGGATTTATAGTTTGAGATGGGAAACATTAGGACAGTGCTTGTATACGACCAGTTTTGATCAGAATGCTGTTTCTGTGTCGCTGTCGCCGCTTAGTCGGCATTTGGTTGTTGGTTTAGCGTCGAGACGTTTTTCAATAGCGCCAAATGATCGTTGGATAATGGCACGTATATTTAAGATTGAACAGAAAGATGAACCAGGCGATCGGTTACCACTTGTTAAAGAATTGGAACAGACACGTGATAGTCGTATAAATTGTATTCGATGGCTACCAACATCCGGTCAAGGTTTAATTTATGCGACAAATACGGGACAATTGGTTGTTCTGACGTGATAAGTCTTGTGTTTGATGGAGTTTTATGTTATTGTTTTCCCTGTAAAAGTCTATTATTAAGCTTATGCTTTTTCAATTCATTTTTTCATGTTTTATTAAATATGGACAAATATCAAGATCATACTATCATATGATTATAATATGATCGTGGCAAATATAATAAAATGAATTATACAATTTCTATGTCATTATTATTTATAATATATACATACTAATATGATTATCAAATCGTTTCTTTAATCCACTTTAATATAATAAAAGTGCTGTATGGTTTCCCTATTTATTTTGCGTTGTTTTGTGAACTTTGATGCACTTGATGGTTTCAGTTTCAAGAAAATGGTTCAAAATGATTCGCAACATGTAAGTAGTGGAATGAAATAAATATTTATTACGAAACAAGAATTTGTAGGATTTGGATTTAGATGAGATATTGCCACAAATTGGTGATTTTGGCAAATACCAAAAACTGTTGTTGTGGTTTGTTTGCTTACCGGCTTGTTTTCCTTGTGGGTTTTGCGCTTTCAATCAATTGTTTATGTCTGAATCACCGGATCATTGGTGTTTAGTGCCACAGTTGAGTAATCTATCTGTGGAACAACGTAAAATGTTATCAATACCGAAAACGAATGGAAGTTTTGCGAAATGTTTACGCTATCAGGAGATCGTGGATTTTACAGAGATGGACAACTTGACAGTGGAAACTTGCCTTGATGGCTGGGAATACGATAGATCAGAAGTACTATCTAGCATTGTTATCGATGTAATGTTGTCTTTACTTTTTTACCGATAATTATTGATTGTTTTAATGGTTTTCAGTTCGATTTAGTGTGCAACAAAGACATTTATCCAACATTAGGACTTGTCGCATTAAACTTTGGCGGTCCGATAGGAGTTTACATGTTTGGCTTGTTGAATGACCGCATTGGCAGAAAGAAAACATTCTTTCTTTGCCTAACAACACTGGAAATCGGAAGTATTCTAACAGCAACTGCACAGAACTTTTGGTGGTGGGCTGGCAGTCGAATAATCGTCGGTCTAACAATTCCCGCCATCTACCAAATACCATTTATTATCTGTAATCACTTCCATCAAACATTTTCCAGCATTCATCATACTGTTGTTGACTTTTCCAGCATTAGAACTGGTTGGACCGAACTACCGTTCATTCGTAACCGTCCTAACTTGCATTTTCTACACGTTCGGATTAATGATGCTCTCATTAATCGCCTATTTAATCCGCGACTGGGTCCATCTCTGCTTATCCACCTCTTTACCATTCATCCTCTACTACATCTACTGGTTTTTCCTACCGGAAAGTCCCCGATGGTTGCTAGCAAAAGGCAAGTACAAAGAAGCCTTGAAAATTCTGGAAACACTAGCGAAAACCAACAACAAACAACTACCCAGTCACTACAAAGAACAACTGAAAGAGAAAACAATGCACAAACGGACCAACAGTGAAGAGGAAGCACTGAATCGAAATCCACGTTGTTCCGATTTGTGCGGCACGCCGAATATGCGTTTAAAGACCACTTTAATCACATTCAATTGGTTCGCCAACGAGATGGTGTACGTCGGTCTGAGTTACTACGGACCATCATTGGGCAACAACGAATACTTGAGTTTTTTCCTCTCTTCCGCCGTCGAAATCCCCAGTTACCTGATTTGCTGTTTGATTATGGACCGATGGGGTAGGCGATGGCCTCTCTGCTTCTGTATGGTGATGAGTGGCTGCTGTTGTGTGGCCACAGTTCTTGTTAGCGGTAGGAAAGTCCCTCAATCTTGAACAATTTTCAATATCACAAATTTCAGACTCTTCCGACACTACTCTAATCCTATTTCTCGTCTCCAAATCAACAATCTCCGCCTCGTTTCTCATAATCTATCCATTCGCCGGTGAATTGTACCCCACCCAGCTCCGCGGCTACGGAATTGGCACATCCGCTTACATTGCTGGTCTCGGCCTCATTATCATCCCTTTCATAACATATTTGGGCTCCGAAATGCTGCAACTGCCACTTGTCGTCATGGGATTCGTGTCGGTGGTTGGAGGACTGTCGAGTTTACGTTTACCGGAGACTCTCCACCACCGTCTACCGCAGACAGTCGAGGAAGGCGAGCAGTTTGGTCGCAATTTCACACTGAACGACTGCATTCGTTGCATCCCAGCCAAGTAATGTCACATTAAACACCAAACTGGAATAAAAATCGTTCTATTTCAGACCAATGTCATCGAGGAGCTCCTACGAAGACCTGGAGATGTCACATGTAAGCATGCAGGAGACAGACGAAGGGACGCCATTGGACACTCGAAAGATATCACTGAAAAAGCTCGTCAGACAACAAAGTACGATGGACACACAGAAAGATGTGGACGGCACCATGCGAATGACGTACTGGTTCTAAGGTGCGTTACTCAAAAAACGCTCAATTAAAATAAAATCAAAGCATATCCACTAATTGGTGTTAATGGTATTTTCGAAATGAATTGAAAATGTTTCGAAAATATGTCAAGAGTGAGTTGTTTTTGCCCCCATCGTAAACATTACGTGTGTTCTAAAATTGTCACAATCTCAACTTACATGAAAAGCAAGACTAATAAACCATATTGACTATATCTAATACCGACTCCCACTATTATTTTTGCATTCGACCGTCAGAACTAAATGCCTCTTGAGTTTATTTTATACTGAAATTTCACAACGGCACCTACACCAACACTTTTTCCTACTTGAACGTTTGCAAAAATAATAAGCAAGTAAGTAGTTGTTGCACAAGTTCGATTAACTCTTTTCCAATTCATCCCTTAACAATTTCAAAACAGAAATTAACGTTTTTTTTCATTTTTAACTTGAAATTTTGAAACTGGATATTGTGAATTAACCGAAAAACCCCAAATCGAATCAATATTTAACTATATTTGTTCCTATAAATAAATCAATTCATCAACAAACCATCACCGTCTTGTAAAAATTTCAAAAACTGGCACTCATCCAATACGTATGTGAAAAACTCTGTTTATGCACATCCTCCAGAAAAATTCTCTCATCCTACATATTTCCACACATACAAAATATTTTTTTGATTTTCAGAAATGCCCCAAGCACACGAAGGCACCAGTTTAATCACAACATACGCAATCCTAATTCTCCTCTTAATCGCCTTATGGGTTCTGTATGCTGGAATTATTGTATAACATAATGTGTTTTTTTATGTATATTTTAAAAATAGCAATTTTTCATTTATCGACTTAATTTAAAAATAAAAACACCTTGCAAACAACTATGTGAACCACGAAAAGAAAACATGTCATATTTTTAGTTAATGTGTTTATCATTGTACAAAAATAAAAAAACATTTCTTTTAAACGTTTTTGTAGCAAAAACAATTAAAATGAAATATACACTTATTTAAACTCCAATTAGTGTGTGTTCAATTTATTCATTTGAAAAACTCATTTTTCACAACATATTTAACACATTGAAGTAACATATTACGCTCATCGCGTATCTCATTCTCTAAAAGTTTCTCTAAAAGTGTTACTTTACGTTTTTGAAATTTGTATGGAAATTTATCAGCACTTCGTTCACTCTTTACCGACCTTTTCACAACTTTATTCTTTTGTCGTTTCTTTCTTTTCTTACCTTTGATTTCATTACTAATCTCTACCTCAGCCACATCCTCAATCGGTCCCTTTTTGATCAGTTTCACTTCTTCCGGCATTTCCGAATCGCTGGAATGCTTAACAACAATCTGCTCATTTTTCACTGGCTTTATACAGTCCCCATCTTCATCATCCGACATATACGCTCCCATAATGGCGCCTAATGCGTTTTCTAATTTTATTCCAACACACGGCTTGGTATCGGGCCAATCGTCCTCTTCAATATCACTGATTTGTTCGACTTTTACATTCACCGTTTCGTCGTAAAGCTCTTTAGTGCCTTTAAACGGGTACATCGTCTCATTCCAATCATTTTTCTCGTCAATTAGTGACTGTTTTACAGACGCTTGTTTTCGTTTCGTTTTTTTCTTAACTACCGTTTTCGATTGGCTTGGGGCTTTTTCAACTGAAATAAAAATAAAAAACATTAACCTTGGAAAAATCGCATTTTTCTACTCACATCTAAACTTGTCTTTTCCAAATCGGTTCTCTTTTTTCGGTATTTTCGCACCGCGTTTCATTTTATCCAACTGTTCATTTCGCCTCTTTTCAACATTCTCTTTTTTCGGATAATTACGTTTCCGTTCCATTATCCATTTCTCAATATCTTCCGGTGTTTGTATGCTATAAATGCGCTCATACAAGCCGGATTCATGTTGCATTTGTATGTGCTTTTCCACAATCTTCTCATGTGCGGTAAATGTGCAACCCTCCAAATTGCACACAATATGCTCATTTAAATGTTGCTCCAATTGAATCTCGGTGTAAAAGTACTGATCGCACGTCTCACAAACGAGACTCTCCCATTCTTCATCATCAAAATCATCATCTTCGTCTGAATACGTTGGAATTTCCTAACAAAAGTAAACAATTATAAAAAAGCTCATTAAACAGTATTGTGAATACAGCAAACTAAATGCACTTGTTCGAATATACAATTGAAAACTACTTTGAAGTTAACGATTGCAAGAATTTTCACATTGTTTAAAAGAAAAAATTTAATCAAAAACTTACGGTATGAATCCATACACACTTTTGAGGCAAGAAAACATTTGAGTTTCTTGGCACAAGTTTAAAAACTAAATTTCACATTTTATAGAAATATACAAAATTTACAATTTTTTTCAAACTGAGTTATTAATTGAATTGCTTTCGTTTTTGCATCTTTACAAAATGAAAACAATTCTGACAGTCTTTGTTACTTAGGTCACAAAAAGAGTACTCTTTCAATAAGATTTTATTAAACAACTTTTAAACCTAACCATTATTTTATTACACAGACAATACTCTAAATGAACTGTTTTGAAATTTGTCAGATTACACATAAATTACAATTAAAAATGATTTCAAAATAAACGATTTGAAAGAAACGATTCTCTAATGTATTAATTAAATGAAAAAATTTTGCGTTAACAATCATGGACAGTTTTGAGTTTACGGGCCAGTTTATGCTGATGTAGCAGCAACAGCTTCACAATTTGTTGATTCTGTCTGTTCAACATGTTGAGGCTGAGCGTTTATTATATTTACACTGTTTTGTGTTGAGAAATTTTTGTTCGTCTCGGCCTCGGTTACATTTTTGTTATTGTCCTGTAAAACCCAAACAAAATTTAGAAATGTTTCCCTCTCTTTCAACATCTAGCTTAGTGGTAAATTTATTTAGCAACTAGAAACTATTCAAAATAAATCAATTTTATTCAAAGCAGTTTTTGTTACTAAATACCCTCACTGTGTCAACTGAACCGGAAAAGTGTAAGAAAATTGTTACAGTGTTCCGGTTCCGCACAGATCGACCCCCTCAAAACAGAAACATTGTGAAATTTGAGTGAATCGCTCTGGCTTTGTCATCAGAGTGCCTTTTTACTCGGAAAATTGAATCAACACAAACATTTTGAACGAAAATAAAAAGGTTACTGGATGTGTGTACTGAGGATTCGAAAAACGTTTCCAACAAAAAACAAAATACCTATAAATGGACGTCTGCTGTGTAATCTATAGGTGCTGTAATTCGCGTAAAATTAGTTTCGGGCAATAGCTGAGGGATACGCACCTCCTGCTGCCCAACGAACTCCATTTCCGTAGCATGATACACTTGGCTACATTTTTCACGCTGCTGTCTATACAAAGCCCAGTCCTCTTTGTTTTGTGTCCTTTTCGCTGCGGCCAGCAGTTCGTCTTTTCTTGCAAATTCCGCTCTTATCGCCTCCGTTACCCACGGTTTCGATAAATCGATGTCCTTCATTTGAGGACGCCGCTTTTTGGTCACTTTGTTGAGTTTTTTTGTCGGACGAAAGCCAAATCGGCCTTTATTTCGCATTGGACCCTAAATCAAAGTAAAGTCAATTAATCCATTAGGGAATTGAGTCATTTTTCTGGTTGGTTTACCTGTCTAAATGGGGGTTCTCGCATTGGGGGTACCATTGGTGGTCTGCCCATCATGTGAGGAGGTGGTGGCGGTCGCATGCCCATCGGGGGAGGAGGTGGACGCATTCCAGGCGGTGGTGGACCTCGTGGACCCATCATTCTGCCTGGTGGAAGCAGTGGTCTTCCACCACGCATTCCCATGTGTGGTCCAGAGGGCGGTGGCGGTCGAAATCCTGGTGGTACAGGCATTCTCATGCCGCCACGGGGAAACGGCGGTCTTGGACGCATTACTAACCCCAATTTTAATAGAAAATGTTCGATTTATATTAATTTCTTCCACTCACCCTTTCCACCGTACTTTCGATTCAAGTTACTGTTATCGTTCTTGTTACCCTGTACTGATGCACCCATTTGATTACATTAAAACAGTTTAATAAATTTATTTGTACATAATTTAATAAGAGCACATGTTTATTCATAGACAATATAACATAACGATAACATGTTTATTCGAGACTTGACGCTGTCAAATGTCAATTATTGACGGAGTGGCAGTTGTGTTTTAGACAACCAACAATACAGGCTACTAGCGGGAAGTTTAAAAATGTGCCCAGAAAGATATCACTTTAGTCCTTTGGTTCTTTGTTGGTAAAAAATGTGATTGACTGTTTGCAAGAGGTGACCAAGGCACAAGAGGACTTTTTCGATGTTCGGGGGTAATTTGTGGGGTAGCATCATCGAGCCAGGTGACAGTAATCTCAAGAAAAAATAAAATTGAAGGGTGTTGTACTGGAAAACGATAAGTGGGGCCACATGGCGCAGTTCTCACAAACACATGATGCACTCCAAAGTGGATGTCAACACTTCACCGCTATTATGTTAAACGAGAAAGAGAAAACCTTTTATCGGAAATCAATTAAAAGCAATTCGTGGTTTCACACTCTTCACGGGGGCAACACAAGAGAAAAAATCTAAGTTGCAAAGAAAGAGATTCCCTTTCAGTTGTATTTCGTCTTTGATTTCCTGCAAAATAAAAATGTCTTTGCACACCATTCGATATATGGAACTGTGTTTGAACAACATCAGTAACAGATTTTTATGAATTTGTCACTTTTAAGTGATGCGCTTTAAGGGCAACTGCACTGCAATTGATTGGAGAGATGTAGTGGCTCATTGTGACTATACATCACACAATGTAAATATTCCGATATTGAACATTTTATATAATCGGTTTTGTATCTAGGACATTGATAATTTATCAATTAAATTGAACAATTCCACAGGATTATAGAGAATAAGAGCGCGCGCTCTTTTCTTTATATTCCTTATATTCAATGTGAATGAGAGACCATATTTATTTAAGGGCTTATAAAAATTTTAATAATTGTAAGGAAATGTTGTATGCGGTAAATGTTCAGTGACAGGTCGAAAGGGTGAACAAAACAACTCTAAGCCAATGAGAGTAACTCACCCTTATAGAGGCCACCAATGATAAGCTTTGTACACGACCAAACTACCACTGATCGTCGGCCTTTTAACCCTCTAAAACCTGGAAGGCGGGTTATTTGCTAAGGGGTGTTTTGATGTTCCGATATAATATGAGTTCTGTAAAAATTTCACGTATTATGTGGGTGGTTTGAAGTCAATATATTGCTGTGTGTGTGCAACTTTTTTAAGTCGTAGAGATTATGGTTGGTGATTAATTGCGACGGAAAATATCAAGATTTTTTGAAAAGTTTATCAAGTTATTTTATATTGCTGCTATATGATAAAAATGGTAAGTTTAATTTCTTGGTGAAAGTTAGACATGTATGGATGGATTTAAAAATTGCAATCGTAAATCATACCAAAAATGCAATCCCAAATTTTGCTTTTGTCATGCATTCAAAAAGAATTTTTTATCTAAAGAGCCAAAAATTCTGAATATTTCTTAATGTCCTAAACTGTTAAAAAGTCCTGCATTCTTAATGTAAAGATTATTATTAAAATTACTCCATTTGTAAGAATCGAAATCGATAGATATGTTTCTTTTATTTTAACTTTGAACTCTCTTTCGGTATCAAAAATCAGAAAGAATTGTCAAAGTTAATGATGAAGTGCGGATGTTTATTTAACACGATTTTACTTAAAAAATCGTCGTTTGACGAATAAAACTATTTTCAGTTCTGTTTGAGGGTGGTAAAAATTAAATGGGCCTTAGTCTTATTAGTTAGATACTTCCTTTATACCTACAACATAAAAGTAATAATTTTTTTATATCTCCTTTGTCTCTATTGGGAATTTTAAGTCTTTAAGTCCAAAAATTATCAACTCCGTTTTAAAAAGCAACGTTTTATTGTTGAACGTATTGAAATTTTTGAGAAATCTTACTGTGAAAATTAGCTTCATAAATCGTTAAAAATGTGCGATTTTTATGTTTTTTTTTAATAATTTTTATGAAAGATATCAAAATCTCCACCTGACAATTTTTTTTACAAGTGTTAAGGAACATGTCGATCAATTTATCCTAAAATTCAAAAAAAAGAGTTTTCGTTTTAACGACCCCACTTACACATAGACCACCCTTTAAAATACAATAAATAGATTATAACAAAAAACAATAATCAACTACATAATTGAAGAAAACTTAAAAAAAACCGCCTTATAAGAACTTCCGCCTCTTTATTTGCTACCCAAACTGAAAAGTGTCGATTGTATCCCCATTTTTCTCGAATTGATTAAAATGTAAAATATCTCTTCAAAAAACCATTAAGACCACATCTTTTCCGTATCACCGAGTACCCCTGAAAGCCGAAACACCGAACCACAACTATGTAATAATATGCAAACAGAATTTTTTTCGTAAAGTCATCCTCCTATAATTATTTTTTAATATTGTCACACATGAAAATTGATTGATTCAAATAGAAAAATTTGAATTTACAATTGAAGAGAGGGTCGAAAAAAAATGATAAATCATACAAGTGTATATAATTTCTTTCGCAACCATCTGGCTACACAAATGCCCTTTTAAATGTATCCTCTTATTAAAATTGTGTTGAGGAAGCTTATCGAAAAATCAGAGACTTACCTGTACCTACAGTGAATGACATGTGGACTCAATTCACACCCCATAATTTAACATTAGCGGAAAAGGGCTCATATGTTACAAATTGTCCGATAATGAATATTGTTGCATCTGTTAAGGGGTTACACAGACACAAACGGGGCCCTTTTGAAGGGTGACTAAACACGCATTTATTGTGAAATCTGACCACCACAACATATTGTGTAATTTGTAGTTTTATTTGGTGGTGGCAAGGGAATTCACAGGTGTAAAAAGTCAACTTTACATAGAAATTCTCTACAAATACTCATTAAAATAAAAAAAAATCATTTTAAGTCTGGTGCGATTTGATACCTACTGAATCTTTGAGAATCGGAGTCAAAAATATTTCACCAAAAATGTAGAAAAAATGTTGCATTCGTAATTAATTGATTTCATAAAGGCCGAAAGTGCAATTTTTTGTTATAATAAACTTCTTAAGAAAGAAAGTTTGTTTCATCGAGGCCGAGGGCCTTTTCTCTATACAAAAGTGTCTATAGATAAAATATACCAAATGAAGAACAGTTACTGCTTTCTTTCGATCTTTCAAAACTGTGAATAAACTATAAACAATTTTTGTCACGTGTAATAGGTACGTTATCTTTTATAATTTGTTGCAAAAAATAATGACCATCGTAAATTTACGATGATTTATGAAGCCAATTTTTAAAGAGAGATTTCCAACAAATACTTAATAATACGACGACACAAATTTAAAATGCTCATAGTCATAAAAAATTAAATAACAATACCTCTTCAAATTAATGCAAATTTCCCCAAAAAAAAAACCGGAAAATTGCTTAAGGACACCAAAAAGTCGATAGTTTTTTTATCTTCAGATGGACGACGGCTCGTCATCATCAGTACGAAACGCCGGCGAATGTCTATGCAAAGTGTGCGGAGACAAATCGTCCGGAAAACACTACGGAGTCGCAAGTTGTGACGGATGTCGAGGTTTCTTCAAACGCAGCATTCGCAGGTAAGTCCAACCAACACATCTCCATCCACATGCCTAAAAAACCGCCTCTTCCCCAGGAATCTGGAGTATGTGTGCAAAGAGAACGGCCGCTGCATCGTGGACGTGGCCCGCAGGAACCAATGCCAAGCATGCCGTTTCAAGAAATGCCTGGAAGTGAACATGAAACGCGATGGTAAGAGATATTATTGAAAGCGTAAATTACGATGTTGCTACTATTACCGCATTGTATGGAAAATAAAGGCATAACAGCGAAAGAGAGCGGTATTAGTATGGGAAATGGAGCACCTGTTCCGGGGCCCTGAGTTTGTCTAACCACCGCATATAACACAAAACACATCATAATGTCATGTCAAGTCGAACTCTGAACTAATGATGATTATACAAGCGGTTAATGAATATTTTATGCCACTATGACTTCTGGGCTTTATACACACGTAGAAATATGATAAAGGGGCACACGCAAATCTGTAAATAATACAACTCAGAGTAAAAACACTTCATTTTCAATTAATGAGATACAATATAGAAGAAAAGTATTGAATTTCCTTTTGGTAATGTTTTTATTATGGGCTGATTTTGGAAAATGTAAACATAAATCGGACGATCCCCCCTTGTCTCTAATGAATAAGTGTTGCCTTCACATAAAGGATAATATTTACCTCAGCCTGTTGTGTTCCCAGCGTTTTAAATCGCACACAATAGCCTTATTTTTTATTATTCTTTTCAAATTTTCATCGGCGGTTTTTTAGCTGTGCAGCATGAAAGAGCGCCCCGATCCACCACCACCCAAGCCACACTCCATCATTACCAGTTGGGTCTTGCAAGTCGCTTTCGCAACATTCACACTTCGACCAATCTATTCACATCCATCCCCTTTCATTTACAAGCACCGATCTTGGATCCGATTTCAAGTCAATATTTACACCACAATCTCATCTATCCGAATATGTTAAGTAGCGGTTTTGTGAAGCCTTTGGCCGGACTTCATTCGAATTTGAGTAAGTGTTGAACAGTTCGAATGGAAAAGATATCTAAAAAGTTCATTTTAGACGTTTCCAGTCACAGCTACATACAAAAAGCGCAAACTTTGAGCTCTTTGAATGGTGCCACTGTCCTTAAAGAAGATGAAGTTAGCAGTTCGGAGGAAGTGGCCCAAGACAAGGATCCCGGTGGTAAAGAGCCAACGAAAAGTCATCTAGAATTGCCGTTAATTGGGGAACAGTTTCGTAGTAGTGCAAAACAAATTGAATTGCCATGCTTGTCGATGTTTCCAGTGGAAAATGTTTATGAGTCAGCAGCAAAATTGTTATTTTTGTGTATTAAATGGGCTAGGAGCATTCCAAGTTTTTTACAGGTATCAAAACAGAAATAAACCTCTTCAGTTTTTCAAATGAAATGCATTTCAGTTATCTTATCGAGATCAGTCAATTTTACTGGAAGATAGTTGGAATGAGTTGTTTATCTTAACAGCCGCTCAATGGTCATTACAAATCGATGAAAGTGTTTTACTGCAAAATTGCACACTGCAAAGTACTTCAACTCGGCATGCAATGTTGGCTGAAGATGCGAGGAAATTGCGAGAGATTATAACAAAGTTGAATTTACTTCGTGTAGACCACACTGAGCACGCCTGTTTGAAGGCTTTGGTCCTATTCAAAGCTGGTAAAATCCAATTGATCTGAAAAAATCAATTAAAATTTATTGCGATTTTTTAGAATGTCGAGGTTTGTGTGAACCGAACCACATTGAATTACTGCAAGACCAAACGCACGTCATGCTGCATGAATACTGCATCCAGCATCAATCGCATAATAAAGGCCGTTTTGGTAAATTGTTGCTAACACTGCCAGCGGTGCAGGCGATCAGTCGCAGGAGTTTGGAAGAATTGCTATTCCGACAGACCGTTGGCGATGTGACAATCGACCGGTTATTGAACGATTTAGCAAAAACTGCTTCTCATAATTAACTTGTACATATAAATTGTTGTTGTGTCGTGTTCTAGTCAGTTCAATAAAATACTGTATATGAATGTGTTTAATTTCGCTTGATTCTTAACCTGTTTTTGGGTGGGATAAGAGCACTGAAAATCAAATAAACATGTACATTTTTATTAATTGTTATTCAATTCACACTGGAGGACTCGACCGAGCCAAATGATTCACTATTAATATTTTTCTTAATAATTATATATCGTTGTACTTATAAATCTATTTACTAGAAAAATGTTACACTGCTCCTTCCAATCAGCAATATTTAATGTTTTTTTCTTGTTATTCTTACCATAATTTTATCACCATAATTATAAATAAACTGAATACACATAATATAATCAAGATTACAATATTGAATAATATAATTAAACTGTACATTAAAAATATCTTTTTTTTGATTAATATATAATAATATTAAATATTGGGAATATAAAATTTTGTTTAATTCTTAAACAGCTTCTCGTTTTGCAGAAATATTTTACTATAAAATATTCCCATGACTTCACATTACTCTTATATAACCATTAATAAGTAATATTGTCTGCCTCTTCTATTTACAAAAAAATTCATATTTTTACAGGCGATCACATCATTTTTCATTTAGTTTTGGTTTTTTTGGTACATTATAAATTATAGGATCAAAATACTAAATACAATTCTAGTAGTAATAAAGCATTGTAGGTATATGGTGTGTATTTTGTGTGTGGCAAAAAGCACTTCTACATTATTTTTTTAACACGCACTTTGAATTGTTTCCTATTTTATTTACAAACAAGCAGTCTTTGGTATAAGTACAAGAATAGGCCCAAAAGCATTCTCTCCCAACAAAAATCATTTAACAAATCAATACATATTTGTACTTGAGAGCACCAGATGTTGAATAAGCAGAAAATCACAATAAGAAACAATTCAATTGCACTTTTATTAATTCATTACGTTTTTTTTTTATATACAATTAAGTTATTCGCCACCTCCTGCAACTGTTACTTCACGAAACATTTCATTTGGTAAATTATTTGTTAATATTGGCGAACTTTCCTCATTCGACTCCTCATTACTTGCCACCTTTTCCTCCTCCTCTTCCTGTTCCTCTTCATTTGCCACCACACCAGCAGCAGCAGCAGCCACCACAACATTCTCCTCTTCTTCCGGTATCGTCGATTGTGACACATCTTCAGTAGAATCCATTCTACTCAACACCAATCGACCACTCTCATTCAATTGCATATCCTTTTCAGAAGAATCAACAAAAATCTCACACAACTCTCAACAATACACAATTCCAATCAACTTACCTGAGCTCGTACTGATACAACGCCCTCTGGCGATCCATCCTCACCACACGGCCTTAACACTAAATACAACAACAAATCCGACAACGAAATTATCCCAATAACACGTTCCTCATCATCCACAACAACCAAACGATGCACTTCCGCCCTTACAATTTTCTCCATTATTTTATACAACGTTTCATCCAATTTACATTTATGTACACCTTCAAACCACTCATTCCTATGCTCGTTCGCCTTTTTCAATGACACATCCAAATCGTTGTACGTTTTCTCTGCTGCTAAATTCTACAAAAAAAAAATCATTACAATCCCATAAATCCAATCATCATATCAACTTACAATCACATCAAATTTAGCATAAATATCCACCAGTCTGCCATCGATATCAACAATTGGCAGAGCAGAAACTCGCCTCTCTACAAACTTCTTTAATGCTAATATAATCGATGTGTCTTCACTAGCCGTTTCAATGTTTTCATACGTGCCGATTTTCACTTCTCGCAACGTTTTATGCATATAACTCGGTTTAGGTAACTCATTTATCTAATAAAAAAAAACACCAATCAACAATTACACACATAAACATGAAATGAAAAATTTACATAAAGGAATAAAAATCTGAGGATCCGTTTATGTGTTAATATATATAAAACATTGCCTGTTTCTGGATCAATAACTGGCAATCTATGTATACGATTGTGTATCAACGTTCGTATGGCATCATATAAAGATGCATCCGGTCCTATATAAATTAATGGTCGATTATCTTTTAATACTTGTCTCCACGTATCCAATTTGTGTTCCTCCAATTCATCCATTGCCACACTAGGTGATTTGTAATACATTCGAAGTATTTTTATGAAATCGGTTATTGTAAGCATTCCAACATATTCTTGTTGTTTGCTGTCCCATAATGGTGCGGCACGAACACCTTAACATTCAAAGAAAAACAACAAAATCAAAATGTTATATATAAATATATACGAATTCCTACATTGGTTTCATGTAAACAAATTTTATTTTCAAATAAACATTGACTTCCACTAGCAAACATCTAAAATTAAACACTTGATCCATTCACGGTTGCTGGGAGGAGTAATTAAACATTGTATGTTTAAATTTAAATTTTCTCAATCCCCTTAAATGATTTATTCAATCGTAAATATATACCAAAGTGAACAATTTTGTTTACAAGAAACCCATATTAATTTTTATTACAAAATTTTTTAACCAGTATCTTGTACACTATTTATATATTATTATGAAAAGTTCAAGGCCATTAATGTGGATAGGAGAAAAAATTAATTACATTAAGAACACTTCATCTCACTTCTATGCAACATAAATACTTACCATTGTAAACAAGAGCAAAGAATGCCTTTTTAACCAGCAATTCCGTATCGAAAACGACCAATTTCGCTGATGTCGGTATAAGATCGTAGCATTTATGGAATTTGAAGAATTTAACAAAGATTTGAGACTCATCTTCCTCTGTAACATACACATAGAGTTATTACAAAAATAGCATCAAAGCAAACATGAAACTATTTATAAAACAGCTTTTACAATATTTGAAGAAAAAAAATGTACAATACACAAAAAAACGGGACGATTGATACAAATTCGCATCACCTTTTTCTAACAACTCAGTCAACCAATCAATATACGCCTGTGACACCTCTTCAAATTCTTTAATCTGATCAATTCTATATACTTCCTCTTCTTCACTTATTGTTGGCAACACAATGTGATAAAAATTTGAATATAGATGCAAACGTAACATGCCCACAATATAAATAACAAACTTTTACACATTGCAGCATCAGTTATGTTTCAAAAAAGAAAAATGTTTTCTATTTCTTTTCACAAATTAATTATATTTTATAATCCAAGACGATTGTATGTGATCATATCCATCCAATGTAATGAAATTAATCTAAACGAATTTAAATTGTGCCAAAATTGTCAACTCTATGCATTAAAAACACAACACAATAACACCACCAACACACCACACACACACACACATACACACCCAAATTATACCATTCACACCACAAATAACATTTTCTATTAACACAAATTATTGCATTATTGCTCAGTTTTTTAAACTTGATGAAAATTAACATTCGTACAACACTCGAATACATGCATGTGTTTTCTTCAATTAGAACACGCCAGGTTTTATATTTTTTGGCATCAATTCAATCTAATGATATGTGTTGCCAAAAATTCTCATGAATATTCAATTTTCTTTTTATATTAAAAACATTCGGTACACCTTACACCACAAAATTAAACCATAAAACAAACTGATCGCTTTCATCTGTTGTATTAATTAAATCATTACATTAATTATCTTTTTCTTTTACGCAACTTACCTAGATCGCTTAAATTCACTTTCTCTAAGAATGGATCAACAACGGGAAGCTGCAACAACAAAAAAAAACAACACCAATCAATATCCAATGCCATACAACACACAAAATACAATAACAATTTTACCAAACTCTTTTTCTTATACATTTTATACACAAATAAAGTTTGTTTTCTTCTCATATTTGTTGTTAAACGTGTATACCAATTGAAAATGCCATTACTCACGGGCGGTGAATGTAATTCTTTATCATTTTTAAACGATTTTATCACCAATTTCGGTGTACCGCGATTATAAAATGTCATCACGATATTTTTTTTTTGCCTCTCGCTGTAATCCAAAATTTCACAACATCAAATTAACTATATATACCATTACTTTAGGCTCTATACACACAATTTATCAACAGATAATAAAACACGTTTATTTACACATCTATATAGCGTTTTTAATGTTTACTAATATGAAATAGGAAAAAATTATACTACAACAAGGTATTACTACTGTTTTATTTAAAAAGAACGCTGGAGATGCCGCACTCTCCTGCCCTCAACAAACAAAAACAACATTTAATTAACGTATTACTTCATCGATACTGTGCGAATCTTTGCCATGACCCACAAGAATATTTGTTCAGTATACTATTAAATCATGGCCAAGGATAACAAGTTCGCCAAACAACAATATAAAAATTTCTCTCTCTCACAACATTATTAATTTCTACTATAAAACTTACCCCACGTGAATCCCGAAACAAAATCGCTGCATGTTGTGGATCAACAAATGCATCGGACGCTCGATGTGGCAAAACGGTTCCCAACGATTGACGTCTCCGTTCTGGATCTAAACTACGCTGTTTATAATGTGCCCCTGGAACATTCATTATATATTTTTTTAAACAAATCACAAAATTATCCAAACACAAACACTCATTTCAATTGGCAATAAGCATATATGATTTATAAAACCCAACTGATCAACTTCATGTATTGTATTAGACAAAGTAAATACACATAGAGTTATAGATAAAGCATTCATTGATAAGTAAATTTGTTTCTTTGGGGATGTCGTCAGAGAAGATCGCAAGAAAAAAAAAACAACAAAGAAAACGTTAACCAATTTAAACAAGGAAATAAACAATTTTTTATCGATTGCACATCCAACTGCAAATTTGTCACTGTTCATTAAGAGAAAAATAAAAACACTAACAAGTGTTGTAGTTTTAACATACCCTCCAACAAAATCCTATCATATATCCTATAAGTCGCTTCACAATCACTAATTAACGGTCTCTTTACAGAACAATCTAACGATTTACTTCTAACACGAAACTCATCCTCGACATTACGATTCTTATTCTCACTTATACTACACGAATTCCGTCTATAATTGTCACCACTATTATTACTACGCCAAATGTGCACTTTCTTTCCAAAATGTCTAATCAATTCTTGTATCGAATGATGATGATGTTGATGTTGTTGTAAATTTTTACAAAATTTCGGTGAATTTTGTTGTTGCAAACGATTCTCACTCGTATTATTCAAATCGATTAGATCCTTTATGAAACTGTTATTCAAATTTATGTTCATATTGGATGATTTCGACGTACCGCTACTCGTCATCGACGACGACGTCGACGAGCCACTCACAAAACATTTACCATAATGTTGATGGTCACTGGAATTTGGTACTGAATTTATAGGCATATTCACTAAATTACTAAAACTTTGCATTGCTCTATTATTTAATCATTAATCTTTTTATATTTAATATGCACACCGCATTGTCCACAGTGCAATGTTATATTTTCACTAAAAAATATTTCATAATCAGCTAATTATTCTTTCAATTATTATATTGTTATTGTCAACATATGTGTTTGTGATAATTTATAAGAACGTTCGGTCATTGACTGTTTTTTTTGTTCTTGTAAAATATTGAAAAATCAAACACCAACACGAAAAAATTCGTGAATTATGGAAAAATCTATAAGGTCAAATGTTTTACATTCTTTCGTTATTGGAAAAAATTACATACACGTAAAAAATTGATTACCGACTTCTTATCACCCATTCACATTAGAATAAAATTAGAAAAACAACAAATCCATAAATAATTACAGAACTGATAAATGGACTAATTACGTTATTAAATAACACTATTTTTAAATGGCTGTTTTTACTTTCAATATACAACCTTCCTTGAAAAATTTTTTAAACAAAACAAATTAGGTCACAAATACAAATCCCATATTATTCGAAATATAAGACAGATTGAAAAGGACAAAATATATAATAAATATACAGCAAATATAATGGGAATTATGTGCATAATCACATACACAATTTCACAATAACAATTACATATGATAAATCACATTTAAACGCACATTTCGCCTAGTTTTATTCAAACACCTAAATACCAGCACCACGTGTTTCCAAACGGTTCGATACTACTACTCTGTTTATACACTTATTCATAATTTTTTTATTTCGGATCAACAACACCTTACACAACACCGTATACCACTGACTCCTACATTCTCTCTACTTAGTACATTTCCATCGCATTTACCACCACAGCGAAAGTGTTTCTCGATATATCTATTTTCTTAGCCTTCTTCTGTTATTATTCGAACCGTTTATGGATAATACGTTCGTGTTCCCAACGTAGAATATTTCAACAGTGAAATAGTTTATTATTGTATGGTTTGGGTCTGTATTGTGAACGACCTTCACTTGCACACCACACGTACAATTATGATTTACACATCAACTAAGTTTTAAAAAAAATTAAATCAATTTCAATGAATGAACATTGAGAGACTGTGATCAAATAGACAACGCTATGGCAATGTTTTGATTTACATTTGGGCCCCTAAAACATGGGGATGCATAGATGATGCGCTTGCGTGCATAAAATATAGGTCAACCCCCTTGAGCGAAAATTTAAGCCCTCCCCAATAGTTTACTCTGTTTGACAATGGAACATTACCATTTCGAATACAATAATAAACAACAAATTAATTAATTACACGTGTCACCTATTGTTTTTTTTTTTGAAATTCATAAATTACTTTGCAATTTATAAATACCATTTCGTTTTAATATTTATGTCGTTGTTTTTCTTGCTTATTTGCCAAACTCTAACGACATCCTCATAATAAAACATTATATTACGGCACAACAAAAATAGCAATTCAAACAGTTAATGTGTAATAATCTGTTCCTTTACTATTAAATGTTTTGGTGTAAATACAAATGCCACTTGTTGGTCGCACTTACCCAATTGTTGTCCGCCTTTCTGTAAAGGAAAACAAACATTAGTGAATTGTTTAACAACGGAATAGGACACACAAAAACATTGAAAATTTCCAAGTAAAATTCACATTAACCCAACAACATTATAAACAATGGACTTTTAACTTTTACCTACTTGAGTATTAATAAAATGGTTAATGCCTGACGCTTCTAAACTTCTAGGATCTAATGAATTACTTCTCCTTTTTACATATGGCACATCCTCTTTTTTATTATTATTATTCACAATCCATCGAAAATATTGCGACATAATTTCAGACTTTTTATAAGGAATAGAATTTTTTATAACAAATTTACTTTTAACACTACATACACACACAAATAGTCAAACGTCACATTTTCGTATTTTTAATTAATTACACTTTTATTGAGCAAACAGTTGCGTTTTGTTTAAAATAATTATACGTATAGTAAATGAAGTAAATGAACAATTCAACAGGTTTTATATAACTAACATGTGTTTTTTTGTGAGAAAAAGCGACACAACACAAGTAATCGAAATATAATAGGATTATCTGCTATCAGACAAGGAACAAAAAAAAATGTATTACAAAAGTGAAATACTTTTTAGTATGTGATAAAAATTTAATGCAAATTTCCATAAATAAATCAAGGACACAAATTTATTTACGAAAAAAAAATGTATTCATTTTATGGAAATTTTTCTTGTTTACCTTATTATTCCGAAAAAGTTTTCTTATACATTTTTAAACAAACACCGGACAATATTGTACATTAAACACGAACAGTCCTTGATATTTCTTTTGTGTGATTTCTCTTAATATCAACAAATTTACATACATCAATAATTCGTATTAAAAAGATAAATGTATTAAATTACTTTAGATTATCAACATTACCAAGAGTTGGAGAAAACTGTTCCAAATCGTTCAAAACAATATTATCTTTTAAAAACACACTACGTACGTTTCATTATCTCGAATTATACAAATTTTACGATCGAAAAATCACACAATTTTTATTTTAAAAGCAAATGGTGAGCAAAAATTATGCACAGAGGATTATAAAAAAAAACAGAACACATTGATATTGATCTTCAAATTACATGGAACTTGTTGGAACAAAAAAAAACTGCATACAGTTGAATTTTTATGTATTGTTTATCATATTAAAAGCAGGAAAATATTATATTACAGTTTAATTTAATAGGCGGTAGCAACAATTTGCTCCATTTATTATCAAACAATGTTCATTTAACTTTTGTAAATATCATGTGATTTTCCTTTTTGCCTGCCACACTTCTCCACTCACTATAGAAATTAATTTACAATCTAACAATTACGCGAATTTGTTAATGAATCTCATTTGAAATTACCGCTCTTAGAACAAAAACTCAACTAGTGCCATCTGCATACAAAAGCCCTGAACTAAATTACAGAAAACTTCCAGGCATTTAACTCTTTCAATTCAAAAAATCATAATTACCTTTAATCTATTCTCGGGTGGGACACTGGCATGCGATCGATTCCTAAATATATCCATAACTTTGGTCATCGGACTCCTACTAGACGATGCAGCGGTAACTGTATGGTAATATTGTGTATCCGAACCACCATCTCTCACCGGATGAGCAGAACCATCCCTGGGCGCTTTTGGTTTCGCCTGCATTAAACCCGTATGCTAAAAATCGACCCAGCACACTTTTAATCATCACCACCAACACACCCTCATACTTACAACAAACATGGCACGCATAAAAGTACTCCCTTTCTTCTTCTTTTCATCGGAATTCGATCGACTCCTAAACGCATCCAACATTCCAACTTTCTTCGGACTTTGTACATCATCAACGCCACTTTTACGTCGTTCTGCCGAATTTGAACGGGACGCATTCCTACTACCATTCCCATCATTGTTTCGGTCTTTTTTCTTTTTCGTATCTGACTTGGACTCGTGTTTTCCTTTCGTATTTTTATCCTTCTTATGTTTTACCAAATCCTTCTCTTTATTTGTATGATGTTTAGAGTCTGCCTTGGAGCCCCATGTCCCGCTACGTGGCCGTGGCAATTCTACATCATCAGTGCAAATAGTAGGCAATGGTTGCGAGCCCAATTCCTGGAACAATAAACACCATGAATCATTGAAAATATTGATATATAAAGTTAAAAAAAAATATTGTCAATAGGCAACCATAATTGCCACTGAAATATGCGAATTTTTTACTTAAAATGTGCAATCATCAACATAGAAATTTCCTTTCATAATAGCGCATTTGTTCGTAACCAGAATTGTTTAATAACAAATAATTATTATGAACTTCACGTCCGCAACACACACACACATTTATACATACACATGTGTTTTCGCATTCCACGAATAAACAATTAATTTGTTGTTATTGCCTTTGCATTGCAATATAAATTCAATTAACAATCATCCTCCGTATATTTTTTTATTCATATTTACTCACTCGTTTATTCTCATTTTCCGTACGTTTCACCCAAATATCCTCATTACTTCCACTACAATCGATTGTTGAACTACTTGAAGTTTGACTTTTCATTTCAATCAATGACGAATCGAAAAATTTCGTATCGTAATGTGGACTTTGTAATGGTGATCGAAATATACTGTAGACAGAGGGCCGATTTGAGTCACCACGTGGTGGAAATGCATGTACAGTGTTCGCTTGTCGATACTGTTTACGTTCAGCGAAAATCTTCGCCGCCTCCGACATCGGCTTCTGATTACAATCATTATTATAAACATTCTCATGGATTTGTTTGGTTTTTGTTATAACAAATTTGTGCGTTGGTCCACTAACTGTATCAATCACAGATGTTTTTGAGCCACTAGTCGAAGATGATTCCGATAAACTTTTATCACTACCGGATATTATCGACAAATCATCAGGCACTTGATTACTGTTCACTGTTTCCATATTGTTGTCATCCTTTTTCGTTACGTCCTCATCTTCGTCCTCTTCACGACACTGTGACAATCGTCTCGAATTCACCGCCAAACGGGACGGTAAACTGTTACTATGGTTCTGAAAATAGCGATGGAAAAAATTGCTCTCATTCGGCACACCGCCTCCAACGCCACTCTCATCTCCATCTTCAGACATTAACTCTTTTAAGGCAGCCATTTGTGTGGTTGTATTGTAATGGATTGTCGACACTAAGTCTTGTTCAATATCACTGTCGTCTGACGAGGTGGCAGTTGTCGGTGTTGTGCCGGGGACGGCGCCATTCTTCACTTTATCACACTTTACATCCTCCTCCAATTTCGTTGGCCTCTTCATCTCCACATCCTCGTCCATTTAATGTTTGATTTGTAGAAATATCCTTGTCTCTTTTGGATTGATTTGCCGTTTTCAAACACCTGGATTCGAATGTATCGGTGCCACAATGTCTACAAACAGTCGATTTCAAATACAGTACGAATTTACGTTGTTAATTATGTTTTAAGTGGTTCGTTATCTAATTAAACGTTTGACGTTTTGCTAGTAGGAAAATATTAATTAAAAATCATCCTCTTTCGAGAATCATTGAAAATGTCCAATGTGGACTTGTTAAAACGGTGTAAAACGCACTAATAAGGTTATATTGGTGTATGTCGCTTATAAAATGAAACGGTTTGTTTGTATCACATAATTTCGTGAAAATTTCCTAAATAAACACTTATTATTCACAAATACGGACTGTATATATGCGTTGAAAAATGTTTCTCTAAAATCCACTCTGTATATTACTGTTTGTTTTTATCATAAATATAAAACACCACTAATAACACAACAATCCGCAATTATTTCCAGTAAATTGGGCAACTAACGAACGTATTTAATCGTTTATTGGACACCATTTGGATTAAATGATTTCTCAACCTCTCTCCACTGGACACACTCACACACACATGTAATCACATTTTACAAAATACATAGGCGGCTGGTACAACAATGATGGCGTACTGTACAGCTGATTATTGCCAACATTAATATGGCGCCAAATTCAAATGACACCAACTTACCGAATCGCTCTCTTCCAAACTAAAATCCCAGGATGGGGCCGGTGAGGCGCTCCTACTGCCCGCTGCCGATGTGGAAACGTGTTGCAATTGCAATTGGCCAGTGTTGTTGGAGTTGTCCACTGCATGATCTTCAGGTATACTGGCGAAGGGCTGGGCGGTTCGGTGTCGAGGAACAGGCGAGATGCTGCCACCGCCAGCGGTGGTATTGTTCCCCGAATCGCCGCCGCCAGCTGCCACAACAGTTACATTGAAACGGCGTATGGATACAGTACTGTTACCAGCTGAAAATCGAAGGGTTTGTTAGATGCTGTCAGTGTTTAAATAAGAAACAAGTTTATACTTGCCTTGACGTGGCTGACGACGCCACGATGCCTTTTGAGACGACGTTTTTGTTGTAATTTAAACACACTTAATCATATTCAATAGAGGCTCTGTTTTGTAATATTTCTTCTTTCCTACTGAAAATGAGAAAGCAATGATTACATTAGATTTCTAACAGCTATCAACATTATATTTAGATATCTAATTAGGAATTGTGTTTTAGCGTATTAATGGTAAAAATAGCACTTACAAAATATCTAAGTGAGCTTAGTGTTGTATGAAAGAAAACAAAATCAAACGTTCATGAGATGTTAACATTATATATTAAAAATATGCCATATAAATCTATAATTAGACTTAAATATTTGTGTGTTGGAAAATATATTTTTATAAATATTTTTCCGAAACGGAATAAATAAATTACATAAAAAACTAAGGTTATAACACTGTGTGCAAGAAACACAGCCAACTTTTGAATTTTAGGCTCTAATTTGTTAATAATTATTTGGGGAATCAATAAACCAATGCGGTAAATGGAAAAAAGTGAATTTCAATTACCCGGTTAATAGAGAAACAGTGTGCACTTGTTAATTTTTTTGTAACTGCATTAGAAACACTACAGTGGCGCCACCATTTTCTAGGTCAAATTGGCGGCGGCGACTTGGTGGCGGCAAGAGAAAGTAAATAGAAAATTGATTATTGTATGCACTTTACGATGTAATTTAAGCATTTCCATATAACACAATCAATTATACAGTTTTTATTGCGGAATTTTTCCAACATTAATACTGTGTTTAAAAATAGGCTTTTATTATGTTTATTTCACTTGGACAACAACTTAAAACTGAAAACATTTTTACGACTTGTAGAAATGATATTTATTAATCTTCTGTATAAAGAATTATGGATTGATAAGGCATTGTCAATTGATATGTTGTAAAAATTACGATATTTGCATGAAAACTGTAAAAATTTGAATATCTAGGGAAATGTCAATTTGTCTGGTTGGCACTAACTACGCATCATTTTCATTTCGCATTTTGACAGCCGAAAAGATTACGTTTATCAGTTTATTTTCTTCTCCACAATAAAAACATTTTAATTTGGTTGTAAGTTTGTGTACATTTCCAAAACGGCCGTACAAATGAAGATGAAATTAGTTGATCAAGTTGTACGTAGCTTTCGGGTTGCGAAAGTATTTCGGGAAAACACTGACAAAATAAACAGCATAGATTTCTCACCAAATGGTGAAACGTTGATATCGTGCAGTGAAGACGATCAAATTGTCATATACGATTGCGAGAAGGGCATCCAAGTTCGTACTGTGAACAGTAAAAAGTATGGTGTCGATTTGATACATTTTACACACGCTAAAAATACTGCCATACACAGTTCAACAAAAGTCGATGATACAATTCGCTATTTATCATTGCACGACAATAAATACATTCGTTACTTTCCTGGACATACGAAGAAGGTGGTGTCGTTGTGTCTGTCGCCAGTGGAGGACACTTTTCTGTCGGGCTCATTGGACAAGACGCTTCGATTGTGGGACTTGCGGTCGCCAAATTGCCAGGGTTTGATGCATTTGTCCGGCAGACCGGTGGCCGCTTACGATCCTGAAGGGCTCATCTTCGCCGCTGGCGTTAATTCGGAGAGCATAAAACTGTACGATTTGCGGTCGTTCGACAAGGGGCCCTTTGTCACTTTCAAATTGACGCAAGAGAAGGAATGCGATTGGACCGGCTTGAAATTCTCCAGGGATGGAAAAACAATTTTAATCAGTACAAATGGCTCGATTATACGTTTGATAGACGCTTTCCATGGAACACCATTGCAAACATTTACCGGCCATTTGAACAACAAAGGCATCCCGATTGAAGCATCGTTTAGTCCGGATTCGCAGTTTATTTTCAGTGGATCCACCGATGGTCGAGTGCATGTGTGGAATGCAGATACGGGATATAAAGTGTGTGTTTTGAATGCTGATCATCCAGGACCGGTACAATGCGTTCAATTCAATCCAAAATACATGCTTTTAGCATCGGCTTGCACGAACATGGCGTTCTGGATACCGTCAATTGAGGACACATAAATTATGTCAATACATTTCATATAATTCTAGGATTAAGAGACCTTCATCAATCTTACATGATAACTTTTTAAAATGATTGAATGGTATTCAACTTCCTCGCTGCGAACAGTTGGAAATGTTTTGGAAAATGACTTTATAATTTAATAATGTATATAATGTTTTAATGTATTGTTAGTGTAGGATAAATGTTTTTTACATTATATTAATGTATATTTCATCTACTTTATTGAAAATAAAGTATTTTTCTAATTGCATTGAGAGCATTATTTATTGTGTTTTGGGGTGCATAGCTATCAGGGAATTTTATGATTGTATCTCTAACCTCAAATTCTGAAAAAATGTTACAAATTTTAAAAACAGTTTCCCAAAATCCAATAAGGCATATAACAAAGTAATTTTCAGTAAATTGTTGGTGCAAATTTTCAATTTTTAGTTTTCAGGCGTTTTATTTGTAATGGACGGAAACTGCTCTTTCCTAGCACCTATGAAGGGGAAGGAAAAACAACCATGAATATTTTAAATTCTGAAGCCGAATTAGGATTAATGATTAATGGATACAGTGAAGTAAACAATAAAAACAGTTTTGCATAGAATAGAGTTTAAAAAATTCTTATTGTAGGCTGGATTCCGCTTAAGTAACGAAATTACCGTCTTGGGTCCCATGGTTATATTTCCCAGGCAAAATACACCCAATATTCTTGATAATATGAGTGATTTTTACATTAGTTTGTAGGTCAGTCTTGTCTTGGAATGTAACAAACTTCAGCGATATAACCGAGGAGTCTTTGAGTTTGTTTAAAGTAATAGAACCTAAAATAGACATTGTAGTATTAGGTATTGGCGATAAACCCAAGAATTTTGACAGTTTCAAAACTGTAGTGGATTTTTCAAAAAAATACCGAATACCATTTGAAATTTTACCAACAAATATAGCTTGTTCTACATACAATTTCTTGAGTTCTGAGGGACGTTATGTAGCAGGTGCTTTTATCCCTCCAACTATTATAGATTATAATGAAGACGATGAGATTCAGTCGAAACTTCGGTATCAAAACTTATACAAAACAGAAGATTAACAATATAAAGAAACATGTGTATATAAAGTAAAATTGTATTTATATATAGTTTATTACATTAATGATCAATGATAATTAATTCATCAATACCCCAATCCTCATACGAGTGATCAGGTAAGTATCTCCTTATTATAATGGGAATTTTCCGTTGTTTCAACTCTTTCATGGCAATTTGGAGTGGATCAGTCTCACCATCTAATTCCACCATTACTGGTGCACACATCGCAATTTGTAGTGCTCTTGTACCCAAAACACGGGCTCTTTCATATTTTGTCATATATTTTGTTGTGATCCGTTTGTTCTTTGGTACACCTCCACCTGCTTGACCTGGAGCTAAAATATCAATATTATCTTGCTCTTCTTCAGGCTGGTCCAATTCTTCAATGTTATCATCTTCTTCGTTATCGTCAAAATCATCATTAAATTCGTTCTCATCAAATTCTTCTTCCATTATTTAAGATTATTCGAGAAAAATCGTGATTGCTAAACTTATAAACTTGATTTAAGAAAATGTGAGGTTATATTTTATTTATTAAATGAACGCCCTCTATTCCTCCCTCATTGAACAAAAACTACTACTACTACAATTTTATAACCTCACAAATCTTAAATTAAAATATTTGTAATTAGAGCATTTAAAATACGTGTTCGAAATGAGTGGAATAATGTGCATATTACGGAATGCCAAAAACTCATCATTGAAAACCACCCAACTTTCATTTGCTGGTAATTATCATTTATTTCCTAACCTACAAATATTTACTAAAATCTTTTCAGATCAAACGATTCGACATTTATCAGACGAAAAAACCACCCCAAGAATTGAAGAATTCCGTAAGAAATTGCGAGAAAAGACACCATTAACTAGTTTACAGGAATTTTCCAAACATCCCCATCAAGAAAAGGAACCGCTGGCCCCATTTCCAGACAACACAAATCCCAACACAGGCGAACTTGGGGGTCCAAAAGGACCGGAACCTACACGTTATGGTGACTGGGAACGTAAAGGACGGGTTAGTGACTTTTAGTTTTATTCATTGATAATTACAAATTGTGTAAATAGGTACATGTAAATATAACTCATTATCAGTAGGATTGAATGATTTGTTTGACCCATTCGACAAAACAGCTTACTTCCGTATATATACCAGGATAATGAGCTCTAGCACATCCGACTCCCCAGCTCACAATACCACATAAAACGTATTGATCATGGTTATTACGGCACACCAACGGACCTCCCGAATCGCCCTATAACATAAAACCCCAATTACAACACCCTCAACTTCCCTATATCTAATTTCATTACTTGACATGCATCCTGACCGCCAGCCTCTCGCCCAGCACAAATTTGACAATTATTCAACAATCTCGAATAACCAATTTGCGTGTACCTAGCAAAACACGTATTCTTATCTATCAACGGAATCGTCACTGTTTGAAGTTGAGATGGAGATGGCCCCGTCTCCGAGACCCGTCCCCAACCGGAAACAGTAGCCAGTCCTTGGAACCGCTCATAACTGTACGGCAAACAAACGGGCGCAACATCACTATTAAACACAAACGCCCTATCCACCTTAATCAAAGCAATATCGTTCGCAAATGTGGGAAAATCAAAGTTATTTGTGATGATTTTCACAATAAATCTTCTCTGTTCCGTGCCTTCTGGTACATGAATGTTGTAGTCACCTGCCACAATCGACAATGTGGCTGGATTTACATCATTAATGCAATGAGCCGCCGTCAACACCCAGTTCCGATTGATAATCGCCCCGCCGCAAATATGTCTCACCGAACGTTGTGTCATTTGCAAGGAAATCTGCCAGGGAAATTCACCCTTGGATGCTGCATGTCCACCGACTATCCGCTCCATGTAATAACCACCCCGTTTCCCACATGCCGCACTATTATAGTCTCGACTCTCAATGTTTTCCGTTGAATTATCCACGATGCCATAAGTGAGAATTGGTTGTTCAATCACAAATGGATCTAAGAGATTTTTGGAAAAAACGCAACAAAATAAACCACACAACACAAATACCTTCATTTTCCTTTTAACACTTTTCAACAAATAAAAGAAATTAAGGAAAGGTAAAGACATTTTATCCAAACACCATTAACGAGCTATTAAAACAAGATAAATTGAAATTCTTTCGATGGACAAAGACATATTTAACAATTATCACTCCTTTGTCTATAAAAACTGCTTCATTTCTCTCAATATATTCGTACTTTTATTAATATACAGCCTTAAAATAATGTTAAAATTAAATACAATTATATCGCACCTACTTTTAAATAAGATTGTAAATTTATAAACTAATTAATCAGTACAAAGACATCACGACCAGTACGTGTAAAATATAAATTACTAAAACATTCGAATCATTTTCTAAATAACTATCGGAAGAAAATGTACAACAAAAATTGTACCCCTAATTATATTCACCATATAATAAAACAAATTATAAATGTCCTCGATGATATGGATCATAATTGGCCAAATATTTATCAGTCAATAACCGTGATCCCTCAATAACCGCTAAATGTCTATTATCATTCACATTCGTTAACAAACGATTATCATTCCCAGTTAACAGTCGATTATCATTCGTTGCCAACAATCTCGTATTATCGTTCACCAATAATCTCGACGGTTCGGCAACATTCACCAACAACCTTGTCCCATCATTATTACCCAACAGTCTTGCATTGTCCGTCAACAGATTTCGATTATCCGTTAACAAATGTGTTGGATCCGTTGTTAAAATTCTCGATCCATCATTCGCCAACATTCTGGTCGCATCTTGTTGCTGCATCATCCGCTGCAACGGTTCCGTTTGCATCATTCGATTGTCCGTCTGCATAATTCGATTATGATCCGGTTGTTGTTGTTGCGTTTGTGGATATTTCTGTTCGTTGGTGTTGGTGTTGTATTTCGGCATGTTTCTCTGCTGCTGTTGTTCCTGATTGTTGTATTTGGGCGATGGTGCGTGCACTTTCATGTGTGTATTCAATGTGCTCGACTGTGAGAACGCTTTGCCGCAAATCACACACACGTACGGCCGTTCGCCGGAATGTACACGCATGTGACGCAATAGAATCGTGTTCACTGTAAAACCGCGTCCGCATACGGAACAAACGTACGGCCGTTCGCCGGTGTGATTTCGCATGTGGTATTTGAGTTTCATCACAGTTGTGAATCGTTTCTGACAAACGGAACACTCGATTGGCTTCTCAGTGCCGTGTAGACGTTTGTGGCTAGTTAAGTCGCCTGATTGTCGGAACGCTTTGCCACAAAAATCGCAGACAAATGGACGTTCGTTTGTGTGCGTTCTCATGTGGATTTTCAAGCTTGCTTTTGATACGTAGCCATTTTTGCAGATCTCACACTGGAATGGACGTTCGCCTAGAACATAAACAAAAGTTCAGTTTGATTTGCAGTGCGAGTTTCTTTCACGAATTTACCGGTATGGGTGCGTAAATGTAGCTCCAAATTGAATCGTTGAGGGAAACACTTGCCGCACATGTTACACAAAAACGGTCGGTCGCCGGTATGCTGTTTAATGTGAACAGAAAGCGTTTGGGCGTCCGGAAACTCGGTCTTACAATAATCACAAATGTGCTTTAATAGGGCCGGATCGCCCTCTTTCTTCTCATGAATCTTCATGTGCTTTAATAAACTGTTCTCCGCGTAACATCCTTTGTTGCATATCTTACATACGAACGGTTTCTCGCCACTGTGTTTAAGCATATGTTTACTTAACAATGTGGCATGAATGAAACGTTTCTTGCACACTTTACATTCGTGCGGTTTCTGTTCTTCGGGGACATGTGTACGCATATGATTGTTTAAATAATTCTCTTCGGTGAAACCACGCGAACACAATTTACATTTATATGGACGGTCTTCGATATGTGTTCGTAAATGTTTTCGAAACGATTTTAAATTGATAAACTGCTTTTTACAGACATTACACTGGTTTGTGTTGCGTTTCATTTTTTTAGAGGCCAATAGAGCCGCTTTGCCGCCCGTTTTTGCGAGTAGTTTCCGTTTGGAGAGTTTGGTTTTTTGTAATTTGGCCGCTTTCAGAAGTTGTTTCTGTGCGATTGCTTTCTCGTCACTGGGATTCTCCGGTATGGAGCTTAATAGAGTGTAGTCCTCTTTGAAATCGTCGTCATCGTCACTGTCGCCCGATGAAGAGTCCAAACCGAATGTGTCCAGCATGGTGAAGTCGTTGTGATGGCTGGACTCCTCCTCTTTGCACGATTTGTTTAATGAGGGTTTCCCTAAGAATTGACGTAGATTGGTGTCCGATTGTTCGCATAATTGTTTAAAGGAATAGGCTCGACTGATTTGATGGACACATTGGAGACAGATGAGGCCTGGTAAACCGTCTCCGTTTTCAATCTGGAAATTTTCGGGGAATTTAAAAGTGAGTTTTTGTTTTAAATAGCGAATTTACTAACCTGTATACTAGAGAATCCCATCAACATTTCAGCGAGGATCATGGCATGTCCAGTGGTTTCGTCTTGCATAAAAACGCTTCGCATTTCACCTTTTTCCGTTAAACAAGCGCGACAAATTTTATTTATATCGAATGTGTTTGTTTGAGACTCATTTTTAACCTCCATAATGGCAGAAGAAAAATATAAACACAAACACAAAAGATGGACAAACAGGCAAAGCAAATGGCGATGATTAGATTCTTCCACTGGTCGATTGTGACAAAAGGTTGCTGCTTGAAATTCTAGTTATACAAGTTAAATGGACGATATGGCTGCCCTTTCTTATTTTCTTTTTATTTAAGGACGATTTTGTTGCACCACTTTATCGAGCTGTTCGGAGTGTTCCAGATCACTTGGGTTCTATGTTGTGATTGGTTGGTTTTGAATGTTTTGGGCATCGCGGCTAACTTCAGTCGAATTGGAACACACCAGATGATCCGACAGATGGCAATGATAAACAAATATTTATTAACAATTTATTGTGATGAATATCGATGAAAAAAAATTAATATCGTTAATTAAAAAGAATCCATCATTGTACACGGATTCGAACAAGACTTGCTTCTCAAACCGTGCGAAACGCAATGAAATTTGGGAAGAAATTGCCAAAGAACTCAAACAGGATGATGGTAATCCAAATGCAATTAAATCATTTTAAATTATACGGTTGTTTTAATTATCAGCAGGTGAAGCGTGTAAAATTAAGTGGAACACCTTACGCACTCAGTTCCGAAGATTTTACAAACAAGATAAAATCGGGGACACCAGAGGGAAAAAAGAATGGAAACATTACAAAAGAATGCAATTTCTAATCCCTTATCTGTCCAATGTAATTTCTCCTGAAATGGTAAACTTTATCAGTCCTTTAGAAGTAAAATGTGAGACCGAAAATGAGGATTTAATCGATTCAATTGCCAGTAGCAGCACTGTCATTGAAAACGACCCTTTGAATCCCGAATCGTACAATTCCAATGAAGAATTCTTCAACTATATCGCACTAACCGTCAACACCTTCCCAATAGAACACCAAATTCGCATCAAATCGATTATAATGCAACAAATCAACGAGATGCAATCGATTGTGGACAATGCCACTTCATTCCAGTTTCCATTGAATCCATTCAAGCCAACAAATACTGAAATTACCTGAAAATTATCGTAAGTACCAAACCAGCTCGCTAAATATTGAAATTTGCTTTATTATTTCGATAATCAAGCAAGACATTATCTAAAATTAATTCCAAAATACAATATTATGTACACAAAGGTGGCAATTTAATATATAACATGCTACATCAACATAATTATCCTTTTCAATAATTATTGTATGGAAGTTATTGTTTGTACTTGTATAGTTTGATTATCAGCCGTGCTAAAACCCAGAAAACAACGTCATAAAAGTAAATAAAAACCGAATTAATTCCACTTACATCAATTCAGTAACTTGTACATCCATCTTCAAATCACTCGCTTTCACTTCAATTGTATGCGTACTTAAATGCTCTTCAAGTTCATGCTGCATCGCAAACATTTTATTACACAATTTACATAAATAACATTTCTCTTCATTGTGTAAACGTTGATGCGTTTTCAAACTGCTCGCACCAGCAAACCTAAAACCATACAGATTTAAAACATGCACAAAATCCAAAAAAATCCATTACTTTTTGCCGCATATATCGCAACTATGCGGTTTCTCTCCAGTATGCGTTCGCATATGACTCGACAAATGACCGCTCGATGTGAATCCTTTATTACAAATACTGCAAACATGCGGCTTGTCGCCCGTATGCGAACGTTTATGAATGATTAGCGATTCGTGTCGACTGAATGTCTTTCCACACAATGTACATCCATACGGTTTCTCACCGGTGTGGATGCGTTGATGAATTGTTAATGTATTCGAGCCAGCGAATGCCTTTCCACACGTTTGACAAACGTACGGACGGTCACCAGTGTGCGTTCTCATATGTATTCCCACATAGCCCGATTGAGTGAATCTGAAATGTGAACAAACCATTTCAATTCCAAGTCTTTCATCTGTTTGTGTATTACCCTTTTCCGCATATTGGACAAAGGAACGGTTTCTCGCCTGTATGTACTCGTAAATGTTTCTCCAAATTGCACATTTGTGTGAAACTTTTCTGGCAAATTTCACAAACGTATGGCCGTTCGCCGGTGTGGGAGCGAATGTGGATACGTAAACTTCTCGCCTAAACAAACATTTCTTACTTACATCATATACAATCAACGAATTTAATGTGGAAAGTTAAATTTTAGTGCCCTGTATTGCGTTTTCATACCTCTACATATTTCTTTCCGCAATATTTGCACGATAGCAACTTATGGCCAGTGTGGTATTTCATGTGTTTGGATAAACTCGAAGCCCATTTAAATGCCCGTCCACATACCGAACACAAATGTGGTTTCCCTTTAATATTCCTCAATTCGCCAGTGTGTTTCTTCTTATGTTTACTTAGATTGGAACTTTCGGCAAAGGACATGTCGCATACATCGCATTGGTGCGGTTTTTTCTCCAAATGGATTTTTAGATGGCGTTTTAGAATGCGTGCCTCCGCGAACGCTTTCCCACACACTTCGCATTCATGGTCCAATTCTTTCGGATGGGACATCATGTGCACTTTTAGGTCCACTTTCAAATGGAACGACTGATCGCATTTCGGGCAAGGATATTTGAGTTTTTGTTCAGCAACAACGACAACCGTTGCCTCTTCCACCATTGATTCGTCGAGTTTTGAGTGGTCCTCAACTGTTTCTACAGTGTAAACGTCTTCTTTTACTTGAATTTCGTTCTCATCGTATGTAACGAATTCGGTTGTAATGTCGTCTTGAATTACAACATTGGAAATGCTGTCGGGAAATTGGAGTTGTTCTTGTAGTTCCGCTTTGACGTGTTCGCTTTGTATAGCGTTCGCTAATTCATTCTAAAAATGGAATTTAATTGTAATTGACTTGTTTAAATGTGTTTTTGTTAATATTACTTGAAATTCCGGTGAGAGATACTGGCGCAGAATATTATCGGATTTTTCGCATTGTTGTTTGAATGTGTATGCACGACTGCATTGTAGGACACATTGGACACACATTAGATTCGGGAAACCGTCCCCTTCAGCGACCTGAAACATTATTGTGTTGCGTTTCACTTTTTGTAAAGGAAATTGTTGTGCATACATACATCAATTGCAGCGAATGAACGAAGCATTTCATCCAAACAAGCACCGAATAATGGTCTCATGTCGCCCTTCTCCGTTAAGCAAGCCCTACAAATTTTGTCAAGTTGTAGGGGTGCAGTTAAATACGGACTCATATCCATCATCATCTTTTTGAAAATTTCAAAAGAAAACACGAATGGACAAACGTTTCTTATTTTCGTTCGTAAATAAAACGTAAGTCTGTGCCAAATAATTAGCCAATATGGCTACGAAATATGTTGTAGGGTTTTTCTGTTTATTAGGGGAATACGGCTACGCAGACGTATTGCTCAGCTTGCAGGCGCAACAGTGGCGCCACATTTGAAAGTCGAAATTAACGGTTGTGAGTTTTTTTAGGTTATGTTGAAAAAAAGTTGAAGAAGTGAATAAAAGACGAAAATGTTTCGGAATTTAGAAGAATTTACGATTCCCATTGATGGTGAAATATCTATATGTGAAATAAATGGTCGTATGCATTGTATGAGTTCCGATTATGCCAATGTAAATGCATTTACAAATTCCATTGAAAAACATCCAAAAGTGCAAATAACTCGAGATTTGTTGCATCCAATTACGTCTGGTGATGAGGCGAAAGCACTGTTTCTGCCCGTTGAAATGCCGTTTCTAAAACAACTTGCACAAATTTATTATGAACAAGGTTTGGAAGAAGCGTTACAAACTGCCACAACTCACAATCAATTCCTCATCTCGAAAAGTGCATTTGTAATATTGAGTTTATTGAAATATGCCAACAAAATCCGTCAATTGGTCACGTCTTCGAAACAAGAAAGTGATATAAATATTATAAATGAATCGAGTCAGACACGTAACTGGTTCACAAGCACAATTCGTTTCATTTGTTGGCATCCTTATACAACAAAAGTTGCTGTTGTTACATGTGATGATAGTGTACGAATTTACAGTAGTGAATCAACATTCACACCAATATTACGCTGCAAACAACAAAGAAATATCACTTGTGTTGCATGGAGGCCTTATACGAATACTGAGATAGCAGTTGCTCATAAAAATGGAATTATTATATGGAATGTTGATTCGAGTTCGTTAGTTACAAGGCCTTCTGTGAGTAATGCAACGATATTGTATAGATTAGAACATAAACCAGTGATGAGCATTGCTTGGTCGCCAAAGGGGGACCTTCTGGTGAGCACAGCGGCATTGGATAGCACGATTTTGGTTTGGGATTGTGAATTGGATCGAGTGAGTCGATTAAAACGGCCAGGAGGTTGTGGGAATTTATTGGTGAAATGGTCACCGACTGGGGAGAAATTATTCACGTCGACAAATACGCTTGTCTTTAGGTAATTGTTAATTAATTATTTGAATTATGAAACAGAGTAAAATCCGTTTTTTTAGGGTTTGGGATTGTCGTAATTGGGACTGTGAACGATGGACAGTGTTAACAGGACGAGTGCAGACAGCCTGTTGGACAAATTGTGGTACAAATCTTTTATTTGCTACAACCACAGAGGCAATTATTTATGGAGTTGTTGTTAAAAGTGATCAAATATTTACGAGCGATACGGAGGAGTCGTCGAAGCAAGCACGGCCTTTATATGATGTGAGTAAAGTGGATATTGATGGGATTATGGTTGGAGGATTGGTGCATTCTATGGAGATTGATCCGAAAGGGAAACATCTGGCTGTTTTTTATGAAGATACAAACTGTATTACTTTGTTTAATATTATCAAACAAGCTGGTGAATTACAATTGTGTGCAAGTAGTTTAGTTGTTGGATTGGTGGATGAGAGACCTAGTTGTATGAGTTTTCAGTGTAATTTCCAAGAAGGAGCGTGTTTGGCTATTGGATGGAACAGTGGAAGAGTACAATATTATCCGATTATTTATTCTGATTTAACTGGAAATAATTGTGCAAGTATTAGTAGAAGTGCGAATAATAAGAGTGTTTTTGAGGGTTCTGTATTTTGAATGGGAAATAAATTTGAATTTTGTCTATTGCCAACTGTAATTTCTAAAAACCTAAATATTCCTAGATTGAACAATAAATTATTTATTATCAGTTTTTTAATCGTTTACTTAACATAAATATCTATGTGCGTTTTGTTTAATGTAAAATTGCAACGTGTTTAAAAAAGATTTATTCCAAAATGTCTTTGAATTGTTAAATATTCTAGAATTTTCTCTAAAGAACAGTGTCTGTCATTTCTCATCTGATTTCTGTCAAGGATAGAAAGAAGTGTTTGGAATTGGTGGAAGTCAGACGTGTTTAAACTTGAATATTTTTCACATATTATTTTGAATTTTCACTAATTTTCCTGTTTTAAGTGCCAAAGTGTTACTAGTCCATACAAGGGATCTAAAAATGTTATCAAATCATTAACAATTTCAAATGTTTGGTTCATATTATAATTGCAGTAAGAAATTAGCAGAGAGGGATGGCAAAATCGGACGAGAACATGACCTCGCAATCATCAAATAACCAACAAGAGGACCCCCAATCGAAGAACAACTCTCAGAATAGCCTAAGAAATGAGATTACAACGGAATCAATGTGTGTACTTCCATCGCCACAAACTTTAATATCCACTAATGTTAGTTTGTTGATTGAATCGTTGGTGAAGAATATCTGCACAATATACGAGACGGATGCCAATAAGGCAGCCGCAATGTACAATTTAATATGTGACAAACTGTTTAAAATGCACATGATCGATGAAAGTTACACAATGAATGAATTTGAGGGGGTTAGAAGCCAATATCAACGGGCATTTCTGCATCTGTTAACATCTGCTTTGGGTAAGGACAAAACCGTGCCACTGAGGCCCATTTGGCCCAGTTTGGATAGCAGTAACTCTCATTATTTAAGGGAGTTTGATGAGATCGAGTACATTGCCGGTGGAGGTTTTGGCAACGTAAGTAACCCCCAAATCTTTCTGTTTCTCCCATTGTAAATCGATTTATTTTAGGTGTATCGTGTACGCCACAAACTGGACGGCGTTGAGTATGCAGTCAAGAAGATTAACATCCGTTCTGAGGGAATCGATTCCGTTCGTAATTATCTGTCTGAAGTGAAGACATTCTCCAGCATCAACCACACCAACATCGTACAATACAAAGCCGCTTGGCTGGAATTGGGAGCACCGACAGTCAACAAAGCAATCCTACACGTTTCGGAAAACGATTCATCCACTTCTTCCTCAACCACTGACATTCTAACCCCAAATCACGAGGAAACCGAGTACATTTACCACAACAGCGACCAACATTCATTCTCAGATGATAAAAATGAGGACACCGATTTCGAAATCTCATTCGAACACAGTGTCAGCAGTAGAAATAAGACTGTTCGAAAGATGACAAAGAAGGAGAGGAAGGAGAGTCTTTCGGAGGGCGATCAAGTTGTTTGTACATTAGATATGAAAGAGATTAGACGAATACGTTCATCGCAACGAGCGTCCCAAGTGAAATGGGCCACATTGTATATCCAAATGAGTCTGTGTCAGTCGACTTTAAAACAGTGGCTGGAAAAACGCAACGAAATGGAATTGCCATTAAATCCTGATGGAGCTCTGTTGCCTTTGAATGGAGGTCAGATATTCCGGAATAGTACAGTATTCGAAATACTCGCACAATTACTTAAAGGATTGGAGTACATCCATTCCAAAGGAATCGTTCATCATGACATAAAACCGAGCAATATTTTCATTCAAATGGAGAATGGTGGCGTTCTGGTGCAGTTGGGTGACTTCGGTTTGGCTTGTCCATTGCAGAGTGTTCGACATAGTTTGGCATTTGGGACGAAATTGTACGCTGCACCGGAACAATTGAATGGAAAGTGTGATCCAAAGGTATGTACATGTTTATTTAAACTGCAATTTGTATATGAATTTGTATTTTGATTGTAGAGCGACATGTATTCCGTGGGTATCGTTCTGTTTGAACTGATTGAAAACTTCCGTACTGATATGGAACGTGTCCAGCATATAAACGAGTTACGTAAAGGACACCTTTCACCGAAAATCCAATTGGAACAGGCACAAGTGGCGAAAATCATCCTGCAATTAGTTACACGTGATCCACACAAACGTCCAGATGCAACAAGTTTATTAAAAAGCATCGAACTGAAATCAAATGAAACCGAACAGATTGAACAATTGAAAAGTCAATTGGCGGAAAAAGATGAGGAAATTATGCACTTGAAGGAATTGCTCAAATCTCATGGTATTAAAAGTGTGTGATAACTTAAATATGTGTATGTATGTCATCTTTTTCTATTTGCAATGCAGTTTAAATTTCTTGCATTTGCATCATTTTTTTATTGACGATTGATCTATTGTCAAATGGAGTTACAAACAAAAAAAACTACATAATTAATGGTGATAAAGAGACTGTTTTCTCCTATAAAAATTCTTCTAAAGAAGGAGTACAGGCTTGACAAAAAAAAATAATTAAAAGTCCTTGCATTTTTTTATTAATATGCAAATTCTATTGAATATTGTACGAGTTTTTATTGATATTTAATAGAAAATAAATTGATTGATTTTTATAAGAAATGGACGTGTTTTCTGTTAAACTGATAACTTTAATTTTATAATTACAATTCCATTATTTAAAATCTCTAACAGTCTTATAGGTTTTTCTTTGTGTTATTGACGAAATTAGAATTCATCGTGAAAACTTCGCGCAGTGTCTACCATTTTTGAGCGTAGAAATAGATCGGGATGTGCTAGAATTTCGTCCAATGTTAGTGTGTTATCGTGATTATTGTCAGCTAGTGCTAAAAGCGCTTCGGCCTCATGTTCGCTGTGGCGGGGACTTTGCGGTGCCACGTAATGTAAAAGCTCGCGACGGTCTGCCTTTCCGTCGCCGTTTAAATCGATCACTTTACGAAATTCTGCCCTTCTTTCGTTCTCGTCTTGGCGGACGATTAACGTTTCATCGCCATTCCCTTCGGTTTGGAGGATGGCGAATTCGTTTTCGGTCAACAATTCATCACCGTCTCGGTCGAATTTGTCGTACAGTTCGTCGACGAGGGCCAATTGATTGGCGGCACTCGATTCCGGATGTGTGAAAGCGAGAAATTCGTCCAATGTTAAAGAGTCTGGATTGGAACGGGCTGCTTCTGACCAGGACGCCTTGTCCCTCATAATTTGCTCTAAAAATAATATCTTAGCAGGCTGTATATGTTTAGTTGGTTGCAGTTTCACCTTTGATGGATCGTTGAAGGCCTTTGTGTCGACGTTCATCGTGACTTCCCACATATTTATCACTAAATCCTCTCTTTTTCAGGAAATATGTGTGATATTCTTTCCAGGTAATCACCCCATTCCTTGGACTCGTGTCAATTAGTGTGAATAAACCGTAATTGTTGCTGACTGCAGTGGAAATATGTTCAACAATCTTCCGTCTTATCCAATGGGCCAATTCGATCGAGTCCAATTTGCCGTTCTTGTCTTTATCAGCTCTATAAGAGGTCGGATTTACAGCTAATTAAGTCAAGGACTAAAAATCAACTTACTTTACAAACACCTCTTGGAGGATTTCCGTTTTATCCTTGTGCTCATTTTCGATACTATTGACATTGATTAAATATTCATTCTTTTCGTCCAAAGCTTGATGATTCTCCTTATTTCCATCTGAATTAAAATTACTGTTCTTTATTCGTATTTCGAATGTGTCTTCGGGCTGTAAATTAATTTCTCTCCGAACTTTAATCGGTTTTAATGGTACAGCAAGCATCCAAATTGTTAGAAAAAATACTATATAACACAGTAACGGTACGGTGTAAGACCAACGTAAAAATATTAAGTATTTATTTAAATAATTGATCACTCTCATTGTTTTAGAGCAAATTTAAAGCATCTTTTTTTCGGACAAGAACTGTGTACGTTAATCACATTGTTTCTGATGTGTTTATCGGTTTACTTTCTTTTCGGACTTTCTAATATTACTTCTTCTAGGCATATTTTTGCGGTAACAACACACGAATCACATTAACATTTCATTTGTGATTGTATAGGAACAATCTGTATGCCATATTCACATTTATTTGTGTTTGAAACTGGAACTATATGGTAAAAAATCGATAAAGCGAAAAGTGGAGCGCGCAAATGAAACAATCTTTTTCCCCACTCGTATATTAATTGGTAAAACTTAACAATAAATATGATTACTACAAATAATAATACGTCGAACTGTTAAAAATGCTACCAAAAATATTTGTACTTTTATTAAGTATTGCTTAACTAAAAAATGTCAAGAAGGTGCGGATATTTTTCGGATTTTCTTCTCTGGATGAGCGATTCCGTTTGCTTTTATTTCAGATTTCTCATCGTTTATCTGTAAAGCAACGTTAATCACTCCCTGTTCCTCATTATTTCCATTCGATTGTTTCAAAGGAATATTTAAAATTGTTTTCTTGTATCGTTCCAGGAAGAAATCGCGTATTGGCGGCGACAACAAGTCCAAATTCACATTGCCCGGATCTTCAAATCCAGTTACATACGATCCTGCCATACCCAAAACAACAGTAATCACAAATCCAATCATCGAATACCAAATATACGAGATTCTGTAGAGAATATTCACTGGATCGCTGGACGGATGTTCAGGAACGAAAGAATCCACCGTTTTGTTCGCCATACAAGTACAATTTTCGATGCTTGTGGCTTTTACTTCTTGTGGAAAGTCCCCGTTTGCGATGGAAATCTGTTGGCCAATGCACATGACAGTAATTAATGCACCAGCCATAACACTGCCGAAAAGGGCGCCTCTGGCGTTCGCCCATGGGAAGAACATGCCCAAAGAGAACAAGCCCAACGTGATTCCGCCGACCATGCCGTTAAAACTGATGGCTACTTGCATTACGCTCCCCAAATGAGCCACAATAAACACCTAAAACAAAATTAATTAAACCCCAAGTTAATGAAGGTTTTTGTGCCTCTTACAAGCCCGAAACTAAACGCTCCGTAGAAAATTGACAAACATTTTGCATATAAAGCTCCTTTACTTTCCGGTAAATGCTTATTAAACGCCCCAGTGATAAAATCTTGCATGGTAACCGCTGCTAAACTGTTCAACGCCGAAGCAACCGTTCTGAAACATATCAATTCTGTGTGTTAATATTATTAGGAACGTCCTTAGAATCCATTCGACATTCCATACCCCAAACTAGCTGCGAAAATGCCCGACACAAAGAAACCAGTAAGTCCTTTCAAGTGTCCCAACACGGATATTACATACAAGGGTAAAATTTCATCAGAACCATGCAATTGTCCGGACTTTAAAGGGTCACATTGTCGGTAATGCGCCACTATTATCATTCCAGTGTAGAAATTTATAGTGTAGATGAGGATGAGGCCGAAACAGCTGGTCCAAAGCGCCCTGAAACACATCATCCATAAAACAATTCAAATTTTCGATGGTTTTTTTTACTTTCTGACTTGAGAAATGTTTTCTACAGACAAATATTTCTGTATGGAAGCTTGATTGGAGCAAAACATTGTCAACCAATAGAACGTACCACCAATTAACACCGACCAAAAACTATGTCGTATCGTTAAATTGAAGTTCATACTGAAACAGATCTAAAATAAGATTGATTGAAGTTTAAATCGATGTGCGGTTGTACTTGAAAAGCTCCAATCGGTCAGTATTGAAGTTGGTTGACCAAATAATTCCCGTTCCACCAACGTAACTGTTCCCCAAACAGACGATTAGGACGATGGAACCGATGAGGACGCCCGCTTGGAAGGTGTCTGCTATTATTACAGCTTTCATGCCCCCCTGAGACGCGTAGAAAATGCAGACGACGTAAACGACCGTTACGGCTAAGTACACGTTAAGTCCAGTCACTAAGGAACACGAAAGAGTATTAAAAAGTGTTTTTTTGTGTTTTCAGTGCCATACCGTGACTGAGAGCCAATGCAGGAGCGTAAACCGCCACACTGGTGTACAAAACCATTTGAAAAATGTACAAACCGCTCGCAAAGTACCGAATGTTCGCATTAAATCGCATTTGAAAGTATTCATAACTGCTGGTCAAACGAAGAGTCATGAAAACAGGAAGATAGAATTTCGATGTGAGTGGAACGACGAGCACAAAAGCAGCACAAATCAGCCAAAATTGCGATCCGTTTGTGTACATTTCGGCGGGATTTCCTAACAATTCAACGGCAGTGACGAAACTACACAAATCGATGTGAAAAAATTTATTGGATTTTTAAATGTTAGCAATGTTGTACCTGGCTGCAAGAGACATGGCCATTGGAAATGTGCCCATTGAACTGCCGCCCAACAAGAAATCGCTACTGGTCTCCTGTTTCGAGCCAATAAATCCATAAAACAAGCCGATACCACAAGAAACAACCAGCATGGAACCGAGGACTAAGTAATCGGCCCATACGAAGGTGTTTTCAATTCTCTCATGGCCATTTTCGCAATGAACCTCGTTGTTTTGGCTACTGGAGTCTAAAGTGCATGGAGGAATGTTTGGTATGCTTTGTTGTTATCAATTTGTTATGAAAACAATACCTGGATTGTGCAACAATTCGAGTGGCGATTCATCGGCGGCAATGACAGACGTTGGTAAAAGGGCAATTAAGATAAAAAAATGCTGCCATTTCAGTCTTGTTGATTTATTCGATACGCAAAACATATTTTTAATGCGGTTGCGGTTAGTTCTTCCAAGAAATGTGTAAATAAGTTAACACTGAAAAAACCAAAGGTTTGCAGTGTGTAATTAAATATCAAAAATGCATAGAGGAAAAAGTTGTTTAGAATTCGGTTTTATCTAGATTTTACCTGAGTTTTCAATGAATTATTTATTAAGGCATGCAAATACATCATATCATTGATTGATTTATCACGATTTTTTTTGGATTTTGATTGATTTTTTGGAAATTAGCACTCTAGAATGAAGAAAGTACTTACGAAAATAAATTAGACACAACCAAAAAACCCGATGAGGCAAACTAATTTCTGTTCTTAACTTCTTAAAAAGGACCGAAATTGAATTTGAATTATTTGTCGATTCGATCGACTTCTGTATTTCATTCGAGTGACGAAGGGAGTTCAGAAAAATTGAGAATTTTCCGACAAAAATGCACACAACACTAGCACTGATAGTAGTTTGATGGTACAAACCGATAAAATGGCATCGATGGATTAAAGTTGCACTATTAAAAGCTCTTACCAATTAAAAACTGAAAAGAATTTAGAGGGGGCAACTAATGCATGTGTTTGTCGTGTCCCATGATCGAATTCTCGTTATTTTTGATGGAGGAAAGCGTAAAATGCGAACTTTCCCAAAAACAATATACTTTTGCCAATTTTGAATGTGCGGAAAAATCATGTTTTGAAATTTCCATCTTGATTCTCTGCAAAACGAGAAGCCGATGACCAAATCACAGATTTTTACTTTTTATCAATAAAACGAATTTTGGCAAAGATTTGTCTTACTTGGTACCTCTCTGGTACCATGTAAAAAGTAGGTACTTTCGCTCCGGTTGAAATTTATAAATTTCAAAGAATCAGCTATTAATCAATTGTGGATGGTACCAATAAAAAGCGGTGCAAACTGAATCGCAAAAATATATGAAAACAAGCCCAGAGAAATTATTTTTTATTGTCAATAATTAAGACAAATGTGTGTTTGTTTTGCGCTTTTCTCTTAATTACAAGCCACACTTAGGGATTTTGAAAAATATATGTATGGGATCAAGAACAGCAGTTCAATTAGCGACATTGAAAATGAATTCCCAAAATAATTAGACAGAAATTTCTATTGTTCGTGTTTATGTAATGCAATTATTAATAATTACTCTTCAATTTTCGAAGGCGAACTATAATTTTGTTACAGTACTTCAATAACAAGTTTTGAATCGATAATATCTTACTAACAGTCGCTTCTCCAAAGTGACAAGCATTTTAATTTAATTTATATCTTATCCCGCTAGCCATCATCTATAATTTCTCTCCGAAAAAAAATCGGCGAATAATTTTTGGAGGAGTATCCACCAAATCCAGTTTGTCCGAAGGTTGAAACTCGGACATTCTCTTTTTTTTGACTCAAGAGTACTGAAACTTATTTAACATAAAGTTAATTAATTGAAAAGTTTCCTAGTGATTGGTACAAACCAGATAAAACCAAATGCCAGCGAATTATCTAATACCCAATGCCTGACAGTTTAATTGTTGCATTGTAAATTAATATCTGCTTATGAATAATACCGTAAACGCAATGTTATAAAAATCATTCGTAAGTATTTATTTTTGCCCGCTTTTATTGAGATCAATTAACCAAGTGTCACTTTGTCTCATTGTTGTTATAACTTTATTTGGTCTGTTCTTCGTTTAATAATTTGATTATTTCCAAGTAAATGAATGTCATCCAATAAGAAAAAATATACAAATACATATATTTTTATTTCTAAAATAATTTTTCATCGGAAGACATATGCTGATTCAACAATTTTTTTACAACAACCAATAAATTTTCTAAAAATAATTCTTCATATACTACATAGAAATAAATAACAAACAACCCTTTCTGTATCTAATATTTACTACCACTTTGTAAAGCTTCATTGGACCCTGATAAATTCTGTAATTTAGTTATGTTTGGTTTGTTCCTTTCCAATCGTTTACTTATGGGTGATATGAACAAATTCGGATCCAATTCATCTTGTTTCTCACCAAACACTTTCTCTAATATAAAACTAATTAAAAGGCCACATGTAAACGTTATTATCAAACCAAAGACACCGTTGTACAGATAAGACACTCGATATAGCCAGAAATACTCTCTGAAAAATTTGAAAATTTCGTTTAATTGGTTGCCTAACTCACTTAAAATCACTTTTCACCTTTCATCCCCAACTGATTTCATTTGGGGCAAAATTGTTCCATTGCCAAATCCATCACAACCATCAACTGGACGCGGTAAAGTTTTCACACCTGGTCTCGGTCCTCCAAAGGCCATCCACAAAGCAAAACCCAAACCACAAGTAAGTCCACTAACAGCACCCTAAAAACCAACATGAGAAACACCAACAAACCTACTTATTTAACATACTTTTTGATTTGCAGTTGTGGTAAACATCCCCAAAGAGAACAATCCCAAAAGCGGCCCTCCAACCACTCCAAAGATAGTCAAAGCCGCTTGTAAAACTCCCCCCAAAAATTGCGCCAAAAACGCCACCACCAAACACACGATTCCATACACAAATGCAATGATTTTCGATTGGGTGGACGCTTGATTCTGACTCAACGTCTTCTTGAAATACCGTTTATACAACGGCTTATAGTAATCCTCAATGGTAACCGCTGCTAAACTGTTAAGCGAGGCAGACACTGTCGACAAAGACGCACTAAAAATGCCAGCCACAAACAGTCCCGACAAACCGGGAATATGTCCCATCGTATCCACCACATAATACGGCATCAATTGATCCACACTGCCAATATACGATGCGTTCACTGGATCACAATTGTAATACCTTGAATAGATCGCCAGGCCGGAAAAGGACGTGCTGAAACTGAGAGCGGACAGAATGGGCCAATTCAACCACAACGCTTTCTGTGCCTGTTTCAGATCTTTTACAGTCAGATATCGTTGCACTTGCGTCTGATTCACTGCATAGAGTGAGAGGAATGTGACACCGCCACCAATAATCAAGGAGAACCAAGAATGTCGTACGGTTGGATCTGGATCAAAACTAACGAATAAATTAAAAACGAATTAAATTCGCGATATGGTTGAATACTTGAGCAAATCGGTGCGATGGCCTTGTTCAGCAATACGCCAGATCTCTGCAATGGAACCCTTGTCGATGATTGCGAAGATGATGATACTGAAGACGGCGGCAAACATTAGTATCGACTGAAAGACGTCCGTCATTAAAACGGCCTTCATTCCACCGATGGTGGAGTAGAATGTGCACACGATTCCAACGGAGAGGATGGCAGTTACTTGGTTGATTCCGGTTAGGGCTTCCAATGCGAGTGCAGGCGCATATAGGACGATTCCTTGGTAAAGGATCATTTGTAGAGTGTAGGCTAAGGAGGCGGAGAGACGGGCGACTGCCCCAAACCGGCGTTCCAAGTACTAAAAAATGATTTTTAAAAAAGGGGTGAAAAGCGAGTTTGGCTGCTTTACTTCGTAAGCGCTTGTTGCTTGGAGTTTGAAGAATATTGGCAAGTACAAATATGCTGCAACTGGTGTAAAAATACCATAGGAAATGTTGATAACGATGAATTGTAGGCCGAATGTGTAATTTTCACTAGACACACCGAGTATTGTGATTGCGGACATGAAAGAGGCCATTAATGAGAAGGCGACTGGGATTATTGGCATGTTCCGGTCGGCCAATAAGTATTCCTAAAACAAACAACATTTAATTTGGGATTTTGGTTGCATTTTGTCTACTTACTTGTACAGTCTTCTGTTTACCGCCAGTGAATCGATAATAGACACCGATGCCAGAGGAAATTATGAGTACAATTGTGACCACAACATAATCCCACGGTCCGAAAAGGGGCTGTTGAGGGACCATGTTTCAGTCTTGAACTAATTTTCGTTTTGTCGAGATTATAATTCACTAACGTGTAATTGTTGGTTGGTATTAATTGATTAGATTAGCATTTTGTTAGACGCACAAACAAATTCATTAAAAAAGTTGTTGGGTAAGCAAAGACTGTTCAACGTTGTCGAATGAACTTGGAAGGTATTTGAATACTGGAAGAAATGATTTTTGTAGTAATTTAAAGAATGTTTCAAATGTAAATTTATGATGGAAAAACAGAATCATAAAATGTAATTCAGGGATGATAAATATGCGCATTTAAATGTTTGTTTTTCAATTGTTAAAATAATATACACTTATAAACGAAACTACAATAAAACTCGACTCTAGAATTTTTTGTAAAGTAAATAGAAGACGTTTACTGTTATTCTGTTATACAATATATAAAAAAAAGTTTTCAAGGATTATGAATGTAATGTACACTAATGGATTATGATAGAAAAAATTGTTTTGCATAAGCGGGGCCAATAACTCATGTGTTATGTGGATAATTGTGTGTAGAATTTATTTGAAATACATTTTTCATTTCAAAGTTCATATTTTAAACAGTTTTTTATTTATATGTAATAAGAAACTGGACGAGAGAGCTGCTTATGAAATTGGATTGAAATGATTTTGTCTGACGATTTTTTTAAAGGAGAGATAGAGATACATTTCTTAGTTTTTCAAATAAAGTGAATATGAATATAAATAAACAAATACCTTGTTGTAATTTGTAATTTTCAATTTTCTTGTGGTGCGCTATAGGTTATGTCACCTTTGTAAAAACACGTTGCTTTATCGATTGAATTCTTACATAAATTTCGGAGATTTCGACAAAACCTTTTATCATAACGTTTATTAATCATATACACAATATTTATACGCACTTGGCAAGATCTTTAATAAATATTTGTCATAGTAAATTATTATAACATAAACAAAGAGTTAGTTTAAGCTGAAGAATTTCCGTACTTTAATGAAAATGCGTTATCATCGTTTAGGTGTAGTTAATGAAACACAGAATTGTTTATAATTCGAACCAATCAATAGAAATATCCTGTTATTTTAAAACATGTAAAATTGGACTTTTAAATTTGAATTTGGCGCCAATGTTAAAAGGAAGTAAACTAATCAACGCGCGATGTGCATCAACAAATGTCCCAAGTTGATCAACTATTTTCATAAATTAACAATAAAATATACATTATTTCTTGATATTTATCAAATTCAATAAGTGTAACATAAACAATTTGCATTACATCTAGCTATTTCGGTGTGTGTGGTGCGAAAACGTTTTTTATAGAATATTTATTCAAACATAACCTCATTTTATCCGTTTTATATATTTATATATTTAGAGAACGCTATAAAGTACTGTATTTATTAAAAGCTGTTGTTATTTCTACTAAATTTTAATAGCAGTAATTATTTATTTAAATGAATGTGTTATTTGGTGAATAAAAAGACAGTGAGACTAAAATAAAGTGCATTCTATAATTTCTATATAAATGAAGACGTAATTCAGGATTGCTTTTAAAAGTTAGCTATCAGTATGAGAAGGAAATTTAAGCTTATATTTAATTAATAGTATTCAAAATACTAATTATTCGCCCGGATAATGCCAATACTTATAAACAATGACCAAAACATAAAACGAGTTTTAACGAAAATGTCCGAAGATTTTTCTAACAAAAATAATGCAAATTTATCAAATTGTATAAATAATATTGAATATTATGAAGAAGTTGATGTTGTTTCAAATGATAATGATGAAGACCAAGTCACATTTTCCTACGATCATATGTATGCATCACAAAAGGACGATAATACACCGCCTCAGGATAGCTGTCAAACCGACGAAAGTGAGGTTAAGTTTTTAAAAGACTGGCTCATTTTACATCTCGATTTCATTCAACAACAAAACGATGAAATACTCGATAAAGAACGTATTATATTGGATTTAAAGGAAGAAAATGAGATGGTAAGTAAATCACACACATCTAAACACGATTCCATCAATTTTAATTCATTCAAATGCGATTGAAACGCAATAAAATTTTGTGGTTAGCTTCCCTCCTTTAATAGGCTAATTTTAATAAATAATGGACGCTTTTTTCAGCTTAAAGAACGTATAAGTTGTATGGAAAAGGGGACACCGTTCCAACCGAAAAAGTCCTTGAATTTGAATCATTTACCCACCGAGGAGATCAAAGAAGAGGATTTCACCGATGAGAATATGACCCAAGACTCCATACCATGCGAAGACGATGAAGAGGATGACAAAAGCAACATAGAACTAATACATAGTAATTGTGATAATCAAGAATGTACCACATTAGATCTTATGAATTTCGATGAGAACCATTTAAGTGATAACGATATACAAATTGAAAATTGTAATAGAAATAATAATAGTCCAAATAATGAACTTGTTGATATAAATGAAATTAAACAAGAGGAATTCATTGTACATGATATAAATAGTGAAGACATTAAATCAGAAAGTGAAGTGACTGATTGTAATAACTCAATAACGGATTTTAATTGTTCTCTTGATAATTATAGTGATTTTGATCCAATGCGAAATTTAAGAATGAGTATACGACGTAAAAGACTGTGTAGCAATTCATCGGCTCTATCGAATAACGATTCCACAACGGAAGAGAAACGGTATAGGAAATTTAAGAAGAAACGTCGACGTATTACAAAAGATTCACAATATTTAACAACAAGAGACGAATATATAACACAGGCGGATGATTGTTTTCGAATTGCAACGGACAATGACATCCAAATAACAGCCAACACAACATTGGAGGTTAATTCCTGTTAATTGAATGAATTTGAGACCGATTTCAATATGTTTGCTTGGTTTTAGGTGCCCAGATGGCGAGTTAAAGTCTATGCAAGTTGTTATACAATGGAAGGAACGGAAAATTTAGATGATGAAGTGTACAATAAAAGACACAGCCGTTTGGAGACGGACGAAAGGCGACGTAAACGTTGGGATGTTCAAAGGATACGTGAACAACGTGTCATTGAGAAATTGAAACAGAGACAGGAACGTGTTGGTTCCGGTTCACGTAATGACGAACCATCGGAACCAGTACAATCACTATTGCCTAAAATAGAAGATGTAAGATTTTTAGAAATTAGTGACGAGTTACCAGTTTCTGCATTTGGATGTCCCATACCTAATATCACCTCCAGGTGAGTTTGAATTTTGACTTTGACAGTTTGCTTTTTACTTATTTTTATATACAAGCTTTTCTATTGGTTTTTTTGTGTACGTGAAATATGCGAATAAATGATTTAATTATGAAATATGATGAGACAAAATTGTGGCGTATAAAATTTATGCATTTAAAATGTGCCGAAATCGATTTAATCAAAGGACATTTAAAAGACGCTAAAGAATGTCCTCGAAGGTTTAAGAAGACAATGAAATGGCGGGAAATGTTTATGAGACATAAATGGTGTTGTTTGTTTTTATTGATAATGCTGTTTGGAATGTTATTGGTATTTTTTATGGGTACTTTAATGGGGATACGGTGGTGTGCAAGAAATTACTGTTTAAATGACCAAAATATGTGTGTTTTTATGCCTTATTGCTTGTATATGACGAAGAATGAGAGTATCTACGTATACTGATTTATTTGTTTATTTTTAAGTGTATTTTAATCAGTAATAAAATTGTATTAAATTGAATCTTGTCTAGCATATGTTTTTAGGCAACCATTTAAACGGTTTACGATATTTTTCAGTGAATTTAGCTTACCATGGTTAGAGAATCCCGCAATCCTAAACAAGAAAACGCACCTGAAACGGAAAAGGAAAAGTGCGAAGAGATAATTTTGTTTGTTTGCCTCTTCTATGTACCTGCTAGAAAGGTGTGTGTTTTGAAACTGCAGTAGCAATTATTCGATTTTCAATTAAAAATAAAATTGGTGTACATACATAATTATAAGTATAACAAAAAAAAAGGAAATAAGGAAGCCAAAACGCAGAGTTGTTTTTCTTTTGACCATGACAATTTAATTTTACATAGCCTTTAATGTGTATAGTATTTATTTAGAGTTAAGTTTAATTGAAATTTTAGGAATTAGAAGAATCCGTTTAGAAAGAATAAATGTAGATTTTTCATTCTACCCCTTTAAATAATCGAAATATGGAAAAGAGAATAATATCTATTGATTTATTGTCATTTTATGTTATCTGATAGAATTTTTGATTGTGATAAAGAATTACTTTTTTTAAGCCAATAGTTGATATTATTCGGTTATAAGTTGTATTAAAACGGTGTCTTCAATGCAGGTACTTAAAAAGAATTGTTTAAAGTTGATAGAGACTGGGAATGTCGTTGTCAGCTTTGATAATTATTTAAGATGTAACTTGTAAGTGGTTTCCAGTTATCACTTTGTACCAAATAAAAAAGAAAATGCGTATAAAAATTTTACTAGTCAAAAACCAGTTATTAAATGTCTGCATCGAAGTACGCTGTATTATAAGTTTTCTTCCCACATCTCAAGGAAATGATAGAAAATCAATTGTAGTAATCACTTGCTGTAATAGTTTTTGAAATAAAGAAAAATCTGTACGTACAATACTTGCATTTTTTTTATTCTACAAACAATTGTACGATTTTATGTCGTATTGTTTAATTGGAGCGAATTGAAAGTACATCAATTCAATAGTGATTATTGTGCCAGCTGCTTGAAGTAAGAAGTTTCTTGTTACCATAAAGAATTTGTAGCCAGTAATACCAATGGCTGAAGAGTGGATTTGTTGGGTAAAGCGTTTGACTTCGTCACCGTAGTCTTCTGTTGGGATGGAGTGGAGGATTTCCAGTGGTTTTTTCGTTTCTTCGTGCAACCAGGCGCCGTATAATGAAACGAAAACAGTTCGACTTACCATGAAGAAGAATGAGTAGAAGAAGTAGATGGATTCGATGAGGCTTACGCGTTCTCTGCGAGAAAAAAAAATGATAATTGCATGTTTTGATTTTATTTTGGGCCGAGTACTTTAGACTGTTGTAAAGTTGAGTGCAGAGAAAAAGGACGTTGTCGGTGTAGGAAATCAACACCAAAGGCGACAAATACTGATCCACTTTGGCTACAAGTTGCACGAGTTTATTGTAATCCTCTCTAGTCACTTTCCAGAACTTGTCGTCCATTGTGTGCGTTCGGGTCTCTTTGATACGTTTGGTAATTTGTTGGAATTTCGATGTAATCATCATACAAACGAGCATTATAAACAAATCGAAAAAGTTCCAACAAAACGTTGATAGGAAGTTGGTTATCTAAATGCGAGAGGAGAGCAATCAATCAAATGTGTAGTGGATGTGAAGGGTTATTAAAAAAACCTGCGAATAAAACGCCGCTCCATGAGAGTATGGAATGATGTAGAAGTAATGCGGATAAACGACGTGAAAGTACGTCGCTAAAGGCTGTTTCTCAAAGCTGGGACACAGTTGGCTTTCTTTGAATGCGTTCAACAGAAAGAGGAGATGTTCGATGAGGGCGGCGCCCATCAGGAGGATTGTTAATAGAATGCACTTTTGGTGCAGATTCGGTTGTGTAGGGTAGTATTTCATGGATCTGTCGATGATGGACCATTCGTGGAGGATTTTCGGCCAGTTGCGGGCAATTTGCATGAATTGTAGGGAAGCCAAAGAGCAGCTTACATAAAAAATGAGCGGACCTGAAACGAATGGTTTTATCTGACTGGACGATTTTTCTGTCTACTCACCGGTTTTGTCCACTTCGAAGCCGAATTTTGCGAATTTTGCGATACAAAAGCAACCGGTGACCACTGTGGCGAGAAAGTGATAAACTGTGTAGAATGAACGGAATGAACACCATTTGAAATGGACATCGGAGATTTTGGATGCTCGGATACCATGCAAAGGCATCACACCGAAGAACTGTGCTATTAGAATAGCGAAACGGATGTGTTTGTGGAACGAGTGCATTTCGGCATTGTCGAAAGGCTCATTGCACTCGTTCTCGATGGTGAGAGAAACTTGCGATTTAATTTTTTTCAGAAATTTCATCGTTTACACCACCACATCGAACGGATTATGCAAAATGAAATGTTGTTGTGCTTGATAAAACCGCAGAGATTTGTTTATTGTTTTTCCCCTTGGTGTTTACCTGACACTATGATCATTTTGATTGATAAAAAAATGTTATTAAATTTCGAGTGATTTTCGAAAAACATTCATTAAATGGTATAATCGATTAGGAAAATATTTAGATTGAAGAAAATGTCTATATGTCTCTAATCTATTAGAAAAGTTTTATAAAGTGTTTGTTTATTTTATTGATGATTGGAGGAGAAAAAGTTCGTAGGTGACGACAGTGCTGGCTATCTGGAAATCAATGGACACATCGTTCTTAAATCAATTAACATTTCACCAACTTACGCTGAACAATAAACTTCTTTTGATTAAGAAAAATGAGTTTCCACTTAGGGCGATTTCGTCTGCAGTTATTTGTACAATTAATCTTTCAATTTCCACATTGTAATCGTATGTGTTTGTGTTGAGTAAATAATTTAATGATCTTTTACTATCGCTATTCACTTTGCAACCGATTAGAATCACAGCCACTGTACGACAAAGCAACAGACCAAAGGAATAGAAAAAGTACACACTTCCCAAAACGGTGTTTGTGTGCCTAAAAACTGAGATGAATCGATTTTTAATGCGTTTCTTTTCAACTTACATCAGACTATTGTACAATTGCGAGACAATGTGGTAAACGTTTGTGGTGAAAGACAACAAAATTAGATTTCCCATCTGTCTATCCACTTTTCTGGTTAATGTCACCAGTTTGTTGTAATCTTGTCGCATTTTCGTCCAGAAATATCTCGACGGCACTTTTTTCAAGAGACCACACTTAATTTGGTGGTGGATTTGTCGAAATTTGAAGGAAATCTCGGTACTTATGATCATAATAAAAGTATCCGTGAAATTCCAGGCGAACACATTACACCAATTGATTAACTAAAAAAACGTTGTCTTGTTTTTGTTAGAATGTTTTTATTGTACTTACAAAGACAGTGGCTGCTAGAGGGAAAGAGAATGGAATATTATCGAAAATGTACGGATAATCCAAGTAGAAATACTCGACAAGTTTGCTGGAATGTGTCCGATTTGGGGAGATTTCGTGGTACGTGTTGGAAACGGCTAAAACGTGCTCGATGGCTGCAGCTAAAGTGACTAGCCCCAAGGAGAAGTTGTGCTTTACCAGCATATTTTCTTGATAATCGTAGTTTTCGAAGAGAAAATCTACTTTTGAAAACTGAACGATGATGTGACGCCAATTGACGGCCAAAATGAGAAAGAGGACGATCACAAGTAGACCATTGACGTTGAAAAAACAGCTTGCTAAAAAAATTTTGGAGTGCTAGGATTTGAACGGTTTTTTGGACTTACCAAAATTGCTGGAGCTAAAATTTGTTAGTAACCGAAAACAGGACATTCCACTAACAAACATGGAACCAGATAAGATAATAAGACAGTAAATGGTGCTTTTGGCATACCAAGAAAACTGGATTTTCTCCTGATCCGAATTGAAAATATTCTCAACGGGCAGTAAGCCAAATAATTCGGCCACAAACAAAATATGTCTCATATTCCGATGAAACATTTTTTATTAATAGAGGAAAAACGTCCCAAAAATGGGGCTAAATATGATAAAAACTTAATTCACTAATGAATTTGAATAATTTAATTCCATTTGGTATGTCTAATGATTTAAATAAAACATCACATTGGTGGTTACTTAAAAATGTTTCTATTCGTGGATTTTTCTCTACAAATTACATTAACATCAAAATGTGTTCATAAAAGAAGATTGACGTGTTGGCTTATCATTTATTAAGTGCAATAATATATACTTGTTTACGCACTCTTAAACGCGAGTCTAAACAAATCCATAATTGTTCCATCAAAAAACTAGACCATTTTAAGTGGCTACTTGGACAGCTGTCGCATTTGCAACGTTTGGCTTGTTTATATCGTTTTTCGCCTGGATAAATTGTATCAAAACAAGTTCGTATGTTATGATAGCAGCGGCGACCTGCAAACTCTATATTAGAAAAACCGCATTTTCTATCACGGATTTATTACATCGAGGACCAGGCCGCGGCGGATACTGAAAAAATTGTCCCCGGACAAATTCACCGCATCCGCATTTATCTCCAATATAATCCTCTCGATTTCTCCGTTGTAGATTTCAGTGGGAATTATTGTTAATATACCCAGAAACGCTCTACTCTCGTCATAAACAGAAGCTCCCACAACTGAAACGACAATAATCCGCATTATAACAAATCCAAATGAGTAGTAGAAATATGTAGTCTCCGAAACTGTGTCCATTTGATTCATACTGTTGTATAACTGTATTAAAATGAAAATTAAATTTTGATAATACGAGAAAGCAATCAATTTTCCAATCAGTTCGTTTACGTTGTTTGTCACTCTTCGAAGTTTGTCGTAGTCTTCTCGAATTTGCACCCAGAAGTTCACCTCAAAAAGCTGCAATTTTTCTTATTTAGTTATGTCGATAGTTAAGTGTTTTGGAAAATTGTACGTTTATTTGTCCCTTACTGAAAATCTTCACATACTTTCCACCCGCCAGTGTAATATTCTCCTTTAAACGTTCTTCCAAAAAGGTGGAAATTTGTTTGAATCGACATGATATCATTATACTGAAGGAAATGATAAGAACATCGACGGAAACCCAAGTAAGCGCACACAACCAGCTTACAATCTAAAAAAAAACCTCCGAAATTTCAAATTTGAATTGTTCGTATTAAAAAAGCACCTGTAGCAAAAGCCCCAAGACAATATTGTAGCCAAACAATTCCGTTATGAACGGATACTGTTTCCTAGTGTAAAACTCCAACCCGGAGCTATTTGTCGGATTATCTGTAGAATTCAGCACTTCCAAAGCTGACAGAATGCGCTCCACTAAAAAAATTGCCAATCTAATCAACAAGCTTCTTTGAAAACTTTTTAAACTCATTACACAAAGCGAGAGCGAACAACACAATCGACGTGATTGTTAAAATTCTCGAGAGGTTCTTGTAACAAGGATATTTGCCAGCTATATTCAACTCGATATTGCAAATCTCCATCATCAATTTTCTCCATTTCGGTCCCAATTGGATGAAAAACAGGTTCCCAATCACCAAATTCAAATAAAACACCGAAGTAACTGAAAATGGAACAATTAACAACAGGCTCTTTGAATAATAGCCTGGATTTCCAACCCAGCTGTCTTAGGAACTCCCCCGAATGGAAATTTTTTATAAAAGACGTAACCGTACACAGAAAATACGCTGCAGTAATCAACACGGTGTGCAGCATCCTTGGAGAACGCCATGAAAAATCGATCGATTTCCCATCACGATCGAATTTTATTGAAACTGGGAACGAACCAATATACTGAATAATTCGAATTACATTTTTCATACACTCATTAATTGTTTCGTTATAGATTTGTGGTGCGTTGCGACTCATTTTCATGTTTTGTTACGTCTACTGCCCCTAATACACCAAACACTAACAATAAATTTGTAACTGTTTGCTTTTATTGAATTTCGTGTACATACCTATTACCTACTATATACTTATTTACCTATCCCAGTTATTTATTACTATTCTTTCTATACCTAATTACCTAATAACAAATTGTGGTACTATTGTCCGTTTTCAGGGTTTGTAATGTAGCTTGATTGAATTGAATTAAAACCAATTCGTATGTGATTATGGCTGCTGCCACATTCAACACCAACCCTCTAGTTAGACGGAAGAAATTGTGGCCGGTCAAGACACCGCCGTCAATGTGGATCTCCAAAATCAATCGTTGCACTTCGATGTTGTACAGTTCAGTGGAAACTGAGTTCAAAATCGGCAAAAGTGCCTTACTTTCATCATAGATCGTCGCTCCGTACACCGATACCAGAATTGTTCTTAAAATCACAAAGAAAAATGAGAAGAAAAAGTAAAAGTACTCCACAAAAGCGTCCATTTGTCTCAAACTGTTAAACAATTGTATGAGAATAAAACCTAAATTATAAGCATACGAGAATAGAATTAAATTGCCGAGCACTTGGTCGGTGGTTTTGCATAAATTGTTCAATCTGTCGTAGTCCTGACGGATCTCACGCCAGAACCGTTTATCATTCACCTGTAATTGGACGGTTTTATGATAAATTCGTCTGTTGTGTTCGCAATTGCTCACGATTGCTGCTGTTGGAGCAGTGTACACTTTAATATACGTGCTTTTCAGACTTGTATAAGACTCCGTGTCGACAATATGCCTTTTCAACGCGTCCCCAATCTGCTTAAACCTCGTAGATATGATCGTGGAGATGAGGATAATCAGCACATCGACAAACACCCACGGGAAGATCGCAATCCAACTGATTACGAAGAAAACTCCACTCACAATCACGTTGTACTCCATGAAATAGAAAACATAGTGGAACTGCTTTCGACTGTAGTATTCAAACCCAGTGGCATTGTTCTCGCAATTTAGTGAATAAGCAAAGTTTATCGTCGCCAAAGAATGTTCAACTGCAATTCCATGAATGAATTTAATTGCTTAAAAACAGTTAAAATACTTATTGTTGTGGTTATGAAGATGCCGGCAATTATATTAATTTTCCTCGGTAGATTTATGGTGCACGGATAGTTGCGGATGATAATTTCCTCCACTTTGCACACTTCCAACATGAAACCATGCCAGTTTCGTGCAATTAGAATGAAGATTACGTTGGCGAAGCTGAGACTGACGTAGAAAACGGGCGAAATGGCAATACCATGGACAATGTCGGTGGAGAAGACCTTTGAAAATGCCAAACTCCCGCAGAGCAAGTACATTATGCACAAGGCAAGGGAGTAAATCGTTCGGATTGAATACCAGCTGAAAGTAAGCTCTTTTATATTGGAACTTCGGAGATTGCCCAATGGAAAACAGCCAAAGTATTGGGCTATTATTAAAACGGTTTTTAAGCAATCGTGTGCGTTGTGATTGTAAGTTTTTTTGCTCTTCATATCGACTTTTGTCACTGGAAGTAAAATTATGCGGACATCAAATTGGATGTTTTGCTTTTAGTTTTATTTACGTTATGTTGAATAAACAAGCTTTAACGCAATTTCAGTTCTAATTGAAATTGTTACTGTTTATTTAGTTAGAATGTAATAAACAGGAAAAGCGGATAAATAATAATTATACCTATACCTACTTGCTGAGATTGAGCTCGATAAGCGACTGTTTTTAGCTTCTTTTTCTGTGTTTAATGTGTTTGTATCAAAAACGGTTTATTATTCATTTTATGACTAAATCGAGAAAATGCTTGCATTAGTTTTCAATAAATAGTACTTAATAGATTCTTATCCGGTAATTGTTTCGAGCCTCGGTGGGGCTCTTATTCTCTCTATTTTTGATGAGAAATAGAAAAATACTAAACAAATTGTATTAGAATAAGCTCATATGTAACAATCGCTCCAGCAGCCTGAAAATGAAAAATGAGCTGCTATCAAAATCGAAATTTCATTAGAAAACGACTCACACTTAAAATTAATCCTCTTTTTATCTTGAACATTTTATTTCCGGTTAATGAAACGTTGTCATCGCTTATTTGCTTTATAAGGCGATCAATCTCAACGTTATAAATGGAAGAAGTGGTCGAGTTTAAATAGCTTAGAGGCCTTTTACTCTCGTCATTAACCCAAGCTCCATACAAGGATACAGTAATTAATTTGAATATCATGAAAGCGAAGGAGTAGATAAAGTAGAAGGCTTCAAGTCGATTCTCCATCGGACTGAAACCATTTGTATGTTAAATTAATTATGAGGCAGATTGATGGGAGACTTACGATAAACTGTGGTACATTTGCACCAGAATAAAAATCATATTCTGTAAAAAGGACAGTAATATTATGGATCCGATTCGATCGTCCAGTTCCCGACACAGATTCGCAAGTCTGTTGTAGTCCTCGCGAATTTCACTCCAAACATTTTTATCCTGAACAATTTTCGTTTGCAATTCCACCCGGTCGGAAATTTGCCGGAATCTTAGTGCAAGACAAACACTCATTAAGATTATAAAAAGATCGTTAAAGGTCCAAGTAAATGTGGCGTACACTGTAGCCATCTACAAAAGAAAGAGTTTAAAAGTTTTTAATGTCAGAGATTTGCTTTTTTCTTACTCTCGCAATTAACCCAAAGAATAAATTGTACGGTAAATGGTCGAAGTAATAACTGAAATTGTCTGTATAAAACTTTTCTATAGTATAATTTTTGCCATATTTTGCGCTTGTGACTGAATAGCGCGATGATATTGCTAATGAATAGTCAAGAATCCCCAGGAGACCGAAAACGGTGGCAAACATCCGCAACCGCTTGTCCAACGTTTCAGGATAGCCATAATTAATGTTCATGATTTTATCGATGTTGCACCACATTTTCAGGAAATCCGGCCATTTGATGGCCAGAATAAAATATAGGATTAATGCAACTAGTCCGCAAGCGTAAAAAATGTGCGTTACTGCAAAAAGGGATTGTTTCAGTTAAAGTTAAACAGTGAAATGTTGAATGTTTACCAATTTGATTGAAATCGTTATAGGGCTTCAACGCCCAGTCGACACACGAGACAATCAATCCCAACAAAATTAAATTCATTATTGCGATTGAGTAAAGGATTTTCCAACTTTTCCAGCTGAATGTCATCGATGTTTCCGTTGAGCCAAAACTTACCGGCAAGAAGCCCAAGAATTGCGAGAACATCAAGTAGATTTTTAGGGAATTGTGAATGTTTTGTCTGTTTTTTACTGCCATATTTAGTCACTGAATGTAAGTTAAATAACATTTATCTTTACCAAGAGAAAATGCCCGACACAATCAGACACAATTATAATTAATAAATGTACGCTTTGAATGTTTTTCATTATACATTTCTATGCATGTCAACATTTGACGTACGTCACTAATGACGATTTTTTTGTTAATCATTAAGTGACAATCTAAATCAAGAATCAAGATCTGGAAAGTCTTGTTTTCATAGGGTAGTGTATTTTGAGGGTCCCGAACCGGGAAGATTTTCTATACACTTCATCACCTACTCCCAAAATAGGAAAATATGCTAAAACGAATATACCTATTTTCCTCACTTATGTAATTTTATGTATGAAATTATCAGACTAGTTTCTACTTACCGAGTCTTTTCCTTCACATCGGTGCATTGGTATATAAATTACCTATTAGAAATTTGGTTTTAGACTTGTGGATTTTTTAAATAATTTCGTATTAAACCAAATAGATTTAGTGCACTGAATTTGTTATTGTTTTGGTTAACTCGGAAACTTTTCCGATAAGTCCTTGATTTTTTAATATAAAATTAATCTAACTCTTACTCAGGTAAATATTTGTTGTTTGTTAAAATGTTATTACAAGTTTGAGCACGTAGAGTAAACATGCGAGTAAAACATGTGCCTATAGTTTGTTATTGTAGCTATTTTGAGTTTGTTTTCTATTTTCCCCGATTAATCTACAACGTTAACTGAATTATTATCGTCATGCAAAGAATTAGAAATTTAATACTTTTGTTAAAAAAACATCACCCGAAATTGCAAAATCGCTGGATTCAAAGGATTATCGAGCGAAGTTCATTTAATATGTCACTAATCATTAGTGTATCATACAAATAACTTTCCGATTAAGAAAAATATTGCATGGAGCTCGTCAGATAACAATTCAGGATCAAAATGTAACGTTGAAAGAGTGGCGAAAAATGAACTTACAAATGATAAATTCTCGTGGTTTGTTATACAATCTTTCGGTGAAAGTTTTGCTGGTGCTGTGGAGACATACGAATTCGTCCTGATTCAGTTCAAAAGATGTAGTTTGAAATTAAACATTTTTTGACCAATTTTTTTGCTTCAAATATAGACAAAAGTTTTGTCAAAAAAATTGTTTCTTTTTTGCATTTTTACATGTAGGGTTTTTTCTACTTGCTTCGCAAAAAAATTGTGATAATCAAATTTTTTTATTATTTATAACACTGATGTAAGTTCACTTATACATAACTAGCTTCAATGGGAAAAGACCTAATTGCCCTAAAGCAAACATAACAAAATCAACAAACCTTGATTAGTTTGTTCTTTATAAATTGCTCTCAGTCACAGTCAGTAATAAACATACGTTGAAATGAGCCACTCAATTTCAGTGAAACCCATAAAAAATCAATCATGTGGAATTTTTCACAGATCAATGCAATTCCCTTTAGTGGTTTTACGATGTTGTGGCATTTTCCCTATAGAAGGAATAACAAGCCCTGATTACAATTCAGTTAAATTCACTTGGATCTCTTGGACATTGATTTATTATATTCTTACATATATTGGTTTTACTGTACATTTTCTTTTTGAAGTAAAACATTTCCTAAAACATGGTCCAACAGGTTACAAGGACATATGTAAGAGTGACTCAAAATGAAACTGATTCTTCTTTTAATTCCTTGTCTGATTTCAAGTTCGATTGAAACTTCTACAGCAATTTCTAGGCAATATATTGTATCTGAAATTGTCTATGGATTGGCCTAAAATTCTAAAAGAATGGACGAAACTAGAAAAAGCAATGGAAAGCTACCCTATTTATTGCGATGTTAAAAAGCAAATCACTTATTTAAGCATATTTTATTTGTTTGCGTTTTTATTAAATGCAATCTTATACCACATAATGATTGTCAATCAAATTGAGCAGAGCAGTTTTTTCGAGATAGTTAAAATGGTTCATCTTCAAATATTCAGACAAATATTTTTGTTCACAAAGTACGCTCTTTGGAAAGGAATTATTCTTCATGTACTTTTAATTATCCGTTAATAATAATATTATTAAATTAAACAAGATATTTTCAGATAGTTTATGTGCAAAGAATTATCTCAGCTGCATTTTTTGATGCAATTTCCGTATATATGAACATATTACTTTTATTTAGATTGAAGCAAATCACAAGAAGAGCTAGCAAATATCTTAGATCAAATGTAAGAATAAACCAGAAAATTTTCGAAAACTAGTGTGAAATTGGCAATTTTAGGTATTTTGTATTGAATCTTGGCGAACTTTGCGTGAAGATTACATAAGATTTCACAACTTAAAAGAGTTGATCAACGAGGAAATCGCTTGGTTGTTATTGTTATCATATGGAATCAATTTTTGTTTTACGCTATACAAAATCTACCATATGTCCTTAAACTTCTCTACTCGGAGACAGAATATTTTCTATTTCTACTTTGGTTTGCCCTTTGCAGTTGGTCGTTTGGTACTCTTTTCTCTTTATTGTAGTATTTTGGTACCCGAAAAACAAATTCTTACTAGAATTTTAACCAGAACTCCAATACGTCTTTACAATGTAGAGATTGAACGATTTCAGTATCTTCTAGCCTCAACCGATGTAACTTTCAACGTTATGAATTTCTTCAACATCAGCAGGAATACTCTTTTGAAGATTGCAGGAGCTGTAGTGACATACGAGTTGGTCCTAATACAGTTTCGTACTTAGTCTTTAAATGATAGATTTTTTCCTTAAAAGAAAAGAATTAGTATAGAGTGGTTCAAATTAGGAACTTTTTTTGTTTGTTCTTATACGAACTTGGTCTGTAATAATCTAATAATTATACCTTATGTATTTATACACATATGCTACAACTCTTAAATATTTAATAAAAACACTATATTTAATCTAGGTACTCGTATTTTCGGTTAGAAATAAATTTGTATATGAAATTATCTCTTTGTATTTCGTGGCACACCTCCAAGCAGAAATTAATTCAAATTGTTGTATGCTAGTATGTATATAGGTAAATAAAAAACAGTAAACACATTAGTATGCTATTTTCTATTTGTTGTTCTTGTAGGTATTTTGAAAATATTACTATCACTTTAAATCTGTATTCGAGAAAGTATGTCCGAAAACACAAGTTTTGAATCCTGTTTCCAATTACCCATTCGTGTTTTGAAACTGTTTGGAATGTTCCCAACAAACACCAGCAACCGACCAATGCAATTTCAATGGTTTACTCTTCAAACAATGTTTGCCTGTTTTTGTATTTTAGTGTATTTTTTATACTTATGTGGCGAATTGTACGAGTACGTCTTCTATTCAATGGACATAAGGAAGAATATTGTTGAACTAGGTAAGAATACATTTTCGTTGTCCAAAATTTTGTTAAAACTTAATGTCCAGGTATACTGGAACGTGCTTTTGCTAATTTAATGGTATCAATAATAATTTTTAAACTGGCCAAAGATTGGCCAAGAATAAGTAATGATTGGAAGGATCTTGAGATGAGGATGACGTCGTACTCATACACTTTTAACTCCAATTTAAAGTTACACTCAAGAATTGTAATCGTTGTTTATGTTTCATATGGATTATGTAAGAAATGAAGAATATCCTATGCTCAAAAAAACTCCTTACATACTGTTAATTGTTTTTTCTAGTTTTATATGCTTTTTATTTCTTTATGGAATTTCATACCAAATATAAGGAAACTGGAAGCTTCGCTGATAGTCTTAAGCACTATTTCCTAGCAATTAACTATCGTTGGATCAAGTTACTGAAATTTCCATTTTGGCTTACAGTGGTGCTGGAGTTTTTTCAGTTACAAAAAAGCGTCGCACCTTACTTTATTGCTCCGTTCATTATGGTAACAACAATTCCAATTACGTTTCGTTTAACACAAATTTTGCACAGACTTCGTCAAATAATCATACAGAAGGAAATTATTTCATTAATCCAATGGAGAAAATTGCGTGAAGATTACATGGAAGTCTATAGAATTAAAAAGATTACGAACGAAACATTTTCTTGGTTTATAATCATAAGTTTTGCTGATAGTTTTTTTTGCATTTTAATGTATATTGTTGGTTTAAGAACACAGACATTAATGTCTATTTCGTCAATGTTTAACTTAATACTGATTGCCACAATTGGGATTATTGTTATTATGTTGTCTATTTGTCTGTATTGTGGAAGAATATGGGAGACTAATGTGAAAATTGTTAATATTTTAAATCAGGTCTCTTGGGAACAGTACAATCCTGAAATGAGAAGATTTTTGAGGGAAGTGATTGAAGCGGAAATGTTCTTCACTGGCAAAAACTTTTTTATCATTCATCGAGGTTTGATTCTTAAGTTTGCAAGTTCTGTATTGACTTATGAATTGGCGTTGATACAATTTAACCTGCAATAAGTAAATAACATTTTTTATGAATAATTATACCTTATGTTCAACTCTTAAATATTTAATAAAAACACTATATTTAATCTATGTACTCGTATTTTCGGTTAGAAATAAATTTGTATATGAAATTATCTCTTTGTATTTCGTGGCACACTTCCAAGGTGAAATTAATTCAAATTGTTGTATGCAAGTATACGTATTATAGAGGTAAATAAAAACCAATAAATACATTATTAGATACCTATATGTTGGTATTGTGAAAATTGTTGATATTGGTTTCGAGAGTATTTTGAAAATATTACGATCACTTTAAATCTGTATTTGCCGGAAGGATGTCCGAAAACACAAGTTTTGAATCCTGTTTCCAATTACCCATTCGCGTTTTGAAACTGTTTGGAATGTTCCCAATAAACACCAGCAACCGACCAATGCAATTTCAATGGTTTACACTTCAAACAATGTTTGCCTGTTTTAGTATTTTAGTTCAATTTCTATACTTATGTGGCTACTTGTATATGTACGTCTTCTATTCAATAGACATAAAGAAGAATATTCTTGCCCTAGGTAAGAATATATTTTCGTTGCCTAAATTTTGTTAATACTTAATATTCAGATGTGCTGGAAGGTGCTCTTGCTAATTTATTTTTTACCATAATAATCTTTAAACTTGCCAAAGATTGGCCAAGAATAAGTAATGATTGGAAGAATCTTGAAATGAGGATGTCATCCTACTCCTACACATTTAACTCCAACTTAAAGATTCACTCACGAATTATAACGATTGTTTGTGTTTTATATAAGTTAGGTTTGTATTAAGAATATAGTAAATTCAAAAAATCTCTTTATACCTACTGATTAATGTTTTTCAGTTTTATATGCTCTTTATTTCTTTATGGAATTTCATACCAAATATAAAGAAACTGGAAGCTTCGCTGATAGTCTTAAGTACTATTTCATAGCACTAAACCTTCATTGGATTAGTCTAATGGACTTTCCATTTTGGCTTACAGTGGTTTTGGAGTTTTTTCATCTACAATTATGTGTCGTATCTTACAGCATTTATCTGTTCATTATGGTAACAACAATTCCAATTACATTTCGTTTAACACAAATTTTGCACAGACTTCGTCAAACAATTAGACAGAAGGACATTATTTCATTATTCCAATGGAAAAAAATGCGTCAAGATTACATAGAAATCTATAAAATTAAAAAGACTACGAACGAAACATTTTCATGGGTTATAATTATATATTTTGCTGACACTTTTTATTGCATCTTAATGTATATTGTTGGTTTAAGAACACAGAAATTGATGACTGCTTCGTCAAGCTTTAACACAATACTGATTTCCACAATTGGGATTATTTTTAGTATGTTGTCCATTTGTCTGTATTGTGGGAGAATATGGGAGACTAATGTGAAAATTGTTAACATTTTAAATCAGGTCTCTTGGGAACAGTACAATCCTGAAATGAAAAGATTTTTGAGGGAAGTGGTTGAAGCGGAAATGTTCTTCACTGGCAAAAACTTTTTCATCATTAATCGAGGTTTGATTCTTAAGTTTGCAAGTTCTGTATTGACTTATGAATTGGCATTGATACAATTTAACCTGCAATAAGTAAAAAAAAATTTTTTACGAATCTATAAAAGATCGGAACAACTGCACTTATCTACATCCAGACTACGAACTTTTAAAGTAAACGCAACTTCATTTTGATTGTTCTTCAGTATTTTAGGATTGGGTAATTGGAGTTGAACAATTTACTTATTTTGAAAGTGGAGATAAAATAAATCGTAATAATAAAGAGTTGAAAAGTTTTTTAAACAGAATTTTATTTTTAACAAGTTTTATTCCACATTATGTAGGTACCTACATATAATTTAAACACACAAGAATTTACTACTTTGTTAACAATTTATTAGATGGTAATTCAATTTGATACAAATGACTCTTTCGGATACCTAATGGTCATTACTCCAAATTTATCCCATTTATAACGTCAATCAAGTGTTTGAACTTAACAATTCGTCCAAAATTGCTAGAAAAACTACACACACTATCAATTATACCTTAAGGCAATTTTTTCAAATGTTTAATACACATAAAGCCCTTCCATTCGAGTTTGAATTCCGTAATTCATCGGTCAGAGTTAGATATTCCCAATTATGAATCAAATTTTACCTTTATCTGCTAAAAGAACCTCAAAAAATCAAAACAACATGAGATTTCATGATTCAATGAAAATCCCCTTAACTGTAGTCCAATTTCTTGGATTCTTTCCTGTTGATGGAGTTACGGGGCCCGATTTTAGATCTCTGCAATTTAAATGGCTTACCATGAAAACTATTTACTCATACTTCACTGGACTCCTCTTCATTGTATCCACCATCCTTAAATTTTTTTTTACCATCAAAACTGGCATAACACACACCTTCCAGTTAAGTAAAGTTTCATTCATTAAATGTTTACTCTCTATTCTAACTATTTGTCTATAGCTTTTCTAGTATTCCATACTTGTAATGTGTTAAATTGGTTCATTTTCTTCTACATTGGCACACAATGGCCTAAACTGATGAAAAAATGGCATGAAATCGAAACAGAAATGGTTTCTTACAAGTACACAACTAATTTGAGAGGACAAGTTTTAAGTTTTTGTTTGGTTTTCTTCATTCTTATAATTAGTGAGTATACATGTCAATAAAAATATTCCTACTAATAAAGTTCTTTCAGTTGATGATATGTTCATGGTGATGAACATCTGCTCCAAATCTTATAACGCCACAGAATGCGTTCTGGCTTGGTTTCCGCATTGGTTTAATGCGGAAAATGTGTCAACGGTCGTGGGTGTATACCTTGTTTTGGTAAATTCTTCACAAGCTCCATGAAAAAATGAGTTGTTTTTTTATTTTTTAGGTAATGACTTTTCAAATGGCCTTCATCTGGAGTACCGTTGACATGTTCCTCATTGTGAACAGCATGCCATTAGCTTTCCGTTTAAAACAAATCTCACATCAAATTCAAGAGTTTTCAAGGAGAAACGTAACCAATTTAAACTATTGGCGATCATTGAATAATCATTATATAAAATTGTATCAATTGCACAATTTAATGAACGAAACATTCTCGTGGCTTATTTTAATTGCTTATGTCTCAGATTTGTATTTTATTATAGTGCATGCTGTTTTTAATCTTTTCAAACCGAATCCAGACCCAGACGCAAGACGATTCTTTATCATTGATGTTACATTACTCTTTATGCGTTTTGGTTGTCTTTGTATTTTTTGTAGTCGCATTCATGATAGTCACAATGAGGTTTTGGTCAGCTTAAATCAAGTTCCATCGACAATTTACAATAAAGAAATTAAGAAGTTTTTGTATTGTGTGAAAAACACCGAAATGGCATATACAGGCAAGAAAATGTTTTTCGTAACAGGAAGTCTGATTTTACAGGTATACATTGAATTATTATAAATTTAAGGGGTATGATTTACTGTTTATTTTCAAGATTGCATCCGCAATGATGACTTATGAACTGATGTTGATTCAATATGCAGCCATCGCACTTGAAGAAGACATGTAAAACCACCTGAAACACCTAATAACTTTTTTAGTAATAATTTGTGCTTTGATACGGGGAAATTATGTCGATTTTCCACCACACATGTAATCAGTTGTAATAATATTTAGAAAGTACAATAAGGGTTTTATTTTTTCGTGTAGAAATACCTCGGCCCCAATAAGCAATTTTTTCTCTCGACAAAAATGCGCTCCTTTCCGAATCGGTGTGCAATCTGCAAATTTTCTACATTAGAAACACATAAACCCGTAGGTATACATGAAATGATCTCTTCGTGTCGCATCTGTGAATCAAAACAAAGTAGAGGCTGACACTTTCCATCTCTTAGGAGAAAAACTTAATGAGAGTAGACTATAATTATTCATAATTTGCTGAAACTTGTAGAATTGGGAAATTGGAAATGAGTAATTTAAGTACTTTGAAAATGAATATAAAATGGCTTTTAAAAATCAACAATTCATTACAAATTACATACAGATATACACAACCACATACAATTTTTTCAATAAAAATTCAATTTACGTGAATATAATAAAAGCTGGATAGTTATTTGTTTAAAAAATTATCAACACGATAAAATGCGTGTTGGTACCTATAATACTGATGTAAATATCATATTGGTTTGAAACCTAATAGTTAAAAGTAATTATTAGGTATTATGTAAATTTATAATTCCATCTAGTTTTGTTCACTTCTACATAATTCATTTAATGACCAACATATATAAACCTCAAATTCATTTACGGAAAACATATTTTCACCTATTAAAGACCGTTCTTTAAAATCCTACATATCCCATCGTAATAATTCTTTTCTCAAGTTTTAAAACTAATAGCATAACACTTAAACATATTTTAGTGTAATAAAAAAAAGGCATACACCTACTTGTAACCAAGTTAAATAAAATAATAAAAGTTTTTAGCATCAGGTGATCTTGTACCTAGTTTAAAATTACCTGGATCGATAAATGTTGTAAAAGGCTCCCAAATTATACCAAACAAATATTAGTTTATTAATTTAACAATTTTTTTCGATGATAATTTAATTTTCTACATCTAAAGTTGCTAGAAAAGCAACATATCTATTTTACCTCAACTACATTTTTTCATAATTGAGTCAGAGTTAATTTCCAATAATGAAACAAATACTATCTACGAGTACATCTGCTAAAAAACCCTTAGGAAATCGAAAATCTGAAAGATTTCACGATTCAATGAAAATCCCCTTAGCCATAACCCAACTGCTTGGATACTTTTCTGTTGATGGAGTTATCGGACCCGATTTTCGATCCCTCCAATTTAAACGACTTACCATAAAAACGATTTACTCAGGCTTCACAGGAATTTTCTTAATTACATCTACAATCCTCAAATTTATATTTACCATTAAAACCGGCTTAACACACACCTTCCAATTAAGTAAAGTTTCATTCATTAAGTTTTCACTCACTTTTCTAACTATTTGTTTATAGCTTTTCTAGTATTCCATACTGTTAATGTTTTCAATTGGTTAATTTTCTTCTACGTTAGCTCACAATGGCCTAAATTGATGGAAAAGTGGCACGAAATCGAAATGGAAATGGTTTCTTACAAGTACAGAACTAATTTAAGAGGACACATTTTAATTTTCTATTTCTTTTTCTTCGTTATTATAATCAGTCAGTATAATCCCTACCAAAAAAAAATACCAATAATATTTTTTTTCAGTTGATTATGTCTTTATCTGTCTGAACGTCTGCTCCAAATCACAGAACATAAGAGAATGTCTCCTTGCTTGGTTTGCTCATTGGTTTAACGAGGAAAATTTGTCAATGGTTGTGGGAATGTACCTTCTTGTGGTAAATTTAAAACGAAAATTCGTTAAATTATCAATGAATGAAATTTTATGAAATCTTGCTCTTTTAGTTGTTGACTTTCCAAATGACTTTTGTCTGGAGCTCCGTTGACATGTTTCTGGTCATGAACAGTATGCCATTAACTTTCCGCTTAAGACAAATTTCCCATAGAATTCAAGAGCTTTCCCGAAAAAACGAAACTTGCGCAAATTCTTGGCGATTATTAAATGATCACTACGTAAAACTGTATCAAGTGCATAATTTGATGAACGAGAAATTCTCCTGGCTTATTATAAGCTCTTATGTTTCAAGTTTGTATTTTATTATCGTGCATGCTGTTTTTAATCTTTTCAAATCGAATCCAGACCCAGACGCCAGACGTTTTTTTATCGTCGATGTTACAATGATTTTTTTGCGGTTTGGTTTTCTTTCTATTTTTTGTAGTCGCATTCATGATAGTCACAATGAGATTTTGGTGAGTTTAAGTCAAGTTCCATCGACTATCTACAATAAAGAGATTAAGCGGTTTTTATGTTGTGTGAGGAACACCGAAATGGCATATACAGGGAAGAAAATGTTTTACATAACAGGAAGTCTGATTTTACAGGTACATTGAATGATTATAAGTTTATGGGGTATGATTTATTGTTTATTTTCAAGATTGCATCTGTAATGATGACTTATGAGCTGCTGTTGATTCAATATGCAGCCATTGCACTTGAAGAGCATAATTAATGTCACCTGAAACACCTATTAATTTAACTTTGTGAATACGTTTGGGGTGTGTGTAAAATATTAGGGGTAATTTTCATATGGAAACAAAATTAAATAATTTATTAAATAATTTGTGCTACAATGCGCTACATTTTATTGACTTTTTAAGTACGTATATATCTATTTTATTTAGTGAAGAAAGAATACCTAAAACTTAGAAATATACATCAAAACGCGTTTTATAAAGTAGTATACTTGTACCCTTACAACTCGTCCCCTTTAAAACCAAATTAAGACAAAAATGTAAATTAATTTTTCTATCAATTATATACTAATCAATTATTAGGTATAACAATATACGTGTATATTAAATGATCGATGAATTTTTGGACCACATGCAACTTTATAAACTCGTGTCACTAGCATAACAACGTTCAATTTATTAATACGAGTACATATACAACCATAGATAGAAAATGTCCAACATAATAAATAAACGGTTTAGTAAGAAGTCGAGTTCTGCTTTACAATTTTACAATTCATTCAAATTACCATTTCTTTGTGCACAAATTTGTGGTTTCGTTCCTTTAGATGGAATCACTGGACCCAATTACAAATCGGTACATTTTAAATGGTTTTCTTCGAAAACATTTTATAGTCTTTTTACAATTCTTGCTTTTATTATTACGTTTTTCGTAAAGTTTGCTTTCTTCCTTAAAATTGGTCTAAAACACACCTTCCAATTAAGTAAGTACACTATTTTGCCTATAATTTTGCGTTCCTTATAAAAATTTCTAGATTCGTTGATATTTAATTTAAGCGCCTGCATAAATTCTTCTCTTTTATTCACCATCTCCTTTCGATGGCCAAAAATATTGAAGGAATGGCATCAGTTCGAGAAAGAAATGGCTTCTTACACCTACCAGATTAACTTAAAAAAACATTAAACTCTTGTCGTTGTGATTTCCTTGGGAACACAATGCCGTTAGAGTGTTAACTTGAAATAGAAATTCTCAATTGCATTTCTTAATTTTAGTCGATTCTGGCCTTTGCATTGCAAGTGTCTGTTCCGAATCAAAAAACTTCTCCGAATGCATTGTCGCTTGGTTTCCTGAATGGTTTCGACTGGAGACCGTTTCTTGGCCACTTGGAATTCTTTTATATTGGATCAACACTCAACGTGCATGTGCCTGGATATTTATCGACGCTTTCATTATTATGAACAGTATCATATAGGCATTCCGATTAAAACAGATCGCCTCCAAAGTCGAGGAACTTTCCCGCAACAACGAAAACACTTTTATTGAAGCTTGGCTGCAATTACGCGATCATTATATAAAACTTTATAAACTGTACTGCTTGGTAGAAAAATCTTTGTCTTGGATAGTCGTGCAATCGTTTGCAGTTTTGTTGTACTTTTTGTTAATGCATATGTTTAATTTACTTCAAATTAACCCTCATCCATTAGGGAGGGTGTACTTTTTCTTTAGTTTCAGTTCGCTTATTGTACGAATCATATGCGTCTGTATGTTTTCTAGCAAGGTTGTTGAGAATTACGAAGAAATTCTCATTAAATTAATTCAAGTTCCCTCGGGAGTGTGTAGTAAGACGGTAAGTAAAGTTTAGACAAGATTGTGCAACAATTTTTATTTTGGGGTGGACTTTCCTGTTTTGTGAAAAAAACAAAAATTTTATTTGCCATAAGTGATTTCTATTTTTTTTAATTGCTTCAAGATTAAACAGTTTGAGTGTTGTGTGAAAAACACGGAAATGGTCATCACTGGAAAGAACTTGTTTACAATCACTGGAACTCTGCTTCTACAGGTTTCCCTTCAGATTATTTGAAATATACGCCAAATTTCTTTGCGATTTTCCAGATTTCCTCTGCCATCGTCGCATACGAATTGATATTAGTTCAATTTGCAGACCATCGTCTTTTGGAAAGTGGTCATTAGACACCAAAATTCGCCCCTTTAACATTTTAACCACATTCCTATATTAATCATTCTATATTCGTTTTGTTTACACATAAAGGTACACATAAATTAAAGGCAATTTTCACATGTAAACAAAATTAACAAAATTTATTCACAAAAATAAATCAACCATAATTACAAAAAGGATATTGATTGCATACAACCCCTGACTGTCCAGTAAAATGAAAACTTTGGGCTTGATTAACACCGAATCGGTGGGCGTTTTTCATACGGCCTTTCGGTTTCCTTTGCTAATTGCACAATGTTTCGGTTTTTACCCCATCCAAGGCATTTTAGATGCGGACTATCGATCCCTAAAATTCAAATGGATCCACTGGAGGGTCGCTTACAGTCTTCTCACCATCTCCACTTTCGCATTCATATTTGGTGTGTATGTTCATCATCATAATACAGTTGGTTTGGGCAGAATGGGCGACTTCAGTAAGAGAATTGATTGATTTTAAATCTTAACTGAGTTGAAAAGTTTTCTATAGGTGTTGTGATGATCCACTTCCACACCATGTTCACCAGCATGATATTTTTCAAATTAGCAATCGATTGGCCTATGCTTGTGACGAAATGGTACAAACTGGAAAATGCAATGCGACATTACGAAATCCAGGATGACTTCAAGAAGCAGATTCGCAATGGGACGCTTTATTTCCTGATTGCAACACTGTCCCTGCAGATATTCCTTATTGTGCTGGTCTTGTGTAATGTTTACCGACGAGACGGTAACATTACAGCTGAAAACTATTACAAACTGCATTTTGACGTGTTTTTCACGTATTTCGATTACGCTCTCTGGAAGGGATTTCTTCTCCAGGTAAACTGCCTATAAACAAACTAATCCATCAACATTTCTCTTATTTTCAGTTCATTTACGTGCAAAAGTACTTTATCATCTCTTTTCTCGACCTGTTTATTATTCTAATCACTCTGGCAGTTAATTTCCGACTTAAACAAATCACAAAAAAAGCTGAAATTGACATTAAAAGAAACGAGAGTCTGAGCAGTGCTTTGACTACATGGCAAACACTACGAGAGGATTACATCAAATTGTATAATTTAAAGAACGACATCAATGGAACGATTTCTTGGATGATTTTACTGTCATTCACAGTGAATATGATTGATGTTTTATTGCAACTCTTCGAAACCCTTCATCCCATTCCAAATCCCATTGAGAGATTCTATTTCTACACATCTTTTGCCTTTGTTATCGTCCGTTTGGTCTCTGTTTGCCTGTATTGCGGCCAGATTTACGAGCAAAGCTTGAAACTCGTCACGGTTCTATCGAAAGTCCCCTCGAATTCATACAATTGGGAAGTTGAACGGTTTCAGAACTTCTTAACATGCACGAACATGATGCTTAGCGGGAAAAATTTCTTTACAATCACCAAGAGTATGTTATTAAAGGTTTGTGTTCGTCATTTTTGAGTAGACAATTATTGTTTTTTTGATAGATTGCAGGGGCGATTGTGACATACGAACTTGTATTGATTCAGTTTAACATCAAATAAACTGTTAAACATTTCTGAGTGACGTTTATAGAACAGTAAAAGGATATCGATTTCTGCACACAAACATTTTATGAAAATATTTTCTATTAGAGAAAATAAATAAATAGTTTCAGGTTTAAGCAGTCTTATTTATTCGAAATGATACTACCAGAGGCGAAAGAAAGACCAGAGGACTTTCACACGTCCTTTGAGTTTCCCATAAAATTGTTGAAAAGTTTCGGTTTCTTTCCGATGTTCAAAAAATTTAAATTCAACATTGGACTCCTGACAATCCTCTACAGTTGTTTAACTTTTTTAATGTTTATCTCGATGTTGGTGATACACACAATTTACATCGCCAATAACGGTTTTAACAGTATTTTCAAGACAAGTAAAACATTTTTTTTTATTTTGTTGTCGTTTATTTAATGTGCGTTTTCAGGTGAGCTCGTTTTTTGCGTTGGTTCCGTACTTAATTGGCTTTGCTTTCTGAAATTAGCTCTGGATTGGGAGGTGATTGAACGCGAATGGCACAAATTAGAAGTGAATATCAAACAATACGAGATACCAAACGATTTATCATGCACAATAAAAAAAATAACGATTATCTTTATGACAATTGCATTTATTGAACATTGCTTCTTCTTATCAGTGGGCTACTTACAGACTTCTCCAACAGACCCGTCATTTTCTAACTGTTTACAAGAGTTTTTCCTTAATGCATATTCTGACTGGTTCCAAATTACTGAATATTCCTTATGGAAGGGTATTTTATTGGAAATATGCGACATTCAACGCACTTTTATCTGGACATTTGCAGATGTATTCATTATTTCATTAAGCGTTGCATTAAATACGAAATTAAAGCAAATCACGGCCAAAATCCGGACGCTCATTTCCGCTAAGGTGTCGGACTTTCATGTCTGGAAGACAATCAGAGAAGATTACACTAAAATTTACGACCTAAATCAATTGATAAACGAGAAAATGTCTTGGTTAATTTTTTTCTCTTTCGTTCTGAATTTGTATTTCATTTTAATCCAGTTATTCAGTACATTAAAGCCAATGAAGGGAACGGTAAGGAAGACATATTTTTATGTCTCCTTCTGGTTGATTATAATTCGAGTAGTTTGTGTTTGCTTGTATTGCGGACAAGTGCATGAAAACGCCAGAGATTTGGTCACAGTTTTAAATCAACTACCGTCCAACATTTACAACCTTGAAGTAAGTATAAAAGAGAAAAGTGTGTCCACTTTCTACGTGCACCCTTTTTTTACAGATCGACCGCCTTCACAGCTTCTTAACCACCCTGGACATGGTTTTCAGCGTCCGTGATTATTTCAAAATCACAAAAAAACTCATCCTGAAAATCGCCGGAGCGATTGTCGCCTACGAGCTGATTTTAATTCAATTGTACGGCGACGAGTTTTAAATCTTATCACTTTCAGCAACCAACATAACAAAATTCAAATTGTTTATCCGAATGTTTGTTTGAACGAACTACAAACTTGTCTATTTTTACACTTTATGGCGTTTAAGGTGGGCAAATAATAAATAAACGTAATCCATGTTTAATTTTCAAATGATATGTGTCCTAATAACAGATTCATAATTTATGTGAGTGTTTTCGATAACGTTCGATACATCCAAATATCAAATAATCAGAAATCTTCAAATTTACAAATAAATGACTCCCAAAATAGAAACAATCTTCTTAGGAATGTATTTCGGATGCTGATTAGAAATTTATTGGATTCATTCTTATGTACCAATTGCTAAAGTTAATTTTTTTTTCAAAGACAATAAACAAAAAAAGCGCAAATCCAATTTATTAGTTGCGGTGATTTGCAAGTTTTTCTTATTATTACTTAGAAATTATACACTGAACCCTTTCTTATTTACAACTCTGTAATTAAGCTTAATTAGCAAATCAATAACAGTGTCTAACTATTAAATTATAGATTTTTACAAGTATAATTACATATAAACTTATTTTTGTTATAATGAGATCAAGTAATTTTTTTCAAATTCGGATGACCGTTCCCAAAATTAGGGAATTAGCTTTTAATTACCGGAGAAGAAATGGAAAGCCACCTAATGGACTACACGTGTGCATATCCAAAAGAGAATCGAAATATAAGACAATTCCATTAAAAAGCAATTGAAATGGCACGAGGAGAAATTAAGCGCCTCCGCTGCAACCTTGGGCATTTTATCGCATATTATTATGCTTATTCCATTCGTTAAATTTGATGTAGATATATATATACATTTGTACATGGTATAGGCATATAGTGCGTATTCTACATGCATCATCAACTAAACTGCATTGAACCACTCATTGTGCCAGTTCACTGTGTGCGAAATGATCGTGTCGTTTGTGATTACCGCAATAGTCCTGCTATTGGCCTACATTTGCTACGATAAACATCAGAAAGAGCAACGTTTGAAATGGCTCAAGATGCCCAAAGGGCTGCCCATTGTAGGGCACGCTTTGCACTTCAAATCCTCTTCAAGTAAGTACTTAAAAGCCCTTTTTGTGTTATCCATCGTTTATGCGTTTTCTTTTTACAGCGCTAATTCCAATGTTAGACAATTTTTTCAAGGAAACCAACTCTGACTCATACGTTTTGAGCATTTTGAATCGATATTTCATGATAGTGAAGGACTACGATTTTCTGGAATTCGTTCTAAGCTCAACGAAAATTCTAAATAAATCGCGCGATTATAAATTCTTCGCAAATTGGCTTCAGACTGGCTTGTTGACTGCTGATGGACCGAAATGGAAACCACGCAGGAAAATGATCACCCCTGCGTTCCATTTTAACATTTTGGAGAGCTTTGTGGATGTGTTTGAGGCGAATGGGGCAATATTGATTGAGAAATTCAAAAAGGAAGTCGATAACGACAGTACCAATATTTACAATTACATCACGTTATATGCATTGGATATTATTTGTGGTGAATCCCGCGAATTAATAAAAATTGTTTGTATTTCAATGTTTGGTTTACAGAAACTGCTATGGGTGTGTCGGTCAAAGCGCAGGAAAATTCCGAGACTGAATATGTACAAAGTGTGAAAAACATGTGCAGAATATTGATAGATCGGACATTTTCGCCTTTGAAACAATTCGATTTTCTCTATCAATTTTCTAGGGACTATCAATTGGAGAAGAAATGTTTGCAGATCCTGCACGGTTACACGAATTCTGTGATAAAACAAAGACGGCAAGAACTGATGAACAAGAAAGACGACGATGAAGCGAAGAAAGAAGATTCGGAAATTGGAGTCAGACGGAAAAAGCCCTTTTTGGATTCGTTACTCGAGGCGAAAATCGACGGACAACCACTGTCTGATGACGATATTAGAGAGGAGGTGGACACATTTATGTTCGAGGTATTACAGGATAACCGAATATTAGGTTGAGATTAATAATTGATTTGTAGGGCCACGACACGACTACTTCGGGGATCAGTTTCACTCTCTTTTGCCTAGCAAACCATCCTGAGGTTCAGGTATTTAAGCTATTTTTAATTTCTATGCAAATTGACGGAACTATTATAAAATAATTCTAAAAATAACTAAATCTTAGTCGCAATTGATTCACACATTTGTATTATATAGCTTTCGGGCTATACTTTGAACTCTGTTAATTAGAAAAAGGCACGATTTCATTTCAAGCGACACGTGTCGTAAACAAATTATATACCTGACCAATAAATATTTCTGTTGATTAGAAAAAAGCGTACCAAGAACAAATTGACATCTTCGGAGATGATCTGCATCGGCCCTCCACCCATCACGACTTAATAAACATGAAGTACTTGGACCTGGTGATAAAAGAGACCTTAAGACTGTATCCATCAGTGCCATTCGTCGGCCGACATGTGCATGAAGACATTGAATACAGTAAGAACAATTTGAGGTCAAACATTGTATGTTGACGAGTATTTGAATTTTAGATGGGAATATCATCCCGAAGGGCTCCACTATAACAGCGTACATCTACGGACTTAATCGTCATCCAAAATTATACGACAACCCCGAAGAATTTAATCCTAGCCGATTTGAAGAGTCACAAGGCAACCATAAGAAACCATATGCTTTTCTGTCGTTCAGTGCGGGTCCCCGAAATTGTATTGGTACGTAACCTTCGAGATAAACGACAGTGAAAGGTGTTTATTCTTTGCGTTTGTAGGTCAGAAATTTGCCATGCTTGAAATGAAATCGGCTGTGTCGAAGATGTTGCGAAACTTTGAACTGTTACCCGCCATTCCTGCACATGAGGTCATTTTAAAAGCAGAAGCGGTATTGAAGTCTGCTAATGGGGTGAATATTCGATTGAAGCAAAGAAACACTTAATTATGTAAATTTTTTGGGATATTTTTTACGGTTGTGCTTAGATTTATATGTATAGTTATCTTGTTTGCGTACTTTTTACTAATAAATGTAGAATGTAGACTGAGTTTGTGATAATAAAATTTGTACAGAAGCGATATTAAACTTAGTCATTCTGATGTTTTCGATTTATTTATAAGACAGGAGATAATAAATTCGAATGGTTTTTTATATCAAGCGTATATAATAATATACTAGTTGAAGCCTTGAAAAAGCATTTAATCCTGACTGTTCATCACAGTCATTTCAAACTAATAAACAAGACTCCTACATTGCTACGTTGCATTGAGTGTGAATGTGAATTTATATTATTTTGAAAATGGATATTTTGTGGGAACTTTTCTCCCTTGTTTTGGCCACGTTGGGGTTGTTGATCGCATATTTGTGGTACCATAATAGCCAGATTGAAGCCCAATTAAAATGGGCTAAAAGAGTTCCTGGTCTTCCATTGGTGGGAAATGCTTTTGAGTTTGACTCAACAACAAGTAAGTGCCATTTTTCACATTTGGCTTTTAATAAGTTTTTTTAATATCAGGTCATATTCCTACAATAAATAGACTGTTAGACCAATCCAAGTCGGATACCATCGTTTTGTCTATAATGCACAAATTCAGTCTTATGTCCAGGGATTATAAGTTTTTGGAGTTTATTTTAAGCACAACAAAAGTGCTAAATAAGTCGCATGAATATGTTTATTTTAAAAAATGGCTTGGAACTGGCTTGTTGACCGCTGACGGTCCCAAGTGGAAACCACGTAGGAAAATTATTACTCCTGCGTTTCATTTCGGGGTTTTAGAGCAGTTCATTCAGACATTTGACTCAAATGGACAAATTATGATAGACAAACTGCAAAAGGAAGTTGGAAAAGACAGTGTGAATATTTACACTTACATCACATTATGCGCTCTCGACATTATTTGCGGTAAATATAAGTAAATTCACAGAATTTTCAGGTTTAAGTCTATTTGTTTTTTTAGAAACTGCTATGGGGGTGTCGGTCAACGCTCAAGAAAACACCGAGTCTGATTACGTTGTGAGTGTGAAGACTCTTTGCAAGATCATCATAGAACGTCTCTTTTCCCCTATAAAAATGTTCGACTTTTTGTTCCAATTTACAAGCGATTATCAAACTGAGAAAAAATGCTTAAAAATCCTGCATGGATACACAAATTCCGTGATTAGCAAGAGAATGGAGGAGTTAAAAAATAAACAACATTCCAATAATGAAACGTTTGAAGACGACGTAGGGGTGAAACGGAAAAAAGCTTTTCTGGACCTGCTCCTTGAGGCGAAAATCGACGGTGAACCTCTGTCAAAAGAAGATATTCGCGAAGAAGTCGATACTTTCATGTTTGAGGTGAAAATGACGCAATTTCTTATCATAAAATAAATACGTTTATATCGGTAGACTGTACTTTGACTTCAAACACTCTAAAATATGAGTTTCATTATTTTTTTTATGATTTTTCAGGGTCATGATACGACAGCATCGGGAATGAGTTTTGCATTATATTGTTTAGCGAACGATGCCGAAGTTCAAGTAATGAATTAACTATGTATTTTAAATATTTCCTAAATAATTTGATGAATTTTTAGAACAGAGCTTTAGAAGAACAAATAGAAATATTCGGAGACGATTTACATCGTCCTACAACCCATCAGGACTTAACGCAAATGAAATATTTGGAGCTTGTCATTAAAGAAGCTCTTCGTCTCTACCCTTCAGTCCCTTTTATTGGACGGGTTTTCAACGAAGACATTGAATACGGTTGAAAATTCATCTAGGGTGTAACATTTCGAAATTTTACAGAAATATTTTTTAGAAGGTAACATTATCCCCAAGGGCACCACATTTAATGGGTTTATCTACGGCTTGAACCACCATCCAGATTTCTACCCCGAGCCAGAAAAATTCAATCCCAGTCGCTTTGAAGAGACCGAAGGAAACCACCGAAAACCGTACGCTTATCTGTCTTTCAGTGCCGGTCCTCGAAACTGCATCGGTTTGAAAACCTATCAAAACCCTCTGAAAAACCGTTAAATTTTCAATTTTTTCAGGCCAAAAATTTGCAATGCTTGAAATGAAATGCACTTTATCCAAAATGCTACGAAACTTTGAACTGTTGCCAGCCATACCCGAACATAAATTACAATTGGCCTCCGAAACTGTCCTGAAATCATTAAACGGCGTCAATATTCGCCTCAAGTCTCGTCGGTCATAGAGAAATTTCCAAAACGGAAATAAATTCGTTAAACAGAATTTCAATCAGCAGTGTTTTATTTATAGTCTCTCGTCCCATCAAATGTACGCTTTTTGTGCAACTGACATAAGCTGGTACACGGCCGTATACGTAAGAAATGCGAAAAATTGTGGCCTGAATCAACCAGTGTGTTATGAATGGCGCAAAAAAACCATTTGCATGTCATTATATATAGAAAATACTAGCGTATATAGCCCCATTGTTGGCGTCACGACGCTTCCGTACCCACTGAACCAGCGAACACCGTTCACGTCGTCACATCCCTCCGAATATTTCGTCGCATCCAGTTTTATTCCAAACACAATAGCATTTGGGACAACACTGGCCCAAATGTCGCTCTAATTTAATTAAAAGCCATCCTTAAAACGCCAATAGCATCGATTTTCCATGCATGGTGCAGTTTAATGAACTTGAGCTTCCGCATTATCGAATCGATTCGACATTGACATGTTTGAAGAATGTTTCGGAAACGGTCCATTCATATTTCGATTAAATGAGAATGGAACGGGACCGCAATTGCTCACTCAGGTAAGTAAATTGTAATTGTAGGAAAATAGTTTGGCTTTGCAAGTAAAGTGCGTGCATCGAACGATTAGAACACCCTCACGATATAATCGAATTAGATGTACAATTGTAGACAGTTGAAAAAATATTCATTTGGATCACTTTTTCTGGAGCCAAAAATATAACGTACTTTCAGTGCAGATTGTAATTGGTCACGCGAATTTGCTAAAGATATTTTTCAATTTGTGTCAACCTATAGATTTTTTATGGTGTGATTACGTGAAAAAAACGGGGGAAATTAAGTTATTTTCGTTGTGTTTCGGTTTAATGAGAAATGATGAGCACATTTACACACAATTTTCATAACTCTCGTTTTACAGTGGACCTCTGAAAACGAATGTCTCATTAACATGCAAACTTTGTACAGGCAAAACTGCAGTCGAACATAATTAAACTTTGCCATTTCACCAAACATTATTACAAAATAAACGACTACTGTATGCACGTAATAAAACATAATTAACAAAGAAATCCATTTACTAATAATAGATTTCCAATAATATTATATGAATTTATAAACTGTACCTAATTAATTCTAATGATATTTGAAAAAAGTCGAACACGCAATCTATTGTCTAGTTGGGAATTGTTTGGACCCCCCTTGCACAGTTGATAAATTCCATAGTGAAACTTTAAAGTTTTGCCATCATTTGGGAAAGCACGCGAATCCTTTCATCCGCAACTGCCTTCAAACATGAACCAACTGCACTCCTATCACATTTTCTTATCTGCTGAAAAATTCCAGGTGTGTTTGGAACGCGGATGGAAGGAATTCGATGCAAATATCAACGAGAATTGGAACTTGTGGTGGCGCACTTCCGGATTTCCTTGCAATCATCATAGAAATTTGTACGCCTGGCAGGTACTTAACAAGTTCAAACTTAGACTCTTCGTTTTTCCATAATTTTTAAATCTAGTACATCAACCACATCCCCAAAGGGTCGACTATCTGTCGAAAGGACAATTTAGTACGATATTTGCGATGTATGAGGAACGTTTATGGCTCCATCTACGATTTTAGTCCTTCCGGATTTAATTTGCCATTGGAGTACACGAAACTAGCGGCGGAATGTAGTCGAACGAGCATTTCCTCCGCAAAGGATGAGTCTTCGAATAAGTATGAGAATGAGAAGCCGATTTGGATCTGTAAGCCAGTGTCTCAGAGTCAAGGTCGCGGGATTTTCCTCTTTAGAGTAAAAAAACGAAACAATTTTTACATTTCATGGCAGTGTGAATCGATTTTCAGAAACTCAGCGAATTAAATTACGACACCAACACGATTGTTCAAAGGTACATCGAGAAACCGCTGTTAATCGGAGGATATAAATTCGATCTTCGGCTGTACGTTTGTATTCCATCTTACCATCCAGTGACGATTTACATGTACAAAGAGGGTTTGGCGCGTTTTGGGACGGATAAGTTTAGTTTGAACGACTTAAGGAATCCATTTCGGCATCTGACCAATTCTTCCATCAATAAACTGGGACCTGGATACGCAGAGATGAAGGACCGAGTTGGGTCGGGTTGTAAGTGGACCTTGCGTCAATTAAGGCACTATTTTCAGCAATCTGGTATCAAAAATTGGCTCCTCTGGCAACGAATCACCTCCTTGGTTATTCTAACAGTACTAAGTAACGTGAATCAAGTACCACCGACTGTCAACTGCTTCGAATTCTTCGGTTTTGATGTGTTGATTGACAGCTCTTTGAGACCCTGGCTATTGGAAGTGAATCTAAGTCCGGCTTTGAGTAACGACTGTGATGCTGATCGGTTGGTAAAGAAGCCAATGCTGCATGATATGTTCGACTTGCTCGGTTTACCGCTTTATAATACAGGATTGTCGTTATTTAACATTTGGTTCAATGAAGAAGACAGTATTAAGTAGAATTACACAATCTAAAGTGATGTAAAACTGACTAAGTTTGTTTTGCAGAGAAGATGATCCGGATAGCAGTAAAATTACCTTCCAAAAAAGTGTTTCGGTGATGAATGTTGCGAGTCGATGGCGAAAACGCTACCGAAAAATGTCAGCAAGACAAACAAGCAATAGATCCTCTTCTGCTGTGCGTCAAAAAGTGAAAAATACAAGGAATTCTTCTGCTTCCTGCCAAAATAAAGAATCTTATGTTAATTTGCCAAAGGTCGTTGTCGATGGCAGGAATATTCCTGCAAATCAGCAATATTCCAAACCAGTAAAACGATTTTTTGTTATATATTTGATGAGTTTGATTTTTTGTACGAATTTCAGAGCATCGATATGGTGAAAAAACCGTCTGTAGTGCACAAACCGTGGGGCAATGGCAAGGACTGGAAACTGCCCAACTCCAGTGAGGGTGGCTGGATTAGAATTTGGCCGATGTGTCTAGACGATGTTAACAAATCGAATACAAATACAATAAAATTGATGGTCAATAAAGTGGGTGTTCAAATCAGCATGAAATATTTTTTAATGGCAGTTTCTTTGATCTCAGGTGATTAAATTCACAAAAACAGCGAAGGAGTTGTCAAAGAAGCATCCCGCTGCGTCGGAATGTCAGCTAAGCGAGTTTCTTCAAACCGAAATGGAAATGACCAGCGACATTTGGATACCTCCGCTTTAAATCCCAATTCTACCAAGCAGTATTTCCTCTCTGCGCGCAATTTGCCTAAAAATGCTACAATTTTTTCAATAGCTGTGTAGCAAATGCCAAAAAATCGGAAGAAATCGTTCGTTCTCCTTGCTGAGCCTAATTACCGACTTCTATGCCAGTATTATTGTTGAAATTTTTGCTGTATTTTATCTCACTGTTTAGCTATGAAAGAAAAACAAAGACACTGCCTTCTATTTTAAAACATCAATAAATCTGTCTTTTCCTATTTTTTCTTTTCATTTTATTGTTGGTAAATAAACAACATCAATTCACTATACATAGAATAATTTATTTAAGTAAATCTTCGCTACTAAACACTCCATAAATTAATGTGTAATTCTGAAACATGGCACAAATAATATACACTTAGAATTAAAATATATTTATCAACATAGATAGTACGTTCATATCTTAAATATCTACAATAAAAAGACTTTTAGACTAGTGTATATAACTATACAATTAATTGACCTATTTAATTCGGTAACGGGTTTCTGTATTACCCTTTAAAAAGGATTTACAACAACAAAAAGTACACAAAAAATAAAATATGTCTCTTAAAATTAATGTACGCCATGCAATTGAAGCGCCTATCCATTTGGTAACATATAATGATCGATTAATTAAGCTAATTTAATAGTTTTTTTTAGCTAAAAACTTTATTTAACGTGCGTGATTCTTGCAGAATGGACGACCTCCCTTAGCGAAGAAACTCTGTCCTTCCAAATTCTTTTTGCACATCTGCAACCAAAAAAAGATTAAAAATCCTCCAAACTCAAACTCCATCTCAATTACCGTGCAATTGAAACATTGAGTGTGATAATTGTTGTTCAGAGCCTCCACCCAGCGGTCTCCCGCTTCCACCGGGAAACCACAAGCGAAACATTTGGTTGTAAACAATTCATTCCAATCTAAAACGAGACATGACGTAATCGAGTAAATTTTTCTAAACAATTAATATACCAGCATCGCAGTAGGGACTTCCATCCTCCAAGAAGAACGGCGAATTGCCGAACAATTTATTGCAATAAGTGCAAGTGAAGCATTCCGGATGGAATTGCTTTCCAATCGCTTTCAGGCAATCTCCCTTAATTTTTCCGTTACATTTGGCACACAACGGAGCCAAGTACTGCTCGAAACAGTACTCACAGTGCAATTGTCCTTGTTCCTCAACGAATCCAATATCTTGTAAGGGACGACGACACGATGGGGTGGCGCAAATAAAGTGATCTGGACACCATATTCTTCCTAATGCCGTTATGAATGGCCCTCTAGACGAACATACGCACGTTAATCGTTAGAAAAAAGCGGAAAAAACCTTTTCTCTTTACCTTAAATGCGCATTACAAACATTACAAATTTTTTCATTGTTACAATTAACATCAACGGTTTGTGTTAAAGAGTGACGTAAAACGCTTGGTACGGTAGCGCTTTGGTCACCGTTTGGCTTATTCAAGGTGAATGTTAAGTTATCAGGGAGGATTTCACGCAATTGAACCGGTTCCTCAATCTCCTCATCTTTGGGCTTGTCTTTAACAAACAATTCCATTCGTGGCAATTGGACGGGTGTGTTATTGGTTTTGCGTAAGCTTGTTCGTAAGTTTTTTAGCTCTGCTACAATATTGTCCCTTGCCAGGTCCAGACTGTTCTGGTTCTTTGTGCCCGTTGAAGAAGTGGACGAGTAATCGGACCGAGGTGAGGAACCTTTCGAATCTAACGGAGTGGAAGTGTACGGAATTGTGATGTTGATTTGGTTAAAATAGGAGGTGGGACAGTTGGTTTCACACACAATTTCATGCTCTAAAAAATCAAACAACTTCAAATAAAAAAAAACAACTCTTGCATGGTTAGGGTGAGTGTGGATTAGTGGAAGCGGCTGTTAGAAAGGACACCAAATATACCTGATTTGCGAGTGACATGAACCGCACAACGGAATTCTTGCACCCCCAATAGCGGCTGTATTCAACACGCCCCGGCCACGTTTCGGGGCACTTAAAGCGCTCGATTGACGATTACCACCACCAGTACCTGCATTCGGTAAGGGAATATTGGGTCTGTTTACACTTTGGTTGGGTGGTAGCGAGGAACCCGGCGCTGTAACATGTTTGGTGGATGCGCTGGGATTAGTGCAAGTTGAAGTAGTGCATGGAAGCGTTTTACACAAGGGTTTAGTACAATTGGAGCACTGCTGTTTTGAGGGCAACGGATGTGGATTGGTTAAATGTCCAATAATTGACTGGGTGTCAATTGAAGAAACATTTACATCTTGAAATGGATGCTGTTTTCTTGTGACATTTTTCTCGATTTCAATGGTTTGCTCTTTATGGGAGTGTTCATATTCCTCGGTGACTGTCTTTTTACGTTCAACTTGTACGCTGCCCTTCTGTTCGACCCTCTGCGATTCAGTCTTTTGCATTTGTTCCAGTTGTTGTGCACGCGTTTTAGCGGATATGGAAAGACTACCGCTTTCGAACGATTGGGAGGTTGCTGTTGAAGCGAGTTCTTGCTGCATTTGCACTTGAGCAGCATACATTTGTCCCACATTTTGAACTGGAGCTCGGGATTGGTGGTGTGGGATGTAGGAAGAGACGCTTCTACGCGCCTCGTCCAATTTTGAATCCCTTGGAGTTGGAAGAGGAGCTGAGGATTTCAAGGGATTCGGTGGAGGGCCAGCAGCTGGTGACTTTGGGCGGGAATTGGAAGGAACAGAGCCCGGGAATGGCGATGGACTTCGACGACCTTCTGTCCCTCCTGGACAGGGACTTGGAGAGCGTGAAATTGCGGGACTTGTGGGGTCCAGAAGATTTATGGTTGGAGGCTGGCATTGATGAGCGACGAGATTCGCTTGGTAATATGGCAGCTGTGGTGCGGGTTTATTGACCATACTCGGTGTTAAAGGCCGTGGTCGAGGGGAGAATGTGGAACTGGCTGGTCGAGAATCGTCCACCACAGGCTGGAAGGCCATTTGTTGATGTAAAGGCTTGTGCTCGCCAGGATGAATCGTTACAATAGGTTTTATTGGAGGTTCTCTCGCATGACTCGTACTAGGCTGGATTCGTTGATTCTCTTTCTGTTGCATCATTCTAACTTGAGCCATTTCCATCTTTTCCATCATTTGTAAATCGGCCTCAACACTTTCCGATAAACTCACTTGATATTGTGGTAAGAGTTCGGGTTTATGTAAACAGGATGCTAGTTGAAGAGGTTTTTTCTGAACAATTTCTTCCGACTGTTTTGCAATCTGCTTTTCAACGATTTTCGATTCTTTCTTTTCGTGCATTTTTGACTGTTGTCGTGTCTGTTTCTCTTCAGTAATTGTCTCTGACTTTTTATATTCCACTTTCGGTACACTATCGGTGCTGCTACTAACATTTACCACTGGAGATTGCGTCATAATTGGCGGTGTTGTACAAACGTCCACAGAAAATTGAGAGTGTTCGGTTTTATTTTGAAACGAACAACTGAAACCGCTGAAAATGGGCGGATATATTGGCGTCTGACGTTGGTCCTGAACTACTGTCGCTTGTGTACCGGGCACCACTTCTTCAGTTATGACCTTTTTGATTTGTGTAGAACTGCTGGATTCTTCCTCTTTCCGCTGCTCTTCCACCGTAATTTCCTGGCGTTCTTTAAGTATTTGCGGATAGTAAGTCGGTGGTTGTGGTTCTTTTTTATTCATTTGAAAAGACTCTGGTAAAATTGGAGGTTTTAGAGGTTTTTCCAATAAGCTTTTATCATATTTAGAAGTCTTCGTCTCAGATGTTTCAGTTTTCGCCTCAAACCCCATAGAATCAACAATTAACGGCGTATATGGCCGATCTGGAGCTGTTGTAAGTGCTGCCAACATATTTAACTTCTCCTGCGGTTTTGGTAGATCCGCGAAATACTTATCTGTCGGATCCTTCTTCTTATACACCAATTGTGGTTCATTTACCGGCGTAAATGGTCGCTCTGGAGCGATTTGCAAAGCTTTTATAAACGGACTGTCTGGAACGGGTTTATGCGGTTTCGGCGGCTTTGGTTCAACAACCAGTGGATGTTCCGGTGGGAAATATGGCACAGTTTCCTCTGGCAACGGTACTGGCTTCATACTAACTGGAGGAATAGGGCTGAACGGCTGAACAGGTGCGATAGCGAGAGCAGAGGCGAACGGAGTGCTTGACTGTTTCGATGGGATTTGCTGAAAAACGTCCGCTGTGTCCGGCACTGTTCTGAGTGCTTGGACCATTGTCGACTCCCATCCATGCGGCACCGTATTCTCCACCATCTTCGGAAGGGTGGGTTTCCCTTCCAAAGTGTTTGGTGTGAACTGTGTCGGTCGTTTCAGTTCACAATTCTCCTTCCCTTGACAACAAAGGTTCTCCGACAATCCGAGCGTACAATTTCCCACTGGAATTGGAGGTGGGTCGACTTTCGGTGGTACCTCTCTCGGTTGAATAACCGCTTCGACCGGTGGCGGTGATTTCGGACGATTCCGCATGATATTCTCAATAAGTTGGTGTGTTTCAAGCATTCCAGAAATTGTCTCAACACACTCCATCGCACTTTTGCGGTCTGTTATTGAAGTGACCTCCTCCGAGCACAGTGACATTTTCGCCTGTTGAGTTTGTTGATAATTCATCTCTTCTTCGTCGATGCGACTGTAAAAATCGTACTCCTCCGATTCGCTCGTCTCACTTTCGAGCGTTTTGCGTGCTAAGATGTGCGATTGTACTTGGGACGGGGGCGGAAAGTAAAGGGGACAAGCGGTTGGTGCGCTATCGGGTTCCTCTTGAACAGGGGGCCACACAATACTCGAAACACTACGCCCTTAACGTTTAGTGCAAACACATAGAGGGGTGAATCAAGCACAATAGACGAAATAACGGAAGAGCGATAGGGTGAAGAGAAAAAATAAAAAAGAAAAACTGTTAAGATAGCAGCAGAGCGTTAGAATAGTAAAAAATACAAAAATAGTATAACTCTTTGCGCGTTTTCTAAAAAAATAACAACTTTATAAGCGCACTTAATTATGCTTTTTGCGAGTTAATTAATTTACGACAATATTAAGGAGAAGGGACGTGGCTTTGTATTAAATGTTCGCTCTGCAAAGAATAAACAAAATCAATGGCCATTAAGTTATACTATTTTCAAATGATCAAGAGAAGCATTTTTGGCAGATCTGTTAAACTGCACAGTACCTCTAGGCTTAACCGGTTTAACAGATGAATAATAGTTTCCTATAGAAACAAATTTATCGATCATTTCCACTAACAATAAGTGTAAAGTGTAAGGGTATGTTTACCTGCAGATGGGGCAGGACTGAAGGGCACCGAAGCGGGTGCTGATGGAGCAGGAACAACGGGCGACAATGGTGCTGTCCTCGGCAAGGTACTAGCCGGGGAAATTGGGGCACTCACACTAGAAAACGGTTTCGGTGCAGTAAAACTTCCACTTCCCTAAACACAACACCGACCTTTAATCTTTCATCCGTTTATGAAGGTTACAAAATAAAAAATAACAATCAAATGCTGTTAGCGGAATTGGACTCACCTTTAAGAACGTGCTGTAAGGAACAGGAGTTGAACAGCTATAAAAATTACTATTTAATTTGTTATTATTAGCTTCGCGTAAGTTTAAGGGCGAAGAGAGCAGAGTTTCCTTATTCTCTTGTTGCTAAAATTATTAATAAAGGATAACAAATTTAGTTAAACCATGCAAAGTGTATACATTTCACTTAGTGCGTTACAAGGGAAAAATGTAAATGAAAAATATAGATGAGTTGTTTACCTGGTATGGGGCAGCTCCAAAGTTCGATTTCGGCGACAATGGTGATGGGGATGGAAGCGAATGGGAAGCTAATGCAGCAGAGATTGTTCCTGCTGGGACTTTACTGCCACTGCAACAAAAATTCGTTCAACACCCCTCTTAACTCCAAATTAAATTTGTCGACTTACGGTGGTACGGTGACAGGAACTAGATTTGGTGCTGGTGGATTGGTCCTAGCGGCCAATTTCGCGTGAATGTCGCAGTAAAGTTTGCCGTTGATGTTGTAATAGCTGCAAAAAAATGATCTCATTACATGTGAAAATAGTAAGTGCGAATTGACATACCCGACGTTCTTCAATGAAGAGCCACAAGTGGAGCACTTGAAACACTCGACGTGCAAATTCTTGTCCTTGATCCTGACAAAAACGCCACTGAAACCACAGATTTAACAATAAAATGCTTTTTCCACCTCAAAATCGGCGGTACAGTCAGTACAACATGCAACCTGTTTGCTAACTAAAATTGCAGTTGGAAAATTAGAATATCATTCCACTAGTAAAAAATAGGAGTGGATCTAACAAAAATCAGTGTGAAGAAGAAACTAAACCACAACATCGATCCGACTAGCCATTCGACTTACAAGATAACTCGTTCGCACTCTGTACAATACGTAGCGGTCGTATGATTAAAATTCGAATCGTTATTTGCAGGTATTAACAATCGAGATGATGTTGGTGTTGGAATTGTTCGACCACCAATAGCGTGACTTTGTGTAGAGTAAAAATTGTTTGGACGTGTTACTGTTAAGTAAAAAAAAATGCAATTTGATAATAACAATGGCAATGGCATTTCGGTTTTTGGCCCGCGATCGAATCGCTTTAACAAAAATATTACGTCACCATCGTATCCGGAACACAACAAGACACACTTGCCATCACACACACCTGAAAAACAATACTTACACTATGAGTCTTTCGCAATCAGCGCAAATATTTTGGCCCGGAGGTAACTGTTGGCTTGTTGGAGTGCTAACTGGTTTCGTTTCAGGTGGCTGGACGTGTCTCAATCCAGTCGGTGGTACACTATTGATCACTGCATCTGGTTCTAGATTTATATCGGATGTAGATTTAATTAGTTTCTTACATAAATGTACTAGGTGACTCTTATGACTGTCTGAAATGCGTCAATTTTGGCCGAATTATTCAAAAGGGATTTCAATCGTGGCTAGTGTGAGTGTTTTTGGTTAACACAAAGTGTCAGTGTAGAATCGAACACACTTATTAGGGATTAAACAATGTTAAAAACAGTGAGAGAACACAGAAACCCTTCTAACCACCTCTGAAATCCCCACGTATTTCTGGTTTCCCCTTTTTCATTTTTTGTTGACAATAATATGATCACCCTGTGTACATTAAGAAATGTGATATGTGACTTTAAATTGTATAAAGTGTAATGAAATTGTTGTTTTCAGATACCTTCGGGTGTCTTTGGTTCACGTTCAGCTTCTTGTAGCATATGATAGACAGCACTTTTGGTAGCATCGTAATTCTTCTCGTTCTTTTTGAAATTCACTCTGTGCCAAAGTAACAAACAATTGTTAAGTGATTCATTGGCAAGTGAACGATCTTGGCCCACATTCAACAGCCTCTGATCTTTCCAAATACCACGTTAGATAACTCACCCTAATGCGCCAGTGGAAAGAACCTCGGTCTGAGCGGAAAGGGTCTCCGCAATGCTCTCCTCCGAGTATAACTTCAATGGGGAATTGTACTGTTTGTTCACTAGTTTAGGGCCACCGTTAACCGCACCATTCACCTGATTCCAAGCACATTTAACACTCTATTCAAGAAATTTATCAAAAGTCTTACTTGAGCATTGAACGGTTTAGCGGAGACATTGTGACCAGTACCGATAGCACCAATATTCTCGGTCTTTTGCGCTGCCAACGAGGTCTTCGTCACCGGACTGACGTTGTTGATGCTGGGAGTTGGTGATGAGTACGAGCCGACAGGTTGAACTGATGGTTTCCAAGTTGAGCCGCCCCTAAAGTACCACAAATTTGTCGGCAAACGATCAATAATGCAACAACTTTTTTTAAATCGATTATCATTTACCTTTGAATTGTCATGTCGAAAGATGGACCAGCACGAACGACGACATCCTGGGCGTCTTTGTGTCTCAAATTGAATACGTCGGTGGTGTTGATTTTGATCACTGAATCACCGGCTATCAAGCCAGCACGCTCGGCTGGTGAGCCACCGTTCACCTGTAACATTTTTCACATTTTTTACACTCTGTTAAAGTTGGAAGTGGAAATATGCGAAAAGTTTGGCACTTAAAGAACTGTTGACATTTGCATGCAATTAAATAGGACGCAATTCAATAAACAAGTTGAATGATAAAAACACGTTTATTAACGTTATTAGGTCAAGATTTTAAGACGTTCAGCACGTTTACGTAACAATTCCTCCCGCATGGAAGTAATGGTTTTGTTGGATTCCGGTTTGCAGAATGTTTGGACTTCTGGTAGCGGTTTTACTGTTGGTTTCAAGGTTTGTATTCGTTCGATGAATTCCTGAGCGTTTTCCAATAGTTTTTGACGTTCTTCTTTCTGTTTTAGAACATTCTCTCGCTTTTTCTCCAACTCTTGTTGCATCTCTTCTTTAACAATTGCCAAACGGATCTGCAATTCAGCAATTGACATTTCACACAACAGACCAATGTTCTGACACTCGGTTGGATCGAATTCTTTCACATGTAAGTGTGAATTTACTTGTTGTAGGGTGCGGATTTGCTGGATTAGTTCGATTTTTCGTTGCAACTCGTTATGTTCTCGTTCTTGGGCTTTGCGTAGCAATTGATTAGTTTCATACTGAATCATTCGGGCGTTCATTTGCTTCTCTTCCTGCACTCTTTTTTCAGATTCCTTCGCTGCATCGTGCACTTTTTGGATGTTCTTTACCAATTCTTGCAGTTTTAATTCTTCATTTTGCTTCCAATCGTAGTATTTGTTCAAAAGTTGTTGTTTTTCTTCTTTTACAGCGGCTGCTTTATCCTGATATAGTTTTTGTAGCTTTTTCTTGGCTAGAATTGCGTCTTCATAGCATAACAAACCGGAGAGGTGTCGCTTTTCGATCTCTTCGATCTTTTTCCGTTCCATTTCTAATCGTTGTTCCTCTTCCAGCTGTTCTAATTTTTCTAAATCACAACCTCCTTTCAACAGCTCCTGAATTCTCTTAATTTCTTTCTCCTGTTCTTTGGTATACGTTGAAGCTTGTCTCAGAGTAACTGCTAGATTATTTTTAATATTAACGTTCATCTTTACCGGCATTCTTTTGGCTTTAAATGGAACTGTTTCGAACTTTGTTGTAATCGGTTTAACCACTTTTCTCGCGTCTACAAGCCTCGGATTAACTTTTAACGCCTCCTCTAACAATTCTTCCGCTTTCTTTCTATTCTTCTCTTTATAAACTCTCAACTTCTCCTGAAGAATTTCATAATCCTTCAATTTAGGCACCGGATTTGAATGAAACTCTCTCAAATTCCTCGGAGTATTCGTCGGGGGTGCAGGACACTTACACATCCCCTTCTTCAACACATTCACCTCAAGTGGAACTGTCACTTCCCTCTTTTTCACACTTTTCGCTTCGTTTATTTTCCCTTGCAACTCTCTGATGCATTCCTGTTTCTCGACAAGCGGATGAACGATTGTATCCAGCAGGAATTGCTTGTCAAAATGTTGGCAACTAGTTTGTGCTACAAAAACGATTCTATCTTCATTTTGAAAATAGTTAAACAAATCATTCATGTAGAAGCAGTCCATCTGCTTGAACATTTCAGCCAACACTTCACACTTTTCATGATCAAGTACGAAAATTAGAAAATAAACCAACAGGCCCAGTTTCAGTTCGCTGACTCTCCTCAAATTACGCCCCTTCACAAAGTCCATCCCAATCTCGTCAATCAGTTTCCGAAACTTCATGAAACGCAAAAAATGTTCAACGATTTCCGCTGTTTGATCGTCTTTTTCGCAGCCCTTGTACCAATTCTCAGCAAATTCCTGCACCGAATACAAATCGCTCGCATTATTTTCGTATCGGCGTACAGTTTTATGCAATAATTTGAAAATATCCACACTTTGACAACTAGACATGATGTTTTCAACAATTAATAGCTGGATTCCGATGTGCACGTTGCCAAAATTGGCCGGTGACGTAATTTATTTCAAGTAAAATGTGTCGTCATTAAAGTTTCAATCTCGAAAAGAATTTGTGTGCTCTAAAAATAGTGCGTGTATCGAATTTGTTTTCTATATCACACAAAACCGGATGTTTTGCAGCAATTAGAAACGGACATAACAATTATCGTTTTTCTATCACTTTACATGCTGACCTCATAGTCGCACCCATCAATTAGACCATCTTCGATCCCAAAAAATGATCTCACACGCCACTTCCAAGAAAGTGACTAAGGAAAGCAAGTGCAACTCACTATGTGATCGAACGGCTGGCTGCCAGACGCGTTTTATTGAGGCACATAAATTTTATGTGAACCTCCACCACCTGGTGGCCGGTAATTTTTTCCAACAGGCTCCACAAATGTCATTCCCATCAATCGACCAGATCCACTAACCAAGAACTTAAGGCGCGAATTAGGTTTATGGACCGAAAATTCATGATAATCTGTATAGGAAACCAGTTTTCGTGTGTATTCCTGCTAAAAATAGCGCAGGTGTCTTGTACGATAACCTTTTTGGAGGGTTGCGATGGTAAAAGACGGCACGGAATCAATAAAACTTTGGAGACAGAAAGTGTTGGGCGAAAGTTTTAAGCCAAGTGGCTTTTAATTATCGCCTAGAGTTTTTTTTTGTTGTGTGCGTGATTGTCCACATTTTTTCTCCCTTAAGCATCGTAAATCGTAATTAAGTGATAATTTGTTCAACAATAGCAAATAACACGACAAATAACACTCAAGAGAGATGAATAAAACATTAATCAGATAGACAAAACAAATATCTACGTGAAATTTCCTTTCACTATGAAACACACATATAACAATTCGCTCTTTGACAAGAGGTGAAAAACAATGAAAACGGGAGGAAAATAAAAAATTGCATACATTATAAACGGTTTTGTGTGCGCTCGCTGTACACGATTTCGTTCGCTTTTTAAAACATTTATATATTCCTTTTACAAACAACAACAACAATATATATAACTTTCCAACAACAATTGTATACGCTAAAAATTGTTATTATTGTATTTATTTTCCGCCTGCTCTATTTTATTATGTACATTGAATTTTGTATTTAGCTAATTTTCACACTATACTGCACATACGAGTCATTAGACATAAAAAACACAAGAAAGATGAGGATTTTTTCGTGCTATATCGAATTACTAGAACGTGGGAGTGGTGTTATTGTTGTTTTATTAATATATTAGTGATGTTTGTTGTATAAAGAGATGCGCTTGCCAAAAAATGTAAAATTAGAGCGTTCTAGCGGCCAACAAAACATCGAAAAATTCAAAGTGCGAAAAAATCCCTAACCGCATAATTGATTCGAACGCGAATTTTGGATAGTGTCACGAATCAACACGCCTACGTGCGGTACAAATTTCGCACCCGGACCACTTGGATCATCCCTGCGAAGCTGGTGCGCGGTCATTGACCCCGCACAAAAGTTCCATCATTGCAATTATCCATAAAAATGCACTTATCACACTTTTCTACGGTTTTTTTCATGAATCAATTGTACATTCTAATCGATGAGCAATACGGAATTGAGTTCATCGTTTGGGAAAACTGAGAAATCAGCAAAAAAAATTTGTTATCAGCACATTGTGAAAAATCGAAAGCAGCCGATTTGTTGGACAATTTGTTGTTAAAAAAGCGAATATAGAGAGCGATTTTGGGCCGGCGTGTGGTTTTAAATGCGGCCAGTCGTCTCGTGTTTTGCTAAAAATAAAGTACACCTTCACATACATACAAAACACTGTATAAAATGGGGGCCGTGTGCAAATTGGACATGAAATCGAAACCGATTTGGAATATTTGCGGAAAATCGGGCGATTTTTCCAATACGGTGTCCATTTATCATAGTGCACCTTGACATTACCAATTGTCTTCCTGGTGTTCTGGTCAAGGCCGGCCATGGATAATAAATTTGTCATTATGGCGATGATAAATTCGTTTGTGTTTAGATTGAAACAATTTGCGTTTATTTAAATGTACGGCCGATTAATGGACTTGAATTGATATGGTGTTTTTTTTAAATACCGAACTAGCCACCTTGAAATTACATTTTTTTCTAATTAACGATAAATATTATCGTGAATGCTAATGAAACACCCGCAACTATTTTCAAACTTATTGGGAATGGCGCTTTTGTATATAAACGTAAAAAGTTATAACGCCAATAGATAACAATAAAATTGTGTGCTATAATTAATGTACCATAAAATGTGTTATTTCTATAACATTATGTACGTTTTGTGCATGCGGACATACACATATAAAAAGAGAAAACTATGAAATTGTAATAAATTTAGAAATTATAAAACGGCGGTGAAAACATTGGAAAAATATTTCTGAGTTGGCTTTTTGTTTGCATAAAATCTAATTAAAAAGACGCCGTCTATGATGATGAGACAACGACTCGGTTCTCTTCCAATATTAAGTTACAATTTTTTTGCCGTCATAGTTGCATTGCAATTCAAGGATGCAAAAATGTACAGAGACCCACTTCAACATCTTTTTTTTATAAACTGCATAGAAATGTGTGTTTTTATTCACTGGCCGTTATTATTCTAAACGCCCACACATTTACCTACATTTTATAAACACTTTTCTTGTATCTTTCTCGCTTTTTAATTTCAAAATCATATTTTTTATAGCCATTAGAGCAGACACAACAAAACCATTAAATGGCGCTTTTTTTCCTGTTCTTGAAATGTTTATTGAATTTTCTTGTTATTTTAATTATTTTTCGTACCGAATTCCCTTTTACAGAATTGTTTAAAGTGTAAAGAAACACCATTTATGGATGAGTAATTCACTTTGTTTATTCGACAAGCGCAAATTCAAATCACGCCGAAAATTTCAAACATCTGAAGATGAATGCATTTTTTTTTGACGAAATCCACTGATTTTTGCGGTTTTTCAACGGAAATCCTTTCATATTCGATGGTCGGTAGTCAGTTTTTCCAACAATTTGTGTGTATTTTAGCGATAATTCACATTACAAACAAACCATGTGTATTCAGACTTATAAATATTTATAATAAAGTCGTGTGTATGCATAATGAGCAGAAAAAAATGTGTTTAAATGTACATTTCTACATGTACAATTATAATTATGAATTGACCTAGTTACGCATCTCTTCTGTACTCGAAACATTTCTAATTAGTCGCATAATAATTGGAAACAAAGGCGAAAAGTGCGCATTTCTACCTGGTGTCGGCGGAGTTGAATGCATCTTTTAGTTTGTTTCATACAAACTGGTGGTGAGTTTGAAGGTAAATGGGTTTTAAATCCGGACTTATGTATACACAGAACGGCCGATGGAAAAAAAATATCAAGACTAATACAATAAAATTGTGTTTGTTGGTAGTAGCGATGTGTGGTGGCATTTGTGGAATGCAATAAAACGCACAAGGGAAGAAACTGGCGTTTTGTAATTTTTCAAAAATGATTCATCGTCTTGTATCATACGGTTTTATTTTTAAATTGTTTACAATAAGTTTAAGTGCACATTTGTGTGCGATAATGAGTGCAATTTCATTGTAAAGCGTAAAATTTCCTCAATCACCGATTGTTTTCCATACAAGGGAAAATGTTTATTGTTGTGGCCTTACCGACCTCCAACACCCTTTTCCGATTTTGCCAGTAAAGTTTCTTTGGTATTTGGGTGAATTTTCGTAATAAAAATCCGTACATTTTAAATTTAGATATAAAACGTGTCAAATAATAAATTCGCGCTCTAAACAAAACCGGGATATCCGATATTCTAAAAATAAGTTGATCTAATTTTACGTGATAGGAAAAAAGGCGTTAAATTCGTTATGTAACAAGTGCAGAGAGCGAAATTGCAAACCTTTTGTATGACAAGTGGTGTACCAAAATCCTTGCCACCCTGCAGCCGAAAGCCCCAATTCGGCGAGTCGCCCTTACTTAAACGCACAGTAATCAGTGATGCCATTTCGCACTTATTTTCAAAACACTTTTCCGCACTTTTCTCTAGACACTTTTTCCAATTTGCACCGCTTTCAACTGTCCGATTTTCTGTAGATTTTTGAGTGGCCGTGCAAAAGTTTATTGTCAATTTCTTCGCTTCTCGGCTGATGTGGTATAGTAACGTTTATAACTGGGGGGCTCTCCAATGCTCCAATGCGACCATCAAACACACTAGTTTACTAGGAGGGGGGCAATAAGAGCGTATGGGACCGCACTACACTTATTTTTAGAAATCCAATATATTTTATCAAAAATTTTAGTTTTTTTGCTAATAAGTTCTATCTGTACATTAGTAATCGGGTAATCTACACCTAAGTATTCATCTAATCATTTTTTTATCAAAAACAAATATTGAATTTTGATTTTATAATCAAGGACCCGAGATGTCTTAAGGGTGCAATAAATGACGCAAAAAACGGCAATTCAAAGTGCAAATGAAACACTTGACTACATTTAACAGTAAATTTTATTGAAAAAATCAATGAATATGGATTCGCTTCGCCATAAATAAAATATAAATACACAATTTGATTGTCTAACAATATAATAAACATCTTTCCACTACGATTATCACAATGAAAGCATTTTATAACATTTTTTTTTTGGTTTGCTTCATCAACAAGTGAATATATAGAATTCTAAACATGAACGAGAGTGTAGAGATTTGAAATGGGAAATTGGAAAAAATCTCCATCAACTAACAAACGGATTAGGAAAAAAGTGTGACATTTGTTTAACAAGTGCTTGAAAGACTTGTAAATTTGCTCCAAAAATACCATATTGTCACTGAATAACAATAAATTGTTTAAATCGTCACTAACAACTATTTACTGAGCAACAATTAGCACAATAAATCTCTCTAAAATCTACTTAATAATTTAAAAATGGAATTCTTTGTTTTATTGTCTCATTTTACTACAAATGATCTTGTATCACAATTAATTAGTACATTCATCTAATTGATTTAAATATGTTTGTACTTAAATATCATCATGTATGATTAGATTATAAAAACTTGGCAAAATGATTCATCGTTTTTTTTTTCCTTTATGTATGAGCATTTAGCATTTCATATACTGTGTATATTATAAAATATTGTAGAGTTATTGTCTCAAGTTTCTTATATCAATTATTGTCGTAAAATTTCATAAAAAGCAGCTGAAAAATTAAATCCTATTCTGACTAGATTCCCTCAAAGACATGCACAATTTTACTGTGGCTTTTCCTCCACTGCTTGTTTGCCGCTCTGAGCGGCCGCTTGTCGTCGCATATCTTTACTAACGAACGCTGTGAAGATGGTGCCCACCAACAGCATCGCACTCATCACCATATTGGCGATAAAGTCGCCCTTCCAATAGAAAATCGCCGAATACAAGCTTGTAAATGCGATGCCAAATACTTGTGAGGTGGCATTTAATAGGCCGGCCGAGGTGCCCTCCGGTTCGGGGTATGTGAGTTCCGCAGCCAGTTCGAAACCGACCGGAAGCAAGCCGGTCATGAAGAAACTGTAAATAAAATGGAGAGTTTAACGAGAAACGGCCGGAACATGTCGCAACACTCACCCCAGCAATGCGGACACGAGATAAACGTTTATTATCCCTTTGGAAAGGACGAATGTGTATGTTACCATTCCGATCAGTGAGAAAATGTATACGACCAATGTGGTTTCCCTGCGAAAATGGTAAAATATGTTGGAAACGTGACGACAAACGGAGCCCTATACTCACTTGAATCGATGATATCGATCCAAAACCATGCCACATGCGACTGAACCGATCATTCCGGCACAAACAATCACCAACCCAATACGGCCTGGATCCTCTTGTGCGTCCTGGAACACGAAATATTTAATTAAGTCTCGCATATTACTTCCAGACGAGTACATTTACCGGATAGTAGTCGAGTATAATTTGATTCAATAATGTGGAAATGGCATAGAAGATGCCCACATTGATGCCGTAGGCGAGTGTGAGCAGGACATAAGAGCGGTTTTTGAGTAAATTCTTGAGCGACTGTAGGAAATTGGTGTCTTCGTTGCCTTCTTGTTGAGCTTGGGCGTAAGAGGGTGGTGTGGGTGGGGCGTCCTTAAAGACTAGGGGAAAGACAATTTGTTATGTGTCAGATTATTGTGTGCTTGTGCAAAGCACTTACAAATTAACACTAGAACTAATAGAATTGTTGTGAGAACAGCGACCGAAATGAACATGGTGTACAAGTCCCGGGTAATTGTGTCCTCGTTTCCTCTTCCATCCACCATTATTGAGGGCATGATGAAGCCGATCGCCACACCAAGCTGGAATTAGGTCGAATTTCATAAATTTTATATAAAAAATGGTTTGACAATAAAGGGGCGGTTTACATTCTTTGTTATTTATTTTTTATGGTGGATTTTATTCACTGGGTCCATTTGATGTCAAATTTACTAAGGAAACGCTCTTGCAAATCGCATTTTTCATGCAATAATCAGTTTTTGAGAAAAATACAATTATATTTTTGTGACGATGGAAATTTTTCGAAATATCTCAACGTTTTGGAAAACTATTTCATCAATTTGGACCGTACTGGTCTTATTGCATTCCTTATGAGTGTACTAAACTTTTGTCGTCTTATTTTTTGATATTGGCAGTAGATTTTGAGGAATTTTACTTTGAAAAGATGTGCCATGCAAACAATTTTTTTTCTGAAGTTGTGAATCGATTTCGTAGAAAATTTTTTTGTCAAGTACTAACTTTTTTTGAAAACACTTTAGATGTGTGTAAAAATTCCAAGATCCAAAAAAATTTATTTCTTACATGAACAATACGCGAGTATGTCATTTTTATGGACATGCAAGTCCTGATTCATTCATTCTTTTTTAAGTACTTTAAATATATGAGCCCATTGTCCCGCTAAGATAATCATCAAACTCCCTAAATAAAAACAAAACACTCGCTTCTAACATTACAAATTAAAATGATCGGATTTCCGGTCCCCATGTGTTTGTTTTATAACACACTCCGTCACTTATCTAATGGAATTGGAATTTATATATGATAATGCTCGTGACATTGACAAGCAGACCCCAGTTAATTGCTCTTTCGAGGGGGAGATAATAGAGAGATGAAATTCTAATTTCTACCTGATTGCCAAACACTCCAATGCTACAAGCGGAGGAGACTTGCGATGCACTGAACCAAACGGCCGCCAAACGGGCTGGCACTGAAAGAACAAACACTTGCGACAAAGCGACCAAACTCTGGCCCAAAAAGCCCACCCAAAAACGGTCCGGAGCCACGGATGCCACTTTGATCCATGAACCGAGACAGGTGCCAGTCACACCGATTATAATCGCCAATCGTAGTCCCTGAAAATTGTTGTTTTTCTTTAGTTGGAAAAGTTTTTGGGAAACTTTCTGTAAAGCAGTTTTTAAGAAGCCATTTCTCATCGCCGGGCAGACGGAATCGATTGTTGAAAACTTCCAAAATGACGATTGTATTTGGTGGAAATGTACGAGAATTGATGGTCATAAAGCGAGTTTAAATGGTCAATTACGGACACTACTAACTATTTATAAAAGTTATTAACAAGTGAATGAAAAACAGTGTTATTATTCGACGGTTTGATGTGTTTATGACCGTCTGCCTAGCGTAGATAAGAGAAATTCGTACCCTTTTTTACACTCACCAACTTCTCCAACAGATAACTGCCAGGAAATATGAATGGAATATACAAAACCATGTAAATCATCGATGTCCAGTCCACCCAGTTGGTGGAGATGTTGTAATATTTGCATATTGTGTCGGCAATAATTGAATATTGGATCCATTGCATCGCATTCGAGGCACTAAACATCACGAAAATCCCCAATATAAGCCATCGGATCTTGTAGACTTGAAGTTTTTCAATTTTCGGCAATAAACCTGCCGCATTTGCCGTACCGACGTTGCTCTCTAAATCCTCCATCTCTCACTCACTTTATATGTTGTCAAACTGTAAATTGAAATGAAAACATACAAATGTGTTAAAAACATGATAACACACCATCACTAAAAATTATTACCAGTTTTATAATAAATATTTGTATTTTGTTATCTGGTTCCGTGTTGAACAGCAGCGTTCTTAGCGATCATTTGTTGGCGGGGCTGATTTCAATTTAAGATTCGCACCGAAATTGTTCAATGTAGCTTACAGGCAATAAATCAGATTTCGCGTAATTCAATTTCGCACTGCCACAAAATTCGAATTTCGTTTATTTAACTTTAATCACTTTCGCAAGTGGGTAAATACTTAAATGTAGAACAATTCCAATATTAGAGATAAAAAATGATTAGGACAGTGGGGCGCCGACAACAAATAATTCTTTCAGTAATTAAACCATTGTTAAAGAAATATCAGTATGATTTATGTGGCCATCGTTAAGAGGGATAACAAATTGGCACTTAAACTTTTTTCCCATCCCCCAAAAAATCACTTGAAATCAATAAAAGAACTAGTTTTTCTACTAATAAAAATGTCATTAAGGACGCATTATTTTCTTATCTCGGAAAACTCGTGAATTTATCCAAAACAATAAACATTATTCGTCACCTCTCGATTAAAATACTCTAAACAGATTGAGAATTAGGAAATGAAACGATTTAAAAGTCTTATCACAACGGCAAATTAAATCCATGGTCAAAGCGAATATTTAAAAAATGAACTATGATCGTAAATAAAAGCCAAGGTTGCTCACCTGATGGAGGTTTTCCTTCGCACAAAGTGCCGGTGCAACTGAGAGAAGAGGCCCTTATAACTACCAAACAAAAACAGTGCGACGAAACTAATTAGACTTTGTGCAAAATTTTAAATCGATTCGCAAACATGTGTGTGCAAAAACACTGCAAAGCACGTACTCTTTGAATGTAAAGAAATGAAACGGTCGTCAATTTGTGTTATGTTAAACAATAAAACACCTAATTTAACAATAAACAAAAGTACCGTGCATGAAATAAATCTGGTATTAATAATCGGATAGGCGACCGAAGCGGCCGCAACAATAATAAAAGAGGAATTAAATGCGAACTAGAATAGACGCGCATGCTTTCACGTTTTTAACATTGCCACATTTGCATTGGAGACATGGAAAGGGTTTTAGAAGAATTATGGATACAGTTTACAACGCAAATTTCAATAAATTAAATGCCATTCAATGAAATATAACCAGTTTTGGGGGACTGATGAGTTGTTGTTCTGCAATTGCTTTTTAGTACCAGGTAAATAATGCGAACATTTGTGGAAAATCAATACGAGAGAGCACTGGATGCTGTGTAGAGAGATTTTGGTGCCTGGTAGTTCATTGAACATTACATTCTATTTCTGCGTAAATGGGTCATTGTTTTTTTTTCAATACAAATTGTGGACCGTCATAAATTTAACACAATTTTTGGGATGTGTGCGACAAAAGTGATAAAATGGTACATTTTACATGTGGGCGTTCGAATGTTTCGTGTGGATTTATATATCAAGGTCAACATTACAATTTTCAAAGATTTATACATAGTAAAAAAAACTTTTATTCGAATTGCCTTAAAAGTACATAAATTATCGTTTAATTCCATAACGTGTCAATTTGGATGCATTCATAAACTTAACAAACTTAAAATAAAACAAAAACAGTCATTTTCTGAGATGAATGGTTTGTTTGTTAAGAACACGTGCTGATTCTTTCATTTATGGATGTGGATGTGGCAAAACTAGCCATTCGCATGTTTATAGGGCCTTCCATACGACCCGCTACAGGTTGCAATTTCTTTATTAAATTTTGCAATCGGGGGTTGAGTTGTATTTGGTGCCGAATTCCACACTCACAATTCGATTCACGAATTGAAGTGTTATTTGCGACCTGAATCGTCAGGTCACCCACCCCATCCAAATCCCGACGTAATTTAAAAAAGTTATTGTTATTCCCATTATTCTGTCGATGATTCGTATTGTTAAAAAACTGGTGGTTATTACCATTATTCTGTCGTTGATTCGTATTGCTAAGGTTTCGATTCAACTCTAGTTTTTTCCTTAGATTCACCAGTCTTGCATTTGCTTTGTTACGTTTCCATTTCGGCATGATGTTCGATGTGTTTGTACCAAAAAATTGCACCCGATTCCGCTGGTGATTGCCTTTGATACCTAATCGATTATGAACGGGCTCCTTTTTTATATGTAATGACATGGGGCTAATGCCCGAATTGTAGTAGGATTCCTGTGCTTTAAGCAACCTCACGTTCCCAGACGGAAGATTCTTCTGAATTTTGTTATTAACATTTTGCTTCTGATATCCGCCTATTCTAACTAAGGAAATGCGTTTCTTGTTTCCTACAAATGAAATTGAATTAGAATTGTTAAATAAAATAGTTACAGAAAAATTAACAGCTTGGACATAACCTCACTTTCATTCAATTTTGTTATTTACCTGTTCCAGACATTTTTCTTCGATTATTTTTAAACACGGTGATTTAAATATAATATCATTAACTGACTGTTATAAAAATACAATAACTAAAGAAAATTAATCTCAAATTTTACACTTTAAAATTACTTATAAAAACTAAAGAAATAATAGTATTTTTTTCTTTGTAATGTTGGTTATGGTTGGTTGCATTTTGCATTGTACATATGGTGGCCGAATCGCGCGAAATTTAAATAATATAATTTCAGTGTCATTCAAAATTCTAGTCATTTTAATTATCATTAATGTGCGGCGGTTGCTGTAGTAAATCCCGCAAATTAAAACCTTTAGACGGGGGTTCATTCAATGGCAGGGTATTCGAGAAAATCCGCACCACAATAAATAAATCAACGGACACCGCAAAACATCAATGGAATAAAATATTGGCCAACAAGAAATTGGAAAACTTTAATCAATTGAACAATCGCATTGTGCCCGCAATGGACAGTGTTTTCTTCCATCCAGATAGATTCGAGGTATAAATAAAAATCAATAAAAAAACTTTTAAAGTGCAAAAGTTGTTTTGATCAGATCATAATTGATGTTCGTGGCTTCTATGCTGATGATATAAAGTGCGCTCTTTATAACAGCGGATATGTTGAAGTAAGGGCCCAAAGAAAGGAAATGATCGATTCTAATAGCAAAAAAATGAACATATCAAGGAATTATTCACTTCCAAGGCATTTCAATTGTAAAGCGGCAGAATGCTTTTTGAGTTCCGAAGGTGTCCTTCTAATTACCGCCCCTTGGGCCATCTAATTCTTTAATCATTAATAAAACAGATTTTATGCTCTCTCATTGCACCAGCAAAACCATTATTTACATTATATTAATTTATTACCTGCTATTGCACAATCGTTACATGTAAGTAAATTATAAAATATTAAATATTTCAACAACATAAATGTGAACTTTACCAGTGATATTTTTTGCGTAATAAAGAGCAGATGAACGATGATTTCATCATGAAATGGAAAAATTTTTCTTTAAAATGGTTAGAATTGCATAAAATCCGATTCAGGTATTTATACGGTGAGAAATAATGTAAACAATTTGTAAATAGTTAAAAAAAATACATTTATTCAGTATGTTAATTTAAAACAAAAGAGATATTTACAATGAATAATAATTAGAAATTTCTGTGGATGATTTTTATCACGTTTTTATGGCTGATTTACCACCAACCACTTCCTCCGCCACCGCCACTGCTCCAGCCACCTCCGCCGGACTTCCATCCGCCTCCACCGCCACCGCTGCTCCAACCGCCTCCTCCGCCGCTGCTCCATCCGCCACTTGGCTTCCAACCGCCTCCTCCGCCACTGCTCCATCCACCTCCGCCTGATTTCCATCCACCGCCACCGCCACCGTATCCGCCACCGCCGCCAAATCCTAAAAAACTCGTTGAATTAACCAGAAAACTCAAGAAAAAAACAATTAATTTACCGCCACCGCCAGATTTCCATCCGCCTCCTCCGCCACTGCTGGGAACGATGATTTTGATGATTTTCACAGTACTTCCTCCTCCACCGCCACCACCGCTCCATCCACCGCCTCCATATCCTAAGAAATGCTTAAAGTAAAACGATTTTTCAGAAATTTCGATTGAATTTACCTCCGCCTCCTCCGGATTTCCATCCTCCACCGCCACCGCTCCATCCTCCGCCTCCACTACTCCATCCTCCGCCGGATTTCCAGCCACCACCGCCTCCTCCATAGCCACCGCCGCCCCCACCACTCAGAAATCCACCTGAAAATCGTTTTTTTTATGTATTAAAAACTTTTTGTCTTCTCCAAGACTTTTTTGCGTACCTTCAGCAAAGGAAGCGACTGCGGCGACCGCCAAAAGACAAACAAACACCTAAAACACAGTAAAACAAACTCAATTAATGCCTGCATGACTTTTTTCTATTCTGAAGCAAGTACCTTCATGTTTACAAACAGAAAAGGTGACTGACTTATTCGGACTTTGGGATGCACTTTTATATATCTGCTCTTGTGCGGATGAGGGAAACCGAGCCTTGGAGAACCCCCCTTTCTAAAATCCCTCAAATCAACACAAACACAAATTATTACGTACTAAAGTATTATTATTATTGTAATGTGTACGATGCGAATCTCACACTCACTCCTACTTTAAGATAAAAATTGCAAGATTGCATTATAAAAGCGTTTTGTATTAAATTCACGTAAAATGTGTCTAGGAGCAACAACTTGGGTGAACAAAAAACGCAATTAAATGCGAACAATAAATTGTTATAATGACATGTTGACCGGAACATTAAGTTACAGACACAAACTTTTGGGCAATTACCGTCGCAGAAGGTGACAACAAAAGTGAAATTTTCGATTCTTATTGTCGCATTCTTTTATAAAATTAATCAATCTTTGAGCGGAACGAGAAAGAGGAGCCGGAAGAGAAGAGCAGTCCTTCCTCGAGATTGATTTTTGAGGTCAAAAGTGGGTATTCAAGACGTCTAAACCTTGCAAAATTATTCACACATCTTCAATTTAATGGCAATTTAGAGGTAAAAAAGTTGAGCCCATAATCGCAGTTTCATTGAAATGAATGCACGAAAATTACGAAAAGTTGCGATGGAGCAACCTGAAATGGTCCTTTTTTATTCAAATAAGGAACAATAACGGTGTATAGAATAAAGTGATTTGAATTGAACGTAGCTGGTCAACAAATGGATTTAATTTAAGTGAAAGGAAAAATATATTGAAATGTATACGATTTTTAGAAATAATAGAATCGTCTTACACAAATCTCAAATGCACGCTTATTAAAGAACATTATAGTTCGAATTTACTTTTCAAGAAGCTCCATATTGGCCAATGTTGGTAAATATGCGAGAAAAGGTGCAATTAAACTTTGATTTTGTTTTTATTTATTTGTATGTTATTGTTTTTATGTGATGTTTCTTGCACAATGTTTTGTATATTGAATAACGAAATTAATAAGACGCTCGATTATTTTTTTTGGTGTCCATTTTACCGGTTCGTGTATTTTTCAGCCTTGGTATTTTCAGTCACTTAATTTCGATGCTTATATAAACAATTAATTTCCAGTGATGATAAAAGGCAACAAACTGGGCCGAGACCTACTCTTTGTTATTTGAATTTTCTTAGACAATACTTACTTAAGTGACTTATGGGAATGTTACTTCACACTTAAGTGCCTTAATTTTTTACAATAAAGCGTTTAAATTTGCTTCTAGATTGAGATTTATGGAATTATATAAGCAACTCGTCAATAAAATGTGAAACATTCACTTTTTATTCTTTATAATAACGAAACTAGAGTAAACAGTAGATTTATAGGGATTGTTAAATGATTAATCATGATTGTTAACGTGAATGTGGGCCAGACATAAGGAAATCGGGTAAAGTGTGTGCATTTTGCAATTGCGCAAAAAATGCCGCCCGCCCGAGTCTCACATTATCATTTGCAGTCTCATTTTAAACGAATCATTCTAATTGGGTCTTTTATGGTTTGATGGTTGTAAAATTTGATTATCTTGCCTAGAAATCAATGACACTGTACAATAAACGCTTTCACTGCTCATCTTTTTGGTGGACATGCTTGAATAATGAAATAAAAATTTTAAAGCGCTTTTAATTAGATTGTAATTAGTTGCAACGGTGCATAATAATTATTTAAAAACAGTTTGCAACAGAACACAACAATAACTAATTATGTAATAAAATAATAATATACAATTTGTTTAAATGTGTGTAATTAAAGAGATAAAAATTGTATTCATGTCGTAGTAAAATGTGAGTGAATTAAATTTCTGTCCAAATAATTACAATTACAAATTAAAAAACCATTTTGCGTTTTCCAAATGCATTAAAGACGCAAATTACTAGAGAATCGGAAACGCGCTCTACCCTTGAAACTATTTAATGAATTAAGAAATTACAAATCTCTGTCAAGGTTTCTGGAAATGAGAGATTCACTTAATTTCCTATGTTATTAATAACACTGCTGCCATTAGCATGCAAATAATATGATTACATTCTAAAAGCAATCAAACGGTTTTTTTTTCTTCCATCTGATGCGATTTTTCCCATTACACTCTTAGTAGAAAGTGGAAAAAATATACAAATACGATATATAAAAGCGTATTTTAACTTGTATTACATAATACGAATTTTTATTCCACATTTAAAACTAATTTGGCGCTTAATGTGTTATATATTATTATTTGTTTGTGAAAGATCATCACGATTCTTATGAAATGCCGACGATGAAATCAATAAATATTTTATTAAAAATCGGCTTGTTTATTTTTAAATTAGTTTATAAAATAGATCACAAATACATATTTTTAATAAGTTACTAGTAGTGGCCCCCATACGATCCTGAACTCGCACTTGCGGACGCGAAACCTACAGAAAAAATCGCACAATGTCTTCAATGAGCGCAATTTGACAATTGTTTCTACTTACTTGAGCTGCTGGCGAACGAACTGGCACTGGCACTGGCTTTAGCGTAAGCACCCGAACCACTGTATGTCCCCGAACCGCCTCCAAGGCCCCCTTTCCCGCCGATTTGGCCAGTTGCAGAGCCGCCCGCAGCAAAAGCGCCAACATTATGATTTTTCCTCACTGGAAGCAAGTCGTAAGAGGTGAAAAACGTGTCTTGACCACCGTAATGTCCACTCTCAGTTGGAATCGCAATGGAACCGTCCGGTTTCCTTATAAACAATTGTCCCAAAGCATAGCCAAGATTTTGATTTTTATTATCGCAGCCACTATTACAGCCACTCGTCTTCGTGCCTTCAGGTTTGTAAATGGTCACTTGGCCAGTGGCGTAACCGCCTCCAGACTGATAACCGTTTTGATTTGTCTCTTGGCTTCCGGACTGCGGTGGTTTCGGGTAGCTTTCTTCATGGAAATAAATTTCCTGTCCACCTTTCCCGATTGTTCCTGAAGAGCCAGTCGGCGATGGATACTCGATGTCCTGACGATCATTTGGCTTGAAAATAATCGCTGGTTCAGGCTGTTTCTGGCCGTAGTTCGGTTGATAAGTCGTTGTGGTTGGAGTGTTGTAGAGTGGTGCTGGAGGTGGTGTTGTTTGTGCTACAATTGGTGGTAAAAGACCAGAATTCGGTGGAGAAAGGCCTGGAAAACTGGATCCCTCTTGTAGACCGGCTCCACTTGCACCTTCTTGCAATCCTCCTCCAATGGTTATTTGTCCAGTTGTGAAACCGTTCGAAGCAGCATTTGAACTGCTGCTAAATGAACCACCTTCAATTAATCCACCACCGGTAGTGACTCGTCCACCATCCGAATATCCTCCCTGACCTTGGGGAGCGGGGGTTTGAGTGGTTATTGGACGGCAATTTGTATTCGCTGCTCCATAAGCGCATCCACCAGCCTGTGTGTGTCCTGTCAGGCCTGAAACGCTACTTGAAACTGTGGTGGATGGAATTAAAGCCGGAACAGTGCCAACTGGAGGATAAACAGGAAGACTACTGTCTCCGGGTTTCTCAAAGTATGCAGGAGCGGTTGAAGGAACAGATACCGAAGGATTAGGGTTGTAGTTGATGGGTGTTTCACTTACTGGTTTTTCAGGAATAACTGGACTGGCGGGAACAGGTGCAGGAAGAGGGGAAGTTGGTATATTACCACTGGGAGACGTTTGCGAATAAGTTGGAATTGTTGAACCAACTGTCGATGGTACTATATTCACAGAAGAGTCAGATTTTCCAATTGCAGGTGAAGTATAGGGCGCTTCTACCGGTCGATGAGATGGAATTCCATTTGATGGATGTGAAAAACTGCCAGATGTGCTCTGGGCACTGGTAGCAGCTGCAGAAGACGCCCCAGCAGCGACAGTATTCGAAGTTTGAGTGTATAACGGGCTAGTTGGCACTTGGGGAACGTTTTGGGGCACATTATAGTTCGTAGATCCGCCAATTGCTGGTTTACTATCGTGAATACTTCCACTTGGACCTGGGAAAGTACTTGCAATTGCTTGCGAACTTCCAGGAACATATGACAAAGTGCTTTGACTGCCAACATTCACATTCGAACCACCAGAGGATGGATACGTTCCGTAGGAAGGTTGATAATGATTCGAGGCTCCGACAGAAGATCCAGAAGTGGTGCTTGCTCCTGCAGCTGCACCGCTTGCACCAAACGACCCTCCGTACACCGGTTTACTGGAATGAATGCTTCCACTTGGTCCTGGGAATGTTCCAGCAATCGCCACTGAACTTCCTGGTATAACTGAGCCATACGATGGATTGCTAGGCTGAACGCCTCCTGTGGGGTAGTTTGGAGCTGTAGGAGCGACGGGAATTACGGGCGGTGCAGGATTGTATCCGCTTCCACCGACTGGTGGCCCTCCGCCACCTGGAGGAGCAGGTTTACTTTCGTGGATGCTGCCACTGGGACCCGGGAAAGGACCTTTACAACATCCCGAAAGTCCATTCAGATTGGCGCTTCCATAGGATCCGCTGTTGGTAGTTGAATCGGCATTTCCAATGGCATTAACAGAATTGCCAAGAGAAGTTTTTGCACCATCTCCACTTTCGATTGTATTTATTGGAATTCCCCCGGAAAATGAACCACTCGATGAATAGGAACTTGAACTGCTGTAAGCTGCAAGTGGAGAAGAACAGGTAAAACAGGATTAGATAGAAAAAAACGACAAAAACTTACACGCTGAATGCGATGATGCGGACGAGCTACCTGAAAAGTTGAATTTTTATTAGATTTATGCAACCAACAATCGAATTGAATTTGAATTTCAAATGAATGAGAGATGAAATCAATGCGTTTCATTACCAAAAGAGAGTGTAAAACATAAATAAACGCATCAGTTACTTGTAATTATATTCTCAAAGTTGATTATCAATTGTCGTTAATAAAATCGCTAAAGTTTTACGATGGTTTATTAAATATTCAACCGGTAATTAACCATGGAATTTCCCATAACTTTGGCTCACATAAAGAGTCATTATTTTTTGCTAGTTTTTATAAGTTTTGCACATAAAACAACTGTTATTGAATAATTCTTATAGGAAATTAATCACTTACTATAACTACCGCTGTAAGGTCCAGCACCCTTCACCCCGTAAGTATGAGCTGCAATAAAATTAAGCAATTAGAAAAAAACGAATATTAAATGAGCGGTTTTAATAATTTCAACACGAGTAAATCACTTACACGATCCTATTAAACTGTGCACCAAGAGAAAAGCAATAAGATTTAGTTTGGATTTCACGGCCATGATCGTATGTAGAGACACAAGACACCGGACACCGACCAACGAAATCAAGTTTAGTTCTTTAACTAATTCGCGACTCGTGCATTGCTAACTGTTTATATATAACGATGAAGGTGTATCAACGAGTTTTTCTCGCGAATCTGATATAAGGAGAGAGAAGAAGAAATGCAAAAGAGGATTCCCGTGGCTTGTGGTTTCGCATTTCTTGTTTACAAATGTGATTTTTCTAATGTGGCGATTAATTTCGGTCAGCTAGCACTTGCGGTTATTTATTTGAAAAGTTCATATATGAGATTAATTGGCATCCTATTAATTTGAATTTGATGTATGGAAATACCGTTCGATTTTTAATCCTTAATCATCATGTTTTACTTAGTTTTTTGTGGTAAAAGATTGGATTTTTGGTTTTCGAGTTAGTCCTTTTCGATTTGTTTTTGGAGGACACGGAAAACCGATAAAATTTCGAACAAATTTGATTTTTTAGCTTGGGCCCTTTAGGCACATTCTGTATCCGTTTTCAAAGGACACAAAAAACCGATTCGTCATATCATAACAATTTTGACCTTCCACTGCTAATTAAAGTTGCATGTCCACTAGAATTTCCTAAAATAAGTAATAAAACAATTAAAATTTTCGGCTAGGATCTGTGGACCTATTTGGAATTCACTTCTAAATAACAAGAACTAAACCGATTTGTAATCCCATTTCGTCCTTTCACTGCTAATTAAATTGGCATTGTCGATCGGGAATCCCTAAAACAGTGAATCCTTATGCGACATTAACTCACATTTTCCCATTGATTGTAATGCGATTGCATCACAACAGAAACACCTTAATCAGTGAAGGTTGAATTTATTAATAATCATTTACTTAGTACAAATGTTATTATGCCCGATTTGGAGAATATGAATTTTTATTATGACGTCTCTCCTCAGAATAGTGAATATTTTATGAGTCATGGTCGCTAAATTTATATATGGTTCAGATTTATAAACAAGATCATGCTCTTTGTTTGAATATTTCTTTGAATTTAACTAATTTATGCGTTAAAGTGTAACAAGGTGGATCCGGTTAGGAGAGACACGCGATTTCGTAACACCGTTTGATCGATAATTTAACATCAGGATGCGAATACCATACACAATTTGCGAAAATACGCTAAAAACCTACAAAGTTCCAGAGAAATTCATTATTGAGGAAAAGGGAATTGTTAGCGGCAATTTGACCGATTGGGACGCACAATTACCGAAGAGCTTACAGGAAATTTGCGTGGAAAAAATCGCGAAATGTTGGCAAGGTAAAAAACCAAGTTCAAGGCAACTTTTTTGATGATACCGGATCACACTTTAATTAGCTGCTTATAACGTAATTATTTCCAGTAATTAAAAGTCTCTTCACAGAAATAAAAAGCACAGACGATTGTTGATTTATGTTTTTTTGCGTGTATTTATTTGACCGCAAAGTGGTGCGATAAATAATGCATTTATTGCACTTGATTAAACAAACACCTCGGAATTTATTGACTAAATATGACAAGGATTCATTTGCATAACAAATGTTTTTATGATGTTATTGCAGAAGAGCCCATTTTGGAGGAGATCCTTTCACCAATCAACAAGCATCACCTTCTGGACCTCTTGTCGCCCGACTTGCCCTTGGCTCTAACTGTACCAAGGATCAAGTACGAGATTTATTGGAAGAAATGCTTCCAGTCACGATGGCCGAAGAGTCCTACGCCTTTGGAGTGCTCCAATCACGTGGAAAGCACTTTTCCCATCGTACAAACGAGTGGGAGTTCCTCAAGACGATCGAGTGTCAAATCCGAAAACCTTGCAAATTCCGGACATTGGAAGCAATGTTACATCGAAAAACACGTCCAACAGTACTTAGAAAAGTTAAAATGCGAAGATTACGAACCAGAGAGGATTAAGGAACTGTGCGATCTTTGCGGTCCGTTTGTACACAAACTTCACCTCCCCCAGCTTCAGTTCTCCTCAATTCCACCCCATCGTATACCTTTAAATGGCATTTTAGCGGGTTTGGATAACATAACCGACTTATCTCTGTGCTTCAAACAGGTTCCCCTCACCAAAAACCGAGTTAGGTGAATCATAATGAATTTTTATCTTACAGACATACGTGGGAGAGCGTTTCTCGTGGGATATCCTTCAAACTTCCTTCCAAGACATCGAATTACTTGCTAAAGGCCTGGAAAAACTCCGCTTAGTCAAATTACGGATCTACAACACAGACATCGATGATGCCAAACTCGATCTAATCCTGAAAGCCCTTTACAAACAACAAACGATAAGAACACTGAATTTTTCCCATTGTAAAATTGCCGATAATGGCATGTTGGCGCTGTGTAACTTTTTTCTGCATCAGCCGCTCGCTAGTCTGCTATTATCCAACAATAAAATCGGTACAACATTATAAATTTTAACAGATGTCTTTTAGAATGCCAACATTTATTGCAGGTTTAAAAGGAATTCAGGCGTTGGGTCTAGCACTTTGCCAGCCAGAATGCACTATTAATGAGATTGACCTCCACTTGAATGACATTTACGATCAAGGGGGTACGTTATTAATGCAGTATGTCGCCTATGCTGCCACTTTAACACATTTAAATCTGGCCAGTTGCGGATTGACCGAAAACTTTCAATTCAATCAAGTGTTTACGATTAATCACACTTTGCGGCAATTGGATTTGTCGAACAATGCACTTAAAGAGGTTCTTATTGCATTTTATAAATGTTACAACCATTAACATAAATTGCTTTCAGGAAAATGGAAAGCTAATACTGGAAGGCCTCACCTCCAGCAGTTTACACAAATTAGACTTGCGAATGTGTGGAATATCATCGGAAACCGAACTTCTAATCCAACAAAAACTCACTAAAAACCGTCGGAAATGTATTCAACCACTTGAAAAGGACATAAAAACACTTCCAATCGAATTGGATGACAAAGAAGTGAAAGAATCGATAGAAAACAGTTTGAATTAAAACATATACTTCTTAAATTTTCTTTTATTACAAATCACCAGGTTTAACATTAGTCAATATGCATAAAAATCATAAAATACACACAATATCTAAGCTAAACCCGATTACTTTTTAGCTGGTGCTGGTTTTTTAGCTCCAGCAGCCTTCACCTTCTTCGGCTTATTTTTCTTTGCATTCAGTATTTGCTCTCGTCTACGTTTTTGCAGTTTTGCAGTCCTAATTACTGGATCCGTATTTGCCAAAGTGATCTAGAACGAAACAAGCACGAATATTAATCGCTAATCACAACAAATGAAAATCATGACAAATTTTTAATTTGTTCAGCGCTTTTGAAAGTTGTAATCATTAGTACATCAGAAACACGGACCAAAAGCAACTCATCATACTAACAGTGGACAGTTTTATAACAGAAAACTTCTACTTACACCTCGTTTCTTGGCTAAAGTCTCCTCCCTGGCCAATTTACGTTTCTGGGCTGTCAAGACCGCTTGACGTTTCAATACAGCCGCATATGGATTCAAACGCAATAACGCCCTCGTGTTCGTCAATGGATTGAGACGACGTACACGTCGTACAACCTTCTTCCTGTAAATAAAACAAATATTCTTTAAAAAAAAATCCAAACTCAATCAATTTGTGTTTAAATTAAGAAAATAGTCAGGTGTCAACGAATCAACATTGTAAGTTCAGCACCCAGTGCTCCTGAAAGTTTTTTCATCATTTAAATGTTTCAATAAAAATAAAAGTTACAAAAATGAACTTAATTTACAACAATACTTACTGTGCTGGACGTAAAACTTGTTTAATTTCATCAGCTTTCAACAATCTAGACAAATCAGTATTAGCCATCTTTGGTTGTGGCAAATTGTATCCTTTCTTATCCTTTGATGGTGTCTTCCATGTACCAAACAATTTATCTAAACGTTGAAAAGCGGATTCTGTCCATATAACAAAACGTCCAACATGACCACCTGGCGCCAATTTCAACAAATTCAATTTCTCCACACTGATCAAATCAATGCCTGGGATGTTACGGAAAGCACGACGCAGTCCATTGTCTTTGTGGTACACAACCAGTGGACCTCTGCGTTGAATGCGTCTACGATTACGCATCTTACCTTTACCAGCACGGAAACGCTGACTCTTGTACACCTAAAACACAGAAAAAACCAATACAAAAAGTGTTCAACACAATGAAATAGTTTCTTTTTTTAAAGGTTGTATCAGTGCTTTGTGGTATATTCATAAGACATCATCAACACGGACCAAAGCAAAATCATCATTGATAACAAACCTTAAAAAGTATTAAATTTAGTAATGTGATCGATTACCTTTTGGATATCGGCCCACGCTTTAATCCTCCTCAAAAATTGCACCGCTTGTTTAGTTTTTGTCAATTCAGACACTTTGTCCGACACGACGAGCGGCAATTCCGGTACCTGATCGACAACATGTCCCTTGCTAAGTACCAAAGCTGGTACACCGGAGGCGGCAACCGCTGAAGCGAGTGCATAGCGACGTTGATTGATGTTCACACGTCGATGCCAACGACGCCAAGGCTTGGTTGGAGCAAACATACGTCCACCACGGCACATGTTGCCGAACGCACCCTGACCGGATCGGTGAGTGCCACCGCCACGGACACGTGGAATACGGGCAACGGCCCTACCGGTACCCCAAGATTCAGCGGATGTTTGGTGACCTACAAAGAAATAGAACATCAGCAATGTTCAACAATTAAGAAATTGGTGGTTTTGTAAGACAATTATTGCCCTTTTCCGGTGGTGCGCCACTGGAAAGGAACGCCTAAATCGTCAACGATTATTTAGCACACATTCGGTTACACTCTATCAAATGGTTGAATTTATCGAAAGACTGTGGACATATTGTGTGCAAAAACGAGATGAAAATGAGGTTAAATTACCTGCTTTGTCGCTAACGCAATAGGGTTGACGGTGGTTCATCGAAATTTGTTGATGTACGAAATTGACTACATCAGGGCGAATTGGGGCTTTGAAAACAGCCGGCAGAGCGACTGTTGTGCCCTTTATCTCTTCAGATTTCTCATTGTAAACGCTCACTAAGGGACGTGCCGTTGCAAACGACTAAAATACACAAGAAAATATGCTTATACACGTGGTCAATAGAATTCATGCGAATTTTACGAAAAGTATACTATTCAATGAGTATGTTTATTATTTAATGTGTTCAAAGTGAATTGAAATGTTTATTGAAGCAGTTTTTACATTAGAAACTCACCATTTTTTACTTAAAACTAATATCTATGGAAAATACACAACGAGCGGATGGAATGTCCGCCATATAAGAGGAAGTGTGGTGGGGAAAGTTTGATGACGTTCAGAAGAGGGCGCTAGCTGTTTCCGCTAATTTGAATTTAACGCCAATTTTTTTCTGAAAATTATTATTTACGGCTAATTATTTATAATAGATTTTTGCATAATTGCGTGGGTGATTAATTTAGATACTCTTCTTTCTATCTACCTACGTCTAACGCTAACCCTTTAAAAAATGCACGCATTTTGTTTTCTTAATAAAAATTTTCCAATTTTCCATTACAGTTTTAACTAGATTTCACTTCCTCTTGAATACAATAATTTCATGCTCCAAAATTCGTGAATAAAAATGTGTCGCCAGCATATTATTCAAAGTTCCGTTATTAGTGTTCCGGATACATAGACGTGGCTGTGATGTGATCGGATGGGACGCAAACGCAATTTCAGTCTTCGTATAAAACTTTAGAGAGGTTAAGTGTGGCATTTAATTTGACTGACACGTAGTTTTATTTAAATTATATTACCAAAAATGAGCAAGAAATTTCAATACGACGAAAATGGTGGTACATTCTTCTATTTCCTATTATCATTTCTAGCATTAATCTTAATACCAGCAACATTTTATTACTGGCCAAGAAAAAAGAAGAGAGGTTAGATATGGTGGTGTCCCTATCAAAAATCCCATATTATTAACGATTCGTTTTAGATCCCGAAGAGGAGGAGAGAGATTGCCATTGTAAAGATTGTTGTACAAAGAAAGAGTACCTAAAAAACGCCAAACCATGGCAAGGGCCAAGAAATTTCATTATCAAATTAACCATTGTCACCGGCTGGATTGTGTTGATTTTCCTAGCATACAAAGTATCCCAATTCGATTACGAAATGGCGAATTTCGACCCGTACGAAATATTGGGCGTTTCGGTAACAGCAAGTCAAGCTGAAATCAAAAAAGCCTACCGCAAATTGTCGCTAATTCTCCATCCAGACAAAGACACTGGCAATGAACAAGCATTCATGAAACTCTCTAAAGCCTATCAGGCACTAACCGACGACGAAGCCCGCAAAAATTGGGAACGGTATGGAAATCCGGACGGTCCCAGTGCGATGAGTTTCGGCATAGCTTTGCCCTCATGGATTGTGGAAAAAGAGAACAGTGTTTGGGTTTTGGGCCTTTACGCGCTGGTTTTTATGGTCGTGTTGCCAGTTGTGGTCGGTACATGGTGGTACCGTAGCATAAAATTCACTGGCGATCAAGTACTGTTAGAGACCACAAAAATGTACTACTTTTTCTTTCATAAGACACCAAATATGAGTTTGAAACGTGTTATTATGATATTGGGTGCTAGTTTAGAGTTTGATAGACGATTTAATTCGGAAATTGTTGAGAGACAATCAGATAATGAAGAAGTGCCACTATTAATCAAGAAACTACCAAATTTAAGTGAAAAAAATAAAGAGAATCCACTATGTTTTTCGTATAGTATAAAAGCACGTGCTTTAATCCATGCACATTTATCGAGAATTAAATTGTTTAATACATTGGAGTTGGATAGAAGATATGTGATTGGGAAATGTCCGTATTTGATTCAAGAGCAAGTGAATTGTGTTAATCAGTTGATTTTGTTGGCATATGCTAAGAGAAGTAAGGAATGTTAACAGTTCGTATTAGTTTTGGTGTGATTTTTATGTTTTTTTTTTACAGTGAATAATTTACCTAGTATTGAAACCATTGAAAATTGCATGAAATTATGTCCGATGATCGTTCAAGGCTTGTGGGAATTCAAGTCACCACTTCTACAATTACCGCACATTGATGAAGATTATTTAAAATATTTTACAACGAAAAAGAAGCAAATAAAAAGTTTACAACAGTATGCTCAGTTAAATGGCGAGACTAGACGTAGTCTATTACGTAATTTAAGTGATGCTGAATACGAGGATGTGATGAAAGTGTTGGGACGTATGCCGTACATCGACTTCCAAGTACAATGCGAGGGTAAATGAAGGGATCAAGTCTAGTGTAGCATGTTTTCACTGTTTTTGTTGCTAGTTATGGACGATGATAATCCAAAAGAAGTGACCACCGGTGCAATTGTAACTGTGACTGCCACATTGTATAGAAGAGATATGAGCACTTTATTTGGTGATGATACAGTGACTCAGTATGCGATTACGGAGAATGGTGTGGATGGCGAACAAAAGGAAACGACCGAACAACAGAACCAAGTGACAGAGACAGCTGAGAAACGGCCCGTTTGGTTGAAACAGAAAAAAGGCGGTGGTAAAAAGACGAAGAAAACCAACAAGCATGGGAAAGTGGTGAGTGGGAAAAAGGTGGAAGAGTCGGTAACAACGCCGTCAGCTCCAACATCGCCGTCTTCGAATGAAAAGAAAAAGTCCAAAGAATTGGTGAAGAAAGAACAACAGAATAATGATGAGGAATTGATGGATTCAGAGTCGAGTGAGGCGGAGACAAATGAGAAGTCTTCGGGTGAAGATTCGGATAAGTCGAACAATGAGGACGACGATCAAGTGAGTGATATGAGAAAAAAACTATTTATAAAGTGTTTTATTGTTTTGTTTTTTAATGAAGGAATGGGAGAAGTTCAGAAAGTTTCATGAACGTGAAAAATCGTTGGAAGGAAGGTCGAAACAATCGCATTCTGTTCATTGTCCACTGTTTCCATATGACAAACAGGAATATTGGTGGATTTATATAAGTGATAGGAAGTCGAGAACATTGCTTACTGCTCCTTATCACGTAACTAGTCTTGTAGATAAAGAAGTTGTTCAATTGAAAGTGAGATTGATTTGGTGAAGTGTGGAATGAGATTACTGATTTAATTTTGTTTTAGTTCACTGCCCCCCTTTGGGTTGGTGTGTATACGTTTACAGTGTGTCTACGGTCAGATTCGTACATGGGTTTTGATCAACAGAAAGACATAAAATTGGATGTGAAAGAAGCTCCAGCTGAAGTAACAAAACATCCTCAATGGGAATTTGAAGATTCGGAAGAAGAGGGTCCAGCGGTGAATGATGCGCAAGATTCCGAATATACAACCGATGAAGATTTACCTGAAGATGATGATTAAATGTTGCAAAGAATGAAAAAGACTTTTTAATATTAATTATGTGTAATAGTGTAATTTGAAATGTTTAATACTTTTTTTTGTCCTTATTTTCTGGTATTGGTCGATGTATATTTATATTTATATAAAAATATAATATTAAAAAACGATTTTGTTTTGTGAATAATTGAATGTGAAATTATCGTATGGGATAAATGGAGGTCGACATGCAATATGAACATTTGAGGTACTATTGAACTGTTTATTTACAACATTGAACTACAACAAATGGTATTAATCTTGTGGGATGCCTAGTTCTTCATCGGTCCATTGAGATGGATCGGGATAAGGAAATTCACCCTGAAAATTGTTTGATTAAATCAAGATGAAAATGGAATTTTACTGTCTTACAAGGATGTGGTCTGGTTGAGTCCACAGATGCCATAAGACCCACCACCAAGCATATCCTTGGAATAATTCGGCAGCTAGCATGATTGATCTGCTTGGTTTTCCTAAGCCAGTTCGGTAGTAAACGCTAAAGAATAAAAATTAAAAATTTTTAGGTGAATTTGATCAAGATGTCAACGTACTCATGTCCACTATTTCGAACACTTTGCTTTATCGGAGCGCTGTTTTGAGATAATGTTTTTAACAATTTAACTGTATTAAGTCCCCTTGATATTAACATTTTTGTTTTTTATATATTTAGGGCTGTTATATAAATTATTTGACAGGGGTATTCTAACCTCAATTTTGTTATTTGTTTACAGGTTTCAACTTTACCAGCACATAGAGGGCGCTGAATAGTGGAGTTCGACATCGGCCTGTACCTGTAAATAAATAGAAAAACAAATAGAATGTATTGTTATCGGAAATAAAAGAAATAACTTATGTGGGGCCCTGATTTAAAAGAATCTCATTTGCATATAGGAAGAGACAGTTTTATTTAAAACTTGCCAGCTATCTCCTAAAACAAGTTTGATATTATGTGGGTGTCAATTTAAGTAATTCAAAATGCAAGAATTCATCTTAAAACACTTCAATTCAACATATTCCGTCCTAATATTATTTCGAATTGTGTTAGTGTGTTTGCCCCAATACGGCTACATTCATCCAGATGAGTTTTTTCAATCAGTGGAAGTTTTCGCAGGTGTCCACTTCCCTTAAAATTGCACCCCACATACCTTACCTAACTTTTCTATTTTTAGGTAAAATATTGGAACTGGAACACTACCAGCCCCATGAATACAACTCAACATTCCCATTACGAAGTGTGACAATGTCATACACAACTGTTGGACTTGGTATTAAACTCGTTCAAGTAGCCAACTACTTTGCAAAACATTTTTACTCTTACAATCTACTAACAGCCACGTCTCTTCTAATCGGTCCCCGTTTGTTAATCTGTTTCCTTTCCTTCATAGTCGATTACACATTGTTCAAAATATGCAGCAACAATAACGAAAAATATAAAACAAAGTTACTAATACTCGCCAGTTCGTATGTTATGATCGTCTATGGAACGAGAACATTTTCCAACACCATCGAACTGATTCTCTTCTCAATTCTATTGTATTATGTGTGTGAAAGTCTAACATTCTCTAATATTCTGAATAAGAACCGTGAATACATCAACTACCGTTACGAGAGAAGCAAAAATGTTGTGGATCGCGCCAAATTCCATAAACTCCGTCTACATTTGGTGTCTGATTCATTACGGAACGGTCTTTTTATAAGCACAATTACCGTTTTTGGCTTTTTCAATCGTCCAACATTCCTGGGCTACGCAGTATTCCCAGTATTCTTCTGGTTATATCGCGGCATTGGCACCAAAACCAATTCTTTAATGCAATTCCATAAGCGTTTGTTATTTTTCACCATTTCTTCGCTACCAAGTTTTATATTCAACATAATCGTCGATTCATTCTATTTCGGTTACTTAACATGGGGAGAAATCGGCATGTTGGATATATCTTTGAAAAATTTCCTTTTCGTCCCTTTGAACTTCCTTAAATACAATGTGAATGTCGACAATTTAGCCGAACACGGACTACATCCGAAGTTTCTGCACATTCTGGTCAACGTTCCGATTTTATTCAACGTTCTAGGATTGTATGGGATTTTTTCAACTTTACAATACGTTTACTAGTAAGGTTCCTGTTTAATTTCCCTATAATGCTTTAATCAATATTTATTTTTAGTTGTTTACAGAGGAAATATCATTATTTACCAACAGTTCGTAGTATTAAGGGATTGATGTTCTTATCAACAATCTCACCTGTATGTTTCTTATCGATTTTTCCGCACCAAGAGCCCCGATTCTTAATACCAATTGTTCTACCATTAGTTTATTTATATGGGAATAAAATCTATGCAGAACCGGATAAAATTGTAATCGAAGCACCGAAATTAGCTGTAAAAAATAATAATCACAACGTTAAGATGAAACGAGCAACGAATACAGGATATTTGTTAAATATCTGGATCTTGATTAATATTGTTTTTGTTGTTTTTTATGGATTTGTACATCAAGGGGGTGTAGTGAAAGCAGCAGCTTACTTACAGCAGAAACTAGCGAAAACACCCTTTCTAGCAACGGAATATCATGTTGTTACCAGTAATGTTTACTCAATTCCGCAATCCCTTTTCTTGGAGAAATCAACAAGAATTGTTTATAATGCACCGAATAAGAAAACAAAATACAAAGCGAGTAAAAGAATGTTTTTGTATGAAGAAGGCAGTCAAAATGTGCCTTTTTTAATGGATAAGATTAAAGAAATTGTTGACAACAACATACACATTAAACACAAGATTAAAATGTATTTGTTGTTACCGAGTAATATGAATTATGACTTGATGGTTAATACTACAAACTTTCAGTTTAAATTGGAACAATATTTTTATCCTCACCTAAGCACTGAGGCAATACCGTATTTGTTGCATTTTTGTGTGGATTTGTTTACGACTAATACTGATAATTGTGTTGTTTTACCATTGAAAGACTATTTTTATACTGTTTTTTCTATATTTACATTAAATTTATATGAAATTAATACTCACTATTGAGTTTAGATTGTTTTAAAACTATTAGATACTCTTTATTTCTAGTCATACCAACAAATTTACATAAATAAAACAATTAACGTATACTATTCTTAAATTATTGTCCCTATTTCCATTCGTTCCGAAATTGTTATTATGTAACAGTCCATACATACTTGTTTTATCATACGATAAATTGTTTATAAATTTTTTGTACTTTATAGAAGCGCGCTTTTATCTTATTTACATTAAAAAACTATATATTACAAGCATCACTTAAATTATTATTCAAGTATTTTGTTAATGATTGTTGAAGGTTAACTAGATAATCACTTAAATAACTGTTTCCAACGGATATATCAATCATTTTAACTTGATTCATACCTGAATCTCGCACCTAAACTGCCTAAAAATCAAAAATCGCAATGGCCCCAAAAGTGGAAAGAGTTGTGGAGAGTATTGAACTCGGTGAAGGGCCCCATTGGGATGCAGCGACTCAATCTTTGTATTTCGTCGACATCTTTGGACGTGCCATCCATAAATATGTCCCTTCCACCAAAACGCATACCAAGGCCGTTTTAGGTAATTTAAAATTTTTTACTCCAATTTATATTTAACTGTTTCACAAATTTTTAGGAGACAAATGTGTGTCTCTTATTGTGCCTGTCGAGGGCACTAACGACCAATTTGTGGTAAGTTTGGACAGAGAATTAGCTGTTGTTACTTGGGATGGAGTTAGTGAGAAGGTCAGCAGCATAAAGAAAATTGCGGAAATCGACACCGCACCAGAAACATTGGATAACAGATTTAATGATGGAAAATGTGATCCTTCTGGTCGATTGTGGGCTGGTGAAAAAGAACAAAACGTTCAATCAACACAATTGTTTACATTTGATTCGTATTTTAAGGTTCCATGGGCGGTGAACCTGAATTGGGAAACGTAAAAAGGAACAAAGGTTCATTTATTAGTTTGACCAATGGTAAAGTGAAGACTCATTTGACTGGTGTTGGAATTTCCAATGGATTGGCATTCAGTACTGAATTGAAGAAATTGTACTACATTGATTCGCATCAACAAACTGTTGATCAATTCGATTGGGACATCACAAGTGGAGAGATTTGTAAGAGCTCAACATTTTTCAAGGAAATTTCAATTGTGCATCTGTACGTTGTTTTAGCAAACAGACAAGTGATTTTTACGATGTCCAAACACAATATCGATGCCCTTCCTGACGGTATGGCCATCGATACAGACGGAAACTTGTGGGTGGCGTTGTTTAATGGTTACAGTGTGATTAAAATTGATCCCAGGAAACCGGAAACGCTTCTACAAAAAGTCGAAATTCCAGCAAAACAAGTAAAAATCGACAAACTGTGTTTATGGAATGAGTTTAAAGAGTTTTTTTTGGTTTTAGGTGACTTCAGTGGCGTTTGGAGGGCCGAATTTGGACGAAATGTACGTAACCACTGCTGCTTTCACTGTAAATGGGGTAGTTTTGCCTCCACCTTACCATGGGGCCACTTACAAAGTGACTGGACTTGGTGTCAAGGGTTTGGCTGGCGTGAGTGTGAAATTGTAAAAACATCAAACAAACAAATTAATAAATCCAAGTTCTAAACCCTCAAATCAAACAAACTGTTATCATTTTAAGCATCTGTAAATATATTCCTAAATAAATACACTTATCTTTTATTTGTCCAAATTGGACCGCTTTTGATTTTTTAGTACCAAAATTTTTTTGCTGTGTAATCGCACAAATATACCTAAATAAATAATCAATCGTTTTATCGAAAGGTCAAGTGGGGAATCGGATATAAAATTGACATCGATTTCACATCATCCCATCATTTCTAAACGTCTCTTCACGATGGCCCCAAAAGTTGAGCGAATTCTCGATTGCGATACGATTCTAGGAGAGGGTCCTCACTGGGACGAAGCCACTCAAACTTTGTATTTCGTTGACATTTTCGGGAAAGCAATACATAAATTCGTACCAGCAACTAAAGAACATACGCAAGTGGTTGCAGGTAATAGAATTGCGATTTAATTTGTTCAATTACTGAAATTTGTTGAAGGGGATGCGAATGTTTCGCTAGTAATCCCCGTAGCTGGGACAAAGGACCAATTTCTGATTACACAGAACAGGAACCTTCAAGTCATTACATGGGACGGAGTGAGTAACAAATTAACTAATGTTAAAACCCTTGGTGAAATCGACAATAGACCAGATGCATTAGAAAACACGATTAATGATGGAAAATGCGATCCATCCGGTCGATTCTGGGGAGGTAAAATAAACATTTTGAAGAAACAGAGCCAACATTAATCGATGAATGATTTTAGGTTCTGTCAGTGGAACTTTAGGCAAAATCCGGGCAACTGGCTCTTTTGTTAGTTTAAATAATGGAAAAATCACCACACATTTTACTGGTGTGGGAATTTCCAATGGACTTGCATTTAACACCGACTTGAAAAAGTTTTATTACATCGACACGCACACTGGAACTGTAGACGAATTCGATTTCGATTTAACTAAAGGAGAAATATGTAAGAACTTAAAAAACTGATTCTGTGTAGGTAATTGACATTTTTTTATACAGCAAATAGGAAGGCGATTTTCACAGTGAAAAAACATGTAGAGGGACTTGCGGATGGCATGGCTATTGACACAGATGGCAACTTGTGGATTGCCTTATTCAATGGTTACGGTGTTATTAAAATTGATCCCCGAAAACCAGAGACGCTTTTACAAAAAATTGATATTCCAGCAAAACAAGTAAAAAATCCTTAATTAAAAAGGATGGAAAGTTTTAAGAGTTTATTCATTTTAGACGACTTCCGTGGCGTTTGGAGGACCAAATTTAGATGAACTGTACGTGACCACTGGACATCTTCGTATTGGAGAGGAAGATTTAAAGACACCTGAAAACGGAGCACTTTATAAAATCACTGGACTTGGGGTGAAAGGATTAGCTGGTGTTAGTGTAAAACTGTAAACTCTTTTATACTCTAATAAACATTTTCCGGTTTTAATTGGTTTCCTTATTGAAAATCGGGGTGAACATCACTTACACAATGTTGTGCAATATTGTTTGTTACCCAAACAGATACAATAATAAATTAATCAAATTCTATTTACGTTTATCGCAAATATGATAAAAGATTGCATAAGATCAAGAACAAACAAAATGTTCACACGAAAATGGTCACTGATTTAAGGACAATTGTTGTTGCTTCTTTTAACAATTTTTAAATAATTATCGATACAAACGATTACCAATGTTTTTCTCTACCCAATCGACAATCTATCGAAACGAATCATCGATAATATGCTAATAAAAAAATAAATTGATAAATCGTTGCCCTATGATGTAATTTAGACAAAACAACCTCTTGAACAACCAAATATTTAAAGTGTATTCAGTTTCGTTAATAAATATGAGCAATCAGACTATAGTTCCAATAAGTCCGGCTTTACAAGTGGGCACCCGTCCATTTTGGGACAATGAAACAAAGTGTTTGTATTACGTGGACGTTCCTATGTCCACAATCCACAAACACAACCATCGAACTGGTGAATACAGTCACGCCAAAGTTGGTAAGAGTTCCACAACAACAATTTAACAATATCAAAAGTACTTACAATTCAGGTGAAAAACCCATTGGTTTTATGTTCCCTGTGGAAGGATCAGACACAACGTTTATAGCATCACTCCGATTGCAACTGGTCCTAGTTGAATGGGATGGAAAATCAGCAAATGCAACCATTACACAAGTTCTTGCAGAAGCCGATGAATTAGGAAGATTTAACGGTGGCAAAGTGGATCCGTACGGTCGTCTTTGGGCAGGTACTTAAGCCATCCATTCACTTCTTGAATAAAACATTCGTTTTCAGGCACTATGAGTCCCACGGACGCAGACGGTGAAATGATTCCCGGTCTTGGCAATTTGTACAGCTACTCAAAGGGCATATTCAAAAAACACGAGACAAATATCACCATTTCAAATGGTTTAGCATGGAATACAAAGACGAATAAAATGTATTACATCGACACTGCCATCTTGCAAGTTTTCCAGTACGATTACAATCCCGTTTCCGGTGAAATAACCAACCGAATTTCTGTCTTCGACTTCGAAGCGCACAACATCCTTGGCGCTCCAGATGGACTGACAATCGATGCCGAAGAAAAACTCTGGGTGGCTGCCATTCACGGTTCGGCACTCATTCGCTTCGACCCCAACACCGGCGATATTTTAACCAAAATTCGGTTACCAACGCCGCAAATCACCGCTGTAACATTCGGCGGTGAAAACTTAGACACGATTTTCGTAACCACCGCTCAGATGACAGATGCAAACGGTGAGAAACCGGAAGATCCAGCTGGTCGAACATTCTCCATCGTCGGTACGGGATTCAAGGGGGTTCCCGATGTACGATTTAAATTATAAACCTTTTTTGGTTAATAAAAAATAGTTATGTATTATTAAGATCTATGGTATAACAATAATAAAAGAGTGCTAAACTATAATAACACCTGAAAGCATAATTATAATAAACTGCGGTATTATCACATGTAGAATTGCGTTAATGCCTTTTCTTCAGTTCATTAAATCTTCGTGTCAAATCGTCAAAATCAATATCATCGTCACGAGATGGGGTTGTGCTTGGAACTGTCGGCAATTCCGGCAGATTGAAGTTATCCTCGTTGATTTTCGTTCTTGGTGTTGGTTTTGGTTTGTTGTCCGAATTCTGAAATTGGAAACGATTCAACCGCATGAACAAAGCACAGTGACATTGAACGGATGAGGTAATTAGCTTATTGGACGACTGGATAATGTAAATTAGTGGAAAACTATCAAACACCTGTATGATTAATGTGTGTTACTGTGATCTAGCGCTAAAAGACTTGTTTGTTATAAAATGTGATTGATTTGAGAAGCATGTTTGAATAATTAGTAAATAGAAGCATTTACGAAATTATCTCCATACCTCCAAGTTATCATCAATCGGTACAGTGGTGTTAGAGTTATCCTAGAATTAATAGTACATTATCAAGAAAATACACTAAAAACGAATGGTATAAAAATATAATGGATTAAAGGCGCCGCGTCTATAATTAAGAGTTGTAAAAAAAATGTTGAATTACCTTTTTAATTTCTGGGTAAATCATACTGTATGTAGGTAAATTATTATCCTAAATAAGGAGAACAAAACAGAAAGAAAAATAACCAAAACCACTCAACTAGAAAAAAATGTGTACAAGTTGATTGTTGTCTTACCATAAAATCGGTGTTTGATTCCTTGTGATCCGCAGGTGGAATGTTGTAGGAGAATGTAGGAGGAGCCGATGGACCGCCGGTATTTAAATCTTTTGGCTAAAAACACACAATCAATCCAATTTCGACGTGATAGTTGAGATTTCTTACTGGATAACCGAAAGCATCGTCCTGATAGTGAGGCAATGGAGGCGGTTGGGGAAACATAACAAAACCAGGGGGCTGAGGCATACCACCACCTCCTAAATTATTTTTATCACCAAAGTCGATGAGAACTCCATCCGTTTCCTTCTCCATAACAGCTGGGTCTGGTTCGTAAGGGATGTTGAAGCATTTCGCGATTTCAATCACGTATTTCTCCACTAACAACTTCGGAGGACTTTGGATTGAGAGTTTGTGTTTAAGTTTTGAGCTGATTGTTTCGTTTGTTTCATTTCGACACGATTCAGCATAAATGGGGCCATATTTAGCGGCCAGAAGGTCAGCAATGATTTTCAACTCCTACAATTGAATTTTTTAACAATGGCTTATAAATGGATGGAAGAGCATACTTGACAGTCTGACTGTAATCGTGGGGCAACCCATATTAAACTAGACACTGCCTCAGCAATGCCGTCGTCCAATTCTTTCATGTTTGTGACTAATCCAAATCTGGCTAGCAATAAATCACAGTACATTTCAACAATTTCCATTGCTTCCACCAAATAGTCTTCTCTATAAATTGTACAATATTAAAGGGACGAAATGAATTGATTTAATTAGTACCTGATGATGTATTCCACTCTAATTTTGGCCCTTTCGATTTTTCCATTGGAGATGAATTCAACAATTTCTCTTCTTGACTTCTCTGTTAGTTCTGTCTTCTTTTTTTCTAGTAATTTCAATCTGGCTATTGCTAGACGAAGATTTGTTTTTAGTTTCGTGTAATTTGGTGAGCTCGAAAACATTGTTATATTAATTTGTTTAATAAAATCACAAGATATAAATAAAATGTTATAAATGAATCATCATTAGAAACTTTTTCAGTGTTGCCAACATTGACTTTGACGTTGACGTAACTGTAAATGCGTTAAAAACCCCTAACATAATTTATTTAAATTTAAAAATAATGTGATTAAATTATATATAAGAATTTTATGGAAATACGTAGAGAAACACAAATATGTGTGAATATGTATAATAGTTTGGAATTTGATGACTAATAAATTCTTTCATTTTTTGCTATAAAATACATATAAAAACATGAAACGTGATAAAGAAATGATTAAGAGACATTAAAATTCCAAATGTAAACAAACTTTCTAAATAAATATTTTTATTAAACAAATTACAATATATTATGATTTAATCAAAAATAAGCACAGGCCTAGGAAAATATACAAATAAATGCTCCCTAAATATTTACACACACAAGTGGATAAAAAAAATTATAATTACATCCTGCATAACAAACAATACGAATAATGGCACTAAGGATAAAATTTATTTAAAAACATTACCTAACATTCGTTTTTGCTTGAATCCTCTTTGATTTGGCATACAATTGCAAAAAGATTTTCCCCATATCCTTATCAGGAAACAGATTTCTTAAAATACCTTCCAACAAAACATACAATAGTCTACGATTTAAAATTGGTCTTTGAAATAGTTCAAAAATTGTTAATAAACCACGTCTTGTGGTCTCTGAACCAATTATATGTTTCAATTCATCCGACAAACATGATAGAAGTGCCACTTTAGCTGCCACACGTGTTCTATTTTGCGTATCCACATCCCGTTCACTTTTCCTCTCATATTTCATTCCATTTGGCCAAAAAGATTGTCTAAAACATGAAAAAATGCATTCACACATTCCCACATAATTAACGACATACTTAAAAACACATAAATAATGAGCCACATTTTTCGGACTCGTAATATACGAAACATAATCCAATATTTTCCTGTTAATACTGTCCCCAAAAATAGCACGTACAATTTGCCTCAAAATCGTTACAATTCTTCTACGTAACCACTGATTACGTGATTTCAAATCAAACACTTCGTCCATCAACAAGAGCATTATTCTAAATGGAATGTTATCGTCAGTCTGCAAAGACAACCACTGCATTTAAATGGAAAAAATAACACCGACAAACCTACTCCCTCAATTGAGGCCCCAACTTTACTAGTTTCTGGTAAACGACCGGGTTTACCATGAAATACTTTACTTATACCCTCAACCACTTCATCTACTGTATTTATCAATTGTTCTGGCATGTTTTTAATGGTCTTCATGCCACTTTTAATCGGATTCACTAATGTATTAATCTAAAAACACTCAAAATAATAACAAAACATAAATTTTCGTGGCAAGTTCAACTCACAGTACTGGAAATTGGTCCACCAGTTGCTCGATCATATTCACCCTGCTCCAAAAAAGTCATCAAAAGGCCCCTCAAACTGTGATGCGTATTCAAAACGTCCGTTTGGCATACTTCATTCATATAATTGCCCAACATTTTCATTCTACGCTCTAATACTGATCGGTCCATATTATGGAATGTTTTCTTACCCGGAAACGGAATTTTCGACAAATCTGGAAACTGTTCCACCAATTAACACACAAACAGACTTATTTAAAATCTTACTTTGTCTTTAATCTTTGTATGCAAATCATAGAAATCACTATAACGTCTATAAATATGCCATTCTTCCAGAAAACCACTATCATACTGCCTCGTCACCCGAATCGCATAAATCCCGAACGTTTTCCCCTTTTCACACACAATCCCTGTCTCAATAATATTAACAGCCAACACAAAATCCCCCGTCCTCAACTTGCCATCATCAATTTTCTCTTCAACTGTGATCGTTTCTTGACTACACCCCAAATCCATATCACTTTTAACCGCCAACATTGTAACATCACTAAACGAACGTGCATGTTTCACATTCTTCTCTTGTACATGCAACAAATTCTCATCCATTTTATTCAACAGTGGATCAGTTTGTTTCTGCTCATTTGTATTCTCTAAACTTTCGCCACTGTTAACGCTTATATTATCTTCTTCATTGACTGGCTGCTGAATCAAATCCAGTTCATGTAACAGTTTAATATACGCTTTACTTTTAAGAAATGCCGGTAAAAAGGCGCCATCAGTTTCCATTTTTTCGTATACAACTTTCTGTACTTCGTCGAACCACAATTCGGTGGGTGTTTCGTTTAGATTTCGGATTTTAAATTCCAGTCTCTGTTGAACACTGGCATTCACTAGCACTTTCTCGTCGCACTTCTCCCCCAAATACTGATCATAAATACTGGACGCTGTCGATCTGATGTTATTATAAACCGCTGCCACATTCTCAGCGGATTCCTTCATGCGATTCAGATGGATTTCGGAGAGTTGTTGTTCAACGGAAATTCTCCAACCTGAAAACAGTTTAAAACGTAACATAAATTTCAGTTGACATTCTATGGTCACCTTCAACGTTTAAATAAAAGAATAAATCCACTTGTTTGCCCTGATTCGAAATGAAATCAATAAAATACGATAAGGCAACATTGTTTTTCAATATTTGATCCAAAGTCAAATGAATTTTCTTGATGTTCTCCATTTGCATGTAATCCATGGATAAGCTGTCGGCGTTCTCCATTTTCGACAATCTGTTATCAATCAATTTCAATACATAACTTAAACTACTTAATTGCTGTTTGATGGAAAGGTCACTTTCGCCCCCTGAATCTCGTGATCTCAGTATTTGTATTTCTTTTAAAACTAAATCTTTGGTACTTTTTAATTCATCACAGTTGTCGGTAAGTCTTAATGTTGTTAAGAAAATTTCACTTGGCAATTGTGAATCTTGTAAACACTGAAACAAATGTAAATTTAAACAGATGTTTTTAAACAGTTTACATTATTTTACCAGCCAAATAATCGCTTTATTAATATAATCTGGATTCGACAGCATATTAAAAACGGGCAACAAAACACAATTGACGAACAGTTCACGAACTAAATATCGCAATGGTTTACATTGAAAGTCTTCATCTGGCAGCAAAATATATAAAAGAATTTCAACTAATTCACATAGAAATTCTGCAAAACAAAACGTGTTTAGTGTAAGGTACAAACACAAACGTTTCCACACCTTTTTCATTAGAATCGTTTGTACAAATTGTGTCCCTGCAGATTAAATTTTGTTCCAATTGGCATTCTAAATCAAAGAAATGATCCTCTAAACTGTAAATCTTCTTCTCTGAACCATAAAATTTCGAATTACCAGCTGTTCTTTCAATATCTGCAGCAAACACATGGAAACGAAAAAAAAGGCAAAATTAACAAGATTCAAAATATCCAACACGAACCTCTTTTTGAATCGTAATTTTTACCGTAGTACCAATTAATGTCAGTCTCGCTTTTGTTCCGTTTGTGTGTAGTCTTTTTAGGAGACGATTTGTCCCTCAATGGCGAATTCCTTGGACTTTTGATATTTTTATCCAAGTATTTCATTTTAGTGCGAGCCTGTTTGAAAAGACGTAAGTGGGTTGCGGCATCATCGACCAGTCTAGTTGTTAAATACGGTATCCAATCGACTTCTTTAACCCTAAAAGTCAATGACAATTAAATAAATTATTGTATGTTGACACTGATAAAAAGTACCGATTGGATATGTTAATTGCTAATGTTTGTGCTGTTTTTCTTACTGTGACATCAGTAAATTCCTTATCTCTTGATATAAGACCATACCAAGGCTGAATGTAATCTCTTATGATGTACCCTAATATCTCTTGTAAGGAACTATCTATTAATTCACTGCCTGTAACTCTATTATCCGTTTTTTGTACTTTTTTTGGACTCAACAATTGTCTAACAATTGGTTTTAGACCGCCATCCAAATAGATCCGTTCACCGTTATCCAGTGGATTGTTTGGCGAGTTTTTATCATCGAAATGTTGCAAATCTCCTTGTTTTAAATATAGTACTGTGAGGAATCTGCAATTTAAATTGTTACAAAGAGGAAACTTATAAAATTTGCTTTGCTATTACCCTACGACAAACATCAATAGACCAGTTAACGTCACGGTTATCCAATAAACACCAAAAGTTGTTAACGATAGGAACATAATTAGGAGTAACCATAATTTTGTATTGCTTTCCATGTCTAAAAATGATAAGAAATTTAGATCACAAACAAAAAAATGTTTAACTGTAACTTACTTGTGATGATTTTATTTGCTAAAATTAATAATAGAAAGTATAAATGTCTGTGCCATTATAAAGTTTATATTAAAAGGAAAATATATCGATAATAAATACGTGAATACATTTTATTGTATTTTCGAGGTTATTTGAAAACGTCAAATTAAAATCGAAATGTCAACAACAGGTGGCTGCAGTACAGAAAACTGCAACACCCGCTAAACCAGATCGCTGTAATGCCCATTTTAAATTATTTGAATTTTGGCGCATTGAACTTTATGAAATTGCTCAAAAAAACTAAAGAAAAACCGCCTTTTTGGTATCATTCTTATCATTAAAGAATTTAAGACTGAAAACTTTAAGATTCTACTACGAACAAATCAAGATTGTTTGTGTTTCCCTTGATATGCGCAGTTCTTAACATATTCAAATCTCCACCAAAAAGGGGTGGTTTATTTCTGATAGCCAAGTATAAACGATGGCCAAATTCATCGCAACTATAAAAGCAATTATAACACGATTAGTATTCGCCACACACGGTTTTATCGGTATATGGCAAGTGACTATATTTAAAAACAATTCATTCTACTGGTACTTGAGTTCGCCAATTTTACTGCTCGTTTTCGAGGGCATTTTCACCTTAACAATAAAAAAGAATCAAGAATGGAAATGGTATGTTACGTTAGAGAGCTTATAGTTGTAGAATGAAAAACAGTTAATTTATTATTAATAACTATTCGTCTGATGCGCGCTAGTCTCCAATTGACGCAAATCCATAGGAAACTCAAGAAAAACAAACAACTTATTATATTCATTTTTGAATCATGCACAATATTTCCAAACGAATATGGCACTATGTCAAAAGTTATTGGAATGAAATGTTCCATGTATCCATATACATATCTCATTAATAAATTGAACATTTTATGTAATTCAAATAAATTGACAAAGAATTTTCTGCTAGTTAAATTCCTACGTTGATTTGACGACAATGAAAAGCAGGTGAAATTGATCGTTCGAGATAAGTGGTTCGCTTGTCACCAACTTTGTATATCATTTCCGCTCAATTTATATGATAGGATGAGATGTGCTTTTTCCAAATGGATTAACCCAATTTCCATATCGAGAATTGGAACAAATTAGCGAATAAAAATGCGCTCCAATTCCAGGTTCTGTCCCTCCGTTTTCCTCTACCTCGCCAGCATAGTGCCAGCCATCTGGCTCCTGGAACTGGACAAAGTGGAGCGCCGAATGCGAGTCAAAGACGAAGCCGAAGTCTTCAACATCACATCGCTAAGTACCAGCGATTTGAAGGAGCTAAACAACTTAATTGGCGTAAAATCGAAATAACTTCGCATGTGGGATGTTAAAAGAGGCTTTTTCAGGTGCAAATTAAACTACCTGATCTAGCATTAAGTACAGAGACTTGGATAACGTTAATAGAACAATTTTTAATGTTGATCTTAATAATTGGTCGATGGATGTTGCCAAAAGGTGATCTCACCAGAGATCAACTAAGCCAACTCCTGCTTGTCTACATCGGTATGTAAATGAGGGGAAAATTAAGACACCTATTTGCCGCTAGACTTAGGATAGAAAATCAAATATTTCTTGGCACTTTTTCTCAAAACATGCTTTATGATCTAACGGGTAAATGTTGCATACAACTAAAAATAAACACTTTAATGAGAAAATTAAAATATGGATTATGAAGCGGTCGAACTTATTAATCTATGAAAATAACAACTCTGGAAGTTACACTCTCATTCCGCGATGACTAACGCACACCTATGTTTATTTAAAAAAATACTTGTCAATTATCCTAGCACATATAACTCAGCTTTGTCACTAAAAATAAAGCGCTTCTTTTATTTTAGGTACAGCAGCGGATATAATAGAGTTTTTCGATTCGTTTAAAGACGACAAAATCGCATCTGAACCAATACTTGTGTTGTTAACACTCTCAATTTGGTCGTGGAGCTTAATGCAATTTACAGTTGTGCTAACAGCGACGAAATCGAGGAAATCTCGTCTCACCTCAACTGGATCCATTGTCAAACACGAGTAAATTCGTGCTTTAATCAAACTTGTGACTAATTTGTTGCCTTTTTTAGATCCACTTCCTGTTGCACTATCGACGTTTGGGGCATTGCCTTGAACATCACATTACAGGACGCTCCGTTTCTCGTCTTCCGCCTTGTATTAGTCACCCACTTCAAAATAATTTCCTACATGAACGTATTTTTCACCTGCAAAAATACTTTGGTCATTCTGCTACAATTGTACAGACTGTACGTGGTTTACAGTGAACACAACAAAGCGCAACCAAAAACCAACGATTTCGAATTAACGAACATTTCGATCATTTCTAAAGGGGATATGTACGAGCGCAAAAAACCCAACAAGAAGCACGCTAAAAAGGAGAAACTCAACAAACAGAAGCAGTTGAAAACGTTGTCAGAGGAGTCAGACGACAGTAGTAGCAATAGTGATCACGATTCGTCCTCAGATGTGGAAACAAAGAAGCGGTAAACTAAAATTTCATCATCTGTTACACTCGATAATTTTGTAAATTACAGCAAAAAGAAAAACGCCCGCAAAGACACCGGCTACTCCACCGGCAGCTCCCACACCAGCACAAAAAAATCCCATCTAAAACATTCCAAAGTGCGCGACAAATCCAAAGAGCGTCTCCCATCCATCGAGTCGAAGAAATCCTCCAAAGTAAAACTAAAACGCAGCGACAAAGAAACGAAGGGCAGACGACGACTCGACGAAGACGTCGCCTCTGAACGGAGCGATTCAGAGGACGTGCGACGTTCAAAAAATCGCAAATCTCGCAGCAAGGAGAAGACCGTCTCCTCAAGCGAAGCATCAACAGAATGACGCCACCAATTAGCCATAATGGCTATATTCTGCTTATACATTTTCATTTTCATCTGCTGTCTATTCTTTATTTATTGTGGCATCAGTTCGGATGGTTTAGTGATCGCCCGAGTACATAGAAGAAATTTAACAGCTGTTCGGGCCAGAGAGTATGCTTGATATGAAAAATACAACTTTATTTTTAAACGAATTGAAAAAATAAAAAGCTAGAAAACAAACCGTCCATCATTCACAAACGTACACAATATACTCTGGTTCACTACAATCTGCTCTAAATTAGTATCCAATTTTATTTTACCAGCCACATTTCTCAGCAAGGTCGTCGTTTCCGTAACGCACGCTTTTAACTCTCTTAATGGCACTCTTTTTTCTGTTACAATTCTTCGTCGACGTTTTAACGGTCCGTACCGTTTCACTTTTCTTGTCCTCTTTGCCGTTGTCTTATTTGAAGCTTTTTTTGTGTACAATTCGCTTATTTGTCGGATGGTGTAATCGAATTGCTCAATCTCTTTGGTAACCGAATTGAATTCCGGTCTTTCGTGCACGTTTATTGGCCATTCTTTGAAGCTAACAACTTTCTTGTTGGTCTCCTACAAAAAAAAGCAGACAGTTTTTTTTATGTTGTTGTTTTAAGGATTTTACATTTTCGGGCTTCTTCAGTACTTCATCATCACTGAAAACACACTCATCATAAAACTCTTCACTGTTATAAAAAATCCGGGAATTATTTCGAGCTTTCCGAACTGGGTTCCTCCTGGGCGCATCGCTCTGTTCCTCATTCTTTTCACCATTTTTCAATTGTGTCACATAGAAAACATTCTCTTTGTCTTCTGGTAACGCACTGATCTTCGATTTGTCAGTGTACATTAAATCAATCATCGCCAATCCTTCTTCCACCTCATTTCGACACTCCGAATGCAAAAATGGTCCCAAATTCCCATTGCATAATTGAGAAATGTCTTTCGGAATTCCCTGGTAGGCGTTTGTCAAATAATAGAACTCCGGATTTGGGTCGATGTGGATGGACTTGGATGTACTTGACGCGTCCAATGCCATAATCCTTTGATGTGTCTCTAAAATAACGAACAATTCCAATGAAAACAGACTCATAAACGCGGACCTGTTTATTTCATTTTCTACACACATTTTATAGGCACTGGAAAAGTTTACTGTGGTTTTATGAAATTTGGAGAGTGGGTTGGTGTTAATGAATGAAAATCGAGTAAACAACACACGATAGAAATAATAGCAGCAATGCAATTTATTTATTTTCGTGCCATGGTTATATTATTGTTAATTGACATTGTTGTTTTTTTGTGTCAATTTTCCTTACGTTTGAATTTGATTCTCGATCAATTTATTATTGCGCGTGCAAATACTTTGCACACAGCATCCCGAAACGTTTTTATACACAAACAGGATGTGGACTACAATTTTTTTTTCATTACCATCAATAAGTTTATTTTTGTCGGCAACATTAAATTTAGCGAAATATGTAATTTTCATTTGGACATTAAACATTTTTAGTGCCTGGACTTAAATGAACTTGAACGTGTGTTGTGTTTATTTTATTTTCGGCGATTGATTTAAAAGGCAATTTTTTAATTGAACCTTGACTAATGGAATGCGATCAAATGTTTTATTTACAAAATTCCAAACAGTAAATCAAAAACGGAAGAATGTAAACAACGGTTATTTTCCGAAAACGGACATGGGAAAATTTTTAGCACAAAGACAAAGTGGCGCGCGCTTTTTAATATACTCTGTGTGTGTATTGTCTGGTGCCATAAAAATTGATATAAATCTGATAAATTCTTGGCGAAATGAAATATATATTGACAAAAAAACCAAGGAGAAACAAGGCGAATTTTTCAGCTAGAAAATATATCATAAGGCGCCATATCTCTACACATATTCACGTAAAAATAGTGAACGAGGAACATATTTATAGAAACATTCCAGTAAAATCCTCTATTTTCAACTCTTTAATTAGGAATTTCTCTATAATCGTACACACATATTCAATAACCGCTTTTCTTCAATGGAAAATGCCTTTTGATATATAAACACCATCAAAAATCTCATACACAAATCCGCCTACATGTTGATGCAAAACACGCAAACTTTCATAGCAGATTTATGTACTTGTTTAATGGCACTATTGATTGATGGGATTATCACAATCGGGAACATTCTTTAAACCATCCATTAACATTTTTAAGACAATAGGAACATTTGAAATTCATTTAAATGGGCGACATAAATTTTGGCCCAATTAAATTGTTCTCAATCCAAATCGAACAATAGACAAAAAATATTTTTCTTTATTTTGAAATTTTGAAATTATTACTTCAAAAATCCCATATTTCATCTCAAAGTGCGTAAAACTGCACATCCGAACTCGTTCCATTCTGAAAAAGCACAGAGCTAAGTATACAAGTTTAAAAATGCGGGAAATATGCGGATCCGGTGACGTCGTCGTCGTTCAACTCAAAACCTACACGTGAAGACGCCTCGGTGGAGCGTCGTTTACGTACATTCCACCGGCATCGATATAAGAGCGTCGCTTTTCGAAAAGTCATACACAAAAGTATTTTGACGGTGGTACAAAAAACACTTCTAAGTGAACGTGAATAAAATTTGTTGCCTTCCATTATCAGTTTATTCCAAGTGCATTCGAGGATTTATCACACAAAGCAGATTTTCAACTACTTATCAAATCAATTTGTGAATAATTTTCTAAAAAAAGTGAAACAGTGGAACATGTCGACGTGTGTTAATCGAATTTTTTTGGTAAGTCCAGACCAAAGTCCTATCTGATTCATTTATTTTAGACAAGATGAATTTTATTTGAATAAATTCCAAATCTATTGTTTAAAAATATAGTGCCACTTGTGTTTAAACAAATTTTCCCATCAATTCAGAGCCACATTCATTGAGTCGGTTGGTTCCGGTTCCAAGAGTCCCAGAGACAAAAGTGAATGCCAAAAATTCCTAACAAAATCAGACTTTTTTAACGGGCCAAACGTGCACGTGTTGCAACTGTGATTATTTCCCAATAGGAACACCTTGCAAGATGCACCTTCTCAATATTTTTGTTCATATAAAAACAGGTGGTTCTAAAGGCCACAAGACTATTATTGCAAAATTACATTGTGTGCATCTAAAAATAGATCTATTTTGATTTTAATGAATGAATGATTCACATTGCCAAATAAAATCGATAGTTTTTCTCAACTGAGTCCAAAATTAATTGAAAAAATGAGCGAATCTGGAAACGCGCTCTTCCAACAAAACTTCCAAAACAATAAAACCGCGATTCGCATTTTTTACCATAAAAATTATCAAACAAAAACGTAACCGAATGACGTTTATAACAAAAATAAATCTATTTGAAATTGTTGCTTTTGGCATAGTGCCATCAGAGAATTAAAATCATTGCCAAATCGCATTTTTCCACAGTGCCCACGGCACATGTTTATAATATTTTAGAGTTGTATAGTAAATTCGAAGCTAGAAATTTCAATGTTACATTGCAACAACATAGGTCATTATCAGATGTGAACAGACAAAAAAAACGAAAGCAAGAACGCGTCAACAGTCGTTTAGTGAATTTGATGAAATTTCAATGCTGCACATGTGAAAATTTCGTAAACAGCACATGTGCTAATAGTGAGCATTACCTCATGGACTTGTGCTTTGTTGCAGGATTCGCCGTTGAAATCAAAAGTTGCCCTTTTCAATGCCAAAGCGGATCAGCACATCAAAGGTCAAGCGGTCAATCCATTCTCAAATGATGGCAAAGTTGGCAGCTTACCAAAGCCGATCATTTCAAAAGACGACTACGGAAAGTGAGTTCCAAATGGGAAAACAAAGGATTCGAATGGATTCTAAGCATATTTTTGTTGTAGGCCAGCAAAAGGGTCGTTGTCAGAGTTGAGAGCTTTTAAAGCCACCATCCAGGTGTGCAGGGAAATGCTGGAATTGTGCGAGGTGATCGACCAATGCGGGGAAATGCTTTTTACGCCGGAAGAGAAGGTGGATGATCCGAGGAAGGTGATCAGTTTTGGGGAACTTTTTGCTGTAAGTTCTGACTCTGAAATGAAAATGATCTCGATTAAGTGTTTGCATTTTGTGCTTTGTAGATTTATACTGGAATTTCCGATAAAGTTGTTGGGATGCTTCTGAGAGCCAGAAAACACAAATTGGTCGACTTTGAGGGCGAATGTCTGTTCCAGGTTCGTAAATCTTCAATTTCTTGTCGTCCAACGTTCTAAACAGTTGTGTGTTTGCTTACAGAGACGAGACGACCATGTGCCTATAATCTTATTGAAACCAATTAAAGAGATACGAAGCACTTTGTTCGCTAAAATTAATGAGGCTACTGAAGAGATCAAGGCGAGAGAAGATTCACACTCTCCGGCCCCTGAATAACCCACCCTTTTGTAAATTAGATTCTGGACCAGTTCAATGTTATTTCCATCAGTGTCGTCATTTGTAAATAGACATTACTTAATGTTTAATTTTAATGAATTAACTTTAGATTAACACAAACGTACAGTATGCACATTTTTTAATGTAGACTTAGGTCTCTAGCCGTTAGGAAGAATGTAAATATTTATTTTTTACACCAATTACGTTTTTTTTACTATAAACATGTAGTGAATAATGAACTGTTTTTGTTTTCATCACATATTTTTAATAAAATCGTTCTATTGAATTAAACTTTTGCGACTTTAATTTCAAAATTTCAAATATGAAAAGTTAATGCAGGTGTTATCTAGACACAAGTGACCGAACTCGAATTAGAAAGTTGTAAGAAAGTTTGTTGGATTTCAGAGTGGTTTAATAGATGGCGACAAGGATATTCAAAATTTAATTTTACAAGTTAAAATACTAGTCACGTTTATAAAAGAAATAGTTGTATTCGTCCTTGAGGAATACTTCTTTATTTCAAAAAATATGACTAAGCGCTTCTCTCAGAATTTTCCGACACCGTCTACGAACAATATATTCCAATATAACAAACAATCCATATTTATTATTCACAGTCTAGTGCATATTCTATTTTGGGTAGCACCCCTCTGAAACAACATTTTTCCACAAAATTCAGCCTTCCACTTCACAATTTCAAGTGAAGTGTTTGAGCATACACCGTTATCGATAATACAATAATTCACTATTTACTCAGAGGATAAAATCATGTCAATAAAATTTTGCAATAAGAACCAACTAAAAATACCTTTACCTACTTTTCCGCTATTTGCTAGTTGGAAATAAAAAGGAAATTCCCGGTTGTCGTTATTTAAAACACCCACACACGTTTTCGGTCGCTGTGTGTCTGCTCCCATTCATTCCCGATTCTGTTTTCCCCATTATTCCTGTGTTTGGATCGATAGAAAGGGAGAGTTTAGCAACAGGGAGTTGGAAACCTTACAAATTTATCATCTATTATTTTACACACCCTTTCGTGTAACAATTATCATTATTCGTCAGTTCATTGGGGATTATAGGGAAAATAAATAAAAAAGTATAAAAACAGAGGCAACAAAAGCGCGCGTCTTCCATATTCCTGCATGATTAAAAGGAATTTCCAATTATGTGATATTTATATCTGAAATGCCGAAAATAGAGTCACGAAATCAAATTCCAATTAGTGTGGTGAAAATTCGTCAATGCCATCTGCTGTGCAATTGTATGAACGAATGGAAAATTGCCGACCCCAACTTGAAAAACAGGAGAGAAATTACGAAAATCACACTAAATAAAGGGGTGAAAACGTTTTGTAATTGTGCAAAGGCAAAACACAATATAAACCGGTCAGTAAAGTGGAAGGAAACGTGTCCACATTGATAAGTTTATGGGCGTTGAAGCACCACTTTCAAATACGAAAATGACGACAACAATTGGGAATGTTATCGGAAAACGGCATAAACCGCTAAACAAATACACACTAGTCATTTATTTCTGCTGCTGCATTTAGATAATATTCGAAAATAATTTAAACATCACGTTTTTTCCTTCCCAATCACTATTTATACACGTTATCAAGAAATGTATTTGTATAAAACATGTCAAGCTAGGATTAACAATAAACAAGATAACCTGTGTGGTACAAAAACGGAATACTGCAATTATTAATAACCAACAGACAATAAAACATCTATCGGCATGCAAAACAGTCCAGAATGTAAATATGAGCGATAATTATTCAACAATAAACAATAGTGAGCGCACAAATCGGTCAGGAGTAAAGAATTTCGAATGAAATATTTGTCGTTCATCAACAATAAATTATTGATAAGCGAAACTGGTGCGAAATTTCCAATCGCTTTTGTTGTTCAGGGATTTAGTTAAAAAACACAGCGCTCAAACAAAATTTATACAATAATCTAATCACGGTAAATACTGTTCATCGCCAGTACAGTAAAATCATAAAATAAAAGAATAACTGCAGTCACATTCTGTGATTTCTTGTTTGCAGGCGCTTTTATTATTTTCTATAGGATCAGGTTTGTGAAGGTCTTTGAACTGGACATCCCAATACGAGACATTGTCAACGCACACACGTGAAAAATTGCAAGGAAATGCGTTTTCCTCGCATCAGAGATGCGTTCGGCATGCTGTGGAATTATGCAGAAACCTGGATACGCCCCAAACGTGCCGTGTCCGATCGATGCGTCTCCGGACGCGTCGTCAACTTCCCAAACTGAGAGAGTATTGCGCCCAAGTTGCCTTTCGACTCTAAAGCCACCTGTTATCGGACAAGCCTTGAAAATGGGCACTTAAAAATCGTGCCAAATGAGATAAAAACCACGATATTTTCCCAAAAACCGTGCCTTCTGAGCAGAGTGTCTAACGTCGATGAACGCAGCCTTAAATCGCACATGTGACGGGAACGGAAACGTGCAGTGCGGTCGCTATCAGCATCCGTTTTCGTGTATTTGGGGTCCACATACACAGTCGATGCGATTAAAAACAATTCACTATTGAACAAAAGCCCAAACAGAACGTTTCCTTCGAGGATTCCTATGTTGAAAATTAAAAATAAGCAACTAGTCACTTTTTATAATACAAATTTATTATGATTATTTATTATTTTTTTGTCATTTTTTTCATACACAATATCCCTTGCGAATTACTTATGAGAAAAATTTTACAAAGCTACTTAAAAATGTTCCGACTTGTTTTATTCCCCATTTCTCAAAAACGATTTTTCCCTTCACGTAAAAACGAAACCCAATTTTTTATTATTACTCGTGTTCAAGTTAATTTTCTGAGCATTTTCTTCTTATTCAAACACGTTACAACAATATGACAGCAGCATATAACAAATGATATTATGCCCAATCCACACACTGATTACACTAACATTATTAGGAAATGAAAGTTGGAACAAATGGGCCGACAATATTCAATTTGTTATAAGTTTATTAGATTGGTGTAACTGCCTTATTATACAAAATACAGGAAGATATTATAATATATAATTATAAATATTACTGGCAAAATCTAAATACTAACATTATCACAAATTTAAAGTTTCCTTTTTTTATTTAGTCATTTTTAAAATATTTCATATAAAAATTTTCTCTTGCTGATTTTTTTCTTGGGTGTATTGAACAAAACAAGTGCACACAGTTGGGAAACAAAACGGATGACACAAGAGGAAGGCCGATAAAGACTAGTTCACACCAATCATATAGCACAACTAGGAATATTTTTTCAAAGAAAAAAAATGTCATGTGGCGAAAAATAACTATTCTTACTTGCTATGCGTTATAATTTTGTGCTAAATTTTCACACACACACACACAAATCGGTAAACGAGGCTTTTGGGCAGTCTGATAAGTGATCTTTAATTTTTTTTCAATACAATTACAAAGCAGTCACAAGGAAAATGCTGAAAAAAAATTAGAACAGCGCGGGACTAGAGATTTGCTTTCCATTCTTTTTTTATTTAAAAAACCCTAACTGTACGTTTTTCAGTATCAAATATGTATTAGGACAATAGCAATGGTGTATTATATATTTATTATGTATTATAAGAAAGCTAACACGAAAAATGCTTGATTACTATTCGAAATAAAAAAATTATACACATTTATACATGTGTTACTGGTTTCCCCTGAAGCCAACAGACCACACAATTTTTTTTCGGAAAATTATTCACGAAAATTCATTTTTTTTTTAGAGAATCTTATGAGTGATTTGGACTTTTAGAAAATCACACGCCACCATAAAAATTATTATTAAATATTTTATTTATATAAAAAAATGAAAAATAAAAAGTTTCTTAAACCACAGTTCAAAGTATGTAATGAAAATTATATAGTTTTTTTTTGTTGTTTAAATATATTTCTATCCGTCCGTAGATTATCTTATAAGCGACTGATAAAACTTGTATGCAGGTCTAGGAACAAGAATAAAACTGAAATAATACAATTAGAAAAGAAAGTGGTACTTTTCTCAATTTTTCATGATTTTCTTTTTTTATTTCTGTCAGTTTTGCTTCACACACTTTTATGCTTATAGTATAATCTACACGAACACGATACAAAATTATTATACACTTAATTAATAAAAAAAATCAAATTTATTTCTGCCGCGATATTATTTTTTTTAAACACATGGTTGATTTTTTTTGTTGTTTTTCTTTACAATAATCAAGATATTTTAAAAGGAAAACAATATTCCTAATATTGAGAAAATTTAATATATTTATAATAATTATACGATGATGCACTCGACATTGCCTTTCGCTGTTATTATTGAAAAAAAAATTACAACTTTTATAATAATTATTTTGTCGCCGCACGGCATGGCTGTCTTGCAGCGGCTCACACTATCTGAAACAAACGGATCCTTCATTACTCTCACTTACTCTGCACCGGAACGCGAGTTGTGAACGAACCTTTACACTCTCACCCAAAAAACCACGAAATCATTAAAAGGCTCGTTCACAACTGATTCTTCCCACAAAAAAAAAGACAAAACTCTTCTAAATCGAATTCTTTTTATGAAATTTGCTAAAAAATCCTTTCACTTACCTCTAGTAACCGCAGGACATTAAGTATTCACCTAACTTTTCTACCACTGACGCTGCTTGTTGGGGTTGGATGGGTTCTTCGTACACCGCTATTACAACGGCTAGAAAATAAAAAAAAAACACCAAATTGAAAAGTGAATCTAATTTCTATAAAAACGTTCGCAATTAGTTCCATACAACGAACAACACGTTGTATACCATTAATTATTTTTTTCTACAAGATTACACAGATTATTAAATATTTTTGGATATACGAATTGAATACATGAAATATGTAATAAACACGTTGACCTGGTCTATATGCATTAAAAATATAACAGAAAAATCTGGCAACTATTCCACGCATCAATGCGCAACACACACATCTCCAAAAGCAAACACCAAGTGGTGTATTTTTTCATGGAAAAATCGCACACTCCAAAAATGGTCCGATTACATCGAAATATATCCAGATTCTTTCTACTACTATTCAACCATACAATTGTCAACACTCTGTATACACACCTTGTCCTGTTTTCATGCAATGTAAACCAATTTTGTTCAATTTGGCCCTAATTACGCGGTCGGTGCCGGAAAGGTATATGAATCGGCAGCCTGCTATTGTCACACCGGACGATTGTAGATTATCGTGTTTGTCGAATCCCTGGACCAGTTTCGTTATCTCCTCTTTTGACACCTAGAACAGACAAGAGAGCACATAGAAAAACAGCCCCCAAAAAAACGATTTTTCCAAAAAGGTCAGCCAGACCTTTGCAAGAACATTCACGAACATGTGTTCATAAGTTGCACAATTTTTTTTTATATTCTCTCTACCATTCCACCGCATTTCTCACAAATATGGTATACAGTTGGCTATTAATGTTTAGTGTGACTATAATCTGCATAATTGAGCCAAGGGAACACATATGACGTAAATTTATGTACTAAATGACTCATTATCAAACATGTGCCAAAACTAACGAACATTTTCCTCCAAAATATCGAAATACTCTCCACCTGGATCACTTTATACGTACATTTTAATTGCATTTCTTTCGTAACTGTGCCCTAAATTGTACAATTACGAGCACCACAAACGCCATGCAGCCCGCAGCTGATGACAACCTTGAAAAGCACACCAACAGAGCGAGAATCGACGTCTCCTGCTGCACCAAATCGAGGCAAGATTTAAAAAAAAATTGAACACAATTTCTTTTTTTTTTCTTTTACTCAATTTAGAAGCGCCTAGTTGCGTTTGTGAAGAAAGTGTTTAAAATTTATGAAGAAAGTTACACTTGAAAAGCAATTGAATATTAAATCAACAACAAATTCTATTCTGTAGATTTGTTATCGTATTCATATTGAAAATTGAAATGTAAACCTGGTTTATATAAAAGAGAAAACTGACATTACATGCAATTTAACACATTCTGGGCAACCTAGACGTTTGTTATTCAATACTCTGGTGTTATTCTATTCAAAGAGTAAAATGACAACTTCCTTCAATGAGGCTCACATTCAATATACCTGTCCAACGAGGAAAATGCGCCAAACAACATTGAAATCCTTAAACAAATTGTAGAAAACAGCGATAAGTGCACTTACATTTCTAATGACTCATCGTATGTCCATTAACGAATGATAAGTCCATATACGAATAGAAAAAGTGATGGAAACACCGTTTTCACGGTCAATTAAACGTCCTTAAACAGTAGTAAAAAAACTGTACGTTCTGTTACAGCTAGGAAACACCTGTGAGTCCAACAACTAAAGACAATTTCGGATGTCTGCAATGTTATGAAGGCGTTATTGACCATCAAAGACAGCACGGTGGTGTGGATCAATAGATATACGAGTATCAACCCCGATATGCCATTGACGTTGGCAGTTTATTCACATTTCACTTCCATTCAATAAAAATCCACTGTGATTCAAGCATCGAACGTCAAATCTTTTATTAGCTTCATTATGAATTGATGTGTGTATTATTCATGATGAAATTCTTAATTAACAACACAAAAATCGGACAGTTGAATTTATTCTGCACTCAAATCTTTGAGATTAATTAAAAAATAATTACGAGTGTGCTGCTGTTGTGGTTGCACACAAAAATTTATTAGAAAAATTGGACCAACAACAAGGAATCGCCACATTTGGTTGTGGGATAACGTTTAGGCCGGTTTCAATAACTGGTTTTTCGTTCAATATACACGAATGTATTGCGGTTCGATTTTTTGGGAAAACTCTTGAGACGGCCCACACGCACCAACCAGCCGGTTGTTGGGTACATTCGTTTTGGCTAAAGGATCCATTTGTTAAGGAGAAACAATCAAAATTTCAACTTCCAAGAAGTTCATTCCACCATTCAAAGATAATGAATGAAAAGGGATTTAAGTTACGATTCTATCGAGACAGTCGATAGATTAAAGTGAATCCTCATTATTATTAATTATATTTTATGATCTTATTTACGGGCATATAAGATATTTGCGATCGTGGCTTCAAAATTCTACACGTCGCATATTGTCGGCAGCCATCTTGTATTACAGCCGGCATTCTTGTCAAAAAAAAATTTGCAAAAAATCGTTAGAAAATCACCTCGAATGCACAAAACTTACAGAGAAAACGAAACCCCATCATAAATCACCTTGTCCTCCAGTGTCTCCTGGCCCCAACACTGAGAGAATTTCCAGAAAAAATTGTCAAAAACGTGACCAAGCCCTTAATTTCTTTTGTTCGGCAACAGGAATGGATCGGCGAACAGAAAATCACCGACCAACCGCTAAACCATTGCAATTAGTGACCGATTCGGTGGAATGGGTGTGTAGTGTAATTGAAATAAACGCTCAATAGTTGAATTAAATGTGTACTTACACCGAAATCGTCTGATTTGGCCCATATATTTCCATCATGTCCTACGATGGCGGCTTTTGAAACGCACTTACTTGCTAAGAGTTGTCTGTCTACGTAATCCTGCCAGCTCATTTTCAATTTAAAAAATTTATATTAAAAATAAATCACTTCACACGCGAAGCTACCCACTAAAAAAATTCTTACGATTACAGTAGAGTTACTGCCACACTGTGTACAACGAAAAGCCGAATTGAATTTGTTCGTCTTTCGTCTACAGAATTACAGAGAGTAGTCAGTCAGTGAACGGAAACAGGAATACCATAAGCGCATGGTCGCATTTCCATTACCAACACTGTAAAACAAAACTCCCTGCTGGTAGAGCAAAAAATTTAAATCTATTCAGCGAAATTGCACAATTTCACATCATCAGCGTGAATACGAGGTGAATTTAATGTGAAATTTAATTGAAAACGATACGATAAATAAAAATAAATTTTATTAAAAAACAAATTTCAGAAGTTTAAAAAAATAAATTAAAAAGGAGTGATTTTTGGAAAAGGGTGAATGAAAAGAGATATGTGTGTATAAAGAATCAAAACCACTTTTTTTATAATTAAAATGGAAATTAGATCTTTATTTCCAAAACAAGGGTGCCCCTTTAGATGGTATTGATTGTTGCTACCTGCAAAATGAAATTGAATTATCAGAAATATCCGCACCATCCAATTTACAAAAAGAACAATATCAAAACACAATTTGTTCATCACAGGGTTTTGGTTCTTGGAGAGGTAAAACAGAAACCGCCTCTATATTCTTTATAAAAAAAACTTTGAACATAACAATAAACAACTACCATCTGTTTTAGCAGTTTTATTGATCAATAATATACAAAAAAGTTCAACACTAAAAAGTTAGAAGAATCTCACAATAGAGAGGTTTCCTTCTACACCTTTTACGATTATAATAACCTTTCCAGGACCCAACTAAACCTCTGCAATGACGGATGTACTGTTTGGAGGCACTAACATACAAATAACCTATCAATATTAATAAACCGATATCATTACAATTAAAATAAACCAAACGGGCAGCGTTTGATGCCGCACAAGGCCGCCTTTTGGCCTCCATCCAGTAGCACGCCCTCAAACTTATAAAACTAATATTTACTTAAACTAAACTACTACACAGTACAATTATTAATTAGGATTAAACCGAAGAACTTATTTTATATAATTTATATATATATAAAATTGACACAATAAAGTTTATATTTTTTTTATGGGTAGGCGTTTAAGAGCGTGTTCAAAACACACGGCGCTCGCCTAAAGAGACGTAAATATGGCGCACAATTATAAAAATTTGTTTTGTCGCATAAGTCGCAGTCTGTCTGAGAGCACACACAGGGAGGCGGCTAAATACTCACACCATATGGAAACTCTAGGCAACGTCGTCGTAGTACACACCAGAGCGCGCAGGGGGGCAATTATTTTATTTTTAAATTAAATCAGCAACGTTCATAGGCATCTCCTCAATTTTTGTATTATAAAATGATTCAATATCGTTCAATGATCGTTTGTCTTCTTCTGTTATGAAATTTATTGCCACACCTTTACGACCGAATCGACCGCCTCGTCCAATCCTACAGAAAAACAAAAAACAATTTACAATCTCATCAAATCAAATTAACAAACACATTTTCACTACACACCAATCAGTCTACACAATCTAACATCACACCTTTCAGCGATCTTGGTGATAAAACAAAGTCATCATATTAACACTGCAATCAACGTACAATAAAAAAAAGACATTATTCTCTCACCTGTGAATGTAATTTTCACGGTTTGTAGGCAAATCATAATTAATAACTAAAGAGACTTGTTGTACATCAATACCACGTGCCAACAAATCGGTAGTGATGAGAACACGAGACGAACCAGTACGGAATTGTCTCATAATCACGTCACGCTCCCTCTGCTCCATGTCACCGTGCATAGCAGACACAGTGAAATCTCTCTTGTGCATATTTTCAGTGAGCCAATCGACCTTACGTCTTGTATTACAAAATATGACCGCCTGCGTTATGGACAACGTATCATACAAATCACATAATGTCTCCAATTTCCAATCTTCACGTTCCACATACACATAGAACTGTTTAATACCTTCCAAAGTCAATTCCTCATTCTTCACTAAAATGCTCACAGGGTTCCTCATGAACGATTTCGTCACATCCAGTACATCGTTGGGCATTGTGGCCGATAACAATATCACTTGTACATCGGCATTCAACATTTTAAAAACGTCATGAATTTGATCTTTAAAACCGCGTGACAACATTTCGTCAGCTTCATCCAGTACGAACATTTTTATGTGTGTCGTACGGAGGGCACGCCGTGTTATCATGTCGTAGACACGGCCTGGTGTACCGACAACAACATGTACGCCCGTCTCCAGTTTTCGGAGATCTTCACGCACATTTGTGCCACCGATGCAGGCGTGACATTGTGCCGACATGAAGTCACCTAATGCAATCACCACTTTCTGGATCTGTTGGGCGAGTTCGCGTGTTGGTGCCAAAATTAGTGCTTGACATTCCCTTACAGATGTGTCAATTTGTTGGAGGATTGAAATGGAAAAGGTAGCCGTCTTCCCAGTACCAGACTGGGCCTGAGCGATCACGTCGTGTCCTTTGACACATGGAATGATGGCCCGTTGTTGGATGGCTGACGGTTTCTCGAAACCGTAAGCGTATACACCGCGTAACAGTTCCTCTTTCAGGTTCATATCATCGAAATTGTCGACGACTTCGTCCCAATTCGATTCGATCACACCATCTGGATTCATACCAGCTGGGCCATCGTAGCCCTTGGGCTCCTTCTCGGAGGGCCCATTTTTCTCCCATTCTTGGTTTCTGCATATGAACAAAATCATAACAATTAGACTGGAAATAACCTTCAAATGTTGTAGAGGGACATATGGGAGGAAATGTGGCGATTTAGGCGCCAAATGTTCGTGGAAATTGGAGAGATTTGGGAATTGGATGTGGGAAAGTGTGGTATTCGGATGGGAAGTGGTGGAAAAATTCGAATGCAGGTTAATTATATAATGTAGCGTGCTTGAAGTGAATTCACGTGCATGCTTGAAAAATCGTCTACATTTATGAAATGAACTTGTGTTTTAACGGTCTTACAGACGAATATGTGCCTATATGATACATGGTTACGATTAGCCAATTGGTAATTAGTCATGTTTTGGATGAATTTCAGTGAAAAAAACCCACCTTAAAATAATACGCCATGTTGGCAATGAAGTGGTGAGACTTCATGCCGCAAAAAGTTATGAATTTTTGTTAAAGTACGTATGACACATGCAATTATTTGTGTGAACTGTTTTGTAGACATGAAACACTGTCGATTTACATTTGAATTTCGATTAAACACGGTCTACATTCTAGTAAAAAAACATAACTTACCTTCTTTCGTGCACAGACATGTTTCACTCCGCGTTTAGCTTAACGGAAAAGACTGCTAATGTTGGGAGTATAGTGATATATTACTACGCGACTATAAACCTTCAAGTCTCACAATGTTTATCTTCGTTGAAAGACACTTTATGCCCTAGAAATCGACACTGTATCCTTCTAGTTAACTAACAATCACTTTAGTGCCAGCAAAAAACGCTTATTTTCGTAATTATAAGTAAAATAAAGTTGTGCTATGTTTCGCTGCGGACTAAGATGGCCGCTTCCAGCACCCGGAAATGGAATCTAGCTGTCAGATGAAGCGCGCGAATGATTCAAATTCTTGAGTTCTGAATGAATTTTTTATACTGACACTGAAACAATTTTGATTTGACAAATTTCAAACTTCACAATTATTGGATTTATTGTTTTATTATCACATATGTTTATAAATATTGTTATTGACACATTGTATGAAAATTTAGTAAACAGTCAGGTACGAAAAAATATATTATTTAATATTCGCTTTTATCACATAAAACAATCTCTTTCCTTTCTATAGATGTGGAAGTACATTATTAAGTAATAAAAAAAGCAATCGTTATCAACCGATTGGTGTATAAACATGACTATAAAACAGTATTACAAAAATGCACAACTAAGTATTAAAAATAGCACAGCTATTGGAAATATGACATAAACATACATCCTTGGATGACATTTACTAATTAAATATGTTATATCGTCTTCTTCATGCTCAATTCCATCTCTTGTGGGCACCTCAACCATTGTAATTTCATCCCCAAAGAAGGATATATCGAATTTACATTCAGTTTGATTGATACATTCATTAGAAGAGTTCGAGTGTCGATATGTTGGCTTGTAGATATCGAAAATTGCATGTATATCATTACTAACAAAGTCATTATCCGAATAGAAGATGTAATAATAGTATCCATCCGATGCGACTTCATGTACAGTCATCATATGGTTGCCACGCTCCAAATACTGCACATTCACACACTTCTTGCTTGGGGCGAAGGCTTCCGTCACTAGAATCTGTCCGTTGTAGCACATCAACAGATCCATCTCGAAACTGGACACACTGGCATCTTCAGTTGCACTGAAATTGTAATTGCCACCATGCCGAATATGAGCGTCCCAATTCGACACACTTCTCTTGTTCTTATTGCTTTTAAAGTCCTTCTCTAACAGGTCTCTGAGTTTGTTGTTGTGTACATTGGCGTGCGACAGTCTGGACTTCAAGTGACGCCTTTTGTGGTGTTTCTCTTCAGTCGTTGTATTGGTTGTAGTTGAATTAGTTACAGTGCTGTTCAATTTATTCAGTCTTTCTTTTGCTTTTGCGATTCGTTGCTGTACAAACTGGTCCACATTTTCTGTTTCTGACAATTCCTCTCCTCCAGTGTTGTAGTCTTTAAATCCAATCACTTCTGCAGCATTTTCGAACGTCACTTTCACCCTGTTGTGTTCACTGTCCAGTTTAGCACCGTATTTTTGTACGTTGTGATTCAATAATCCACAGGTTTTTAGATTTTTCTCTCCTCTGATGACTAGTATTCGAGAACCATCGTATCTGGAACATACTTTCAGTTTAACTGTTGCACCTTTGAGCAAATAAAAGCCCCAATATTCCAAAGTGTCGTCAGGCAAAGTCATTGATTTCTTCAGTCGAATGTGTTTACGTTTTGAGCTTAATTGCGGTTTGCCTTTCATTCGGTAAGCGTTAAACGTTGAATTCATTGTTAGAGTGTGTGATTCACAGAATATTGAGGAAATACCATCGACTATTGCTAGAACATCGGATTCTGCGACTGGGTAAGTAACGTCTGCGAAAACAACATTCCGTAAGTACAGCGGGGTGATTATTAGTGCTGCTGGAATGAGGGTGGTCATTACGCAGAAGATGAGGACTCGCTTAACACCATGCATTTGGCCGGTTTCTGTAAAAGAATGAAATTAAATCTTGGATCAAATCTTTTCGATGTGATTACTTGTTTGCAAAATTTCGGGTACACTTTGATAAATTGTTTGGTAGGAACGCTTTGGAACTATTGAGCATTATATTTTTGTGTTAAAGAATACAATGAAGCTGTAAATTTTATCCGAAATGTGACAATACAAAAAATAAACAGCAGATTCTATTATTACGACTTCATGAATAAAAACAACAAATGTTTAGGTTATAAATTCGACTTGTGACAGTCGAGGGAGAGGGTAAAGCTAAAGCGCGAAATTTAAATTATTCTCTTTCAATGCAATAACTTAAAAAGTTAACCATTTCAACGTTTTGTTTAATTATTTGTTGTTTATAATGTTGTTTAACGATTCTATCGTATGGTGTTGGTGATTGGGTATGAAGATGTTGCAAAATGGGTAGTTATCAATGAAAACTTACCATGCAAATGAGGTACTGACGTATATTTGTAGTCGTTATAATAGGAGATTTGCTCATTTTTTGATAACACCATCATGTACTTTTACTTTATTAATATATACTGAAGAAAACAACAACCTATATGTTCCAATATGCACTGCACCAGATAGACGTTAGACCTAACAATAACTCTCTGTCTCCTTTATTTTTTTCTTCCACATTATCAGTACTAATGTTATTATTGTAATTATAATCAAATATTGACTTACATTTTTTTCTAAACTAAGGAATTATCACATAACTTAATGACATATTGTGTTCCTTATTCATTTAATAGATTAAAGTGGTAAAGGAATATACAAATTATATCATAAAATTTGAAATAAATGCAGTGGGAATTTGGAATGCAGGAAAACGCTTTTTGCATAAAAAGTTTATGCATCAATTGTGGAAATTTTTGCTCTACAAACTCATAAATGTGTCCACAAATAGATTTAATATAGTATTGTTTATTATCTCATTTTTCATTTACAAAACACTCGTAAGTGTTGAATTTTACAATATTTCCAATAGTACCTACAGATAAATGCGTATATGATAAACACAGATAACAAATATCTTTATTATATAACACAATCAAAGGTTTCGTATTAGTTGTCTAATGGATTTCGTAGATTAACAAACAATACAGTTTGAATTTATAAAAAAAATGGTCAAAGCAAAAGTTTTTATTTTGGAAAAACGTTTCAAAGGGCTTCCAAAAGCTGACGATTTAAAGATTGTGGAAGAGGAATTACCTGCACTTCAAGACGGAGGTAAAACAATTTAATTTCCTTTATTCAAATTGTTATTGATACCTAAGTATTTTGGTTTTGAAGAATATTTAGCTGAAGCTGTTTACCTAAGGGTTGATCCTTATATGCGTCCTGCATCTAAATATTTACCTTTAGGGCAACAGATGATTGGGCAACAAATCGCAAAGTAGGTACCTCCCACCCAACTGTATACCTACATATTCCTAAATCTCATTATTTGTTTGCAGAATAATTGAGAGCAAAAACAAAAAATACCCAGTGGGACAATATGTTGTGGGTCAATTTGGCTGGAGAACCCACACAATCTCAAACGGTCAACCAAATGCAGCGATGAGAGTTCTTCCCGAATGGTTAATTCCAGATCTAGGGACACTTCCAATTTCATTAGCTCTGGGAGTTTTGGGTATGCCCGGGTAATAAATGAAACTTTTATGCTTTAAAAATGATTTTAAAAATGATATTTACACAGAAATTCAGCTTATTTTGGCTTTCTTGAAATTTGTAAGCCAAAAGAAGGGGAAACTGTACTGGTTTCAGGGGCTGCAGGTGCAGTTGGCAGTGTTGTAGGCCAAATAGCGAAAATTAAGGGATGTACAGTGATTGGAATTGCGGGTTCTGATGAGAAAGGTAAATGGTTAAAGGACACTTTAAAATTTGACCATTTTATCAACTATAAAACTCAAGACATTGAGAAGGTGTTAGCTGAGATCGCTCCAAAAGGCATTGATTGTTATTTCGATAACGTAAAACTCAATTTATTTAAAAAAATCACATTCTTAAAACACTTTTTTATTTAGGTTGGTGGCGAAATTAGCAGTTCAGTACTTAAACACATGAATGTTTTTGGAAGAGTATCAGTTTGCGGTTCAATTTCGGCGTACAATGATGAAATTTTGTCTAAAGGTAAAAGGTAATCAAAAATGTGTATATTTATATGTATGTATAATGTTAATTTCAGCTTCTGTTGTTCAACCCTTTTTAATTGCGAAAGAAGTAAAAATGGAAGGATTCTTAGTAACGCGATGGACCGATCGCTGGTTTGAGGGAATTGAACAGATGAAAAAGTGGATTGAAGAGGGAAAATTAACTTATGAGGAAACAGTAACAAATGGATTTGAAAATATGTTCGATGCCTTTGTAGATTTGTTCAAAGGTGGTAATACAGGCAAAGCCATAATCAAAGTGTGAAGGAATTTCTACTCTCTGCTGTTAAATAAAACCACCTTTTTTCCTGTAAATGTGTACCTAATAATACCTATTACTTAAAATAAGGTTTCTTTTAATAATAAAATATCAAACGTTTCTTTGTTGTTTATTATTCATTTATAAGACCAAATATAAAGCCGTTGCAGAAATGTGGAAGGCTTACTATACTTAGCAAAAGTTTTAGTCAAAATATGAATCATAACGAGAAATTGAGAAAGACACTCCTTTTTCTGTAAAAGTTATTAATTTGGATACAATTATATCCATACCTAATATGTATATGTCTAAATATTCGAACATCTGAGAATTATGTTAATGTATTATCCAATATTGACAAATCATTTGAAAACTTTCATCATATGTAAAAGACTTCAAACATATCAAACGACAGCATCCAAGAACGTGCTCTATACGATATCATTGAAAGGTTTTAAATGAATATATTAACACTTTGTATTATCTCAATCAAAATTTGCAAATCACGATGATTTGTGATTTATATAGTAAATATTTTTTTTTGTTAGATAATAAACATTTATGCACCTATATTATCGTACCAACAATTCTCAAAACAATGAGTAATGAAAATGAATAAGCATTGGTGTACCAAAAAAAATCGGATCTAGATTAGTTCCTGAAAAGATTTCTATGATTTTTGTTCGAGTTCGCAATTTCACCCGCCACTGACAAAATAATCAGTTCATAGGAATTATCTACGCTATCACCACGTGAGATGAATTTTTTCAATGAACATATAAAATAAATCCAATCTTGCAATTACTCAGTCACATACATACCTAATACGAGTAATTAAAATCTACACTCACAAATACCTACAAAAATGGTTAAAGCAAAAGTGTTCGTTTTGGCAAGACAGTTCGATGGTTATCCAACAATCAACGATTTCAAAATCATTGAAGAAGAACTGCCCCCAATCCAGGATGGAGGTAACAATTTCATCCTACAATTTACCAACAATTAATAAAATCAACTTTTTTTTCAGAATTCTTGGCGGAGGCAGTTTACTTAAGCGTTGATCCATACATGGTATATTTCGGAAAAGTTCTGCCTGTAGGAACCTGCTATCCAGGTGCACAAGTTGCAAAGTAATCAACAAACTTTTTTACCATATTCAAATCAATAAACTTCTAATTTTTCCACAGAATTACTGAAAGCAAAAACCCGAAATTCCCTGTTGGTAAATACTTTTGCGGTTCCTTTGGTTGGCGAACGCACACAATCAGTAAAGGAGAGACGAAATATTTCCTTGGTCGATCAATTGCTGAATGGATTGTCTCCGATTTAGGTAACCTTCCTCTTTCATTATCTCTTGGGATTTTAGGGATGCCAGGGTAAGTTACCAACACTCTAAAAACAAAAACAAACATAAATTGATATTTTTTTTAGAAAAACAGCATATTTCGGTTTTCTCGACATTTGCCAACCAAAAGAGGGTGAAACAGTTGTTGTATCAGGTGCCGCAGGTGCAGTCGGCAATGTTGTTGGGCAAATAGCAAAAATTAAGGGGTGCAAAGTAATTGGCATTGCGGGTTCAGATGTAAAAACTGCATGGCTAAAAGACACGCTCAAATTCGATCATGTTATTAATTATAAAAAAGCTAACATTGATAAAGCATTACAGGAAGTTGCTCCCGAAGGTGTGGATTGTTATTTTGATAATGTACGTAACGAATTCAATAACACTAATAAACATTTTTATTATAAGAAATTAATTTTGTCAGGTGGCAGGCGAAATTAGCAGTACTGTAGTGAAACATATGAAAAGATTTGGGAGGATATCACTTTGTGGATCAGTCTCTCAATATAGTGAAAAAAATCCACCAAAAGGTGAATAAATCAAGGAAAAACTGTGATTAGTTTTGCTAAATTTTAGTTATTTCTAGTCACTAGCGTGAATCATCTCTTGGTCGCAAATGAGATTAAGATGGAAGGTTTCACTGTGTCCAGATTTGATGATAGACATGATGAGGCAATCAATCAACTAAAGGAGTGGATTGATCAAGGAAAATTGGTATATCAAGAAACGGTCACAGAAGGTTTTAAGAATATGGCCACAGCGTTTATTGATATGTTGAACGGTGGAAATACAGGAAAAGCTGTAATTAAAGTTTAAGAATCAGTTAAAGCTAAATTTATATTTTTTGTTTAATTTATTGTGCACATTTTTAATAAACTCATCGATTTGTTAAATTTGATTTTATCTAATAGAGAAACCTCTCTTAAAATCGATAATGAATGGAAAGTTTTATGAATAGATGGCACGACAATGTTTGTTTGAATCAATTATTTAAAAGTTCGATTACTAAAAAAGGAAATTAAATTACTGTTTAAACAGAGGCACAATTAATTTCATGTCACTGACAATCTAATTATTAATTCTAAAATTTACAATCAAATCTAAAAACTTGACAAATAATGGCAAAATACAAAATTTCATATCCTTATTAATCTGTATACTCTAATATTTAGATACAGTATATTAACTAATTGTATTCACTTCATCACAATCCACTTCTCGGTATGGAATTTCCGTGAAATCTGTTAATTCCGTGCTATTCAATTTCAACATGCTCATTGCACTTTCAGTGATATTTAAAAAGTTTGCCTCAATTTCCATGCACACCGAAGTGATATTCATTAACTTATTACACAATACATTAGTATTATTAAAGTTCCACGTGTTTTGAATAACGCCGCAAATCCCTAAAAAACAACATTCCAATATCATATTCCATTTCAAAAGTTCACGCTTGCAAAACTACTCACTTTCATCGAGATCTTGTGACGTCATTTCAAAAAAAACCTCATTTCCTTCATCAATTCTTCTACTTATTAATCTTTCCGGGGCCACTTGAGGATCTAAAACATCCTAAGGTCAATAGTCACCCCAATATTGGCTTCATCAATACACTTACAATCACAGTTATTGATTTGTTTTCCAACGATTCTGAAAACCGCCTCTTTCACTCGATATCCCATTTCCCCCCTTCGGTATGTAATCACTTTATTACTATCATACCGAAAATCGAGTATAACTGCAATTAAATTAATTAATAAAATTGAAATGTCAAATAAGAGACGCCTAATCAACTTACCAGTACGACCCGCCTGGAATCCACAATATCGATACTCTTCAATCAACATCAAATCTGTTGTACACGGTAGATCAAATCGTTCGAAATACAATACCAATTTGCATGTATCCTAAAATCGAAATTAAATTCAAAATATCAGGAAATTAATGTTTGCTTATAAAATGTACCGGTGAATATTTCCGGATGTTAAAAGAGCACTCATTACTGCTGGTAAATGGCACTTCGAGAACAAACGTTTCTTCTCCAATGAACCTGTTACATGAGGGCGGGTCTGGGTTTTGTGTGGTTGTTGGCGGATTGACAGGGTAAATTGGATAAGTCGTATCATGACATGCAATTTGCTCATATATGCCCGAAAAACCCTTGCCACAATATTGAGTGTCCGACACAAAACGCATTTCTTCATAATCTTTAGAAGTCAAGTCGATTGTAACTGAAATAGATACGAATTTAAGATCCACACAGAAAAAAGTCAACTACAAACAATTTAAATTCACAATGCGTTTATTATGTTACGTTTATCACCCCCATCAAAGCGACTTAGACGCAGATTAAATGGAACAGCGTTGGAACGCATGCAAATTATGCTCGATTTCAGTCGTTCATTGAATGCTGAATTTTGCTGAAAAATTCTTACTTACTGATCTTGTTGTAAAGACTATTGCCACAATAGCGATATTGATTGCCTGTAAACTGTAAATAATCCTTGGTGCACTCGTAACTGTTCTCTAAGTGGAAGTCTTGCATTATAGCTCGGATGGTGCAGTAGCCCGGTTGTTTGCGGAACCTGAAACATTTTTTCAGTTGCAGAAAAAAAATTTGTTTCATGATTGTTAAATTACCTGTAACACAAATCCATGTTCCCTGGATAATAATGAGGGTAGTAAGGTGTCCGAAAATATCCCCTAGCATAATTTAATTCCACACAGTTTGAATTCTTATCCGTCGTCGTTGATGCCATCTGACATTTGGGCAAATTCTCTCCAAATCTCGCATACAACATGTTCATATTCCAACGATTCGCATTCAAACATTGCCTGGTTTGGTCACGATTCGTAATCACCAGTAAATTGGTCTCACCTAAATCCACGTAATTAGTTTCCTCTTTATCCCTTGCGTTAAATGCGGGCACCTGATTGTCGGCCACCGCAAAAAAGTAAACATGCTTCACAATATTGGCCAACGGTTTACTTTTCGGCTCAATAACATCGGTCTGTTCGTTGATTAAGTGCAGTTTACGAGACAAACTCTCTTGTGTGTCATTGGGCCAAGCGATTCTCCTTCCCAAATCATTGTGCAACTGATTGCTCTCTTCAGGTGTGTATTTTTTCGGACACTCGTCCTGTACCACTTCAATTATGAAACCCGCTTGTCCATTTGTATTTCCTGCACTGAAAAACCGCAACTCCTTACTATTCCCCCGATTGAAACTCGATAAAAGATTCACATCGCTGTTACAACCGCACAAATATTTCCCGTCGATTTGCAAGTAGCCCGTTTTGCAATCTTCTTGTCCCAAATGGAAGAAATTCACGTGGAACCGAATCCGGCAGATCTCCGGACTGGCTTTAGAAATCCTGATCACACAATCGGTCGCCCTAGTCAAACTGTTCGGAAAATTCGGGCTGGTTAGAAGAAACCGCCGTCCGTTAAACTGTTGCAAGCAACAACTCTCCAATCTGCCTGGATCAACAGCTGGTCGCGCCCTTTCCGTGCTTGTAATCACACCAGTTTCACTTTCGCATGCCGTTCGCGAGATTAAGATTCGATATCCGCGGCCGGATATTGTGTCATCGCTAAGAAACTTCAATTGGAGCGCTCCAGTCTCCGAATAGTACGTTTTAATGCCATTTTTGTTACCACACAGTGCGTCTTTGTTGTCGATTTCTAGACGATCTTTTATGCAGCCGGGAGACGATTCCAGATTGAAGTCGAGGAATTGGAACGTGTACACGGTGGGACAGTATGGACCTTTGAGTAAATATGAACACTGTTGGTTTGGGGGATACTTGCCCGGATAGCCGATGGTCTCCAGGACGAGTTCTTTGTTGGTATAGACGTCGCCGCACGCACTGTTAAAGTTCCGCGCTGTTATGTTGGGAGTTAAAACGCCATGGGCAATTTGAAAAGAGATTAACACTGTTAGAAGCAACAACATGATGCACTTCCTGAGATTCAATGAAGAACTGGCCGAAAAAGAGGTTTTAAGACCTTCTTTAGGAATGTTTAATAAATAAACAAAGGCTATCCTAACAGGAAACTGGTGTTTAATAAGAATAAATGATGAAAAAGATAAAGAAGTAAATTAAACAGCGTGACTTATTATGTACTAATATTGCAATAAACGCATTGTGAGAAGGTAAACTTTAGGATTCGGTGTGTGGTTTTCATTTTCCGATTACGTAAAACCACTTCAAAGGATTTGGAAGAAGTTGGACATCGAGGAGTGGTCGCTGCATTTCTGGTGCTAAGTGGATTTCAAGGCGTCCCGTCCCCGTGTCTAAAAGGGAAATGCTAACAATTTGATGCCCACTTTAAAGTCTGCCAGCCGAAAAACGATTCGTTTTCGATATAAAACATTCACTATGCCTAATGTCAAAATTAAAGTGGAAAATACCATCAATTTTATTAGCAATCTCCATAAAACATAAACAAAATTTTCCCAGCAATATTGCGAGCGTATATAAGAGAAGATAGTGTAATTTCCTATTATGAACGAAATAAATAATCGAGAATATTATTGAGAAATTTTTATTTGAAAAACATTCACAAATAAAAACATATCTTTTTCATTTCCTTTGTTGAGCTATATATTTTTATATATTTTACAGTAAATTTGTTTTTGTACGTTCAATAAGAATAAAGAGACATCTATAACACTAGTACACAGTCTTTAATTATTTTTATTTCCCAAAAACAATATTTCACATACAATTTTTAATTACATTTTTATCATGTCTTAGATCAGTGTTTAGAGATATGTGTTCGTTAAGCCGTCGAGCTGTACAATTCCCACATAGAATAGTAAGTAATGAATGTTTTTCTATTATAGTAGTTCGATTTATTTAATCAGAAATAGCCACAACAATTAAGCGCTATTTTATTGGATTCATATATGAAATAAAACAAAACAATACTGCCATTCAGTCATATAATTATTGTAATGAACAGAGAAGACCATTTTGCAATTATCAAATAGATTCGTGCTTATTTCCTTTTGCCCAAGAATCGAATGTTGGTGAAAATTGAGGAGGCGGGCCGTTTTCTGTTGCAAAAGTTGACAACATGTCCTTTGTTCCCTTGACGGGCCTCGTGTAGGGCGACCAGCAGGCGAAATACATCCTCCTTACTTGGCTGACATAAATAACGATTCTCCGCGTCATATCTGAATAGAATCAACATTATATTGGCAAGTTTGCTCTCTTTGACTTTGATATATTGTCTTACCTGTTGTTCTGTCTTTTCCATGGATATTTTCTGTAATATTTGCTTCGTTTTATTGGGGCAAGGTCGCTGTATTCGATGCCATTTGAATGGTAATATTCGGGTCCTGTGTTCTCCACGTACAGCAAAGGACTCTCGCCGTCCGGCCAAGGGACGATCAGTAATTTCGTTAGAATGTTACTAAGTTTGTCAATTTTTTCCTCTTCCTGAGCGGACATTGTTGATCGTTCGTCATCTGTTGGGAAAAGATATCAGTTAGATGCTTTTCATCTCTTTCATTTGTATTTTTTTTTGTAATAATTGATATTTTCCAACATCTTAATCCAAAAAAATTTTATGATGTTGTCTTTGTTTTTAATTAAGTGGCTTTATGGCCTAAAAGTAAATATGATACTTTATTAAACAAAAACCCATTATAGCTTATTCCGTCCGATAGACCATTTCAATCAACTTCTTCGCCTCAATTTCAGAATCAAAATTGGAATTGTTACTTACCGATATTGTTGTTTTTTATTGACCAATGTATTAAATCAAATCACGCCTATAACCAACTCACCGATATTGTATCTGTTATCCGATAAAGTGTCGTCGCTAATATTTTGATCCAATTGAGCATACACGACAGGATAGTACATGTAACGTATTGCCAATAAAACCATTACAATCCCGTGCCATCCCATTGTCAGTGCTCCAAAACGGCGTTCTGTTCACTGCAATTGTTACCATTTTAGGTACAGTTTACAATACAACAACTCAAAGACATCTATTTACAATCAACAACCAAACCTACACAACAATTGATCATGTCTTGTTTACTTTGAAACCGAACTTTGATTTTTCCACAATTAAACTCTGTAATACTCTTATCAAATATGTGTGGAATTTACTTCTTTTCTGATGGAACTATAAATAGACATTAATAAACAACAGCAAGACAGAATAATAACGCATCTGTTTATGATCCATAATAGTTTTTGAAATGAGATCCCTTTTCAGTGGTTGCGACTGCGAATGCCGTTTTCGTCTCGATTGGGTGTATAATTAAAGGAGCTCCACACGTAATGATGCCATCAAAGTAGCGTTTTTTCTTCACACATTGCGCCACATAAACAATGCTAATTAGAAGGATAATGTTTCAGTGAAATATATTTACAGGTCGTTTAATAAAATTATTCAAATAAGGTGTTTACAGCAGCCTGAGAAGACAGGGAAGATGGTCGCAGATTTAATTGAAAAATGACTTGCTGAGCTTTTTAATGCACAACATGAACTTTAAGTACACTCCTCCATGGGGCGTTTGAAATAAAAGCTATACGTCCGTTTCTAAAAATACATATAATACACAACTTATTATGTATTCCACTGTGTAAACTGGTTCGCAACTTTCTCACTACCCCCTTAAACATGTATTGTTTAACTTGGAAAAAAATTGTTACATGATTACTTTATGAAGTCCTATAATCCCCTTTTACAAAACGATATTCAAGTTGTGCTTAAAGTTTTATTAAATCCGATCCCATATAACATTTGTGTACCTGTTGTTTAAATTTTTTATAATGGGAGAAAGCTTTCTAAATATAGTAGTGACTTTGGTTGAATAAATGATTGTCTTGAAGGTCCCCACTGTTTGATGTATGAACAGACAAAAGTGCATCTTTGTAAAGAGCTTTTTAGGGTGGTCCTAAATTGATGCCAACTAACATCACAGCATCGATAGCTGTATGACAGTCTTAAATTTTAATTAAAATTTTTGAATTTTAGTGAATAGCTTGTAGTTAAATTACGAACATGGTTTTCGGTGCTGTTCATTTAACTTTATCACCAAAGCATAATGTTACCACCTGTTCGTACATAAGATTAATTTACTGACGACAATAAACAGAATATATCTCGAAATATACGTTTGTCAATAATTCTGCAATTCTAATTTTAATTCGGACTGTTTATTTTTGGTGATGCTGACATTTCGCTGGACAATTAATAATGCAAACGTGTATGGGGGTTTCCAATTAACTTTATTATTAGGTATTATCTCTACGTCACTTCTACCCATATAAATTAGAAGAATTTTAGTTTTGATCCTACTTTAGTTTTAATTCCATCTTCATTAAAATTTCGATTATTAAAAAGATTAAGTTGAAAATGGCTTTATTAAAAGCGCGCTCAGAACAATTCTAATAAAACAAAATAATTAATTGCTGTGTTGTATTTTACGTATTTTAAAGATAAAGTTAAAATATTTTCGCATCATTACATTTGCGGTTTGTTTTACTTTCATGTAAATTTCATTAAAATTTCATTATCGTATTTAATATTGTCGATAGTACTTGTAAATTTAATTAACTAAAACGACGAGCATTTATATACATATAACATATAATAAATTGGGACCGAGATTAAATGAATGTGTGTACATCAAACATTCTTACATGTCAACGTTGGGGCGTTTTAATCACAATTTCCAATTACCACACAAAACACTATACAGAAATAAGTATAACAGTTTCTAAAAATCAAGCGAAAGTACGACTATAGAAGTGCGAACTTTTTCGATACTTTTTTTGATGTTCTCACACACTCGAATACCTCTTATATTCAGTCCAGATTTGCTGGATACTCACACTGGATGTGGTGATAGTGTGCCTACGTGGTGATGCTTTTATACTATGGGCCGATGCGCGCACCAAACACTAGGTGGGTGTTTTACGTTTCACTAGAATCGCATTCTTTTCGTAAACATTGGCACACCATGTAGATCTCGTGTATGCAACAAGTTTCCCTGAAGGATTGTGTACGGTCCTTTTGCCTATTCACTTTATTTATTTTCATCGATACCTAATTGGAAAACAGGTGAATTATTTATTAAGTGTGGACCTTTGTTGTAAGTTAAAGTTCATTAGGGGTTGGGAATCGATCGAAGGAATGCTAGAAGAAAGGCGTTTAAAAACGTTGTAATTGTATTAAATATTAATTGTAATAAGTAGTCGGCTTTTTTATCAAGATAAACAGACAAACTTGTTTGTGTTTTGTATATTGATTAAAATTCACACCGGAAAACAAATATTTGATGCTTGATGTTATTTAATTATTAATAAAGTTGTAATTAAGCAAACGATTATGAAGCAAATACGTTAATTAAAGTATGAAGTTTGTCTGTTTTTGGGATATTGCCATGGATTTAACGAAGATCAAAGTTTTTTTTTGGAATAGGATTATATGAAGTCAATAAAAAATTTCATTCATTTGAAAATAATACAAATTTCATATGAGACAAAGTTTTATATGACAAAGTTCAAAGCTCAACCCCTGATCTTATTAAACCCCTATTTTTTTGACGCGTTTTTTTGTTATGTTAAAAATATACTGTTGCTGACAGTTTCTACTTAACAAATATGACATCCGCCCATCATTTATTTATTAGTTATATTTATAATGTATACTCTCTGTGGAAATGATTTAGCGAAGAAAGCAAGAGAGGAAAGTGTGATATCGACTATAAGGACTGTTAATTTTTTTATCTACCCTCAACAGAATCTCGGTAGTTGCCTGCAGAGCTTTTATTATAGAACAATTAACACAGTAATTGTATCTAAAAAAAAACAATAATGCACACATTTTAATGGTCTATACATGTGAATAGAAATAAAATGTAATAAATCAGTATAATAATGATAGAGGAGAGGATATCGTAAATAACTCATTTAGGTACTTTATTAACAGTTAAATCGATGGTCTACTCGTATAAATATATATAAATATAATAGTTGAAATATATGATTTATTTTTATGACATATCTATTTTTATAAAGCATTTAGAACTTAGTAAATGTGGGTTTTAAGCGGCTGGATTCGCTTTAATGGACACAGCATCTTCGGCAACTTTACTGGGCTCCTCAATCGTTTGTAACACACCAATAATCTCATCTGCCAAATTATACATTTCCTCAACAGTCTAAAAAAGAGAACAATCTCAGTTAGCCTTCGACGATGGAAATTTATTTTTAGAATTGAAAAGTGGAAAACTTTTCACCAATATTCTAGTAATAAGCAATTCAGGATCCAGTGAAATGGTAAAATAACTTTTCTCTCCTGGTTGAGATAATGTAAAAATAAGGGACAATTCTTATCCACTGATGTGTGGCAAATGCGTCAAATACTTGCACTTCCATCGAAATAGTCGAGAAAAGAATATGTAATGTGTTGATTTAAATAATTTATGGGACGCCAAATTGTACCCACTTCCAATATTTAATTATACCGAATGAGATGAACGCCGTTTTATATCATATCCAACATGTTCTATTCGGTTTTGTAAAGGGAAACCAGTGGCGTAAGTTGGGATAGATGGAAACCTGCAGATGATCCTTTTAATAGTTTTGTTGTCCGCCACTGATTTTTCCCGCTCTCTTTTAATTCTGCAAATATACGACTCATTTGTCATTGAAAATGAAAATACGTCCGTGTTGACGGCAAGTGCACTCGTGCTAATCTCACACCGATTCAATTTCGATAACCGCTCGCTTTTTATAAAACGCATAAAAATGGGAATACATTTCATAATTTCTCATCGTGTTAAATTTAAACATTTAATTAAAAAATTTGTAATCACCATTGATGTGGCAATGTTTTTTTTTCCATAAATAGAAAATCCGTTCTGGATGATTTCTGAATATGCTATAAATACCTGACATTCCATTAATTGTCTCACTGAAGGGCTTTCATATTTGATTTTATTGTAATCGTCCTCGGTGAACATGTAGCCATTTTCAATTTCTTCGGTTTCTGGTGATGTCAGGTACTTGTCAACGGGAATGCACAATTTCTCTTCTGCACTACGGAAAATGTGGCCCTTTTCAATGGACAGGCCGGAGGGTGGGTCGGGCGTGTCGTCCCAGTACAAATAAGTAGGAATCTTAACTTTCGCTTTTCTCATCTAAAAACAAACGATTTATTTAACTGTTTGAGGAACAAGTTGTGTAGGCGCCCATACTTTGGCCCTTCGCTCTTGTATCAACTGATTGCAATATTCTTCTATCAGCATGATGGGGTGGTCGGACATTTCGGCTGGTGCCTGGTCCAATGGTATTTTTCCAACAAGAACTAAATTCTTCACTCGTTCCATTTCTTGAGCCTAAATCACATTTTCAATTATTACAGTCAACAATGGCACATTTTTTTACGAGTGTTCTTCCATTATCGTCAATGCGGTTATTTTAATAAAATTTTCTACATAAAAGCAGGGTGGAAGAGGGAATTTGTATAAAAATTGTAATAAAGAATGAGAACCCTCATGAGTCACGACTCATCCTTGGCCCAGATTGGCAGTTTTATTACACTTTTTTTAATTGTGTAAATTTAAATGCTGAAAATGAATCGGTTGAGGGAATCCCTATGGTCGTTTATCTTTACTCATTCTTTAACACGATTATGAAATATAAAAATTGACCACACATTTGTTTCACTTTAGTGTGAAAAGCGGAAAAAGAACAAAACTTTTTTATTATTTAAGACAGACGTGTGAGGGAAATATGTGTTTTTTTTGTTTTGTTGGATTACCGCGGTATAAATCTCTACGGGGGATCTGTGTCCACATTTACATACAATCCGAGAATAATTGAATAAAATAATTTTTATTCGCACAAATGTGCCTGATTAAAGCTGTATTAGTAAACTATAAACTGAATTAAAGTACACACAGTTATAAAATATTTATTTAAAAAATAGATCAATATCAATGTATAGTGATTTTTGTCAATCTTTTAAAATAGAATGCATACCTACAAGACAAAAATAAGCATGTGGTTTAAAAAGAAGATCGTTATTGTGATTATTTTCTTAGATTTTGTTTTATTTTTACCTCACGAACTTTGATCATTTTTTCCATAGAATCGGCATAATCCTCCAAAATGCGATTCTGTAGTTTCTGCATATAATTTCGATCAGTCAAACTAACATAATTGGAACCCATTAGTTTTTCAAGTCGGGAACGAACACGTGGATGATTGAAGCTGCAACAAGAAAATGTATAATAGATAAAATTAGAATCGCAGTGCGAAAAGGTTAATTAATGTTTTATGCAGATTACATGAATTTTTATTCAAATTTAAGCAAATGGGTAATTTAAAATAAAGGACATCAGGCTTCACACAAAGGATATTATTACGTTAATTTTTTACTTTACAACATAAAAAGGAACTTGGAAAACATGGGAATTAAAATTGAATTGAGAAACGAAGTTCTCTCTTTATACAGTAATACTGAAATAAAATGTAATGAAAATAATGTGAAAGTGTTGGGTTTTGATGATGAATATCAAATAAATGTGCAGTTATCGGAAAATCCTATAATGTGTATACCTCGTGTGTGTGGAAAAGTAGCCCCATAAATTGGTATACGTTTCAAATGGTTGTCTTACACCTACTGCTATATCCATTATATTGCGCTTGCGAACCACAAAATGACAAAATCGCACATACAAACACAATAGCATTTTAAGAAATGGAATCGCATAAGGAAATCACGCCAAAGGAAAAGAGATAGACTTAGGTAAAAGGGGGTTGAAAAATGATTTCGCCACTATGTTCAAGTATAATGCGGATAGTGGCACACAACAATATACTTATTATTATGGTATTTTCCAAGAATTAGGTCAGAACCTGTGTACTATTACTCGTATAACTCATCCTGTTACCGAAAGCACCATTACAATGTGCTAAAACAGTAAATAGACGAAATATATGCGTAGGTGGGTTTCGGGGGAATACCCCCCATTTCCACGAATAACACATCTAATTCTTAATAAACGTTTATGATGGGGGGTTGATTTTAATTTGTTTTGTTGTAAGTAATAAATTTTAATTATGACTAATTGGATGAACGGGTTTATAATTGAACAAAATTAATCCACTAGTCCATTTCGATGACGTTAAATGGACTACTCTTGAATAAAATATTCATCTTTTGTTTGATATTTTGAAGGGGGTGGATCATTGGAGATCCGCTCTTTGTCCATACAACAATCGACAATGTGGTAAGATAATAAAAAGACAGATGTATAATTAGTGTCAAGAAACACCCACTTATTTCGACTACGAGTAGGTTTGTGTAACTGAGACGTGTTTATATATGTGCTTTTATGCGCCACTACAAAACTTAATGTTTTCCTCTAACTTGGTGCTAAAAGTGTGTACCAAGAGAATTATGGCGCAGCATTTAAGCGAAACTTAACTTTATCATCGTATTTATTTGTATGACGACACAAGTAAACAATTAATGTGTGGAAATCCTTTTCATCAATTTAGTTTAAAGGATCTTGAAGATGCGCTAAATGAAGACATTCCATAAATCATTCAAACGGTTCACTGTGTATGGGATTTATTATTTCATAGTTAAAATGTATATAGGGGAGAAAAAGATCAGCTATCGGCGGGTACATTGACTTTAAGACATGACATGTTTGATATTTGGAGTTTGATGGACGTTAGTTAATGACGTTCGAAGTTTATCTGGCATGCACGTGTTTTTTTGCGATTGCTGCTAGGAAAAAGTGTCCAAAGAAAATTAAACAACAATTACGAATTGGAATCGAGTTTGGGAACAAAAGGGAAACAGTGAGGGAGGGAGGTTTGCTTGTGTTTTGTGTGTGTAGTGAATGTCAAACAACATTCGTGATAGGGAGAATGAGAGGGTGGCAGTCGGTAACACCATCGATGCCGGTCCTGGCGCCGGATGCTCGTGACTACTCGTACCTGTTCATTGCGGTGACACAGTCGCCTCTAAGATATCACATATTAACAGTGCAATTCAATATTATTTAATATTAACTACATGGGCTAAAGGCAGACTAGCGTATTGATTTTCAAATAAATTTACGTTGGTAGTCTATAGAGAGAATGGGATTTTTTGGTTTAGTAAAATCGGAATTATTCATAGTCGAAGTTTTATGTTTTTCGATTTTTTTCTGATCTCTGAACACAAAGACTTCGTGACATGGTTATTCTATGGAGGCGGATTTTATTTATTGCAAGCTGTTTGTTAGATTGATGCCTGAGCAAAATTTAATTGAAAGCTTTCCAATAAATCATTTGTTATTTGACTATATTGTATCCAGTTTGTTAGTGTCCTTTTAGAAAGTGGGACAAGGTTGAGCCCAATATTCTGACTCACACTTTGTGTGTCAATTCCAAATGCAATCAAGACAAATAATTACCTATACACTTTGGGGGTGGATTTTGTGCATGGAAATTCACAGTTATAACTTGTTCTATATATAAAATTAATTAATAAAACAGTTGGGGAAATTAATTCAATGTGGAAATTGCAAAAAATTACATAAAATGGGAAAAAGTTGTTTGGAAACAAAACTATATTTTAAATTTGCTGAAAGTTTTGTTTTATGTATTTTAAAGTTGCCGTTTATTTTTAAATTCGGTACATCTAAAAAGATATTATGGTTTTTTTTATTGAGTGGGCATTTTAAAAATTCTAAAAAAAATTTGGACAAATTTACTTTCACAAACACCTTACTTGCACTCAATTTTTGGCAATTTGAGGCTTCTTAAGAAGCATCTGATGTCAATCTCAAGTTGCAAATAGTTATATCTCTCGTTTCTCGATGATCTTCTTTGACCAATTGGCAAATGCTCGTCTCCATGTTCAGATACACTTGGTTCCTTGCTTATGATTACCTTGTCGACCCAATCTTGGACATCCTCCATCACTTCTTTGCCACTTTTCTTTGATCCTTTGCCCATAAGAATGTGCATTGTTTCCCAAAAACTCGACAACGCCATAACACTTTGCTAAATAACTGACAACACGAGAATTTGGAAAAACTGCTGCTGTTTGCACAGCAAAACCTGATTGTAATCAGAGACTGGATTCGGTGTTTATGATTTAGAAACTGGACAAGAACTTTTAAAGCACGCTAGCAAAATTGAGTCATGAAAAGGCGTGCACTTTCCAGGTGTTTAATTGGAAATTGGAAGTTGAATGAAATCAACTGACTCACTCTTCAACTTTTAACACTAGATTTTGATGGTCATAAATGTTGTGTTTGGGGGTAAGTGGCGGTGGTGGTGGAGTTTTAGTGATAGAAACATTGTGTACGGACGATAAACTTTTCAGTTTATTAGTCTAGTCTGACATAAATTTATGTTGGAATTAGGGGAGAGTGGGAAAAGCGAGTCACATTGGACGATAAACCAAATAGAGACAATTTTCATGAGAACACCACGCAATCGATCTACATTTTAATTTGATTTTTTATGACAAAGAAACAGAAATTGCCCAATTTTTGTAATTTTCGGCGTGTTATTTGCTTACTAACCAAGTGTTCCACTGTGTACAGTTCTCCCCTAGCAAATTGTGTTTTGTGCAAGGCGCGAGCCAGCATATACGATTCTAAAGTTTTTTTACAATGTTTATTCAATCATACATGGATTTTTTTCTGTTATTAGAAAAAGGAGAATAAGTTTCTTTGGAACCATACAAATATGAATAAATAAAACACCGCGACGACACCACAAACAATTCGATTTCCAAGCCAAATTCAATTAGGTTCATAGAAATCCACTCTCAATAACAAATCAAATGGCCTTTTTCGGATATTTTGTAGGTCACATTTCGATTACCGATTGTTAATATATGAAAATGAATTTATTTTCATTCAAGCGATGATTAATTATGTACAAACTAAAATACGTATAATGAATTTGTATTATGTACATCGGATTAATAAATTTTTCAATTTTACTCAGTCAACCACACTGCGTTTCGTCTCTAAATACTAAATTGCTTCTAGTCATAATTAATACAGTTTCAATTGAAATCATTAGAATTATATAATACTTACGCAAATTGTATGCTTGCTATTTCCCACCATTTCAGCGGTTCTGGTGCGTAAAATACCAATTTGATGACTTTTTTCCGTTTTGGAAATTTATCCCTAAGGGCATGATTTAAGAATGTTATAGTACGTACATCCAACATAGTGAATTTGAATTCGTAATAACACCTAAAAATATTACGAGCACGAAAATTTTTGACAAGCACTAAACTGACATTGTACAACAATGAGGCACTGATTTTCAGGTCTTTTAGTAAAAACAGTTAATTTATTGAATGAAACATTACAGGCCACAATTGAATTTAATAAAACTAATTAGGAAGTTCCTCAACTTTGACAGAGACGCAAAGGGTTCCACTGTGGAAGTGGAAAAACATTTATATGCAAAATCGAGATCTAATTAATGTGCTTCAAAAGGAAGAAACCTGTTCCTTTTTATTTGCACCTTTAAAGAAAAACCAATTTTTTGTTGTCATCGATATATGGAGATGGAAAATTTCGCCCACATCAGCCCTTATTAAATTTACGTAAATGGGTCATCATAAAGTACCGCGTTAAAGGCTTGATGTCAAGTCTTCTGTGTGTATTTTAAGTCCATTGGGGTTGCAACGTACATAGAATGTAACTTAGTTATTATGAGTAAATTGAAAATGTTCTGTAGTAAAGTAACGCTTCTAAGGGAATAAAAATGGACAACTGTCAAACAACAGGATCGGTGGACAATTGCACAAACTTCTCATGAACTTCATCAATTTTACAGGCTTTCAGTTTCTCTAGAAACACAAACAGTTAACATATATATCCAAAGCTTGTGTATTGTTTATTTGCCTAATTTTTTTAATGTTGTTTCCAACTTGACTGAAGCCAGCCACTCGGTTCGAATGTCGGCATCTGCGGGTCCCCATTCCTCTGTTGGCGTCCAGCCGGCCTTAATTCTCTGTAAAAATGTGCATTTAACTGCATCTCTTGAGGCATTGATTGTTTAGATACCTGAAATAGATCGCCCTCCTCAAAATAGAGTATCTTGTAGCCAATGTAAAGGGGAATACAGAGCATCGAACTTAAACACGTACACCAGCCGACCGCAATTGCCCAATCGGGAAATGTGACTCCGTTATAAGAGACTGGCGTATTGAATGCAATTGTAGTGAAGAAAATAAACTGGAAATTTCGAAAGAAATGTGCGTCACAGCGTGGAAACAAGACCGAAATTTATCATACTGTTAGTATTAGGGGAGCTGAGAATTTCAATGAAATTTTCCAATACCAATGAACATTCTTTTGTATCATAAATTCAATATCCTTAACAAAATTATTAACTCCGTAAGTCCATCCAACAATAACAACTTCTATTAAACATATTAAAATGACAGTGATGGAAGCTGAATACCAATCGAATAATTGCAGCCAATACATTCCACCCTGAAAAGTTGATTCCATAATAAATAATTATTGAAACAAGAAATTCCAATTAAGTTTGTTTTATCGTAAATACAATTAATTTACTCTGTGCTTACGTTTGTCACAAAGATTGTTGAGAGAAGCATCAATAATAGGCAAGTTAGTTGTGTAACTAATGTACTATGTTTCCTCAATGCTGGATACTCGTCTATGATGCCTGAAATGATCGCCTCCGTTTGGACGAACTGTGCACAGGAAAAGCGAAGAAATGTATTAAGAAACTGTAAAAGAACTGCGATCAATTTACCTCGCTATCTATTCCCAAGAAGAAGAGCATTAAAAAGAAGAGTATGGCCCACAAATGCGGCCACGGGAGCAGACTAATCGCTTCCGGGTATGTAATAAATGCGAGGCCGGGACCACCAGTGGCGACAGTTTCAACAGGTAGACCTGTTTCATGGGACATGAATCCTATTACAGAGAACACTACGAATCCTGCGAATATACTCGTTCCGCAGTTCATCACAGGCACGATAATCGAGTCCCTAAAACAGTGTATCGTATTTGAAGAGGATTCTAAGGATGTAAATCGAGTAGTGTGTTCGTTTGTGACGAACCTTAATGACTTTCGACAGTTGTCAGATGAAGATTGACGACAAATCCTGTCAAAATAGATCGGACTTACAGATTTCTCTACTTACGAATTGATGTTGTTGCGGAAGGAGTTGTAGCTGGCCATGTTGAGAATGCCGCCCCATCCGGGTCCCAATGAATAGAAAATTTGGATAGCGGCATCGGCCCACACCTGAAAGTCGCAATCAATTACGGTTAAATTACAATTTTCTAAGAAGCCCAACACCTTTAAATTGCTAAGTTGGTGCCATTGTGGGTAAATGTAGAATGCGATCCCTTTCCAAGCGCCGGGCAACGTCACCCCCCGCACAAACAATACGAAGAGCACGAAGAAGGGAAATGTGGCCGTAAAGTATACCACTTTGCCCACTGTTTTCACGCCCTTCATTATGCATAAGTAGGTTACCAGCCAGGTAATTGCGTTACAGATGAAAAGGGGCCACACAATAGAGCCCACATTATCAATGCTGTCTGATATTTGCAGTATATGTTTACTAGGAAATTAAGGAGAATTTATTAAACGGCGTGTTTTTTGATAAAATCATGCAAGTGGCGGGCTTACTGGAAAAACTCGTCAGCTGGCGTCTTCTTTGGCACATTGGTCTCGTTCAGTTTTAATAAACTGTTTTTCCCCAGCTGTGGAAAGTTAGTTATTTTGGATAGGTTTTTTATAACATGGCATTTAAATTAATATTGCTTTAGGGGGGTTTTATTGAATTTTATTACCACGCTTCCAAAATCGTTACGAAATAATGATTATCGTTTACGTTACCTTTTCATTTCTAAATAAATCATGATTAAATTTTATTACGTAATTTACTTGTTTTTTCATCTAATATTCAATTGTAGGGTATCTTTGTTTTCGAGTGCACTTTCCATCTAATCAACTTACTTGTACGCAATATTCCGTGTTCCACTCATTGTTACAGTCGATCCAAGGCAATTCGGTACGGAAACAGTTAATAAGGAACAGTAATGGATAAGAAACGACTGTATTAAAATACATGATTACGAATATGTTGACGACGATGATTGCGTAGCCGGCTCCTGAAAGATTTTGATTAAAATTTCGGGTTGGTTGGCAGGAAATCGATTAAGAACCTTTGAAAATCGGTGCGATTTTGAAAATAGTCAGAAAACCGGTGCTGGCGAATTGGCCCAGTGATGTTTCGAGGAAGAATAAGGGAATACCGCAAGAGAAAAGCATTATCAAGTAAGGGACCAAAAATGCGCCTAAATTTGAAAGTTTTTAGGATTGGTTTTTGTAGATGTTTTTTCTACTTACCGCCTCCACTTCGATAGCACAAATATGGAAATCGCCACACGTTACCAATTCCAATAGCGTATCCCAAACAGGAGAGCAAAAATTCTCGTTTGTTGGCCCATTTGCCCCTTTCATCGGTCTTTGATGTTGTTGGTTCGTTCATATTGTGCGGCTTCACTTAAACTGAAATAAAAAAATACATTACCGCAATGGTGATGAGACACCAGTCTTTGATGTACATATACGTTTGGGAGTTATTGTAATCGTTGTTTATTGTTGTAATTTAATTTAATATGTTAATTTCCACTTGGATTTATGTCTCTAGGTTTTTTAGATGAAATGCAGTGGCGTGGCTATAAAGAGATATGACTGAGTATAAAGGATGAGGCGTAGAGTTAAAGAGTTGAGGCCTTTTTACAATTGAATTAATGTTAATTAGATAATAAAATTCGGCTGGGTTTTCTTTTTACGAAATACTTTTAAAACGTATGAATTTATAATTTGTTTTGGGTTTATGAAGTAAAAGTTTAGGTTTTGAATTCTTTATTTATAATGCATTTGTTGTTTACAAACTTTTTTGAAAGAGAGAAGAAACGGAAATTTTGTAAATAAGGTTTTTAATCTACCTTTTCAATAGTTTACGAGTTAGAGACTTTGTGTAGCTAACACCTGGATGATCAGATGTAACACAAGTTACGCTACTGATAAAAAAATATGTTTTTATTATAGAATTATTGATACCTAAGGATAGGGGAAAACCGACCAGAAGAATTTTTTTATGGAAAATACGCTGATTATGCTGAAAGATGTGTTTTTATCGATTCCAATTACTTTCAATTTTAATTCGCATATTTTACAAGTTTTTACATGTCCTGCAAAAGAACTTCTCTTATAGGCATCTTTTGGTGGATATTTAAACCTGTTCACAATTTCGCGTTCATTTCGTTTTAGGATCTGGTTTTCCTGAATGGAAGGATAACAGATGTCGTGACATGACCTGATTTGAACATTTTATACCTTGAAAAAATTCAAGTAAGAGTTTATTAAATGCATTGCCATTATTTTGTAATAAAATTATTTATTATTTCGCCTCTTTATAAAATTTTTATGACTCACTACTACAAAAACGATTAAAAATACCTGAAACTTAAACAATCCACCAGAATTCAATGAAAAAAATTACTTGAACAAACAATTTATCAACATAAAACATCTTGATGAATTATTAATAAGCTAGTTGACAACTATTTTCGCATTTTTCGAAAAGATTTCAAGAAACTCTCTCTCTCTCATAGTGATTTCCTCACAAATTTATCAACCGATTGAGATATAAATAGTTAATAAAGCGTGTTCTGACCAAATAATAATATAGTAGTAAAATAAATATAATGCGAGCACTTCACAAGTGATTTGCTATGGGAAATAGACGGCTGCAGAGGCAACTAATAGCACCAATTCATCAATGAATATTTTATTTCCACTGTATTACCTTCCATATTTCTATATATTTCAAGATTCCGCTATAAATACACTACTGCTGTAACACTAATCGTAAATACAATCCTGCCATCATTAAAGCGCATTATTATCATGACTCGTCCTGTTTTGGGTGGACAGGAAATTAGTGGCGAAATAAATACCCAGCTCTGTGCTAGAATATATGAAGGGAGGACACATTTTCTCATAGAAGGGAAAAAACACATATTATTATTATTTTAGTATCAATCGTCGGAAAATTGCATGGTTTTCCTGAATAGAGAAACGTAAAAGTTTTACGCGAGGTAATTTTTCCCTCCGGCATACATCTATTCCCTAGCGAACCTTAATAATGTAAACGTCCAGTCCGACTCGACTTGATGGTTTCAGGAAAATGAACTTCTCAATTTTTATGTACTTGTATTTAATATTTCAGTATTAGAAGCAATGGTTATTTGCCATTTTTCAATGTCCTTTCACTGATCATGCACAGGACACATTAAAGGACATACAACAATGTCTCAGTTAATAGAAATACACTGCACTTTATATTTTTCTTATGAGTCCCAATTGAAAAATCAATCATTATAAAATGTCCCACCATCAATCGATTGTGCACGAAACAAATTGAATTAAAAATTGTGTCTATATTTCAGTATTTTTTTAATTTTTATACATATTTAATTAGTCGGTAAATAAAAATGTGCGCTAGCTGCACTCGTTGTGTATTGCTTTACACAAAAAAACTTATACATTAAAAATATTTTTGCTACCACACAAGTCCAATTTGTTTAATTAATAATTAAAAAGTGTAATTGATTTAAAAATGAATGGATAATCTATTGTATGGAATTTTATTATGAGAACACCCAGCAGATTTTTAATGATCGTTATTTTTTTTGATATATGTAAATTAATCAAACATTGTGTTGTGCAAAGGTTCGGGCCACATGTTGCCTATCTACCTTAATTAAAATTTTAATTCAAACAAGGTAAGCGAATCAATAATTAACGGAATAGAATAAAAAATTTACTTGTCTCCATTTTGAGGCAGCGATGGGGAAGTGGATGGAGGTTTTCTAATACTTAATGGTATTAAAGTGCATTCTTTTATATTTGAGGCTGGGATTTGATACAGCAAATTACCTACTCATTGAAAAATTTACAAACATATTTCTTTATGTTAACAAAATTCTGTTTTCAATGCTTCTACAATCGCACCTTCCGGATGTGGTTGGTGTAAGAAACGCTGGTCGATCGACCTAGATAATTTGCGCTTTTGATTTAATTACACAACATATCGTGTAATTAATACACGGTGAACAATATTAAAAAGTCGAAATACCATAAAAGTCGATATACCATAAATTGCACAACATAATTAATCGATTGTGTCTAAACAATAGAAGCGCACAAGGGGGATCACATTATTAATTAAACGTTATATTCTTGGGCTGCTGTAATGCACGGGGACTCCAAAACAAAGAGGCAAACTTGGTTGTTATCTATATGTACAGGTTGGCATATCAGCATTTTCAATGTGCAAGCGATAAAGGTGTGTCTGGGTGATTAACGTAGTGTTTCTGGTACGGTAATAAATCAGAAATCATTAGGTGACAAGCCAATTATACATCAGAGAACGCCACGATGAGAACCAGTGACATTCGCGTATGATCTCGGTCGACTGAATAACCATTTATCACACACTCTCATCCACTCACTGGATTCTATTTTCAGGTCAATATAACGAGATGGCCGATATATTCGTATACACTGCACACTAATTACTTGGCCCTTCGAATATTGGCGCGTCCATTGGGAGATATACCTGAAACAAAAACACATACATGCCAATTTTATTAGTTTTGTTATTAATATTGAGCAATTATCAATATACGTTGTGGATTTGATTTGGCAAATTTAATTACATTACATTACCTATCAATCACTTTTGTGTTTTTTTTTTTCGGTTTTTTTCCGATACACCATCACTAAATGACGTACTGTACCGCTGGGGGATAATTGATTTTAATTAAAAACTTGAAATAGCCACATACGAGAAAAAAATGATAATTTGTTACAATTTTCGACTAATAGCTTGTGGAACACAATAAAGCTATATGCAAGCGTGACTTTTGCATTCCCCCTCTGAAAAAATCACAAAAGCTAAATGGTATTTTACACCCCTTTTTACTGTCTTAATCGGAAAAGGTAACAAGGTTTTCGTTTCAAAACTACCCGATGATATATTCTCTTCGTCATTAGTCATCATTTCTCAATTAGACTAATTAGTTGGTGCCATATTTCTGTGACCGTAACATGTATCCGTAATGCCAGATCGTATAAACGGCCAGCAAAGCTATAGTATACATATATACATATTCCTATTAATATCTACAGTTTTGTTTCATGGGTACTAATGTGCTGGTTGGTCTTGGTGTCTTTAGCTTCATCCACTGGTCACCGCTATAAACTGGGATCATAAATTCCGTAATGGTTGTTAAAGTAACACCATCAGATTATGGCTGGGAAACTCTAGTAATATGTGCATTACATTAAATACTTTTAACTCCCATTAACTGCCGCTTGATATGTCTTTAAAGTTCTGGATTAGAGTTTTCGCTTTATTGCCTACACTGTATAAGAGATTACTGTGACATTGTCTCGAAGAAGAGTTGGATTCGTGGAAAAATCAGAAAAATTACTATTACCGTGTTTTGAAATTTTATAATTGGATTTTCGAATTCGATTTGTAAGAAATTATGACAAGGTCTTATTGATTTGTTTGGTATTTGCGACATTTTTTTTGTTTAAATGTAATTAAAATTTTGTAATTAGATTGCAATTAGTGCAAGAATAATTGTAATTGTAGTGAGTTTTTATTATTTGGTTGCGGTTTGTCGATTTCAGTAATGGAAAACCGTTTTAGTCCGTTTTAATTGGATTATGGAGAATATACTCAATTATATGTATAGGTAAATAATTGTGGTGGATTTTCCCATATAATTTCATTATCAACTTTGGAATATCGTTAAAAAGATAAATAGGATAGTAAAAGTATCGTAAAATCTGAATTTTATTATAAGCTTTATTTATAACTTTTATTTATTTGACTTAGGTATAGGTACGCAAACTTTTTGAACTTAGCATTTTGAATGAGCTGTCGATTTTGGAATTTTTCTTTCTCTTTGATTTTGTCAGCAGAGCTTTTTTAGTGCTCCTGCAAAAATAGTAAAAAATCAAAATTAGTGGTATGAAATGGGTTTCAGATTTCAGAATGATGGATGAATGACTGCCAAAATATTTATTGCAGATGTTAATTTAAATCTAAATTAGCTATGTATACAATAATGACGCCCGTTTATGTAGGGTTGTACATTAAAATTATCTACACCTGACTAACAATGACTCATCATACATCAGCAATCCTTACAAAAAAACCGTACTCAAATTGACCACTCACCACTTCTTTACACTGTTATTAAACATTTAAGAACTTTTATTGGTATTGGTTTTAGTTATATTTTTATCAAAGAAAATTGTAGCAAAACTTGCATTCGAATCGTGACGAACATTTAAAAACAATCTTCTCCAAAAATTGTTTCCCAAAAGGTTAAAATTCTATTGACGACATACTAAATGTTGCAGAACAATAGTAATACAAGTATCCGTTGGACATGTTAAAATTAAACCTCAAAATTTGCGAAAACATCACGTACAACTATGAAACCATATAATTTTCCTTGACAAATGACTTCCTACATTCATTATAATATTATATACGGCTTGGAGGCCTATATATACGAAAATGAATAATACCCAAAACAGCAACAGTAAAACGGGAAAATAAATAAAATAATATTGGTTGCATTGTTTTCTTGATCCCACGCATTTTCCACAACTTAAATCCGACAATAATCGGCGTCTTGAGTTAATAATGTGACTATCGGGATCGGATGTCTCCCGAAATTGCAATGGAAAACAGTGCACAGCGGTTTCAATGCAAAATGCGCCATGGGGGCATCAGACCGAGACATATTAACACACACTGGTCATATAAACATATTATGATTTAATGCGAAACAGTGTACGTATGTCCCCGTATTATTAATTATTACGACCTCGTAAAGGGGTTGTATAAACTTTTATCTCGTTTTGTCAGTCTTTGTTGGTCCATTGGGTTGTGTCCAAAAGCTACGCTCGCATAAAATGAAATGTGTGCAACTTTTTTTTCAACTAATTTTTAGACACCCCTAGTGACATTTGATATAATGACTGTGCTTACTTTACATTCGGGTTTTTAAAATTAATATTTATATAGCTAATGTGTATGTAGGCATTACTGCAGTGCATATTGTTTTTTTTTTAATTTTTTGTTCCTCTGCGCGCTTTTGCTTCGTGCGAACGCGGGACTGTACACATTTTTTTCGTGTTTCTGTTTTTGATGGTGTAATAATTTGAAAAATGCTCTGTCACACATGTATATTATTTCCTTAATTATTAATGCTCTTAACACGTATTTACTGTTGTTACAATATATTCTAATTAAAGTGTTGGTATTTTTTTCCACAGCACTGATGCATATACATCAACGATTGCAGCAGATTTGAGATTTCTGTATAATGTTATTCTTTCGAAGCATCAGTTTGCTAGTACAATCCATGAATATGTAGATATGGTTGATTTAAACGGGACTAGATAAAAAAGCGAGCGAAAACATTATTCAAGACGGGGAATTACGGTCAAGCTGACTCAACCGAAACTAACCCCCCAACTTGATGGTTTTAATCCTGTGACACCATACATTGTCGAATTACGGGAGTTAAGAAATGTGTGTGGTGGGTGGAAAAAAAACACGAAAAAGAAAAAACTGTTGGAATATTGAGCTTTTTGGGTGATAAAATAAAGACACTGTGATTACCGTTAAATAAACCAATGAAAATCCGGCCAACAGTCCTGCCCCTGTGCTAGATGCAGTGAAAAAAGCCGAATGTTCTACTAACTCTATGTTCTTTTTCACAAATGGTCATTATTAAACGCTTTGTTCAGCAAGAAAATCGAGTTAGCTCCAATAGCTGCCGAAATCTCCTGTTATATGATCCTGGCAATCGACTGTAAAGCCAGAGAGAAGATGTCTTTGCGATAACAAATGAAAGAACGCTTCCGGAGAAGGGCGGAGACTGTGAACTGATTGAATTCAAAACAAAATTTCAGAGAACAGTTTGACTTTTTATTGGGCACTTAGTGGGAAACAATTTCGATGGTACAAACGTTTTAGATGAGAAAAAAGTGATGATGAAGTGGAAATTAGTACAGCAAAGACTGAAGGTGTTAGGAGATGTTGTGTGGGTTAAGATTGAGGTGTTGCCAGTCTAAACCCAAACAAGTTCAATATTGGATTAGCATAGGATCACCCATTTGGAATCAGATAAAGTAACCGTCGAATATCAACCGAGTTGGTGGAAATTGAGCGCATTCACAATGTCACAATTGATTCAAAGCACTCAATCACGACTTTGAATACGTTATTAGCTGTTCGCGTTTTAAATGACATTTTTTATAAGGCAATTGATGATGCTAGAAGAATATTGAAACAATTTTATTGACGATATATACAGGACGCGAATTAACCTTATACAATTTGATTTAGATTTTCCAGTGTCGATTTTGTCTCTCTTGAATTTTTTTCTGTCTCTGGTGAAAGTCTTTATAAAAAAACCACTTAAATGATAACATCGGTGTCGAATGAATAAGTTCAAGTCTTTTATATTTGTCAGGACATATGTTTGGAGTGCTAAAACCCCTCGGAATAATTTCTTGAGTAGTATAATCCTCTTGGTTTGTATGGAAGGGAAGCGATATCTGACGGTTGGAAACTTTTCATTGTTAACATTGTGGAGGAAAAACGTGCATGTGTAGGTTTGAGAAAAATCGTTGCAGCATTTATATTGTTTTAATGTTTCTGTGTCAAATTCGAATAGTTGTGTAGTCAAAAATGAACCCCGAAACACATACGTTGAATAATTGTCAGTCAATTAACAAAATAATCAACCATCAATAGAGACTTGATTGAATGCAACCGGAATTACGTTTAAAGGATTCATTAATGATTCGTAACAGTGGTGTAATAAAGTCGCTTTTATTGTGCAATTAACGTATGGATGATGGACACGTGGTCGAAAAACTTAGAATGGTTTCTTTTTGTTCAAATGGAGATGAAAAAAAAATTGACGAGCATTTTAGTTTGATAGACCATCCCCCATTGACTCTTTAAATCCAGTTTACTCAAACATAGCTGATTTAAAAAAAAACGCTTAATTAAATTTAATAAAAAGTAATTTGAACAGGATGTTTACTGCCGAACCCTTGAGCCACATTTTGCTTTATGTAATTATGTACATTAATGTTTTTGTAATGTATGAGCGGGTAATAAAGCATTTTAGCTTCCCCCTACATCGTTTCGTATAATTTTCGAGCTATTTTACATATTGTAGGTAAAAATTGTGTGTTTCATGATTAAACATTTAAGTTGTGAAAGAAGGTACCAAGTATAAAGAATAGTGTAAATTTGTGTACGTCACGTAATGCTGATAAAATTTAGTTTGTTCTGATTGACCTGTTGTTGTAAACCTTTGGCTTATCTCATCGTCCTTTCTATACAATCATCAGTGGTGATAATTCTACAATTCAAAGCTCATCAGAGACACATTTCATCCGTAATGGAAGCGTCTTGTTCTCTTATACCTAGTCTATATAGAAACACACAATTTCACTTACAACTTGTTCCCATTCCAAGTTCCACAGTCTTTCATACGCTATATAACACTTCTTTCAAGATTCATTAATGTCGAATTAAGAGCAGATTTGAATTTGTAAGCTTTTTTTTCAGGAAAATATTGTTTCCACCATTGTGATGGCGTCTCGCCTTTCTGCATTTCCATCATACTTTTTTCCTACTGTTCGCTTTTTAATTATAAATATATCATGCCATGTTGGATATAGTCGAAATAAAATATTTATTAGATTAGTCTGGTAATATAGAAGCGGAATCCAATTCTCGTGCTAAACGGTAATAAAATGATGTGTAATAACTAGTTGAAAATGCAGTTCAGGTCGTTGATTGTAACAGGGGGTTGGAAATATTGATAGCGTCAGGTTTCTCTGGGTTTTAGTTGTTTCATTGGTGGTTATGTATAATATTCTATCAGGATTATCTGGCAGATCACCATACATCACGCTATCCATTTTATTATTTAATAGAAGAGCCGCTTTTACGTATATACTTATTTAATTTCAAATACTTGCACATGAAAAAAAGTGCAAGATAGAGACAGAGATGAAGGGTGGGTTTTCGAGTCTTGTTGGAAGACTAATTGAATTGTAATGATTCAGGATACGACATCTATAATAGGACGTTATTAACAAATGAGTGGAAACTGTGTGTGTAATGCTTTGATTCAACTAGCCCTAATTATGGATTGGAAGAGGAGGGTAAGAAACGGGGGATAGAATTAGACACCCCCGGCACGCACGTCGCTAATCCCTCACTAACGAGACGTTCATTTAGGAGAGAACCCCGGGAATCCCTAATTATCGCCCAAAATACTGAAACTAGGCGAACACACACACACATTTCAGAGAGAGACACACATGGACGGTTATTTTCGGAGCCCTTTTCGCAACGAAATTACAGTCTCATTTAAAATGGTTCGGTTATCTTTTAATTTAACCTTTAAATGAGACTTTAGATATCCGGCAATAAGCAATTTAATGATAACACGCGTGCCAAGCATATAATTATTATTTTCAGGTTTTGCGGATGGAAAATGAATTAGAAGAAAAAAATATAAGTTTTTTTTTGTTGTGGTTTAAGTGAAAAGAACGTTTGTGTTTTCAACAAGTAGCTGCAGTAATGTAATTAATTATACATGTTAGTTATGCAAATGTCAGAGTTTGAAGTGTAGTTGAGAAGGCATAGCGGGTAGTAGTGGTGGGTGTAATAATAAGGGTAGAAGGGACCCATGGATGGATTGAAGTGGCCTTACAGGAGAAATAGAAAGCATATAGGATTGTATTGTGGAGTGTCCTTACTTTCTCAATGTTATAAACGATTCGAATAGCATATATAGAAGGAGAGACTTTGATCTAAAGCCCGTTAAACGGTCTAATATGTTAAGTAGCTCTAGTTGGAAAACAAGCACCGCAGCAGTAGTAAGTAGTTGTGTGCTTGTATACTATATAGTAGTAGTAGGCAGCCACATTACTGTTTCAATTCGCGTTCAACTCACTCTCACTCGTCAGATTAATTGAAAACCTTAATTAATTTCAGAAATAACTTTCAGCAGTAAAGCCTAACAAATAAATATTAAATAGCAAACAAAATGTTTTCAAATTTATGATTATGGGGATGGGGTTTTTGGAGAAATGCTATTTTGAAAATGTTATAAAATTGAAATGATTTTACTTTGAATTCAATGTTGTATATGTGTGCGTTTACCAATGAATGCTAAACACTTAAACATAAAATGAATTACACACCATTTACCATTGAGTTTAATGTGCTACAACTACATTTCCACATTGAAATCTATTTTCTCTCTGTATATTATAATGTGCGGGGAAATTTATATCAATTTATGACAAATATGGATCATGTGGAATTTATTCAACAATATAATACAGAGCAAGTTTCCACGATACTTGTCCATATACAAGAACGGACACCAAATATTGAGTTTGTATTCATATATAACAATACCTCTTCAATATCCTGGTTTATTGTTTGCGGGGTCAAGTTTACCGAAAGTAATTTCTCTCGGATATTGCAATTTGGGAAACGTGTATTTTGGCAGTTTTCTGCACCTATTGATGAACGGTAATGTTTTAGGGAAATTAAACATTCTTAACAATAATGGTAATGTATACTAACATGGAATTGTAAAAATATAATTAAAGTTTTAAATAAATTGAAATCGTTTTGCTTCGCCAAATGGTAATTTGTTTCAGACATTTAAGTTGGTAGCAAAAAGATAATAACTTAATGAAAGATTTTCATTTAAAAGTGCATAGCCATTTACTTGCTCGTAACGTCGTACCACATAACTACTTATATATGTTATTGTTTCAAAGTCATGAAATGCAACAATAATAAATACACTCTTCAACATCATTTCACAAGTTCAACGTTTTCCATCGACTATAATTATTTTAAATGCTTATTTACTGGCGAGATGGTTCATTGTATAACCGTACTAATTCGATAATGAGCACTTATGCCATGGATAAATATTACATTTCTTCATTGAAATGTATGTAATTAGTTGTAAAATTCTATAAAATGTGTGTACGTGTATTTATAAGGAAAAAAGAGCCATGTCGAGAGTTACGGGTTGCAATATTAAATTCTGTTTAATATAATTTCATATACACACTGAGAGAAGTGTGTTTTTGTGGAGAAAAGATCACATTACACCCCCAGAACGTTTATAGTGTACATGATATAAAATATTACATTCCCAAATGAATTTCCTTGTCGTATGTCAAATTATTTGCAGTGGATATCGTGGCCATAAACATTTTCCCTGAAATTCTCTCGTGAGATAAATTTCTTTAAATGATGAGATGGATATTGACAGATGACTGGTGGAGATTATTAAAAATTTACAATGGACATGACCGCAAGTTTCACGTTTCGTCCTCACCACAGTGGTATATGTCTCTCTATATGTATGTGTGTCTGCAATTCACATTCAAAATTAACACTCATGCAGAGGAAGGCCCGGTCTGGTTTCAAGTGTGAGTGAGAGATGTGGAGAAAGGAAGGCACAGTGGACACAGAGGTGACGATTCCGTTTCACAATTGAACAATGTCCCTGTATGTGGCTGCCTTTCATACAGTTCACCAATTGCCTTCAACTATAATGTATTAAAAGTTTAATCAGACTGCACGTATGGTCAGTGTTCTCGTGTCTTGTTGTCCAGGGAGTACGAGTAAAGGGATCACAAATCGAACATTCATCCTGACACTAACATTAGTGCTGATCAGTTGTACTTATGTTGATTTTTTTGCTGCTGAATACCAGAATTTGGGGATGTAAAATATGTGAACAGTAGTGATGGGTTTATTAAAATTGCATCATGATAGTACATTGATGAATGTACTCGTCAAAAGTGTACAGATAATGTAGTATTGTAATTAATTAATAAAACAATTTGTAAAATTCAATTATCCATTTACAAATATGCGATGGGTTGCTGGTGTTCGGGAATAGGTACGAATATATGAACAATTTTGGCTGGGAAATTTAGCCAATAACATTAAAATGGATTAAATAGGGATATATATAGTTGAATAAAGAGAATGCGCACAATTTAGCGGAAGTGATTTTGAACAAAGTCATTCAAACTTTAATCATAAATTCTAGCCCCTAAATTGAATCTCTCTCAGGACCAATCGCTTTCTAAACTAATAATCAAATTCTAGTTTTATATTTTTTTTGTGTTTTGTAGTAATATGTGTGTCTTTTTTGGCGCTCATCAATAAGGAGGTCGTAAATTTCTCTCTAAAAATAAATGGCATCGTAAAAAGTGCGCTGGCAGAGAAAAAGAGACACAACAACACGAAAAAATGGACATTGCAAGGGTTGTTTTGTGACTTGTTGGGCTAGTTATTAAAAAACACACATACCCAGTGAAATAGGATGAATCGTCCGTTAGAGAGAAAAGGAATTGTCTCGATTTAATTACAGAATTATAAGTTTCATTTTAATTGAAATATTTATGCACATAATTAAATATTTGAAAGTTTTATTTTAAGCATATATGATGGTGTGTTTGAGATGGAAATTAAAAGGGTTCAAGGGCTTGTGCTAGGAATATAGGGGCTGGTGTGGCGGGGTGGATGATGGTGAACGAGTGAAAGAGAAGAAGAGAGAGCCGAGAGAGTATAACAGGCAGAACTAACAAGAGTTAGTCGTGCTTTTGTCTGATTAGATAAAGGCATGCTTAAAACAACAACAGATACCTCGCGCTAATGAAAGAACCCCTTTTGCGTCGTGTCCCCCTTCTCCGCGTTTCACTTTTCAGTTCATAGTCCACCCTCGAGATTCCTACCCCCCCGAAAATCTTCCCTTATACAACATACTAGTGTATCCCAGCACCACCGAGAGAGAGAGCGAGAGGGTGTACTGCATTCCATATTTCGCCTGATTACACATCGCAACTTGGGATAAAGGAAAATTCACATATTAATTGCGTCATTAATGAAATGCCATTTGCGGAACTAATCCCCTAATTGGTCGAATTTTGGCTAAGATAATGAAACTGTCAGTCTAACGTCTTTCGATATGATTATGTGGAGAAGTATGAAAGACTGACGGCTGACTAAAGGGGTAAAGTGGGAGAGGCGAGTGTTTTGAATTTTGTAAATAGACGAGAGACGAGAGGACGTCATTTGCTTACCTATGTTAATTAATTGATTATGCATTTCAGAAAGTTTCCAACCAATTTTGTACAGTTTTCTAACAGAATGGAGTCTGCAACATAATTTCAAAAACATAAAGCTATTAATAATTAAATTGAATCAATTTGGCTCGTGTTTATTTTACAAAACATGCTGGAATACTCTTAATGTTAGTTACAATATTAATTAGTTCATTATTCATAAATAAAAGTGTGTGTGTGGGTTCCATCAGAGAGACTATGGATGTGATGTTCTCTCGAAAATGTTATGCTCTCTGTGTGCAAATAATTATTCCTGTGTATGGAGGTAGAAAAGGTCAATATTGGTGAAATGTCCATGTCCACAGTGCTCACTAACAAGGGCCAATTTAATCATTCTCTGTGCACTGATACACAATCAAGATCTAGAACAGCTAGTCAGTTCAAGTTCTTCTTTAACAATTTTCCGAATATAGAAATCAAATTGCGCCCCAAATGTATACAAGTGCTTCGTATAGTTGTACAATTACAAGCGATATCAATTTTTTTTTATTTACATAGACTGGAAATGAGAATAAAAGGAGTGGAGAATAAGCAAGGAGGATATTCAAATCCTCGAAAGTAAATCATAATCGGTCGTAGGAGTATTGCAGTTTGTTATGTATAGTAAACAAGGCAAAAGTCTTGGTCTCGGAAATTGGGGGCCACTAGACGGAATAACAACAACCCAAACAACATTTGGGCCGAGTCAAGGGCCAGTTCGTTTAAAACAGCCTTTTTAAAATGATGCAAACTTCCACTTGACAAAATACAATTCACGGACCTCGTTATTTTGTATCGGCTATTTTCATCCACCTATTTATTTCCAATTTATTGGTTAGGTTACCTGGAAGATTTTGTTCATTTTTTTGTTGTTGTTCTGTTTGAGATTTTCATAGAAACGATAACTTGTGTGCAACATTCGGCTTGTCATTCGGGTGAGTCTAGGAATTTGGGTTTGTCAAAATTTCTGCAGCACTGTCATCTTGGTATTGATATTTGTCAAGTGTCATTTTGATGAGTCTTTGTCAGTACCAAAGTCCAAAATGGTTGGCATTGTTTTATTCGTCTACCATCATTATCCTAATTAGACGATGAGTAAAATGGGGAGAAATAGAGAAAGGGCGAAACCGTTGCCTTATCATCAAAGTGACGTAAAATTCGTTTTGTAAAATTCTCGCTCCTTGAAAGGTATAGTAAATGAGAACTAGACAAAGTATTAGCAAACTGTGTATGCATCATGTAGAAAGGATAGGATGAGGCGATGGGTGGGTGTGTAGGTAGATGATGTTTGTCTGTGTGAGTGTAGAGTTGTAGTTTTCGAGATGTGAGTGAGTGAATGCCTCAGCGATAGGATTTCCAAACTGCTTTGTGAAGACTTACTTCTAATACTAATTACGACTACCAATTAGCACTAATTAAATAGCAGACTGACCTATTATCTGCAGCCCTCGTTTCTAAGGCATCCTATTCTGTCAGGATCTTGGATATACGTTCCATTCTCTGCTATAATTAATAGATTTGCTCATTTTACATTTACAAAATGCTCGTTCCGTTCTCTTTACGAGCGATGCGCGCTTTGACGTATTAGATACTAGTGCAATAATTAGGGATTATTTATAATTGAATATGGCTCTTAATGATTAAGCAAAAATATGAGCTATACGCTATTATGCAATACTATTTATTTACGCAACTAATTAACAGTAATCCACGAAGTAAGGTACATTGTATTCCAAGCCACTGGAATGTTGTGTTAATTTGTACAAATACACAAATTTTCACGATCTTAATATTAAGTTTTCGCCATTCGCCGACAAAGTTTCCCGGTTTATTCATTATTAGTGCTATAGCAATAAGTATTCAATAACTCAACAGCCAAATGTAAATTTGTACAAGGCAAAATGTAAACATCACACCGAGCAATTACTGGGAGTTATGTTTATAATTAGGCAGTGACAATATTTCCCCAAACGAAGTTCGCTAATTCTAAGTAAACAGAAACGATGTGAAAGGCGTCGCAAATAATCATGGAAACGATGTGACGATCCAAACGTCGAATATTACACGGCGTACATATCCTGCAATAAAAGACTTTTTTGTACTCCTCTGTAGGTATAGGTATATTCTCTTGGTTGCTGTGTTTGGGGAGATGGAATGTGGCGCCCGCAATTAATTAAGCGAATTTCGATGATGAAAGTTTTGTTATACGGTAATAGGAGAGCGAAAACCGAAAAACCAGAAAGGAGCGTATAAATAAAAAAGAATCAATCAAAGAAGAGAGGAAAAGGTTGTGTGTGTATATGAGACGAATGGTGAATTCGTGCAGCCATTTAAGGTAGGGTATATAAGATCATTAACAACAAGGACGATACTAAAAGTTGGAAATGAATTTAAAATATCCTCTAACAACTTTTTTGTGTCCTTAGCGTTTCTTCCAACTGGCGTATAATCATTATCATTATTAACGAGACGACTTGTACACTTTTGTGTGCAAAATCTTGACATATTATATTCATAATATATTATTAAATTGGCATGGGTTTTTCTTTCAAAATCACTTGCCCCTTATATTCAGGTTTTCAAATAACGATGCCTATTAAAATTAATGATTCACTAGGCTTCACAAAACCGAAAACATATTGATACAATTTAGATTTTTACCATTATTAATGAACATTACAATATATAAATTAATTTATATTTTTGGGTGCGTAATAGTCGTTTCTGCTTCACTCTTATTTACCCTTTTGCAAACATTTTCAACAATTAAGCTGAATATATATTTAATTATAATTAGTAATATACTCATCTCATTATGTACCTACATTATACATTCTATCTCAGTGATGATGTTAATTAATATTTACAATTTTTTTTATTAGTCTCTCCCACGTTGCATAAATTCATGTATGCCAGGTAATAATTAATTTATTAAATTGCCCCCGGAATCAATGGTTGCCCATATAATTAATTAGAGAAAAAAAATTATTACAATATTGAAATAATAATTTCGCAATAGTGACGGGGTGGCAACTGTTTCCCCCATACCCCATTTCGTTTTGTGTCCTGCAATAATAAAATCAAATTGGAAATAATCGATGAGAGCGCACCAAAAAAGAGCAGGATAACTTTACCTGGGATGGTTGAATGTGTGCGGTTTCCTCTAGTTTGCAACGAAAGTCTCTATCCTCCCCAATGATGTTCAATCTAAACCAATTCAAATCCAATCCAATCATCCTCGTTAGGAAATGCCGCCCCGTTTCTGTTTAAAGTCACCCCAGCAGTAGCTTAAATGTTCCTCTCTCCTCTGATCAAGTCCTAATTTGCTTCTTGTCTTTTAAATAAACTCGATTTACTGACAAACCACTAGACGAAAATGTACACGCTTTTTCCGACTGATGGTGAATGATGATGTCTGATGGTGAATTTTATTCACACACCAGAAAAAATGAATCTAATTTTCATCAATTGCTTCGACACACAATTTTTCAACACTAAAAATTCACTTGTTCCAATTCAATTCATAAAAATTTAATAAAAGAATCACATGTTTTTTCTTGCAGTCCTATATAATACGAGTTTTCCAATATATGTAAGTATGTGTTTTTCGAGTAGAAAAATCGAGATCAAGTCAATAGATTGTAAAATCGAGAAGGGACCGGAGTAATTAATGTATGATGTTGGTTTGCTTCGTATTATAAATTAAATAAAATTCCCTATTTCAGTTTAAATAATAGTTTCGTTGGGTTTACAAATATAAGGTACATTTACTTAATGTACTGTTTACTTTTCTACTAAAACTAGCAATTAAAATTAATGTAATTTCAACAAGGCTGATGAGGTAAACACACATGTACGTAAATTAATAAGGAATTAATTAATTTCAAGTACTATTGAAAATGAAAGAAAAACAAACTCTTCCTCGAACACACGTTCCTACATTCGTTAAAATAATAGTAGAAGAAGAGTTTGGATGCATGTGAGGCCTCTCTGGGTATAGAAAATCTTGGAATTAGTGCAAATTAATTGGAATTAATTTGCGAGTCAATAATTGATAGTGTAATAATAAATTATCCATTTTCCGATGTCAGGGAGGAACAGAAGTCCTCTTTTGTTAGTTGTGCCTGTCAAGTTTAAATTGAAATATATTTTTTGGTAAAGGGTTCAAGGAATTTAATCTAAATGTCATTTAAACAACATTAGGTATACAGTGGAACTGTGGGCGAAATGCCCTCGTTCTACACACCGTACCAGATGGCTGTTAAAGCCAGATTAAAGTATTTAAATATAATAATAGTTAAATTATTTCAATGAAACAACTTTAATTAATTTTCCAGAGTTTGTCCGGCTATAAAAAGGAAGAAAAATGGTTTTGGACAATTATTCCGTTTTGTTATTAGGGGGATTTTACTCTGGACCTTGTAATATGTGTTTTAGGCAGTTTTCTACTTGCATTGTAACAATTTTATTTCCCTCTAGGGTGAATGTGTTTGGTTTCTGCACGTTTCTTTGGTTAAATATTAAGTTGGTGTCGTTAGTATTTGCGACAACATACTAAAATACTGTAAATCTTGTTTACTTGCGGAAATCCTAACTAAACCTAAACAACTAAAACTAGTATTGGAATATGCATTGAAGTTTGTACATAGGAATGCATTTTTGATGGGGTTCTGGTTAAGTGTTTTTGCATTTTTTTTTTCTTAAGTGATTCAAGTCCACCTCGTAATCCTTTGCTTTGTTTCGTCCCCTTTTTGTCACCGAAAAGGAGACCATTATTAAGAGAGCAGCAACAAAAGTCTTTGCGCTTTTAATAAATCTTCGATATCATTAAATTTAATTCTTGTAATGATTACAAGTTTATTCAGAGTTGTAACTTGTACGTTTATTGTGTCGTCAGTGACGGTCTTCTCATTCCATCTCTTTTCTGTCTATCTTTGTGTGTGTATGTATAAGTTTTGTGGGTTCGTAAAACTGGGTTCGCCTTCAGCTCATATTAATGAGCCGACTTGGTTAATGAATCACGGGGATCATTATAACTGAACCAACGTTACAAGGATCTTGCTATTAAAAAGAAGACTCTTACACTTTATTATTATGATTACATTGGTTTCCTTCCAAACGTGAGTGAAGACGACGAGACTTTTAAAGGCCAACAATTTACAATGAACGTGGCAGTGGCAATATTTTCCCATTGTGAGACGTTCACACATTTTCCAGGAAAATGATACGAGAGGCCAATGTGTGTATGTATGTCAGAATGGAATTGAAATTTCTTTGATGTGTTTATTGTTTTTATTTGTTGTTTTGCAACAATTAGGGGAAAAGGTAATTAGGAAGAGAGAATTTCCTTTTGTGGAATTTTCACTCGAACAAAAAGTGTTTGGACGGGCTACATTTCAAGTACGCACTAAGAATTTAATTAGGCCACCTTATTTGTTTATTTAAACCGAACGTTTTTCATGTGTTGTTACCTCCTCTCTTCTATATGTATTTTTTTGTTGCTTTATCGTACAATTGAAATATTAATTTTAATTCAACATAGGTACACACACATAGAGCGGCTCATCGTTAGTGCATATATAAGTTTGATTTGTCTTTTATATTTTATATTTAATTTCATTTGACGGAATAATCAAGTTGAACAAACAAAAATTAATTTTTTCATTATTTTCCCCGGTAGCCATCTAGTGGTAATTAGTCGAAACCAAGCGCTATTGGGGAAAACTTTCATTAACAAAGTACACTCTTTCTAATTGAAAATTTATTTTTTTAATTAACTCATTCGTTAATGTATTCTACTGTATAACAAAAACATTTTTTCCTCCTCTCCAGTGTTATGCTTTTTTGATTCATGCCAACACAACAGGCAAGCAGAGGGAGAGAAACCTTATTTCAATATTCAAACTGATATAATTTTTGGTAATTTCGGGAAGTTTGTAAACTCCCTTATTCTCACATCGTGTATTTTTGGCATTTAAAAGGGATTTTCTCGGATTTCATCAACACAGAGAATATGTGGTGGTTATAAAGTTAAGAAAAATAGAGTTGTTGAGTATACCCCCACGAATTTTATTCAAAAGCAAAAGTTGCGGGCTTACAAGTTAAATACTAATAAAATAGGGATACTTTTTTGTTTGCTTTAGGCATTAGGTGGTCAACGGCAACGATTTTCTCAAATGTTGAATAAATAGAAATGCCAAATCCCTCGCACACACTAACTAAGCACTCGACATGACGAAACTACATTAATATAATCCTATAATCGTTAACTTTTCTAATAAAACTCTTTATGTAAATGAGTAAGTGTGTGTATTAGGGCGAATGAGTTAAAATAAGAGAAAACCTTCAAGAGAAAAAACGAATTAAACGAAATGTTTCGGAATGAAATTTACTTGTGTGTGTACCGAGGAAGGAGGTGGAGGAGGAAAAAATATCTATATAATGTTAACGAGTTTGTGTATTCAGAGGTTATTCTTTTAAATGAAGGGGTCCTGGCAATGTAATGTAAGCAAAGCAAAACAGCCTCTCCCAACAACAATCAATGAACCCTGTCCATTTTATAAGAATAAATTGGTTTTCTAGTAAATCGCATAAGGAAAATCCTGGAAAACTTCGAACAAGGAAAAAAATTGGATTTTTCGAAAAATCTCAAAGAATCGTTTTCACAATTTTATGATTTAAAATTGTGGGTTTTTGAGGAAAATTCCAGTCTGTATCAAATGTCGGTATTTTTGGGGACACTTAATAATGTACAATGTTCGTTACTTAACGCTAATTGGTTTAGTACAACGATCTGTCATTTACCGATAATATTTTATGCCAGATGCACTTGCAAATATAATTTTTGATCTAATAATGATATCGTCAATTTGGTTGGCCATCATAAATTACACTGTGTGTGTTTATACGCGAATACTGTTTTCAATTATGGCAAATTGAAATTAGTTTCGAGTACCAATTAATTAATTAAGTATATGGACAGAGTTTCGGAAAACAACACATTTTATAATTCAATTCCATTATTTCTTGCACGGATTTGGATTTTCAAATAAATCGCTCTTTAACGTGATATTTGTGTGTTTTAACAGATTAACACACTGACACCGAGGATAAATTAAAGACAGTCAGCACTCATCGGGGCAAATCGTAACAGTTTATATGAAAATGAAGGATCTGTATCGAATAATTACTTTTAGTGCATCCAAAGTATACCTTCAATGTAATTTCAAAAAATTTTAATATACAAAAGTACCTATCAATAGGAAATAGAGAATATTGTAAACAACCGTGCGGTAAAATCTGAAATTGGGTTTATTAGCGATTCGCACATTTGAATTGGACACAATACATTAATTAATAAAGAAAAGACAATTAAAAAGGGGCAAAACCGAAAAGGAGTCGCATAGTTATATATGTATATACGCGTCCCTTCATTCCGTTCGTTGTTATGAAAGAAAGAATAATTTTAATTAAATTAATTTGAAATCTAGTTAAAAGCGACCATAATAAAAAGTGCCTTGTCAAGATTCATTATGCGATGTTGGTGTGACAGGGTCCTAATGAGTACTCTTGCTAGGGTTTTACAACGTTAATTAAGAGAATATGATACTCGTGCAAGTTTTTCGGACAACGACAGCCTCCACCTCTAAACCAAAACCACATTGCATTTTACGTACGTATACAGCAATTGCCGTTTGAATCGATCTCCGAATTTGTGTGCAAGCAAAAGAAAGTGGGATAAGGTTCTTTTTAGCTTAAGAAAAAAAAATCAAGTTAATTTTTCCGAAAATGTTAAATACATGCGAGTATAGATAAAAGTATAAGCACTGTTAGATTATTACAACATTCATTAGAGTTTGCTAATTACTCGTTGCTTTAATGAATAAGCTCTAATGAACCACTTTCTGTTAATTAAAGGGAGCGCCCGAGACACTGCCAACAACTAGATGAGAGTTCCAGAAAATTGTGAAAGAGAGAAACTCTCGGTAAAGAGCAAGTGCCTAAGCGCGCACCATAACTCACTCACTCTTTATTATTTTTGCGGGAAATTTCATATTTTATTTGACGTTACTTCTCGTTGTGTCGGATTCAGATTAAATTATTTCTACTTTGGTTGTGTGTCTGTGTGCCATTCCTGCAACGTTTTCGTAATGCAGAAAAACGTTTGGAACGGGAATTGAATAGAGCCCAGAACTCGGCTCCGTTTTGTCGGAATATGCCAGCATTTAAGGATTTTTGTTAAACGATAATTGGTAATACTTGTAGCATTCACTATTGTCCCAAAACACATCTGGGGATGGGCCTCAATTAAAAACAATATACACGGGGATTTGAATTTCAAATTGCTGACTTACATTTGGGCCCATTTTCTGGATAATTTACGTTAAATTGGTGTACCAGTGCCCTGCGCCATCCTTATAATTAGGGAAATGTCAGTTTGTTTTAAGGAAAAACTCAATGCAGCATAATATTGGAGTGATTTTTTGAAGTCGAAATCAAAAATGCTTTTGACGCTTTAATAATGGTGATATTTGATAGTGCTGTGTGGGAATATAAGTAGAAATCGGTAATTGTACAATAAGGGCGAGTATAAGGGACGTTTGTGAAATATGAATGGTCTTATGGGAGGGTGGAATAACCAGGAAATAAATTAGTTATTTAGTTAAGTCAATTTCATTAAATTTTATTGGTAGAGTTTCTTAAAGTGCTCATATCTCTAAAGATAAATGAATTAGAGGACGAGTAAGTAGTTTCCATTACCGATAACGTATTTCGAAGTGAAACTTTCTGATTACGTCTCTCGTTCCGTTCGATTATACACGCGAAATGCAATTGTGCATCTACCGATGAAACCGTAAACGATTTGTCATACAAAATGCAATCGGGTAATTAAGTAGTTTTGTGATTACACACAGTATACTGTAATTAGTGGGGAGATCTCCGTGTTATTCAGCATTTGTTGAATTTGTGTAAACACTTTTGAATAAAATTTTAGTGAATCAAAGTGAATTCGGTGAAAGGAGAAAAGCAGTGAAGCTTTTTAGTAATTTTACAAATGATTTTACAAATTGGTTTGTATAGGTTTAGGTAAGTTCCATTGGAAATACACAAAGGCGCTCTATATATGTATAGTGCTGTGTGTGTGTTCGCGTGTATACGAGTGTGTCGAACAACAAACAGGTCGCAAAACTCTAATTATCGGCTAGAGTGTGGGTGGGAAATGACGTGTGTAAAGTGCCCCTTAGCGTACCAGCAAATGAAGACACGTATAGATCTCTGCCAGTATATGCAAATCCCAATCTACCGATAATAATGACTACGACGCGTGGACTACTTCTTATTGAACTAATTTGACAGTGGTTAGCGAACCGCCAAAACGCGGCTTCAGCTTTTCTAGTTATATTTTGCAAAGCCCTTACGACTATCTAACTGTATTGTACAGACTACCATATGTATAGTTGTTCCTGCTTATATTTCTAAATATAACAAACTGGAGATTTGGAATTTGTATTATACAATGGCTGTGTTCTCTACTATAACTGTCCTCTAATACCCCTCACTTGTCTTTCTTCTCTGAATGTGTACGAACCAATTTATATGCATATAATTATATACTAACATGTAACATAGAACGAACGCAATTTCATTTCATAACTGTCAGAAATAATTGCAAACTTAATGATGTACTCCAAGCGCTTAAATATATTATTCTAATGGTGTTTTGTGATCATTTTCTATTTAAAGATCTTTTCTCTGGCTTCAGTTAGCGACAAATTTTGTTAATAATGTGTTATTATGTTATGAAGTGTTCAAGTTTAGATGAAGTTACCCTATGAAATCGTCTAAACGTGGTTTACATATATGTATCGTCATTGATTGAAGATTGTTGATTTGAATAAAAATTCTGCAAAGAATAATCAACTACAAAGAAATGTTTCAGAAAAAAAAATTGTCTTCGTCTATAAATTAACGACTAGTTGTTAGTGCTGTAAAGAAAGAAGGCTTTACACTTCATGTCACCACTAACAAATTCTAATTGGACAGTGGTTCGGATTCGGTTTGCTTTTTGTTTCAGAACCATCTCATTATGGCGCTTTTATCGTTTACCACAGATGTATCGGTTACCGTCATTGTCATTTTGCATCATCTATACTTCCCTAACAACAGACATTCTCTCACATATACATCAGCATCAGCCCCCATCCAGAGACTCACATAGACAGACACACACATTCGCGTGTATATCCATTTAAATACCTAAATTGCGTCTGACTCACTACCGTAGAATTTACTAAATTTGTAATTAGGTAAACAGTTTGTAGTGTAATTAGAAAAATTCAATTGTATTTCGTGGGAGGGGTGCAGGAAACACAGTGGAAATTAAAGTGTTTCATAACAAAAATGCACAAAACAAAATCCAATAAAAAGCAAATAAAACAAGATTTATTATTAGACGTTATACAGTTTTCATTTAATCTGGCTGATTAAAGCTTGAGAATTCAATCTAAAAAGATATACGAAATTGGCGATCAATAAACTGACACAAAAGTTATTGATGTTGTTGCTAGAATAATTCATAAAGATCCAATATAAACGCGTTATTATTTTTCAATCAGTATAAAAACGAACATAGACTGTAGAAAAGCGAGTTAGTGGATATGAAAATGCGATTTGATTGATTGGCAGACGTGCTTGGACTGAAGGGACCTCAACCCAAACCGACATCGTTGCCATTCTATCAAACCAAATAAGATTTACTTTTTAGACTTATCTTTACTATACCCACCACATTCACACACGATAAAAGTGCCGTTTTTTTATATTAAGAAGCGGGGAAAAAATTCTTGACTGGTTTGGGAGTTTAACAGTGTTCCTCTCATCATCACTCTTTTTCTCATTAGAACAGCGAAATTATATTTTGTTTAGGGGAGAGACGGATGTGATGACCTCTTCCATTGGTATGATTATTTCGCTAAATTGAGGTGAAAGAATGAGTAAACTGGGGTAAATATGTAAATCAGGCGAATTTGACTGGATATTAAGTCCTAGAGGCACGTAAAGTTTTTATTACATAGTACAATAGGAATTAATACTTATGTGTCGGATCGATATGACTAATAACGGTCTTGAATTATGGAGAAAGCTAGTAGGCAGGCCATGAGAACTGGCCGTATGGTTCGGAAAAGCCCTCGTATACACGCAACGTTTTTATTTTTCGAAACATCGCATAATATAATAAGATGGTATTTAAACATTTTTTTGTACGTAAATTTTTTTTGCTAGGAAAATTAATTCAATATATAGAAAAACGAATTATTTTCATTCAGCCGTATTAAATTTATATAAATATTATATCGTCATTTTCTAGTTTTATGTAAAATTGATGTGCATCAATAAATTTCAAATAAAATTCCATATTTATGATCTGTTTATAATATTCAATAGATTTTATTTGTTATTTTTATGTATTAATGGTTCAATCTTATGCATTTAATAGAAATTTGCTTTTTTTTCTGAATTAAAATGCGAATAATATTTAGCAGATTGGCGTAATTAATCGATTTTTCAAGCACTCCAACAAAATTCTATTGTATTAGAGAAAGTATAGTAGAAAATCGACCTGAAAGACATTAACATAATACGTGTAAAGTTTAATTGAAACGTGTAATTGAATCGGAATTCTTGCCAGTCGTTTATATCCGTATAAATTTGTTTTATTGTAAATTGCAATTTTATTTTATTGTTTCAATTTGCAAGTGCACACACAAATGCATTTTGTCTCCTTATTATTATGTCGCCAAAGTCGTCGAATTAATACAGTGGATAATTTGGTCTAAGGCTGCGACTACACCTGACGACAAGATTTTCTTTATCACAACTTAACTTTTAAATTGAATCTGAATTTCCAGTTTGCAGCACTCATTGATTAATTATCGTGTCCCGTACATGTGGATCCAATAACAATTCCAATCATAACAAGTCACATCTCATAATGATGTCGACAATTGCAATTTAGATAACCGATCCAACATGCTGGGTAAGAAATGTGTTAATTAATGAACTGGTACAGTTTGTAACAAACGAACCATTTAACTATTATTATGACCATAATAGAATCGATCCGAACTGGAGATGAATCGTTCTATAATTATTGACAAATTTTAATTGCTTTATTTTTGTGCTTAGATACATCGATATATGAATGTATGTAAAGGTACGTACCTATATATGTATCTCCGATCGGTCTCATTAATAAACAATGAATAGATGATTTATTTATACATATCATTATACACAGTATCACCGGTGCCAAGGTATATAAGGTTTTATTAGGGATTAGTTAAAATTCCATTTAGGAATAAATTTAAAATACGACCCTCATAAAATAATGATTACATACACGATGATATATTTATTTAAAAAGTCCTTTATAAATGTGATTACATTTTAATATTGAATGACGTTGGAGATGGATGTAAAGGCAAGTTTATATGGCAGTATTAGAATGAAGAAAACGGGCGGGTTGGGCGAGGTATAAGTAAAGTACATAGTAATGAGAGTGGCGAACTACCGTATGCATGCTTGATTTAACGATTTCAAACTTCTTTTATTTCTTTATACTTGTCATCACGTGGTTTTACCGTTGTGTTCTCTCTGCATGCTGGTTTTTTGGCTAAAGTGATGAAGACACGAAAAAAGGTGAACAAAAACAAGTCTTTATTAGTAAATTGCTCTTTTATTAGAAATTGTTTCAACAAGATGTGTATAGGGAAAAAATGTTGTTAAAGAAGAGTAGCGTTTAATCTGATTTATTCATAATCCTCAATTACCTTAATTCTTCTCGTAGAGAACTAAAAGAAAAAAAATGTGAAAAGCGAATGAGATAGAAAAAGAGCGGAAAGTGTAAAGAGTAATTATTGTAAAACGATTACAAGTCAACTTCTGGCATTCGTTCAATTTAACCTCTTAGCTTGGTTAGGATTTTAGGGAGATTACAACGGGTCGGATCGATTTTATTAGCTAATAGTGAGCATGCTTACACTTATGTAATGACATTTGTACAGCCCGTAATTCCATTACCTGGAATTGTAAATCTGCCCCTCTGCTGATGTCTCTCTAATGAATTAAGGTCTATAATTTAGTTTATCTATTATTGTTTGAACAATTAAACAATTTTGTTGCATAATTGCAAGCGTAACTATTAATTTATTGGTTGTCTAATGTACCTACAATTAATCAATTGCGCAATTCATCGTCGAGATACGATGTTGGCAAAAAAAAGAACCTGTATAGAGATTGCAGGATTCTGAGTGGCAGTGGAGGGGATAGGGTTCTACTAGTTGATAATTAAACGTTAGAAAAACGATAAATGAAAACAAAATAAGAAGAAAACAGAATGATATTATAATGGAAAATGACCGAATGTATGCATTACATAAACATTTGTTCAATTCCCAGCGGTTACTTTCTATTTTCCTTGGCATGCTGGTCATCATGTGCATGGATGGTCAGCAGACTCCCTCGTAATACACACAATAAATATATGAACTAATAGAGCTGTTCTGTACGTAAACATCGTTATTTCTGCTACATGTATATACATATATTCTCTGCTCCTCTTGCTCTCGTTCGACTCTCCTCTGGCTCCCTTCATTCTTCCTTCCATCCATTCAGGTATTATTATCATGTGTGTATATAAATTTGTGATATATAGGGTACACATATACATTCTATTTGTTTTTCTTAATAGTCGAATAATGGAACAATAAACTTTTGTGTACATTATACCTGAGATAATTAGTTGAATATACAAACGGAATATGATGGAGTGTGTGTATAGTTCTCTTGTCCATCACGTTCTCATTTTCCGTATTTAAAAATCATGATAACATTTTAAAGCGCTTTTTTCATGTGACCCTTAAAGGCATTCAGTACTACCTATACTTTGTTAATATGTTAAAGAAAAGAAGGCTTCATTTCACTTTGTCCGCATAGAAAGGATAAACACAATGCAATAGAGTATACAATGGTAATAAAACACAGAAGTTAATTAAATTTCGTTTTATTGTGGAATGCACACAGAATAAACGAAAACTTTTGTTATAGAAATATTTTTGAGCAAATTATTTCAGTGTATGACCTTTATTAAAAGGGAAACAAGGTGAGATGTTAAACTTTATTGCAGATGTGACTGAAGAAAAGTCGCCCAGTCACCGCACACATACACACACACATATAGCCATACCGTCTGCTTTATTGCACACAATTTAAGTTTTAACGAAGTAAACATTGTACGAGTACATTTCTTTGCCATTTTTAACAAGGATGGTATTTTAAAAAGTGGAACGTTTCCCCAATTATTCGGGCACACAATCATTAATAGCGTTTTTGTTGGTTTGCACTAGTAAGTATTTAGGAGACGTGCATGGGGCATCAATACGAAAATCGCAAACTTTTACCTGTCAAAGTGACAGGCGCGAAGATTGCGATAGGTAATTAGTTGAGAAGTGACACAACTGTATCCAAACGAATTTATTCAATGAAATTTGAAATAATTTAATAACAAGTATACAACGAGAACTAATTGACGTAATAAATAATATTAGATTAGTTATATATTTATATATTTTTATTAACACAATGTTGCCGCACAAAGCGACTTGAAAAACTTGTATCACAACAAGAAAACCTCGACTTATTTTAATGTAAAACGTGCAGAACATAAATATCATCTTTATTACATCATTTTATTTCGTTATTATTTACATCATAAAAAAAGTTGCAGTTATTGTTGGTGGTGGTCTGATAAAAACAGGAGAAATTATTATCAGCGCGCCACACATTGAACAGAGAAGTAAAAGTGGAAGAATGGTCAAAATTCAAAACGGCGGATGTGAAGATGTCTTTTGACAGGTATTGAGTTCTCATCAATTATTTACATTATTTACAGGAAAATTGTTCACTAATAATAATTGTCGGCTTTGTTTTCTTGTAACATATCGGCGTACAGTTTGGTAGCCGCAAAGAGCACAGCATATTCGTCCAACTAATGCTGATGGATGTGGAAGGGTGACGTGTCGTCGATGATATGTTGCCATCATCATCTGAAACAAACAAACAATTACTACATCCATCTTAAGAAATTAAATATATATCAGTAAACGGATGATGACACAGTTCTTAAAACAGATCTAAAGAGAAGGTGAACATGTTCGCATATAAACGTTTGTGTATAAATTTCATATTGTAAATAAATGAAATGGGTAAAGTAAATTTAATTATAAAATGACTTATATACATATATCCACTTTGTATTCTATAATATATTTTTTTATAATTATTTGGAGTGTTTTCATTTCATTAAGGAACGTCATCTCCCGTTGTAATTTGTTAAAAGAGAGAGGCAGCGTGTGGGGGTGAGGGTTAAAATTAATTATATATTAAGCTGACATGACACTAAAAGTTAATATTAACTAATTTTCGTGTATTTCAAACATATATCTCTGTTTCTACAAACATTCATTAGGTATTTTGTGTGTTTCTCTTCTAATACTGGAAGAGAGAGGATCTCCCAAGCACACACATCTATATAGACACACGTTACATTGTTAGCGCCCAAATAGAAACAAAGGTTCTGCCTTGTGCTAAAGAAGGACTTGAAGATGGGTGTAGAGGAAAGCAATTTCAATTCGGATTCTGAACGATGTTTACTTTCCATTAGGTTCTAAAAGTGTCGATATCGTGCACAAACTGACTAGAATCACTACGCATTAATTTAGATTACTTTGTGCTGAATAAACAAATAATACAAGTCCCTATCTTATTTTATGGACCTTGTTGTTGTGAACGCGCCCACCAGTGGTGGGTGGAACGGGTGTATAGGGGCCCCTAATTAATAATTCAAACTTTTTTCGATTTTTTTTCTGCCCCCACATTGCACCGGGGGCTGTATGTCTGTCTGTGTGATGGCATTTTTGTCAGTGATTCAATCCAATTAATGTGGTGGCTAATTAATCAAATGGCAGTGGTGGCGCCCTCTGTAGTTCTGCTCATTTCATCTAATGTTCAATTAGGTTAATGTACATTTACATCTCATGTCCGTATATGGCCCATCTTTGTTCAATACTTACTTTGGCTAATTGCCCTCTTGTCGTTACACCAAACTCGTGCTACACTCTCGATATTGTCATTATTCGGAGAGCATATTGTGTACCAATGTGTATGTGTGTGTACGTTTGTTTGTTTTATTATGGTCTCGTCGCGCGTTTGCAACTTTTCATGTAAACCGGCGCTCTCTTAGATTCTATCGGTGCTGTTTTGTAAAAGTGACCATTTTTTACTACCCGACCTATAACGTCAATTAATTCCAAGTTATGGCCGTGCATTATTCCAATGGACTTAAAATCTATTTAATTGCGCTCTGTGTGTGTGTTTGCGGTCCGCTCTTTTAACAATAAGAAAATTTGTGTGCGAATGGTGTTTTACGTAGGAACGATCATGTTTGAATTTTTAAAATGAAATTAATGATCATTTCGGTCGGTTGCGTGAAGGTGGCGTATTAATGGTGGGAGAAGATCAGCATCAGAGAAGTGAGAGAGACTGGAAATTTAAACTATTTGAAAAGGCGCTCTTGCCGCCCAAGCAAAAGTCCCTGGGATGTTCTCGATGCTGTGTGCTCTCTCATCGCAAATAGGGCGAAAGAATGCATCATTAAATGGAAAGGCTTAAAACGCACAATTAATTAACTTTGTTAAACTGAGAGTGGAACGCAAGAAGCGGAGTACAGTCCATTTAATTCATCAGAGTTGTCTCTTTGCACAAAATCGCCTAGATTTATGAATTGGCGTACTTAACAGTATCAATTTAGCCTAGTTGGGACTGTTTAATAACGGAATTTGGTGGAGGCGGAACGTGGGAAGGGTGATAGGGGGTGGGCGGTTGGTGGGGGCGTGTGGCAGAACGTGCCCCCTTGGGCTAAGCGGGTTAAACGCCGCGAGGAACCTCTACATTAATTAGTCCTCGATGCAAGGGAGCCATGAAAGTTTACCAGTTAATTAGGGAAGTCGTACTCTACCGCGGGCATTCGCAATTTGCCTAAATTCGTGCCAGATCCTTTTCTTTCTCCACGGACAAATCGCTCACTTCAACCAATTACATGGGAAATTAAATGGAAAACAGGACTTTGTCTTCTCAACTCTCTTTACTACACTTGAAAATTAGTTTAGGAAAAATTATTTGTAAAAATTCTTTTTCGCTTAAGCTAGTATAATTATTTTCTGTAACATTTCGTACTGATTATGTATATATTTTAATTAAATCCTTGCCTGTGCGTATTACTGCATCAAATTAAAGGTTTGCTTATATAAGCATAAATATACTTTCTTTAAAACCATAAATTATAATTTTATTCATTAACTACAAGTCTCGCACACTTAAAAAGGTCACTTGATTTATTATTAAATTGTACAACTAACGAGAAATTGTATAGGTAGAATTGGCACTGGAAAACGTTTATTTTTTCCTTCTTTTCTTTTGTAATTGTTAATTGTTCTAATCACAGAGGGAGCGAGCCGTCTGTAAACTATGATTTGATAAAAGTCAAGAACAATCCGTTAATTGAATATGAAAAAAAGTTAGAAAAAAAGTGCGTTGTTATTTAACGAGATTAAAATTATGAATTGAAATTTGGTTGAATAGCAAGAGGATCATAGAAGAGACGACCATGATGATGATGATGGCATATCAAGTAAGTTGAATGGCATTGAAAGTTTTTATTGATATAATCCCCGATGAACCCATGTGAGGTTGTCAGTAGCTCTCATTGCCCATTAGCGAGATTGAACCCTCGCTCTCCAATCCCCACTTCCGGTCCACCCTCTTCTTACTGTGCTGGCTGCGAAAGAAATTGTTTCCTGTACGCTGGGAAATGAATTAATGTATACCGAACATACATTATTGATTACTTTTAATGTAAATGCCTTCTTCGTCTACACAGACTAATTGTAATTTCTTGATTGCCACTCTAATTCATTATGTTTCAATCAAATAAGTTGCGAGGCGTATTTTAATTTTAATACTGGTATATTGATATACATATATATATATATAGATAGGGACGGTGTGCCTTTCCGGATGGTGTTGGCCAAAAAGACTTTGGAAACTAATCACATTAAATGTTAATTTTTCAACGGTTCTAAATCGTAACCCTCTTTCGCAATTTCTCTCTCTTTCTGAATAAATCTAATAGAATCGTCGTAATATTAAATGCATGTATTATATATGGTTTGTCATCAATCAAATTATGGAAAATGACCACAACATACAGAAAATAATAACATGTCCAAGACGGAAAGGAAATTAACTTTTTGACTTTGATATAATACTCTGTCTCAGCAAGGCCTGTAGCTGACCAATTTAATAAAAATTGATTTTCTTTTATATAATATTATACTTATTACACTAGTATGAGAATGGATTTTTGCTTTGCCACCCCGTTAACATGTGTGTGTGTAACATTTGAGGTGGTAAATAAAATATCATTGCACAGCACTTAGTCTAACTTAATATTTAAATGTAAATTTTTATTGAAACACCGTTGCTAATCGTAGAACGTATACATTAGCACACTAATTTATACAAAGAACATAAAGCAGAGTTCCGTGTAAATTTCTAAAAACAGTATTCGCTTAATTAGCTCCGAGTCAAAGTTTAATTTTTCATCAAGTGCCAGTGTGCACAGAAAGCTCCAGCAACAAATAGCAAAATGTTAAATGAGGGATATTAGAGACGTACAAAACGGGGCTTGAGGGGGCGGTTTGGTTTTCCACTTGCATATGAAACTGGAGCGATATTAAAGTGAACCCCTTACAGCCCCCCAGCTTCCCATTCTCTATACACACATCTTTCTAATCTAAACACCTAAAATATGTTGAGAGTCCAAGTTGAAACTGTAAAGAGGGCCACATAAAGGCTTAGATAATTGGATCGAGTAATGAATAACTAACTGGCAGAGGGGCGAGAGGGCACTACTGACCACCTCATTTACACCCACCACGGTATGTATGCGTAGCATATACATATAATTGCCCTCGGACCTCTACTAATGGCCGCCCTCACTGCCGTGGGGGGTGTTTCATAATTAAAAGACCCGACGTCGACAGGATTACACTACTTTATTTATAGTCACGATCTATATTGCTAATTAACGTTCTCATTTTCAAATATCAGACCTGTCAGAATGCCAGGCCTGTTATTATTGAGGGAATATTGCTCTTGTACGATATTAATCTTACACTTAAAACTCAATAACTCCGATAACACCTTGTGTTCAATATTAAAAATAATACCTTCATTAAAAGCGACTTTTTTTTCAACAACAGTATTTTATTAACGAGCAGTATGTTGATCTTGGGACTGATTTCAAATGGGATTCAATCAGTTGGTGTTTGCTCTTTGTACGCCACTGTGTTGTCAACATAACACATTAGTGTTTTCGAGCTTGTAAATGTGTAAATTTCTAGTAATTATCAAATATTGTCAACACCTGACAACGTTGAAATGTGAAAATTGTTTTTTAAGAAGAACACATATTTAGAATGGGTCGATAACGGACCCTCGAGGATACACTGTCGATATAATAAATTATATACCAATCCTAGTTATTGTTATCGGTATTTGGATGCAACATAGTCAGTCGTCATCATTGTGAGTTATCGTGTCGCCGCAGAAGGAGATGATCCCCTTAAATTCGCAGTCAATCACAGGAAGTGCGCGAATCGTTGCCTAATTCCGGAAGTAGAATGTCCACTACTATCTCTCTTCCACTCGTACAACACACAATGCGAAAGATAATTTTGAAAAAGTCACTTTAATGGACCATGGATGGTAATAATTTTTGGAGATAAATAATAGAATTCCAACATGTGCATGGAATGTTTTTTTTATTGATAAATTGGGAAAATTAAATTTAAATAAGTTTTTTTTTTCAAACGGGGGAGGGAAATGGAAAAACGTTTTGTTAAATGTTTAATAAACGGGCGCACGAAAGCAATAGATTCCCAAAGTGGAGTTACCTTCTCTCTAATGTCAAATTTGTGGCCATTGAATAATTCAATAGCAAAGGGGGCAATTGCACACACTGTTCCCGAAACATATAGGCATGGTGGACTATCGTAGGGCTGTATGACGAACCGTCAAACACCACCAGCCCAGAAATAATTCCTTACCCAATTTTCTTATCTCCAATTTGTTGTTTCATCTCCACGAGTGGCACATTATTGATCCTCATTCAATTTATTATTCCCCTTACCCTTTCTTATTTTTACGATTATGATGGAATACTGTAACACATATTGAACTATAAACCACCGTAATCCGGGCTGTTAGGATCCACACAAAAAGAGACAATATTAAAAAAAATTCCAACCGTATATATGGGAAGAGAGAATGCGGAGGTGGAAAATGAAAAAATGATTTTACTGAAATCTGTATGTGCCCATCACTGAGCCAAAGCCATTAACGGGAATTTAATATTATTGAAATGGTGTGGAGTGTGGTATGGAGTTTTTCCAGTGTTAAATTTAACCACTGTTACACCTTTTCAAATAGTTAGTGTAAGTGCTGTTTCCGCAATTGTCTAGGTCCGGATGAGATTCAAGTGTTTTAGATGAATATTAAAACGTAAAGGAATGCATCGAGATGGATTAGGCGAAGAGCTGCTCTTGGATTACTCGTTTCATTAAGTTGAGTGCCTCTCTGATATGCGAGTTCTTCCGGTTCTCCTCTACAAAACTCTCCTCTCCTTCCCATCATCTCTATACCACCACACTACAACATTCCATTACGGATAAGCCCGAAAGATGTCTTCATTTAAATTTTCTTAGCATGTCTCACTCTTGATGTTCTCTAACAAATGAAATGAACGTCGATTGGTCCATTTTATAATTAAATCGTGTGTTGCCAAAAAGTCAAGGCATATATACGTATTATATGTCGCTCCTAATTTTTGCACTGTGCACACAAGGACAGGGAAAGAGAGTGGAAAAAAATATGGTTACACTGCTGGTTCTCTATATCACAGTGGTTCTAATTAACTTAGACATTTCAGCCATAAATTTAAAAGTAAGGCCAATTTATGTAGTCCCGATGCACAAGAAGGATGAAAATAAAAATGAAACCAGAATAGCATCTATTAATTGACAGAAATGTGTGTGTGTGCTCTTCTTTGACTGTGTGTATTTGTATAGACGAGGAGAGTGTTTCGTTCGCTCGTTGGCCGTTTTCAAAATCTTTAATTAAAGAAAATGATTTGTTGGTGTTGCTTTAATTTGTTTGACACTGCGTTTCAAATAATTGGCTAATTAAAAAGATCGTGCCGTGTGATATTTTCATATTATAATGTATAAATCATTTTAAAAATAAATTTATGCATACCACCAACACTAATGACTTATAAATAACATTATGCTGTTTTTTTTTTCATTTCTGTATCAATTAAACCATTCATTATGTAATTACTGTTGAGGGAAAGGGAAATGAAGACGAATTACGCAACAATTGTAATTAAGTATGGTAAAATTTGACGAAAAAAATGATAAATATTGTGAAACGCGATTCAATAAAGCTATCAGTAAATTAGGAAAAAATAATTAAACTAGAATGCAATTAAATTAATTAAATTTACCATCGTGTTAATTATTTTTCATAACAATTATTTTAATAAGTAATTTCGTAAATGTACAATGTGAAGAATGAAAATTAGCTCAATTAGCTTAATAAATATTTAATGATCGTTATATATTAAAAAGAAGACGAAAAACGCGGAGGTGGAGTTGAAGTATGTGTGTGTAAAGCTCTCCTCTTCCCATCCTAGTGGGAGTAACATTTATTTCAATAACAATTTGGAATGGAAATGGATTCAGCGTACAATTAACATTAATTTAAAAGCAATGCCAATTTCCTTAATGCGTTTTAGATTTTCATTTCTCATCAAGGAAAGTAATCCTTGATATCGCTTTCCTATATCAAACTTCACACCCTCCATAAAGCACGAATTGAAACCTCCTCCTCAATTAGGAAATTTGGCTTTTACGTCCGATTTTATGGACCGCATAAATTATGCAAATATTTTACAATATAATATGCATGCATATAGCTAAGGGGGTAGAAAACTACTAGGTACAAACTGAATACGTAACTTTGAGTGTATTATTTCAAAATTTATTTGATGAAGGACTTTGACATGGATACATACTCAAATTTATCATTGTTATTGTTATTCAAAATTTCAATCCACAGTCATTTTTGTAACCCTACTCCAGGAATGAACATATTTCAACATGTTACTAATTTTTATCAGTCCAGCATTTGATCTAGGATTATTCGGATACGGAAATAAAATAAGACACATTTTCATAATTAACAATACTTTTATTTATTTACAAAAATAACAACAACATACTAAATAAAAAGTCGCGATTTATAAATTATTATTATTAAATCACCCTATAAAGTCAATTGAATTTTTGTTGTTGATGTTACACATGATTTCATATTATTGGTAGTTTGTTTTCCGGAGTCCTTTTTGTACATTTAACAAACCACTTAACAAAGAGAATCGTTCACAAAATTTACATTATTACTTTATTACTATTAAAATCCAATTAAATGTAAAGTGTTGCTTTTTTAGTCAAAAAATCCACTTTTCCGTTTTACAATTATAATTTAAAATACGAGATATGTGTAAGAGTTTTTTTTAAGGGAGGGCTTCAGGGAGAGTATAAAAGAATCCAGAAAAAATGTTATGGGACACCGCGTCAATCAGAGGAAATGCTTCTTTTTTTATTACAATTTTAAGTATTGCACGTCCATTTGAGAGCCCGGCGCTACCACGGTACAACTGAAAATAGAAAAAAAACACATCCAGTAAATAATGATTAAATTGTTTGTAACAATTAACTAAACAAAGAGAGATAATACGAGGTGCCCCTCTCGACAACAATACTGAATAATTTTCCAACTTATTGTTATTATCTCTGTCAGTAGCAGTAAAGTATAAAGTGAAACATCACAATTATTTAATTGTGATTTTTTTCTACAAAACTCTCTACCGACCATTTGAATAATCAAAGAGGCAGTTTACATTTACAGGTACAGTATAATGCGTTGTATCTATTTCCTCGAGCAGATTAGTAAATGGTAATTATCTCCTAGAATACATCAAAGCGCGCCCCATGTGCCTGTTTCAGGACGGTTGTCGGCAACAGTTGCCGCAAGCCATTCAAATGGTCACTCTCTAATGTTGCATGGGACTGGACAAAACAGCACTAATTAAACACCTGGTTTTAAGCTGGTTAGTTGGTGATTGTATTTTTATTTTTTTGTGCACGATCGCAAAATGCGAATCGGGAATCGATCAACAGAGAGAAACTTATGAAAAAGGGGAGACGACAACACATTAATTAGCTGCTTGGGAGACGGTTCAATGGGAATATCAATGCAGTTAGGTTTACAACATGGCATTGTTAAAATACCGACCACTGACATAATGAGCCACTGTTTGTATATTTTATAGTCCTATCGCCATTTTTAGTCTTGTTCTGGTTGAAAACAACTCGCCTGTCTAATTAAGGGGGACAAAGCTGCTCGATATAATAGAACGTAATTGTTAACTATCTATAGAAAGGCTTAATTAATAATTAAATCAGGAACTCTGCAAGTTAATTAAAGCAAGTCAATTATTGACGCGGTTTTTAAAATAAAATAAAATGAACGAAATGCGCCCCACATATACTAGTACACATACACCGCTAACTTATACCAAGTTTATAATAATAAACACCTTCTCGCTTACGGTAATTAAAATTGTTCCTTTAATTATACATATACAAAAGCAATACAATCATAATTATTGTTTAACTATTATTTAAAGTGGTGAAGATGCGTGCAGAGACGTGGATTTGGAAAAAATCTAGCTTTATAATAGCGTATAGGGCTATTAATTCAATCGAGTGATTAATGTGCCCTGTTTTTTTACTGTGTAATATAAAAGAGCTTAACGATTTTGAATAATATGTGTTAATCATGAAATTGTCGCATTATTATATTGAATTTGTGTGGGGCAAACTGGGGTGGTAGTAATGACCTTCGACACACACACACACACACACACAAATATAGGCACATAGAAAGTTCCTCCGGTGGAAAATGGTAATGTATTTTAGCCTAGATTACACAATTTGTTAATATTACATTTTGGTGCACACACGAAAGGTGAACTACTTGCACGCAATAATTTAGCGTCAAAATTGTTAGCATGTAAAATGGAAAATTGTTTATAAAGCGCCTTTAAAACATTAGTGAAACACACTTTCAACCATCACAAGAAGCTGTGCATTCTATTAGATTGTTGTTGTAAAAATATTGAACAGTTCGTAGAGTGTTTATTGTGCCTAAAATTGGGGTGTAAGCGATTGTGGGGTATAGACGAACGTTGATGGTTTTTAAATAAAGTTGAATAATAAAGTTTATAATCTCTGTTAAAGCTCATCAATATGCCTTTTAATGTAATCTTGAGGTTTCACGAGCAATTAATACTTTGCGGCATTAAATTTATAACATAAAACAATACTTTAAACGCATTTAAATATCAAATGGAAAGCAAGCGCGCTTTATGAGGGGCTTTCAGACTCATTTCTACTCGGCAAAACTTGCAGAATTACCCGCCTGAAGCAGAACATTGTTAATCGACGGAAATGGGGCTATTTACGTTTATTCTGAATTAATTTAAAATTCGTTCAAGCGAAAATTAAGTAAAAATAAAAACAACCACGCAACATATTCTTCTGTATTAAAACATAACACGCTCTGTATCAAGTATCTTTTACACAAAGTGATTACATTTATTAAATATCAAGTATAATTTTCAGAAAAGAACATTCAAACATAACACATCATCCCTCCTTCTTGTATACAAACCATACTTTATATCGCACCCCCACACAGCCACCACCACGCACATGGAGAGAGGAAAACATAAAAGAAACAAGACAATTCAGATGCAAAACTTGTTGAAAAACAACATTTCAAATTACTCCCTTTAGAGAATTTGCAGCATTATGTTTTATATTTCGTATATTTAATTAACGCACTGATGTTATCTAATTAACGCGAAATTAAAAAATTTCTATGATAATTAAAATAAACAAAAAAAATTATATGTTGGTACGCAATAAAATATTATCTTACAGTAATGAATTTCCTTGTAAAATTGTAAACAATTTCCAGGAAAAATGTATCCCATTACAAAACCTTTCCAACTCCTTTTCCGTACACATAAATGGACCCATCTCATTTTACATACTCTTCCAAACTTTTTCATTAAAAACTTACCATATTGATTGAGAGTGATTCAGTCACGACTGCGACGCGGTCTTCCCACTTTCCCTTTACGCACTGTCGGTGTGGCCGCCGAACTCTTGAGCAGTTTGTGCCAGTCTTGTTCGCATACCAAACTTCCAGCCAACATATAGTACCGATCGCCGGGCACCAATTGCGTTAAACATTTACTACACATGAAACAGCGCACATGGAACACATGCAGGGGAGCACCGGGCTGCTGGGGCGATGGTCCACCGGATCTCATCACTAGTTCACTGGCTGGTATCGTTTGCCCACATGCAGAGCAGGCACCCGTGTTACCAAATAACCTGCGGGATCATTAGGAGAACGATAACATTAAATTTCTTAAATCGAAAACAAAAAAGAATTGGGAAAACGGGGGGGAAATGGGTGACAAGTCTTTAGTCTTGGGATCCGTGTTTAAGGAGTGAGTGAGTCAATTTGTAGACATAATCAACGCTTTGTGCATTATGTATTGGGAAAGGAACGCTTAAAATTGCGTTCTTGTTGGATGTTTTTCTCTCTCGGTGAACAGAGGCGCAATCACGCACTCCGGAATGCAACCAAATCAACTACATCCGGATTACAGAGTTTTCTGAATTTTTGGTACTGTTATTTGCGAGTCCAGGCGATCTGCTAGAAGAACAACTCGAAGAACAATTTAATTAGTTGAGCGCACATTAAAAAAATGTGGACGCCATAATTAAATGCGAAAGAAATGGAGCACGTGGTCAAGTGGATTTTTGTTCTTTTCATTAGCAGTGTGGCCAGTGGCGAATTTGCATTTACTGTTAATGTAAAGTGGTTGCATTAATCAAGAGTATACTGGCCACAGTGACAGGGTAGTTGGTCGTTGTTATTAAAACGCTAGTACACGGCAGCTAATTAATTTTATGCAACGCCACACTTGAACGGCTTTCATAATGAATATATGCTTTTGATGGTTTTATTTTTCACATGAAATTCATACACAACACATACAAGATATCTCTGCTGGGTTTGATTGACAGCGGGGATCCCCAGTCCATTTTTGCTCTCACATCACGGGTTTGTAACTAGTTGCCGATGGATGCTTGTTGCCGGCACGGTCACGTTCGATAATTACCTCCTCCTCTATACCGTCCCTTTCACTAGTTATTCTCCCTACATGTACACATTGTCAAGATCATCCGATCATCGTTATTAATTAAATTTATTTGCAGAAAAAACATCGGCGGGCAATTGTTGCCTTATTGCAAAAGTGTGGCTTTCAGTTGACATTTTGACTTATTGGTCACTATATAAGTTTACTTAAAACTATATTATCGATTTAATTGGCGATGAAAAGACGCGAATGTGCACGCGTCTTTGCAATTGGATTTTTCTAAAGAACTCGTATAGGCAATGCATAAAAGACTACAAGTTCCATTTTCAATATAAGCTCATTAAAAGTTGGAATTCGAATTGCTTTGTGTAGGTTTACAAATAACGTGTAAATGAATAAAATTGCCATCAACTTTTTGCAAATGTAAAATTATGTGTGTTTGTGTGAACCTGGGTATTCATTAGAAATTAAATTACCTTCATACCGTTTACTATAATGGTATAGTATCAGTTCAATTAGTGAACTTTCAAACTATACTTTGTGTCTGTATACCGGCAAATATGATCAGTCTTTTATAATGGACTAATTTTAATAGAAATAAGATTATAAATTGAAAGACATCTTAAATTTGCATTTAAATCAGTATTTGTGTAATCGAGTACAGGCGGTGTGTGTACCGCTTTGTCGCGCCTCTTCTTCGCTCCTATAAACATACAAGCCTGTTTAATAGATAGTTTCGAAACAATTAATACGCCCCAAAAAGAAGGGGGTACTTAGCCGATAAAGTGACGTAATTTATGAAATTGTCAGTAATTCTTTCTCACGGTAAGGAAAATGGGCTCGTGAAGTTTCAACAGTCTCTCCCTCTATTCTATGGCTTCGTTTCGTTCTCTCGTCTGTTTTGTAGGTAGTGTGTATGTCTGGCTTGTTGGCATTTCCCATCGTGGTTCTCTATATGTGAACTGCGTGAAGGATCGACAACACGGGCGCCGATGCCGCCGGCGGCGGCACTGGGACTGTGTGAAGCTCTGGGGAACAACTGCCTAACTCGATTCCAGCCGCGCCAGGGGCCTCAATCAATAGACGCGTCGCGGCGGGGACCAATTACATGCCCACTTTCCTCCTAACACCGTTTGCATACATTTGCCAAGTGCGACAAAGACTCTTTATCGTAGAATATTACTCGTTTTTCTTTCGCACACCTTTCTGTCCATATCCCTCGCTCTTTTTTCCACCATATTTATTGCCTTTTGACCCGCAACGGCACACTCCAAAATTGACCAGACGATTTTTAACAATTTTCAAAGACAAACATTGAAACATCAGAAAGAAATAAAATATTTTGTCGTTTTTTTATGTGTTAGTTGCATTATTTTAAGGACTAAATAGCAATTGCGTGTTTTTTTCCGATGGGAATTGATTTTTAATTTTAGATTGTCCGAAAACGAGATGAAAGTGGAGAACAATTTCCATATCACATTGAATCACAGTGAATCGCACCCTTCACATGTGTTTTTTCTTTAAAGCATCCCAAAAAGTGATTGAAATGCAATATGTGACATTTTATCAGCAATGAAACAAAATGCGACATACTTTACGATAGTGAACAAATTGAGTTTTCGACGAAACAATAATAAATTGTGTCCGGTGACGTGGGTTATAATCCAAAAGGCGCAATATCGCTCGATTCCGGACCATAGAAGAGCCAAGACAGGCGAAAACGCTTATGAACAAGTCACGTGCGGCCCAAGCCCGCACTGGAATGACAGACGTGAACATAATTTGACAGCAAATAAGAACAGGGGAGGATGGAAATGATTGCAAGAGCGCACACACAAGGGGAGAGAGAAGAAAACGATTAGATAATTTAATAGAAACTGCCATGTCACAACGAGGTGTTACCCACCGAATTGCCAAGTAGTACAGAGAGGGGCTAATAACCGATGGAACGGATAATATTGTAAGGGTACAGAGGCGCGACTATCACAATTTCTTGGAAAAGAACAATCGAATTATTTCGATATAGAAATTGGTAATGATGTGCCAAACAGTTTTGTATATTTCCTTGGAAATGGTGAAGGGGTTTTTGGTCGACTGATGATGGGTGGTTTTGGTTGTGTAGTCAAAAACCATCTGCTAGGGTCAGATAAGAGCGGCCAGGAAAGTTTTTGGGCGAGGAAGACTGAAAGAGATGGTAACAGATAATATATACACACATAGAACGTATCTTACACATACATATACAATAACAGTGGCACGGCAGAGAGAGAGACTGTCAAACATCCATCCAATTAGCGTTGCTGAGGATTTATTATACGTGCATGTTAAAATAGACTGTGTTTACTTTATTAGTGATGTTTATTATATTAGTTCTGTGCATACAGATAATTGAACCGCCCGGGCCAATTAAGCCAGGTCCTGTTTCTAATTAACTTTCTTACTACGTATTTTGCCCGTGTGTGTATATGTATAACGCAGATGATGATGATGTGCAAACTGTCTTTTACTGCATGTATTTATTTTCAATTAATTCTGTAATTTTAAGCTAAATACTTTGACTGTCGTGTTTCCTCCTTTTCTATACACTTGAAATAATTAAAATCGAATTTTCTACATAGCAAATAGTGTCGATTACTACAATGATTAGCTAAAACTGTTATATCTGTATAGCTAGTTGTTGTTGTCCAATTGAAATGTAATTACTATAAACTTTTTACAAGGGTGTTTGTACAGCGTGACTCAACTTAATTGAGTCAAAATGATATCTGCAATATATTCGAAAAATCCTAAAAATGAGTGGGATGATATTTTTTGAAATTGGTAGAGGTCATTTTAATAGCAAACTTTTTTTGAGTTCTTGAGAAAAATGCAGATATCTGACAAAGAGTCGATATTATACGATTTCTGAATCGGGAGAATAGTTTTATTTAAGGTCAATTAAATGAAAACACTCGGTAGGTGTATATTTCCATCCCTCGGTGTGTTCGAAAAGGGTTCACAGTCGGATCGATACAAGTCGCGGCGCGTACACAACTTATGCTAATAAATTAGACGGTTCTAAACAGACCGCAATGCAGATCGATGCATTATCACACGCCACACAAAAGCACTCGCTAATCATGATCCAGAACACAATACTACAACTATATATAAGCCTAGATCCTCTCTTTTTTTATCCAAATCTTTATAAAATGTATATTTAATACACAGTGTGTACTGGTTGCGTTCTGTATTTTATGATATTTTTTTCCTCTCCTATTCCATTGGCCTAGAGCCATACAGTACTTTCAACCTACGGATTACATAGTATTTGGTTGGGACATGTCAACATAACTTTGGAAAAACGTTTCTCACCACACAAATACGACGTGAAACGCTTTAAAGCACGTGCCAACCCCCCAACGAACCATCGAGTACAGTGGAAAAAATGTTCATTTATTAATAGTACAAGTACAAATGATTGCCAATGTGCATGAGATAAGAGAACCGCAGAACGGTGTGGTATTGTCAAAGAGTGTATGCACGGAAATGAGTTAACTCACGATAGAGGAAGGAAATTATTCAAATGTAAATGTGAGGTAATATTTTTTCAATTACATTACACTACAATCGGACATAAAATATAGTTATATTGTAAAATGGAATTGACTTGCTGATGTTGAAAGTTGATGCGACGACGTCGCCGCCCGTAGACGATGAAGAGAGCAAATGGATAAAAAAACAGTTCTGTATGTATGTGTGTTTGGTTTTGTGTAAATAAAATGCACACGAAGCAAATGTAAAATGGTTTGATGGTTTTTGGTTGGGAGGGAAACAAAACGATTGGCGACGGCGCCACTAGAATTTCGGTTAGGATATAATAAAGTCTGAAGTATGTATACTAAAGTACTAGTATGTGTTTGTGCGTCTGTGAGGGAGTCTCTTCGTCAATGGAGAAAAGTGAATAATAAAATGTTTTAAACACCTACCTTAGATAATCGTCTTTGCAAAGTATGAGGCCTTCCTTTGTAAAACACGAGCTGCCAACATCAGCTAATGTTCTTGAACAACACGAACACTTGAGACACCCGTGGTGCCAATAGCGATCTAGCGCATGTAGTAGAAATCGTTCAACAATTTTGCAACCGCACCCTGCACATACTTTCACTGTATTATTATTGTTTGTTATTGTTGGATTGTGTGGCTGATGGTGAGGCCCATCCGAAACTGGTCCACCACTGGTGAACACCGGATGCTGTTGGTGATTGTGAGGATGCTGATTGTGTGGTCCACCCGGTTGTCCTGTGCCAAAATATTAACATATTTATTCAAATTCGTATTTTATATACAGGGTGTAACTGCTCGATTCAGCCAAAGTAAAATGACGGCTCTTGGGACCTACTTGAAAATACATGTTATTGGACTTTTGTTGGAAATGCAGACCAAGCGATGCAATTATCTTAGAACTGGACGAAATTTTCAACTTTTTAATTAATGAACCGAAAAAATCTTAGAAAATTGTCTTAAGATCATTATATTATGTTTATTTAAACATCTTTTATATATTTTTTTTAATATGGTGAAGAAGTTACACCCTGTATAACTATTTTAGTTCAAAACAGCAACATCTCAAGTGTTGCAACTGAAAATGTGTATAGAAAGTACCTAATGATCCAATGGCGTGTCCATTTGTCGGATGCATACGATTGTGGGGCCCTCCAGGGCCTGGATGGCCGTGGTAATTGTTGTTGTCTGGGGACGGGGGATGCGGAGACGTCAGTTCCGGACCTCCGTAAGGATGGTAATGAGGATTCATTGCTGCTAGAGCGCTAGTTGCCAGTTTGATGGTGGATAAGCGCTTGTTTTAGCGCTAACGATTTATACAGAAATTCACTTGTACTTTCTTAACGAAAAAATGTTTTTCTCACAATATGTTGCACACACACTTTGTGTTATTTTCAATTGAGATAGAGGGTCAACGGTGCGTCCAACTGTAAAACAAAAAACAAATCTCTAGTATACTAATTTACCAACGAAATAACCAATTACACTTCAGTTTAAACAAGCATAATTATGAAAGCAAAAGTTTTGTTCATTTTTTTAAAACGCATTTTAAATCGACATTGTGAACTGTTTTAACGAATTAAATGTGTGCACAAACACATTGTGAATCGGGGAAACAACAAGTCCTTAAGGGGCAGGTGCATAAAAAACCGTCCAAATGGCCAGGTGAATGTGTATTTTAACACCATTATTAATAATTAGTACGATTACAGGCAAAAAGTGTGTGTATTCGTTTAAAAGAAATGGTAATAATTAGATTTGGTTGTGATAAAAAAAATATAATAGAAAACTGTTGCCACTCGTCGCATAAATTGGCGCATTTACAATAACGATATAAAACAACGTCTGCCACGGTACAAGAAGAGAGAAATTAAAAATAGCGTAGAATCGAAGAAGTAATAGCAAACATAATTCAATAATAATACCATCTGATTGCAAGGCAGTACCATTTTCTCTCCAATAATTGGTATAAACCTCATGTTTCTCCTATCTTATACAACATACAGCAAAACATGATTATGATTTATATATCACAAAAGAGTGTGGTGCGCTATTTTTTCCATATATACAAAAACTTTTTACGAAATTATTTTTATATTAGACAGAACGATGTTCGGCAATAATTTTTCGTTAAATTACCAAGAATATTTATGTTTAGTTGCAGTCTTTTCTGTTCTCATTCTAATCGAATTATATGTACGTATAATTTGCACACGGAAACCGTAGCTTTTCAGCCGTACATAATTACACGTATACCTAAACAGAAATAAAAACCCCATAGTTTAGATAAAATCTCGAAAGTTTCAGTTTTTTCCTTTGTTTCTCATTTTTGAGACGCCACTCCATATAGACAGGGGGGCGGACACGAGAACACAAATATCTATTTCAAAGTATAGGGGTCTCTCTAGCTTGATAAGTAGTTATTTAAAGTTAATTGGTACAGATAAATTGGATTTCAGTGGATTAAATTGCATTTTGGTTCGAACAAAAGCACAACTAGAAGAGAATTTCTCTCACATCATGTGATGTGTGTGTTATGTCTGAACGCGCGTCTCAGTTGCTTATTATTTATAAACATTTTCGAAACGATCACTTTACAAAATTTTCACAGCCATTAAGTCGCACACACACAACATTCCAGTTATAATAATTATATTTAAACTTAAGATCGTATTTTAAGTTTAGTTAGTTTTAATTGTTCGTTATCGTGATGGGTTCCTAAGTTGTTTTAATGAAGATAAATTTAACGCGCTCAATAATTAAGATAAAGTCAAAAATCTAATACCCCTACACACAAGACATCGTGACTGAAATCTTTGTACACTTTTTAATTAATCTAACTGTGTTTAGTTTCGTATATTTTTTAATTCGTTTTACGATCGCATTAATTAAAAATGTGCTCGACAGAAAAACTTGTTCTCGAATAAATAAGTGACAGGTGCTGTTTATAATATAAACGAATGCATACCTAAAAATATTCTAATTATTCATAAACGATTTAAATCAATTTCGGACGCACTTAATAATCATAACACATGAGGCAAGCTGTGAAACTAGGCAGTGTGTGATTCCCTCTTTGTCCTAGCCTGAAAGCAGAGAGCACTCTTGAAATTTAATCGCAATAAAAAGCCACCTTTTTCGCAACCCCCTTGAAATTAGTTCGATGTTGCAATTTTATATCGAAGGTCTGATACATTCGTAAACACAATAAATATATTCCAGTATAATATAACAGTCAATTTACGTTATTTAATAATAAATACATGGAAAAGTAATGAATCACATTGAGAATGTATTGTTGAGGACGTATTTTATAGCGATTACATGTAATACGGTTATAAATCAAAATTATGATATTCCACTACAGGCAAAATAAGATAATTTTAGTACACAATTTAAATAAATCATATGTAAATTATTAATAGTACTAACGCGCCTAATATTAAAAGTAATTACGTTTACGTATAAAACGTTCCTCTCTACCACTCTATGCATGTAGGATTTTATTTATTAAAATAAAACCATATTGTTCTGAACACCTATAATTTATTCATTTAAAAAACTGGCCAGATATATAATTATTATATTAATTTATAATTTGTGCATGCAAGGTCGAAAAACTTGTGTGAAAGTTTTATGGAAAGAGTAAAGTGTATATAACCTACTTACAAGAAAAAAATTGTGCTCAACTCAATCCACTGTGGCACAAGAAAGCAACAAAGCACACTCTCAGATTATACGTATAAAAGAGAGCAAGAGAAAGAAAGGAACAAAACCACAAGAAGAACTGGATGTAAAACAAAAACATAAAAAGTACAACACAGATTACAGTTAATCGTTTAAACACATTTTATTGGCGATGTATATCTGTTGAAAACTAGATTATAACAAGTAAGATGCCCGAGCATTTCACACACAGAGAGAACAGAGCCGAAGAGCGCACCCGAAAAGGGAGAATGATATTGGAAAGCAATTTGTGAATTGTACAAGTTGAAGATTACAAGGGAATGCCACCCTATTATATATAGGGCTGGTGGGGATAATAGGACACACAATTCTTTTTCCGACAAGATAACTTACTCTCGGATTTTTACACAGCAAAGGACCGTTTTTGGGTTGCACACAGTTGTTGGTTTTTCAACACGAACTAAACAGATCAGTTTAACAATTTTTACTACAATTATGCAGTGGTGGCTTTTGGGGTAACAAGTGGGGTGGGGATAAGAGCCTTATTTACTCTTCACCCATAATCTTGATGATGATGGTGAAAAACCCATCATTTGCAAACCATTTGGAAATTATAGGGAAACCCCAAATTGATTTAATAATTCCGAGAGTTGAGAAAATGTGTGAAGAGCGAGAAAGAGAGAGAATCCACCCTCTAGTTAGTTGATCGAAAGAATTCTAGTGTGTGAATTAGATTTTCGTCTAGCTTATATTGTCAATGAATCATCAATATAATACCACACACATACAAGTGGAATGGGAGATATGTGTGTGCTGTATTCGAGGTGTAGCCTTTCTGGACACGCAACTCACGTGCGTCACGCACAACGAATAAGACATCACCCCGCTCACGTATACACACACAACTAGCACTAATTAGGCACGTAGTATAGATTGTTTATTGGTATAACATGAGTGTTGTACATGGAATGCAAAATGTACTGCTAACAGCGCTACATTGTCTCCGGATGCACTTACAAGGCGTTTTGGGAGTAACCAGAGGAAGACGACGTTTTGTTTGACAAAAGTAGAGTTTTTTTTTATAAAAATCAAGCATTGTAACAATTTTCCCATTTGGAACAATTGTTAGAATTGCAAATTGCACAATATCACCCCCAACAGAAAAATAAAATTGTCGTTTAATGTATAATCGCGGTGAGTTACAACCCTTTTACGAATTACTTAACTGTAAAAAACAGTTTTTAATGTTAAATTGAAATTGTCTGTATTGCAAGTGGGTGTATAAAATTTGATTAAATCGTGTTTATTAACAAAATTGTTTTTTGTGCTTTTTTTGTCGGTCGATTTATCAATATTTAGGGAGAAAGAGTGTATTAAACATTCATGTGGATAGGAAAATGTAATTGGAATAAAAATTAATTAGGGACACTTTAATTACATTTAATTCTCATTAATATTAAATTGAATAAATTACATTTACATAGGAAAGTACGAAATATATATTATATGCTTACTTAAATAGTTCACGTGTTTTGTATTAACGGGGCTCTTCTTCCCTATTGAATAAGATAAAGTTTGAAAAGGAAATTACATATTGTACGGAGTTCTTTACGTTTAATTTCATGGTTTACGAACCATGCTGGGTATATCTGCAATCATTCCCTTTACCAAACAAAAACAATTCCAAATTACAACACTAACTGATGGAAAAATTACTCTTATCATTGTCTTAAATTGTCTTTGTAAAAGGCACTAATTCCTTTTCCCATGCCTGCTGTTTTCAATGAATCGCACACTTAAACACATACACAATTACAAGTATAATATTAACTAAATATCGATAAATGGTGCGGTAATTTGATGAACGATTTTCATGGCAGGAAAGAAACAAGACAAAGTGAAGAGAGGGAGGAGTCCACGGTGTATTGTGGCAATAAAAATAAATTTGCGTGTCGAGGATTTGGTTGGAAAATGGAATACAAGCACAAAATATATATACAACTGAATGAATAGTTCATTTATTTTATTTTATATTGTTCTGAATCATTCGTCAAATAACAATACCATGGAATGAAGAAGAGGAAAAGAGGGCATCGAGTGAGAGGGAGAGAAGAAGGTCTTAAGAGGCGAAACCGCGACGGAGGCGGCAGCAGCTGTGTCCGAATGCAGGAAATATGCTAATATTATCAAAAGTTGTTCTTCCTCACTTATTTGCTCGTTGAAAACGCGCCTCGCCATGGACGTAACACCTGAAACAGGCTATTCGCATTCCCCCAGCACCACAGCACACCACCTCAAGTGGAACCTCCTCTCTTCTATCCACTAACTTCTTAACAAAGATACAAGAAAACGAACACAGACATCAAAGGTGTGTGGTTCGGTATAGAAAGAAGGCCTTAAGCATTGGGAATTGCAACTGTGTATTATACATGTATCGTTTATGTGGTGAATTTTAAAAGAAATGTATGTAAATGCAGGTTGGATCGTTTGAATTTCTACATGATGTATCAAACACTAGGAAAATTAAACGAAAGTCCTAACTGCATTTGGAAAAACTACCAAGGAAATATCTTTATATGCTTTTGCGGGAAGTCCCTTGGCGAGGGGTCAAGTCTATGGACACGTGCAACTCCCTTCTGTCTCTTCATTTTCATTCTTTTTCAAGTTTGATTAGAAAGTCATAAACATGCAAAGTAAAATCCTTCCATTAGTTGAACAGGAAAAAATATAAGGAGAATAAAAAAAATTGTAAGCATTAAATCCTAAGAGACAAATTAAACTAAGCTATAAGAAAATCAATTAAGACAGTAATTAATTCCTCGTAAACGCTTATTCAAAAACTAATTTCATTGCAGAGCACAAAACATAATTAAATGTTTTGTTTCTACAATAAAAATCCATCCTCGGGGGTTTCCTGTTGGTAATTGATTCTGTGTGTTTTTTTTCGTCTTTCTCTCATTCTTTCTTTTTTAAGAAACAATCATATAATTTAACGCCACTTGAGTAAATTCTTGAAGAGATCGCGTGAACAATTAAATGTGTAGAAGAGAGATTTAATCGGTCGGCATTTTTCTATTCGTTTTCTGACCTTCAAGTGCTCTCCACTGCAATCAGTGGTTGTTACGACTGGTATTGCTAACAAAAACCTGTCAAAAAATTTCGGGATTTTTTTGCGATGGATTGACTACACTACTTTTGTCAAACTGTCAACTATGTAATAGATTTCAAGGTAAATTTAAAAAGGACAAGCATCTTGTCGACTATTATTTAAGGCGGTGTAACACATGTCCATAACATAAGAAAAAATTAAATGAAATGAAAACAAACTTGTAAGAAAACTAGTGAGAGTGGTAAATATGGCAAGAATTTATAATAGGCCTGAGCCTATTCAGTAATGGAATGCAAGAAACATTTTTTCATCTTTGTTAACCTATGTCAGAATTCTAAACTAAAGACTAGGGTCATTCAAATAACGGTATTGGAATAATTGCTGTGACTCTGCTGGTAAGCACCAGTCGCAGGTGTTCCTTCTTCACGACTCAAATTGCCCAAGCTATTTTTATGGGCAACCAAATCAATTCGATATATATGCATGTATAAGTAAGTGGCCGTGTTTATATTGTGCATATAAATCGAAATTATTTTGTTACAAAATGATAATTAATATTTTAATAAAACGAAACTATTTGTCCACACACATACACAAGCGAACTAAAGAGACATTGTTCACACGAATTTCCTAAACCCCTCTTAATATGGAGATTAAAGGAAAAGTTGTATACAACATGTATGTAACACAAGCACACAGCAATTCAGAATATGTTAATTCAACTAACGAGCTTGTTTAAAATGTTGAAGAAAAATTTATAGTGCATGTAGATGGTTTTGTGATATTATAATAGCCATTGACAATACGTTCTGTGTGTGTTTGGGAACATGTAGGTGAGCCTCTCTGATGATGATGATTCTGTTTTATGAACTTGAGAACGGGCACATTTCCTTTAACACCTACAAATTGATTGTAATTCATTGCGCAGTCAAACTTATTTAGATTTGGTGGATTTTTCCAAAAAAAACATATGTTAATTAACACGTTAATTAGGCCGTAGAAAGGCAAGGTATGATGCAATTTAGAATGGGTTTTAATTTTCATAATTGTTATTTATTAGCAAAAGCATCGAAATTTATTAAAGCGGTTTTTTGACTATTATGTGTAAAGAATCGTGCAAAATTCGCCAGCATCTTCTTCAGTTTTGTTGTATGTGTTTGATTTGCAAGTTTAGGTAAACTGACCACATTCCACAGTAAAGACCTTATAGTAGTGCGGTCACAAATTTTTAAAATTATACTCTCTCTCGACTCTCTTCACCGTGTCTTCTCCACTGTGTATGTGTGTTTGTGTTTTGTCCCACTCCCACGTGAAACCGACTGCCATTATCGGGGGCCCTCCAACCGGTTTTCTTTCTACATCCGTAGACGATGTTCTATTCTTGTGTTAAGGTTTGCTCTCGTCTTGTGTCTCTTTTTCTATATCTTTCTCTCGCTTTGCACCCACAATGTGTCCAAACACAAAACCGTTTTGGCCAAACGGTTTTTCCGACTAGATGCAAATGTCCAAGGCGGTTATCCGCTATTACGACGTAGTCTCGTTAAGACCATCACCGTCTCGGTTCCGGTAAACATGGAACATGACGTCCAGTTAGTCCAGTTGCGGAACCATTTCCTGACTGCAACAGTCCTCAGATAGATGAGAAGTTTTCTCTTCTCTGGTTGAAGCATTTAATGTATGTAGTTGGTGTACAGTGCGTATAATTTTCTGTATGTGTGTGAGGTTTTGGATGGGTGGATATGGGAAAGCGAACAGCACAACTTCCCTAACAAACTTTGTACTTGTTATCTAATTAGGAGGCTCTTGTTGAACAGTACGATGTCTTTATAACTACCGGATTCAATTGGAATGCCGATAAGCTTACTGGAGAATGCCACTATCTGTGTGTACATTTGTCGAAAATTTGCAAAGTGTCCGCGCCACCAAAACGCTATCTAAGCATGAATTTCGCTAGGACTTATCTAAATTATTTCGGGTAAATGTTTTGGGGACCGAATAAGACAATACTACCACCATGAATACAGTTTGGTCGTAAATAATAACAGTTTCGTAGAAACCCACAGACGGTTGAGTTGATTTTTTTGTTTGCTCTGGAAAATCTTTAATTCAAGCATAACATGAGAAAATTAATTTGTTATTCGTGTGATGGTAGAAAGAAAGAAAAAATGTAAACTTCGTGCGACCACCAATAAACACTAATTCCCAACTCTTGGGTTCAATAGCAAGAAGGAAGGGGGTTTTATCCATAACGTACGGTTGACTAGATCTCTGAATTTTGGTTTCTATGCACGTATAGCTACAGTTCATCTGTGAGTGGAACAGGTGGCCTCAAACTCTCTTTCTTCTATGTGTGCCAATCAATTGGCGAACGTAATCATGTAAAAAAAAACGAAAAAACGGACTTTTTGGGTAATTATTTAAAGTATGAGATATTCGGGGCGAAATGTGGCAACCGAGCAGACTGAGAGTTTGTGTGCCAGGTAAAAAAAAGCGACGAGTGGATGCAGTGTAGAAACGGATAAAGCAACAGGCAGAAGCCAAAGAATGGAGAATTTAAAATATAGTAAACCAAGCGCCTTTTTTCGTAGTATAAGAAAAATTGTATACACAGATTTTTTATTTTATTTTCGTATTTATGTTTCGTATCTTTAACAGGGCAGCAGAGAGAGGGTCGATGGTGTCGACGACGTCATTGAATCAACTTATTTCAACTCGCCTCATGATGCCAATCTTTTCGCATTACACAAGCAGATGGTTTAAGTATTTATGTGTGCATGAAGGGTTGTCGAACTGTGTGTATATGGCGCTAATTTTTCACAGACGAAAAGGAAACATAAAGCTACAGAGAGGAAAGAAGTAAGAGAGAAAACGGTGGTGGAGGTGAATTTTCTGAGACGGTAACGAATTCCAAGCAGCAACATTTTCCAACATAATATTCACTAATGGTCCGCTTCAAATAACATACATTCAAAAGAATATAGAGGCCAGGTATTTGACTATTGTTAGGGTAGTTTAAGCTCCATTCATGAATTTTTCACCCGCACTCTCAAATAAGGGCCACCCCAATTTCTCTTTCTCTTCGTACATAGCGCACGAGAGGAGAGTGTAGAGGATTCTCATGCTCATCAAAAAACAAACTGACAAAAACCTATTCAATTTATTTATTTCCCTAATTGGCATCATGCAGCTATTTTCTTCTTGTGGGCTTCGATTTGCTTTTTTCCCTTGTGTGTGCCCACAAGTCTGACTGTGTGTGTGTGTGTGTGTATATTTTAATGAGTCCCTAAGAAGAAAAAACCCGTTTAAGAGTGCTGCCGTGCATAATTCAATTTAAGTCTATTACTGGCTGTCAAATTTTGCAGATTTTCATAGAAGAGCAAGAGAGAATTCCAAGTGAATAGTTAGTATAATTTACAGCTAGCGCATTTACATAAAACATAAATTATCAATTCTTTAGAAACACAAGTAGAATTTATAGGTAAATGTTGGAATTTACATAATTAGCGATATTTCTGTGTTATAGATATTTATTTCTCCAACCCTCCACCCACGAGACACTTTCCGTAAAGAAAAAAAGGAGGAGAGTTGTATTAAATTAAAATCCATTTACAATTTGTTTTGTGTATACAAAAGCGAATTAATACAATTACACAGTACTCTAATACTTCTCTGTGTTTTTTTTCGTTGTTTCCGATATCAGATTTTTAATTAGCTGTCAAATGTAGTAAATTGCATTTGACGGTTAATTATGTTTATGAATCGATCCGGCCAAGGGGCCCCCAAGCGCATTATCTGCCTACAACGTTATTAAAAAAAAATTGTAATTATTAATTAAATTTCGTCCACAAAATAAATAAGGTTCGCGAATATCACGTTGGTAGAAAACTCATTTAGTTTTTAATTAAGATTATACCTATTTACTTCCAACACCACCACAAATTAATCTCTATATTCATGGCCACATATTATATTTTCGATTTTATTTTCGTTAGGAAAATGGATGTAAGTGCGGTATAGTTTTGCATTAATCTTCTTTGCTAAAAACACTAATCGCCTGAACAATATTTTTATAAAAATTGAGACAAGGGAAGTAGAGGAGAGCTGAGGGGCTGTTGCCTCTGTATATGGATTATTAAATAAAAAACCTCCAAACAGTCTGTGTGATATTATAAATAAAATGTGGTGTTGTTTTTTGTCAGCAATTATTTAAATTTATTTTAGTAATTCTATTCCGACCATTCGGTTTGTGTTTTATGGCCACTAGTACGGAGATGACACTCATAGGTCGTTTATGTCTGTCTGGTGCGGGCATTTGAATATAAACTGCCCCCCAACACACACGAAACGAAAATTCAACGAGGGGGGCCAACAATATTTAGCATAATTATTTGTTGAAAAAAGTGTGTATATTCTACTTGTTTACTTGAAAACATTAGTAGCATCCAAAGTAATTTAATGAGTTTACGGTTTAAGTGTCATGGACTTTTATGAACCGTGTCGCTTTAAGTTAAGGTCAAGTTGTTTTAAAGTTCCCCGAAACTGGACACAATAAAATCGTGAACTTTATATATACGATTTCATGGAGGTAACTTTCCGTAAATTTATTAAGTTGGTCATGTAATTTATGATTTTTTCTCTTCCACACTGATTATTTTCCGTATCTTTATAGCAAGTGCCCCATAGAATTATGATGCTTTCATCGCGCTCCCGTCAACTAATTAAAAGCCCATTCATAAAGAAATGCCATTGTCACTTGATTTAATTATTACAAGTACGATTTAAATTTTCAATTGTTTATACAATTCGTCACACTTGATGTAACGGTGAAGTCAAGTTACCAATAATGGCTTGCTTGACTGACGCGGTGGCGGCATGAGAGACGAGTGAAGAAGAACAAGGTGAAGAAGGAGGGTACAGACACAGCCTCCTACACTAATTCTATTGAACAAAACCAAAGTTCTTGGAAAACGTGTATACATATATTAAAGCATGGTTATATGTTTATAATTAATTTAGCAGCCTCCTAATGAAGATTATATTATTGATTTTCTTTTGAAATTTCACTACATTTACCTCGTTTATTTAATTAAATGTAAATTGTATAAGTAAAACGTTATTAAAATTTAATGTTGATTTTAGAACAAACATTACTCTTAATTAGTTAGTATACCGAAATATAATAATTGTGACAGGCTCAAAATTACAATAAGCATCTAGTGTGCGTGTGTATATGTGTAGGTATTTCCCCCAATTACATTGTCATCTTCAGATTTACTCTTGGAATCTTATTGTTTCAAGTTCAAATGTACACCATGATAATGTTGTCTGTGCCTTCAAATGCCAATAAAACACATTCTTTGAATATCTCAACTCTGGTCACGTCTTATCCATCATATACATATAGTTATTGTAATAATACCTTTTTCATGTCCAGTTCCTCAAATCGAAATAGGAACCTATAATTTGATTCGTCTCTCACTGACTATAGATGCGAAGTTTGCGAAGTGACAATAGCGTTGCACCACTGCACGCTGTTTCCTTGCTCTCCCCCCTCACATATGACTAGGATTTAATTAATTAATTTATATGAAAGGCCATATTTCGTGTTTGTTGTGTAAGGTGTGGAACTAATTAATTAGTGGTACATTAAAATGTACGAAATAGTGACAAAATACAAATAAATCAACAAAATCACAAAATAAAAACAATAGAAAGAAAATGATAAGAGTTAAATTTATTGTTACATATATAAAATATTTATAAACGTGAAAGGAAATAACGAACAAGCGAGGGGTCGAGGGGGATGTCTATGTAAATAAAAGCAAATAATTTATCCTGAGAGCCAGAGCGTACTGGCATCAACTTGCTAAATAATGAATAAACGAAAACAAAAGAAGTAATCAAACCATATTTAAAATTTAAATATCTCAATTAAAGCAACACAATATACATTTCCATGTTAATTGCTCAGGCTCCACCTGCTGCTAGTGCAGCCATATTCAGCGATGCCCTTTTGCAACAAGATACAAACACACACCAACTGAAAAGAGACGAGGGAGAGTGTGTTTTTTTTCTAATTCCGTTTTTTAATGCAAGATTATATTTTCCACTAGCGATAAATATTATTTGGAATATCTCTTAGACACTGTAATTGTGTTTAAATACCAAACAGTGATATATTATTGAATGTATAAATTAGGGTTCGTTCACAATAGGACAGTGTAACGAAATTACTGTACGAAGGGGTCGGGGCATCACAGAGGATGAGAGGGGCCTCAAAATTTATCACCTGATCCACCCGTTCCGTACATATCCCTATTTTATTATTCAATTTTCGTTTGCATTCAGTAATATTCAATTTAGTCATATTGTGTGCTTGAATTGCTTCTATTTATATGGATATATCGAAATTGTACAGCTCAATTAATACATCTATGTATATGTATGGTATTTAAGGGGAGCAAATGTTGATCCAATAAATTTTCAAATAACATTAATTAGTATTTAATACGAATTTCGGAAAGGGATCCAACCGTCTCTTAAACAGAGATGGTGAGATGTACACACATTTTAAAGGCTCATTCACACCGTTGTTTTTGTTGTGACCGAAAACCGGTAACTAGACTTAAACAAATTATCATATCAGAACGATTAAGTAAACATAAATATTTAAATGAAGTCATTAAAAAAAGTAAACGGCTGGTATTACATTAATAAATAGCCAGTTAATTAATTTTCAACTAGTAGATAAATATATTATAAAAATTTCCCGAAAAATATTTAACAATTCATCAACAACAAGTGAATAAAGATTAAAAATTACAATTTAACAAATTCCATTTGAATCCCTAAAACACATGCCAATAATATTAATTTAATCAAATATTCGACATGAAACTGATGTGGGAACCCTATTATACTGTACATGGACTTTCAATTAGTGAAACCGTAGTATTTCATTAGGTGAATTTAATGAAGTGACGTCACTGGGTGGTTAGACCAGGTGATTATCAATCATCTCGGCCGTGACGGTCTCTCTAGGCCTGCAACGACCTGGATGTGTGTGTGTGTGTGTGGATGGCAAAGAGAACGAGCGCGGGTTGTGGGCCCCATGCTGGGAAGTAAACGAAGAGCCGCGGTCTTCACTCTCCCACACCCTCCTCCATGTCTCCCTCCATCATCAACAATAAACTTGCCTTTCTGGTCGGTCCCAGCACCCAGAGACCCAATGTCACACAAAGAGGTATGGACACATGCATACTTTGACGTACAATAAAGGGGACAACTTGCACTTCTTGAAAAACTTGTCATCTCTCACATAATATTGATGATTATGGTTGTTTGTAGGTTAAATTCAAGTTGGCAATGTGGGTCATTGGTATATCATCTATCTGTCTAAAAATATGTGTGTGTGGACGTGTTCTTTTAATTGGGTAAATAAAAAAAATCGTTAGATTAGATATAATAGACCACCTACGATGAAGTTATTACCGTTTTAATTAGCCATTAATAAAACTGAAATAATAAGTTTACAAGCTATGCATTAAAGAGGGACTGAGAGGAAAAACGGGGAGCACCACTTTAGTTTATTTACAGTGGCTAGACCACAAAAACACATATGTACGCCACTGGGCCTGCTGTCTTCCATCAAATTCCGACTTTCCATTTATTTTTCCTCAAGTAAATAATTAACTACGAGGCTTTCTTCGAATTGTTTTGGGATGGTGCGGTGTCTAAGTTGGGGGGACGAGGTAATGATGCGTTTTGCACAAGAAAAATTCACATTAGAATTCATCATCCATTTGGGTGAATTAGAGAAGAGTGTATAAGAGGAGAGAGACGAGTAAAGAGTAGGAATGTGTGTTGGTGTGGTGATGTTGGAGATGGTATGGCCGATGACGGCGACAATACTGTACAAATGACAAGTGAAATACGCAAATGAAGAATTGTCGAATGTGTGAATGGAGGTCATAATGATCCCTACCGCATCGCGTGATTGTGCTCATTCTCCGTAGGAGATTCGACCTTCGTAATGAGATATTGTCCGGCGTTTTGGTCGGAACTCTCTATATACTGGGGCTCTGGAATGGTTGATTACCGTCACCAGCATATATTATTGTGGGAAGTGTACATCGTTAGGCCTAGTTTTTCTTTCTCTCTTATTCAATGTGCAAAACTAACAAACCATCACTCGTAGTTTTCTAGAGGGAAGACGTGAAGCCACGTGTAAATCAAATATTCAGTGGTAGTGAAAATGTATACGATATACACTTGAAATAAACTTGTATACACACTATCCCCGAATGTCCCCATAATTTGCTTAATATAAAATTTAATTTCGTCGCTATAAAAAATTTAATTTCATTAAAAACGGTTGGAAGAAGGAGAAAGATATAGCATTTAGTTGACACGGTTATTTTATAAGTGTACGAGGCGAATTTCAACCGTGAGGGGACTGCTCTCCAGAGTTTGCATGCAATTTAATTATATTAGCTGGTCAGTGTTTGTATTTGGGGGGCGGTTAGCTAATAATAAAAGTAACGCGCTTAAAACAAGTTCCACACGGTGGAAGGTGGCACACAGAGAGCGCTTCAGCCATCTGTTCTAGGCAACATTGGAGAGTTTTCGTTTTAAAACGTATGTGTGTTTGAGGGTCTGTGTGTGTGTACGACCACCCTCTAGTTATGCCAGCAGAGGCCAGTCTTGATTAGGCTTCTGCTTAATTAATAACCCACCAACAGACCCTGTCCCGCACACCACCGTCCGCCTCTTGTCCATTTTCTGACCCCACCGAGTTCTCATTTCCTTCTGTTCGTTATACACTCGCGTGTGGAAAGATTGGACTTTCATTTACATTTCCAACTCGTCTCCTGCCCCCTCACACACGGTTTGCCACTCTTCAAGCGCCCTGGAAAACATGGAAAAATAACACAGATAATGTCAGTGCACCCCTCTTTACCCCGGCCATATACGATTTTTTTTTGGGGCTATACTTAGGAAAATGTATATTTCTGTCGGGAATTAATAAAATTTATGAGCTACAATCGCGTTTCGGGGGGTCAGGCTAGAGAGCAATTTATATTCAATATAAAAAGTAACATTCGTAACAGATTTGATGTGATTCGTTAAAGATTCATTTGCATATTACGACTGTTTGTATGTTGGCTGCATGGTTATTTGTGTTTCTAACCTAACTTATGTTACCAATTCAATCATTTCTGTGCAAATTGTTATATAATTGTCCATTGAGAGAAACTTGTAACACAATTGCTTTCATAGTGAACGGTAAATTCCTAGTAAACTGGCCCATTCATTGGCTTGCCCAATGTTTGACACTAATTACACCATTTATTTAAGTATTGCACAGCACTGAGGGTGCGCACGTTTACGCAAAATTCTAAACAACCATTCATTCTCAGAAAACATTACGAAGTATTTCCAATTGTTAATTAAAACTGTGTTGTTGAGTTGTTACACTTACCGTCTCAGAATTCTTCCAATAGCGAGTCCAGTGTCCACCTGTAAACAAGAAAAACAAATCAGTTAGTTCATTGTGTGAATAGGAAATTTGATTTTTTCAAGACATTTCTCAGTACAGAGCGTTGTGTAGCAGGTATATAACATGTTGTATATAAATTCAGGTCAAAATCGTGAGGTTACATTGTGAAGAAGGAGAAAAGAGAGAAAAAAACCGAACGTAAGATGAAAAAACACATAATCGCCTGTAATTTTACAGGCCATCTCCTATTAAAGTATCCCATACACATTGAATACGTTCTTAAACTGAAGTTAGGTATTATTAAGAGGCGAACATCAAGCGAAGGACGGGCGCATGCAATCGAGGTCGTCACACACTCACAACGATCGTCCCCATTTCAAGGTCTAAGGCCATGATACCCTATATTTTATTTAACAATTTGCCACCAAACTGTCATTATCTAACAATAAGATGGTCCAAGTGTGCGTGTGAAGGAAAAGTGGCGCCCCCCACGTTTTAAAGATGTATGGAAACGGGGTTGTGCGGTGCCGCGCGAGTTTTGGCGTCATCATCGACGTCGGGAATTACACTACAACACAAAGCAAAAGTACCCCCAGTGAATCAAGTGCAGTGAATCTCAGCACTCAACTAAAGAGTGAGCAAACATCATCAAGTGTGCTCTGCACGACGTTCAAACTCGTATAATCAGACTATTGTTCGCCCAGTAATATGAAAATACAAAATTTAATTTCGTTTTATATGGGAGACTCATGTACCTCTGAGTGTGTGCATATTTGGACATGGACATGTCATGTTCCATATGTTTCATTTATTATTGGGGCGGTCCATACACCAAACTAGTATAGGTACGATGACACCCTTAATGAAATCAAAACGAGGGCGGGTGCGGGTGCAATCAAAATAAATTGCCATGGTCCCTCAATTCCCGTTCAAACATTTTTGCTCAAATTGAGGTTTTATATAGCATATTGCTAGTAAAACGGTCGCTTAAGTGCAATACTCTGTTTAGTTACACTTCTCATTTTCAACTGGTTTCAATGTGAGTGTGTATGCGTTCTTTTTTTCATTTTATACTGAATTGTACCGCCCCCACAATCAATACCCATATATAAACGTTTGTAGCGTAGAATTTTTAGATTGTTTTTTGACATTGTGACAAAGCCCCGATGAAATCCCACAGATGACAGAAAAACGTAAACTAAATGTTGCAATTATCTGCTTATAATAGGCGGAGTTTGTGGTTTCGTTAATGGTATGGTCTAAGAGAGTTCATCACGTTATATATTTACGTTGCGGCAACAATAATACGTGCAGCAATTAAACCGTTTGTGTATTACACTGTTTCGCTCACACATTTGCAATGTCTTTGTCTAATGTAAGGATAGATTGTTGGTTGTGGCGGTGCATGTATATGGGATAACAGATGACCGTTCAACCATATCGCACGTATATATTCTTCTCCACAAAAGCCAGCCAAGCTATAAGGAACCCAAAGAGATACAAAACAGCTGTACATAATACAATTGCCAGAGATCAACACCCATAGTTCCGACAAAGATGTAACCATTCGAACGTGAATCACAAAATCGAGATCACGAAACAAGTTTCTTATTACATTAACTAATAATTAACTTTAACACAAGTTTTCTTTAATAATACGAAATGATGCAGTGTGTATGTCTGGGACGCAAATTGTGCTCTAGAATGTGTTGGTCCAGTTAAAGCGCAGAATTTAATGAAATTAAGTCAATTGTCCGTCAGTGGAACAACGTATTTAGAAAAAGGGGGATTATTAAATTAATTTACAAGTTGACAGTGGAGGAAAAGTGCGAATTATGACCATACAATTTGCATATGTGTAAAGAGGTCCGCGCTTGAACAGTTGAAATTTAATTTCTTTTATTAGTGTAGCGTGTGCACTCCTATATTATAAAATGTTTTTTGACTGATGTTGGACGAGAGGAAGACGAAGTGGCTTCACTCTATGTGTGTGCAAAGAAGAAGGAATACAAGGGTCGACACACCAGAATTTTTCCCCAACTGAATTAAATTTTCGAGTCGCACACCAAACCCGTATAAACTCTCACCTCGCCGCCGCCACCAAGCAGAACCCGTCGACGTTCTATGTCCAGCTCAATTTCCAATTTCTTTTTCATTTCGTACGTCTGCTGTTCTTGGCCAATGCAACGTATAAACAGTACAGAAAAGCTATCCATCTCTCGTCCCCCTATTTCCAATATTGCGGATCCGCACACCAACACACATTTATGTATTCGTGCACCCACATATTATATAGTATACATGCAGACTGTGTATGTGTATGTGGGGGTTGGTTAAAGGGGGCAAGGGGAAATACCAATATACTGGCCTATATTATGCTATGCCCATATCGCAGCTTCAAACTCTTGATGAAAAAATAATATTCCACTTTATACAATATCGATTGCCTATACAGAGTGTTCCATTTCGCAAACCCTTCCAAAGCTCGAAAACTGATTACTGTGGCAAATTGAAAATTTGGCTATGGCTATCCAGAGAGGCTGATCGATCTAAAATATTTTCAAAATAGTGACACTTATAGCCATAAGGCAACTAACTGTGTTAGTTTAACTGATGAAACACCGTATTTTTTTATAAGTGCGTTGGAATGCACCCTGTATAAATCATGTGGATGAGAGAGAAAGAGAAGTAGAGGAAAAAATCATAATACCACCAATACACAAACGATAATCTCGATTGCAGTTACGACAACGTCAATGTGAATTTGTTTACACTTATTAACAATGTACCTACTAACTGAATAGGATTTAAATTTACATTTATTAAATAATAACGAACCATGAATAGATTTGTATAATTTTCGTTGAGTGTTGGTTTTTTTTATAACCAACACACGGTCAAGGTATAAGAAGGTCCTTAAATTAATTAAAGTAAAGAGGACCGCAATTTGGACACTGTCTGGACCACACAGACTTACAATAATGCCCATGGAATGCATAATCACGTCGGAGGTTGGTGCCAAGCCAATGAAACACTAATCAAAAAATGTTGGTAACAATACAATGAAGAACGGCACTTCAATTATTGACAAACTCATTGCAAAATGATAACAAGTTCCAAGTTGTAATAACAGTTTTTTTGTCCATTTTGTATAAATAATAATGGTACTTGATTCTATAAATAATTTTGTACAAGGAAATGATAAAATATTCAATACAGTTACCTAATTTTTGTCACGGTACTATTACCAACCTAATTGTAATAGTGTTTCTAAATTTGGATATACATGATTGATTTGAGAAGTGCTAACGGAATCGAAAATATTATATACGAAATAATATTAATAAATAATAATATAGCAAAAAAGCAGTGTGCTGATGTGTATATGCCGGGCATTTATGAGTTCATTTCATGAAGTTTCCTGTTTGAATATAGCAAGATTTTCTAGCTATAGTAAATAAAATGCCGATGTTCATTTGTTAAAGTCAAGGCCAACTAGATGGCCTCTAGCACCTGGTCTCGAACCTGCTGTATGTAGAGTTTAATCGCTTATTAAAGGTAATTTTTCGAAAATCATCGTGTACATCCATTTTATATATACATACGCACATTATACACGTTTATATTGAATGATTTTTAATTGGCTTCGTTATATTAATTTATTTATGTGTACATCATACACCTCGCCTCCTAGGATGATTATGATGATATGAGGATGTTGCAATTTTATGTCATAGCACATTTCCTGGTAACAGTTGAAAGGTTAAAAGTGAGTATTTGAAAAGTTCTGAGATGCAATTTAAGCATTTTGTAACTTTCACTTGTTGGAAATAAATCAAAATTTTAACTATCATCGGAATCGGGCGTGTATAAGTCAAAAGATGTATGGGGAAAAACGTTTTTACGAAGAAACGATCTTCTGTTGATTAACACGTTATACAACATCAGCATTAGTGCTGCGTCTTTTTTTTTAGAAAAATACTTCCAGTGTCATAATTGAAATATTGTCACGCATGTATTGTTTGATGTCTTTATTACGGAAAAATTCTCATCGAAGACACAAAAAAGAGCGATCCTGATTGATTGAACTGTAACGTTATATGAACGTATGTGCATTTCCGTTGATTGTTCCATACCTATGATTTCTGTCATTCGAACGATTCTCGTCCCACTCTTGTCTCAGTAGATCTGTGTTGACCGAGTGTCTTTTTACCGAGTAATAAATATTTACACATATCACTTTATATCTGTCAAATGAGATACGGGATGTATTTAACGTATAGACTAATACTTACTCCTGTTATTTGTTTTTTTATATAGCGGACAAAGGCCTCGTTATACGATTTTTCTCTCTCTTTCTTTCGGTTCGATTTTGTAAGTTTGGCGGAAATGATAATCGGTATTTCCTCCCCCACTTCTTCGTCTACAATTTTAACATCCTGCCGCCCGATTACCACAACTTACATTACACACACAGTCAGAGAACAGAGTGTGAGGGAGATGAAGAGAAGTTACAAAAGAAAGTAAATTGTGCTTATCGAAAGGGATCGCGATGTCTTATTTTCATACCAGTTCATCTTCCCACACGCTGCGATATCTACAATTTTATCAACGAACATATCTCTATTCACCTATAATTGGGGATAATTTCGTATTGTGTTGCCCTATCAAGATCTGACAGTTGGATTATTATTATTATACATTACCATCAGCGAGATAGGAGGGAAAATAGGAAGGAATGTTTAAGGTTAAAATTTTTTTGACAGTTGTCCACGTGGCCAACATGACATTTGTTGCCAGAAAGAGCGGCGAAATTATTTATATTCGAAATAATTATAAGGCACCGAAAATAGATTGTCAAGCCATGTCGTAATTTCTGTATTGGCTAAGCTTTTTATAGGCTTGTTATTTATTTTTCATTCGTGTAATGAGCTATAAGTTGCCTCTATATATAGATTTTATGTCTTATGATCTGTTAATTTGTAATTTTCCCAACTAAAAGACATCGTCATCGCGTTTATGGGCACCTATGGCTACTTAATAAATGTAATGCCACTTATGAAACATCAGAAATATCCCTCTATAGAAAATAAACAGACGCAATGTGCAATATTGTTCGGTGAACACAAAAGCAGGGAGGGACCACTGGTTCTGTATTCGGCAATAAAAGCGATACGAACGGTTTTTGAGGGTTAAAGACATTCGGAATGCTAACAATTTCGATTAAAGTTTGTGTATGTGTTTGAACACATTATCAGGAAGAAATTATCAAACACTGCTAACATATCGGCCACACATTGAATAGCATACAATTCCATGTAAGGGGGTGGCAACCAGTATAATACACGGAAAAGACACTAACAAGACCAGAAGAGAGAGGATGATGGTATTTATTGAATGTTGTCGTCGACAAGAGAGAAGTTCGATTGATGGCGGTTTAAGGAATCAAGTGTGTGTTGCTAATAGGACACTTATTGAATTTGTGTTGTGTTTAAGTGACGTTAAAAGGACAACGATAATAAATGGTCGAGTGATAAGAAGGCAAAAGCGAACACTTTGTTGAAGGGTGGAAGCATATATAAAGTGGTGTGTGTGTGGAGTGTATTAAAATCGACATTGAATATAGAATTGCAGAGTTTTACTCAAACAAGTGATAATAAGTTATTCGAAGTGATCCATTAGCGTCGACTAAAATGCTATTTAATGTTTTATCCTGACATTAGCAAATGGGTATTGCAGAAATACATATTTCACATGTTGTTCCGACGAGCGGTAGCGTTGGCGGTGGAAGAGTGAAGGGGACGGCACAGGGCATGGTGACGGAAGGAGAGGGTAATGTGCAAAGTGGGCAGAGGGGTTTTGGTGTTGAAACTCTCTGAAACGTTTTACCTAAATGGGCTTTCATTAAGTCAGGAATGCTTTGTGCATATGTGATGTCCACGCTGATTGTGTACAGTCTGAACAATGTCCGCGCCGCCGTGGATAATTTAATGCCCTATAGTGTATTTAATTACAGGGGACGCCTTTTGATCCCCAGGAACCGGACGTTGTTCGGACACTGAAGCACCACCACCAACCACCACCACCGTGCCACTTACGTTCACTATACGCTTTCGCTCCGTTGCTAACACATCCTTAGAAATTGCATTCATCTCCAGTCTCCATAGATATTTATTTATCTATTTTGGCTTTGCGGAGGTATATAACTCGTATAATTAAATTTTACTTTGTATTTGGCCGCAATTATTAATTTCGCAATGTATATTAAGAGTGTGTGTGTGTGTGCTTGTAAATATGGGCTCAATCTAGATGGGAGTGAAGTTGTTAATTAACGGAAAACCTCCTTAAAACACAACAGATCCTTCACACTTTTATTCCTTATCCTTTCTCTCTATTCTAGTCAAACAACGTATTTATTATTTTAATTTTCGTCATATAAAAGTTGTTTTTTAATAACAACAACCAGATTAGACTTAATTAAATTTTCTAAAGTTTTATCTAAGTGTTGTGTATGTAAAAGCTGAACAACAAAAGAAATAAAATCCATTTATGAAGTTATTTTGTTTGTTATGTTGTTGGGAGAGAGCATACATATAGCCAAAAAGCAAAGGCAGACAGGCAGTAGTAGGTACATAGTGTAGATCTTGAGGTGGGTGATGGTATAGTAGCAATTGCCTCAGAATGATGGATGCTGGAGCGCAAGGAGCACTAATTAAATCCCTGCTGTTGTTCACCCTCTCACTTTCCCACTTCCACCCCGCAAACGCTATATACGATCTTCTATCCTTGTCTTTCATTTTAATTAGCCCTACTTGAATACACCACACACAACTTTAACTATTAATAGATAGTAATATATACTATATTATATCATTCGTTATATTAAACCGGAAATGCCACACTCTAATTAATGTTTTCGTATTAGTTTTAAATCGACGTGATTTAACCCGAACAGTCGAATTTCTAATAGATAGACAAGTGGATGTGGTGGGACCCTATCCTATATATGATGTTGTTTTGTTATTTTATACTCTACAGGAATCGATTTAAATCACTATTTCGTATCAGTTTAGTGTGATGAAAAATGGGGGAATTACCTGTTTAGAAAACGAGTTTTAGAAGCGACATTTGACAGTGGATCGTAGGATATATGTTTGTCTGCAGACGGTAAATGGGTGTATAGCGAAGAGCGAACAAGGAAATTAATTGAAACGTTCTTAAAAACAGTTAAAATGCATTTAACACGGTAATAATAAACTGATTAAAGTGTGACTTTTCATAAATTACATCATAAAAGCCATAAAATATCACTCTAGTTGTTTCAAACTTGAGAGCGAGAACAGGAAATATTAAACAAATAAAATATAAATTAGTGATAATTATAATTAAGTTAGTGTTACGGTAGACGATCTTACGAGCTTCCCTAAATGTGAATGGAAAACAAGGAACACATTTACCATGGAATTTAATTCAAATTGTAGAAAATTTCCAAGTGCACAACTTTGAAAAAGTTGCAATTTTCAGCAAAGTGCGATTTTTATGAATAGAAAATGGCAAAATCCAACAATTTCCTACATAACATATGTAAATTGCACGTGTGTGTGGAAATGCAAACTCTGCTTCCACTAATTGGACAATAGTTCGAAAGTGTGTAAGAGTTTTTTTAGGCTCATTTTAATGAATCCCAGACATATAAATTCTGGGATGACATAATAAAATACTCATTCATCAAAAAGTTCTAATTAGACCTGTATCTAATTATCCTGTAGCTAATTAAATACATAAATGTGCCATTCCATGGATAAACTCGCTGAATAAAGTCAAGAGCATCCTTATAAAACTTAAAGTACAAGCTAGGCAATTCCGACTTTGTATTTACCCAACTTTCTGACAGTTCAATTCCAATAAATGTTATAATGAAGCACTTTATATTATATCTACATACACAGATAGGAGAAAACGTTAGATGATCTTACAAATAATATGCACATACATATACATAAGCAAAAGGTTGTTTGTTGTGTGTTGAGGTTTAGGAAACCGATCGTTGATTTATTTTCTGTAAAAGGTGTGCAGCTGATAATAATTAGCTCGTTCTTTTAATTAACAACTTTCTTCCTTGACTCGTTTAACGAGTCGCGTCTTTGAACGTGATGGGGCCCCAACAGTAATCAGTTTTTAATATCGGAATGGGAAGTGGAAAAAAACACAGTTATAATTGCGTGGCCCACGTGAATGTGGATGGAGAGGTGTCTAATTATAAAAGAAATCGTCTCTTGGGCTTTGAAAATTGCTTCACATTTACAGCGGATCCGAAATGGCCCCACAACCCAACACATACAGTGTCGTTCCAATGTAAACATGAATTAAGATTTCAATTTATATAAAAATAGACACTTGGACTGCATTCTTGGGCAACTAAACATAGTTCACGAAAAACCGTCCCAGACGGTATTGTATATCATTAAAAACATGACAAAACTATTTAAATTTCCACATCAATTTCCATTTCTATTATTAGTATAAACTCGCGCCCGTTTCTATTTTATTGTATTTCATCCAATTAATCTCAATTTCTCACATTCTATCTTTATGTACCTATTGGAAGAAAAGGAAGAAAGCGGGTTTTAAACGGCTCGAAATTTCGTTTACTGATCAAATTATTACGCCAATTACGTCTGAGTAGTGTGTCAATTATCGTTTGGGATTAAGTTCGTTGGTCGATTATGGCACATGATCTTCCCCTGTGTCCTGTGGGAACACAGTGGCGTCTCGGTGTAAATGCAGCCGTTCCCCTCCTTTTCCTGCCGCCATCATTCACATGTTCATGAAAAGAAGCAGCGACATAATGAACATTCACTGGACCACATCTGATTTGTATTTCGCGTTTTCTCTAATTAGTAGCAAACGTTCCGAGGGCGTCTTTAAATTGGTAATGTGTGTCTGTCTGTCGGTGTGTGTACGCACTCAGAATTCCCCTCTTATGCGAGGAAGGGTGGCCTGGCGGCTTCGTTAGTGAATTCCGTCGGTCTCCCGTAACGTAAAATTGCGGAAACATGTTCGGTTTAGGAAAAAAATACACTCCCCTTCCGTTCCGCCACTAACCAAATCAACAACATTCGAAATTGTGGAAATTTGTTAGGTTAGAGTCATGTTTCAGGCGTGAGCAATTGTCAAACTAGATGACAGTTCCCAGATGGGTTGACATGTTTTCAAGTCAAAACATATTTTGTATGAGTTAGTTGAACATGTGTTTGAATATTTAGTTAATAAATTGGAAAAGGCCACCGAGAGTTGGGAACACTAATGGCCCTAATTGTACATATCCAAATAATTTATATTATCTTGGCTAGATACTTGGATGCATTATATAAATATTTATAACAGCTGGAGATGCATTTGTACACACACTAAACGTAATACACAAAGAAAACATTAACGTGTCCACTAAATTGTAATCCATTCCTGTCATAACACTTACACATCTCTTTACAGTGTGTGAGTACCAAACTGTATGGCCAGCATAAATATAGATGGCCATCTCCGTATGTGTAAATTGTACGTTTCTCTTGCTTATATATCTTAATGGATCTATTTGTTTTTTCAACAAAAAGTTAAGTGGTTCATATAAGCGGTATTTACTTAAAGCAAACATTGTACGAGCATTAGGTACAAATTAAGATATTATATGTGAGATTAAGCAGTGAAGAAGGTAGAAATGGAGGGTCGGTTTCTATATGTGTGTCTCTCTGAAACCTTAAACACTTTATGATGTAAAGATGATTAATAAATCTTTCGTTACAAAACAGAATGTATATTTTACATTTGGCAAACAAATACGAATTCAATTAAATTCAATTAGCTTTTAATACCGTTGCCAAATATTAAAGTGGACTCATTAATTAATTTTGTAGAAAACAAGCTTCATACTTTAACGCAAATGGAAATTTATTTCGATCGGTCGTATATAATGTTTGCCTGGTGTAATACGCAGTATATGTGCATGGGGGACGACAATTAAACCAAGTCACATAATTATAAGTTTTGATTTGCAATTAAGCGGAATAAGAGATAAAAAGTAAGAGATTAGAGTCAATTAGGGCCAGGTCCGGTTTTAGATATCGACAAACAATAATAACGAGCCGAACTTATTTTACTTGACTAATTGCTTAGTAAATTGCAGTAATTGTCTAGTAAGTTTGATGGGAGGACTAGGCCAATTAAAATTAATGAATCAAGCCTGGTGGATACGGGTAGAGATATATATGGCTACAAGAAATGGTAACCTATAGTGATTTGAGCCAAGTCAACAATGGACTTTCTAAATGGCGAATCGTTTGATAACAACAGCAACTCGGACTACTGATTAGAATATCTTTTTTTGTTGTTGTTTGTTTTTGGTTGAGGAATAATTGGAAATTAGCGAAAATTGGACCTTCAAGGTGACAATGTGGCAGTTACTGAGGTCACAGTTTCGACAATTATAACGAAACCGTAATTGAAGGTCACACAAGCTCATTATTATTAATAAATTTAATTAAAGTACACAAAGCGATTATTACAAATAAATATAATTGATTGAAAGCAGTTTTTTTGTTGACAGATTCAGTGCGGTCAATTAGATATTTAATTGAATTTCTGATACATTTACGTAATCATACCGCGTTCCCTTCTGAAGAAAAAAATAAGATTGTTACTATATATTACGAATTGTTTTCTCGCAAGTATGCCAATTATCAAGAACTACACCAACACCACCACATATCCTTTCACTAACAAGCTGCTCTTGATTAGTTACAGCTTCGTATAGAAAATGTTTGTTTGGGTGTGTTAAAAACGATTTTAATGATTAATTATGGTTTTTGTTACGTTTAATTATGTTTTGTGAAAAATAAACAAACATATATTAATTAACAGAGATAATATTGCTGTTGCTGTTACTATACTATGATGATAAACAAATTAATTTTTCACCCTAAATAACAACACAGTTTTAGGGAGAGTATAGTGATTTTTTTGCAGTCTAGGGTTGGTGTCACAGCAAGTCAGAACGCACTGCGAGATTTTGGCGCGAAAGGGGAGGACGAAAAATAGAGCGTGTGTGCGAATCAAAATCGAATTACAAAAAAAAAGAGCGAAGTTTCAACAGTTTGTACTGATAAGATAGTGGGCCAACATTTGAACAATATTTATGGGTTTTTTCTTTTAAAGGATTGTAAAATAAATGGAAGCAATTCCAGGTTGGTGATAAAGTAGATAAAATTTAATTAAAAGTAAATAAACGTCGGAAACTAATGAATTGGACCAGTTAATTTAAAACGATATACAGTTTTTGTTTAAAGGCTAAAAGCGAGGGGGGAAGGCAGAGTGCGGCAATGGCAGGGGGCCCACCTAATCAATGACGGACTGCTTGCCAGCATTTGGTGAAGTTAAAGAAGCTTTTAGAGCCTGTTTTGATCTACAAACAACTTTTGTAAGCGAGCCAATCTACAAACTTTAAGAGGTTATACAAATACACTTAACGCTTTTTCGGAAAATGCGGCCCCGCTATTGCTAATGGAGCGTGTTGGAGGGATTTTGAAAGGGGTATTAAAATTAGTGCGCAAAAATTTGTCATATTGCATTTATTGTGTCCGAATTGGACATGCAAGCCACTCAGCTATGCGTTTTACAATTAATAATATAATATTACCAAAGGCTTGAATACATAATATACACACATTTACAGTTGAGCAAATTTATGTCCGGGACTGTAACAGTGGTATAAAATCCTTTTAACATTCTGGCACATCCGCTGTGTGCCTACAACCATATTAATACACTCAGATATAGCTGGAAAAAATTAATTTCACTTAAAGGGAGAAAAATGCGCATTGTATAATCAATAAGATTAGCATTGTTTTCTCTGTAATTTATTTTCCAATGTAACATCCTAATTTCGTTTTTGTTTCTTGTATGTGCGGTGGTTGTTCGGCCATGTTAGTGAAACTAATTAAAATATGGCCAACAATAAATGAAAATAGAAGTGAATGTGAAGTTGAAAAAATATATATCCCGAAAGCGTGCGAAAATAATTAAAAATACAGGCTGGATTTTATGGGGGCGCTTTATTAAAGTGGGCGAAGAAAAATGTGGAAAACTTTTATCATATCAACTGTGTATTTTTTGTGAGAAATTACATTCTAAGCTTTTTCCACACACAGAGAGAGGCACAATTCAATTATAGGATTGCAATGCAATTTTCCTGGGTTGGTCACTTTCGCGGATGCAATCGAGCGAAGGCATCACAGGAAAAACAACACAGTTTAGGTAAAAATAATTTCGTGTGCGAAAGTATAATAAATATTTCGGAGAAAGTGGCCAAGATTATTGAGAAGTTGAAAATGTTTCGGGTTGCGTTAATTCAATTTCACTTTGAAGATGTAAATATTAATTAAATCACTCTTTTGGTACACTGAGAACACGATAATTAGTAATGTATTGAGTTAGTAATAATCCCTGTGGTATTCATTACACCGAATATTCATTTAATTACCTCATTAGATGTTAAATTGATGTTCACAAACTTCACAAAATACTGTAAATAAACTTTATTTTTCGCTTCTTTAACAAGTTTTTCGACGGAACTTTTACAATACACCATGTAATTCCTTTGTACAAATTTGAAATGGTGAAAAATTGCGGTACAATTCACTTCTAATTACCTTTGCCTTTTTCTTCCCCCTTCGATTTATCCTCATTCATTTCAGTTTATTTTGCATCTCTTTATACAAATGTCGGATATTGAAAACTATAGAAAAAAAATTGTCAAATTTACATCGAATTCAATTTACAACAATCCTCAAAGCGTTTACACGAAATTTAACCGATTATAGATAATATTAAACGGTCCCTTCTCTCTTTTTGCACCGATAAAACTCCACTCCACATCAACACATCATAATTTTCCGATATATAGAAGTCCCTTTTCAAGCATTAGCTATCCACCCCTCACTCTCATATATTACATTTCGTATAGTAGAGAATTAAATAATAATTTCTATATCGTTGACCAAATATTAAGCAATTGGCAGAGTACCATTAATAAAGGGCTGAAGTGAAAGAGGCCAGAACTGGGGTGAGAGAGGACAAGAGAGGGAGAGAGCGTATTTCACGTATTGTAACTAGGAATATAGTTAAGAATACAAAGTTTAGGGGGAAAAGCAAATAATATTTCACTGGCAATGGATTTGATGGCAGCATATATGGTTTTATGCCCAGGGAGAGAAGAAGAGAGAGGATGAAGAGATTCCCGCACCGGGCTACCGATCAGCCGACCGAACATCCGGTCGCTGGCACTCATTGTTCTCCATGGTCGTGATTGTTGAGCAACTTTTTCGGCCCCTCACACTCTATACCCATGGATGTCAACAATTGTGAATAACGAACGGTCTATTATTTAAATTATGAATCGTTTTTGAAAATGGATCGATCACACCGCACTGTCTTATACAAATTAAATTGCTGAATAATCGAAACTGATTAACGACTATTTACACGTACGAGTAAACAAGGTGATGTGTGGAAAAGAAGTAATTTCGCTTTGATAATATCCATTTGTGTGTGCATTAAAATTGCAGAGATGTGAGTTAATCGTAACATAGATGTCCGCCCATGCAATTTTCCCAACCACAAACATTAAATTGATATACATATTGCGGTAGTTGGTAAATATGTGTTGGATACACATTTGCAGGGCGCCGGAAAAGGACACATATTTCAATGCAAAAGCGTAAAATCTTCAACCCTGGTCTTCTCCTCCAACAAAGTTGCCAATAACGTGGTAATTAAGAAATTGTGTGTCGATTTACACCAGTTTCTGAACGTGATTGAGGAACAAATTCACAAACAGATATAAAATTGATAAAGTTATTGGTTAGAACAATACAAATCAGTTGTAATTATTCAAGCCTGAAGGATATATAGAAATTGATGTGTTTTGTGTGTAAATAGCGGACAAGATTGGAAATGGTTGTAAGTTGTTCGCAATTACTGGTTGTACGGGGGTCCCAGCCAATGTGAGTATGGGGGTAAACGAGAGTATATAGAGTAGAGAAGTGGAGGCAGAGAGGGCCTGATTGCGTTCTGTTGTCTTGAGCAAATTGATTACAGTTCAAATTAAACTTTTTGTTTGGTATGTGTGATTAAACATGCATGAGTGCTTCACTAGGTGTATACATATGCTGAAATAGTATTTTAATTACAAAACTCTCCTATAACTACTACACCCATAGCTTGTTTGAATAAATTCATATTTACGTTTGTAATTGTATATGTGTGTGTACGTACCTACTAATCACATATAACAAACAAATCAATAAGTTAATTGGAATTATATGACGAATTTCGCTTGTTCTAACTTTGGATTTCGATTAAATTGTATAAAGGGGACAGTGGAGTGGGTGGAGAAGAGGGGCTGACCGATTATTCTACAAATGTACCCATAGACTCAGTCTTGGGTTATATTCTAGATAATTTAGCAATATTGGATCATATCGAAAATTCACGCTTAGTATTATGTGTTTGTGTGCAATTGGTATGATTGTAAAATCCAACCACAATTCTACACAATCGCATATATAGTCATAGAAAAGCCCCCCATACTGCACTATCTATCGAAATAGTGGACACGAATCAATCTAGAATTTGACATTCAAGTCACGTTGCATTTTGAATAACTATTCAATATTTTATTTATGTATATGGATGAACATTGGGAATCATCTCATTCGTAGCCATCCAATCGAAGCATTAAATGACCTCCTCTCACAAACCAGTTGAATTTTCGCTTTTCCCTTTCAGATTACAATTAATTAAAACACTAGATGAAAATTAGAGTAATCTAATTGCATTTCTGTATTTCTCTGTGTATATTTGTGTGTGTGTACAGCGAAAAAGCGTTGAAATGTCAGTTTAATTTAAGCTAAACATTTGCATATGATGGCATTTTTTGATGACACCCAATGAAGGCCATTGAAATATATGAAAAGAGTTCAGTGGGTGCGAGTGGGACGAGATGAGAGAGGTTTGGGAGGACAGAGGAGGCAATCAAGCGAACGGGCTCTAATTTAACTCGTGTCGAATCGCTTAAAATAAATCATCCAAGGATAATGATGGTGGTCAATTTAGTCCCCTAACTAATTGCCAATATGTGATTATAACGAACGCGGCGTAAGCTCACATATACATCATCTAGCGGATAGTTATACATTCCAGGTTCATTATTATGGCAATTGATTTATATGCACACACTCGCCTAATTATAATAGTAAAATCATTATGATATTATACCTTGCGCGCTTTGTATACTTCCTCATTCTACTCACAGAATTTATGATAGTACAGTTGGCATGTATGTGGATGTGTTTTTAGTGGAATTCAAAACGATGTTAAGGGTGAAAAGTGTCGCTTTTAACAATGTTCCTTTTTTTCAATATCATGATTATTATTACGAAATATTTAAAACGGAAGAGAAAGTAAACCGCAAATAATTTTGTCACCGCGTTTTCAGATTTCTATCAGTTTTTGGTTATTGTTTTTTCTTCAAGGAGGAACAGAGAGTAACGTTTCACAATCACAGTAAGAACTATGTATATTATAGTGCGTTTTGGCTGCGATGACACAATTGAGAGGCATTCTTTCGTGGTGAATGGAGGAAAAAGGACACACAATGGCATGATTAAGTGTGATGCTGTAAATCAAGTGATTATTGCCGGATAAGTTGATGTATGGGACGCAACAAACATTTTAACATATTAGAAATGTCTGCTTGAAAGTCTGCCAACAAACATTACGTATGTTATGTGCGTATAAATGTGTGTATGCCCGTTTTATACGATATTATACTGTGTTGTATTATAACAGGGTAGAAATGTTTACAGAAAAATATTGAAATTTTAAATTAAAAATGCTAGCAGATACATGTATATTGTATTCTACATGTGTATTATAATATGTAATCGTGTGTATATAAAGTTATTAGACGTATTTCGTTTACATTTTATGTATATATGTAAGATAGCATGTACAATGTTTGTTTAAAGTATTACAAGTTATAATTTTCGAATAAAATTTTGTTATGCGTTACAATAAACTTTTCAATTTTGTTGACATTGTTATTAATATTTGATATTTTGCAAAAGTTTCAAAGGAAAACACTCCAATATTAATTACTTTTGGAAATATTAATAATATCGACTCAGTTAAAGCGGAACAAGAGTGAGAAGTGGCTACGCACTTGCATGCATGTGTGCGTATGTTGAGTGATTTTTCCCAAATTAATCGACTCCAATGACCGATCATATCAAATAGTAAAAGTTAATATAAATCTAATTACATGATTTCATTGAAATTGAATCAAAATACATTCCATGTTTAATCAACGAATTATCTGGGAAATTAACTACCACTATCGATTGATAACGTTTACCTTTCACATTATGTTTGTCGATCAAATATCATGTTATATATTGGACCAAAGCAGCTTCGGTTTGTTTTGCTTTTGAGGTTGCGGAAAATAGCGAAGCCTTTTAGTATAACATAATATCACTTAACTTATTAACAGTCCAATATTAATTAATTAAACTGTACACACATATTGAACCATTACATATGAGAGGAAAATGCAAAACAGCAAATTAATTATCCCACAATCATAAATGATTTTTTTTAAGAGTGAAAGAACAACTTTACTCGAGTCATCCTCAGCTGTTTCGAAGATGCTGGTCTGTGGTTACATACAGGTTTTGTTTGCATTGAGGAATTCCAATAAAACGACTGTATGTGCGGGGAAGAGCGGGACAGTGTGTGCTCAACGGGCAACAGGCGGTGGATATTTTAAATTGTAGCGTTTGTCCACCATGTCCCCATCTTCCCTCGTTCGGAATCTGAGAAGAAGCGGTCAAGAGAGGACCGAGGAAGGAAGTGGGTGTGGAGACGGTCTCATTCGCCACCCTGACTTGCATTTTTAAATTCAAACATGATATATCCAACGAGTCATTTGATGTAACCAAGTATTATGTGATGGTGGAGGAGAGCAAGGGGAGGGTGGACCCCATACGTCGGCACACGTTTCATAATTATGATAAATTGACAGGCAGCATTGTTATTATTTGACGATTTTATGGCTCTTAGTTTATTAAAATTCCTCCATGGTAGGATACCTGTTTACTTGTTTGTAACGATGCACAATTTCTGAATGAATTTCAATGGTGAGGAGAAAAAAAAATTCAGTGACTCAACAGATAAGGATGATGATGAAGATGCGAGAAAAAATCGTCCAATTAATAAATTATTGGCAAAAAATGCACAGAGAAAAGAGAGAGGATGGAATATGAATGAGGAGAGGAGACACAATCGCTTTGTTGCAGTTGTTAATTATGCATTAATTAAAATGTTGATGAATCACCCCCAATTGTGTCATACTTCATAGTACGGTTATTAGAAATTTATCCTTTGTTTAGATTTTACAATATGCAAATGCATCATCATTCCACCAACCACAGCATCACACAGAGATATTGAGAGAGTGTCTTCTTGTGCCCGTAAATTTGTTGTTATAAGCTGACGTCGTTGTTGTTATGTTGCGTTTAAAATGGTCGGTACAGGGGACCGGGGGGTGGGTGGGTGGATGGATGGATGGCCCACTTTCATCCCCCTAGATGCGAGCGGTTTTAGTGTTTTCGGGGGACCAGAGAATATAGAAAGGAGAAGGGAGTGTAGGGAGTTGTGTAGCCCTCAGTTCTCCTCCGACCCCTTGTGGCCGGCCCGTTTTATGAAGCGGAATATTTGCAGAAATCGATGACTGGGGCGGTTCTGCTCGCACTCTCGCTTTGCCTCCACTAATTACAAACGCCGTCTAATTAACGATATATAGGAAATTGTTCAGCAATACTTTGAAGTGCCTGTGCTTTTGGATTACTACCGATGATGGATTTAATTAATTACCAGATTACTAATTAACTTGATTGAGAAATTTTATAATGGAAAATTCTTTAATGCACTTTTAACTTCAAAGACTCATTTACTTTTCTCCCTTTTGTTTAAAGGTTTTTTCATTTTTCCATTATTAAAATATCGTTCGCCAATAACCACACGCAAAATTTCATTTACTAATTAACTTTTCTTAAGTATTAAACTGAAATTAATCTTCTTTCACAATATTTTCTCTCTCTTTTCTTTTCTAGGATGTGTCAGATTTGAATTCGATATCCAGGTTTCGTTCTATAGGTAAGTGAATATTGTACTTACATTACTTCTCCAAAGTGTCCTTAATTTGACGCCAAATGCCCTGGAAAACAAAAGGGAACAATATTATTATCAATGTTACACAATTAAAGGCACTTGTACTTTTTATTTGCTTTTTTACGATCGTGTTCCTCTAATATAATATAAAGTGTAGTCGTGGGGTGTGGGTTTGTGCGAGAGAGGAACATTTCGAGGGGGATGCAAAGAGGTGGAAACCGCACATATACACACAGAGAGAACACTTAAATATAATATAAAAATTTCCTCTTTTTTTTGTTCATAACTTGTACAACAATAGAACAGTCGTAAATTTTTCAATATATTCCGACCCGTTCATGCACAAAATTGATTTAGGTATAAAACATTTTAATAAAATGCCTTAAAAGTTGTGCACTTAGTAAAGAGATTAAAAGTTTCGATAAGGCTGTTGTGTTGGTGCTAGGAATGTTTCTATATCATTATAGTCATGTTGCTATACACGAAACTTCAATTTATGGGGGATACGGCGTATTAGTTCGCTGTCAGTTTAATTAAATGAGCTTAATTACGTTCCGGATAGTTTCGCGAAGAATTTCATACACATATATCAATAAGCCTCTGTCTACATGATAATATCATTAAGGGAAGTGTTCCAAATCATATTATATGATGTACGCTTTAAAAAAAAAATCAGCGAACTCGTCCACATTTTAATTATCCATTGTGTTTAAGAGGAATTTCTGAAAATGCTTTGTTAATGTCTAGGTACTTAGATATTTACTCTAGCATAACTTGAGTTAGCTTTAAATTCTTTTTTTCCGACAAAATATTGTTGTCTATGGTTGTGTGAGAAGAGGAAATATTTATTAGACGAAACAACAAGTACGTGTGCTCCTCATATTGAGGAAGTGTTAAATTCGTGAATAAATTATATGGAAAAAGTTTAAAGTGATCCATATACGAGACGGACATATAAAAGCAGTCCACACACGCAAAATTCAATATGTTTCTTATAAAAAATCCAGACAGTGTGCTGGTAATGTAGAATGTGTGTTCATGGATATATATTTCATTAAAAGGCTTGCTAATCATTCACAGATAATGAAAAACTTTTGCTTAATTATACACTAGATATCATCAGTTTGTGTGCCTGTAGCTGTGGATGTGTGTGCTGGCTAAGCAGTTCGCCTCATGATTATTCAAAACGGACCTGTTATTGCAGTTAATGTACTGCAAAAATGATATGATTTTTTCCGTGGCAGCATTGTTCTCTGCCTATATAAACACGGGGAATATTTATCTTTAAAGTGAATCTGATAATTATTATGTGTGTGCCACTGTAATTATTCCATCGTCAAATGATGTTTAGTAAAAAAAAGGAACGGTTTTCTGAACCATAACTGTTCATCTCCCATTTAGGCTCTTTTTTGTACCTATGTCTTTAATAACTCTTTGTGTTTATTCAAATTACAATTTGGACTCAGTTATAATAATGCGATGTGCGATTCAATCAAAACTATATTGTAGAATAGATTATGATTCAATTTGAGGACCACTAAAAATATTATTTATTAATATAATATTGAATAACAAATGTAGAGTCATAAATCATTTTATGAAGGCCACAAATGAAACGTGAACGAGGCTATAGTTTAATTTGCTCCACAATAAAATTTAAACACACATATATGTACTCTACGATAGTTTCGTGGTTTAATTAAGTTGTAACTATGTGAATGATGCTACCTATTCGGTTTTATTGATTTTCAAATATCTAGCCATTTCATTTCGAAAACAGCTTTTAAACGGTTTTAGGTTGGTAACGTTGTATTAACCGGATATTTCGTTACAATTTCTGTATTAGGTTGTGTGCATGTGTATACGAATTTGTTCTATACTAATTAAGTTAAAAGGAAGAGATAAATGAAAATGTGTAAAACTAGCATATACCGGAGGACAGATTGTGATTGGCGGGAAAATCAACTTTAAATTAGATAGAAAATCATTGCATTCAATTAAATAGAAACCTATCATTATGGTGTTACATGAACCAACAAATCCTTTGTTAGGAAATACCGAACACATGCTCCAGTATTATTTAATTATTTTTTTTAAATGTAATTGTATTATAATTTATTTATGGAATTGTATGTGAATAATTTATGCGAAGAAAATGCACACACTAACACACGTGTGCACATTTAAATGTTGAAGAACAGACACTCATTAAGTAGTTTTATAAGTGCGTCTTCTTGTTATGTATATAATAGTCTTGAAAACCTTTGCAACTTTGAATTACTTCTTCAGATTGAAATCTTTATTTCATCTTATATACTTTTATTTTACTTGTTGCCTCTCTTTCTCTTTTCTTTCGCTAAACAAACTTCATGATGGAGTTCAGTGCCTTAAATTCCTTTAAATTATTTAAAAATAAAAAAGGAGTAGAAGACGGTTTACATAAGGATTCTCGTTTTTTTTTTTCTTCACTCGCTCTTGTGTGAAGGTTCGATTAGTGGCGATTTTTGGCAGTTGGCATTTTTGATGATTATATTCAATAGGATACCGAGTGAGTAGGCAAAATGCGGATACAACAAGGACATGAACAAATTTTTTTTGAAAACAATGCCCAATTTAATAAACTAATACAGAATTGGTGTACGAATGTGTAGATGAAATGAAACGCGAATGGTGTACTGCCTGCGGCATGCGGAACAGAGGGTGTTTAGCCCCACTTCCGTTGGCCCCTCGAACCAACCCCCCGTTCCGATTAACTCTATCCTTGTCTGACGCTATAATTAATGAAATTTTCACACGAACTAACTTATTTCATACAGAAAGCTATTTATATATATGTATAGCCATAAATTAATCTACATACTTAATTAATATTAGATATGTATGTAAAATTCGTAATAGTGAAATGTATTTAATAAATTTTGCGTTACTAACAAATTTGAGTTAATTAATTAAAAATAAAATAGCCGAGAGAGTGGAGCTGTGTTGTGATTCGTTTTTCCTTAACCGTTTATTGTTAACATTAAATAAATTAGTTAGATGGTAAAACCGTTAATAACTTTTGTATTTATTCAATTTTTTTTACTTCCTGAAATAAATCATTTTATTACATTATAATCATAGAGATTGCATTAAATTAATTTTAGTAAACTACAAATTTATTAACTAAGGAAAAATGTAATTAATTTAGAAATGACATTAATATTTTTCACGTTACACCTTGTTACAGGAAATTACAAATACTTTTAAAGTTTTATTATTAACATAAACTCGTTTAATGTACAATTAACAAATATATATATATATACAGATACAAGAAGAAGGGGAGACACATTCGTGATGATATAATTTTTTAAACATTTACATATCACTGATTTGATAATATTTAAATAAGCAAATGTATAAATAAAAATTCTACGCACATTATAATAATTTTATCATTTATGTTTATTTTTCAATTTTTAAAGAGTAGACTTATCTACTTCCGTTCTCCATTATATTGTTGAAAACATCAAATATACATTAGGTGGATATATAAAGAGTGCAATATCCCCGCCGTAATAATGATCATAAAAATCACAAAATCCACAACTCAAAGAGATGACCTTAAAACGCAAAAGCCTAGAGATTAGGCTAATTCTGTTTGGTGTCAAAGGTAACGTGTTAAATTTGTTATTATTCAAAACGATTATGGACATTTAGGAGTGTTACTCTCGGTGTACAAGACCACAAAGTTGAGACGAGCTAAGTGGCCCTGTGGTAAAAGACCTTGTCCCCGAGCTCAGACTGTGGTTAACCTAGCGGTCTCCACGGTCGAGACACGGAGCAGATGTTTATGGTTTCTCTCTTCAATGTATATATAAGCATTTCGCATACAACATGCACCCAACTTAAAATAATTGCATATTATTTAGTTTACAAATTTGTTTCCATTATGAAAAGCTAACCTTAATTTCGACTAATTGCACACTTGCCAACTGCAAAATGGTAACAATGAAAATTTTGTAATTATTCTTAGTGTTTAAGGTGCACGTGTGTACACATTTTCGTAGAAGTAGACGATAGGGATCTTTCTTCTGTGTTGGATTGTATAGTTTTGTAGCTGCTGTCATATATATTTTCGAGTGTAGGTAATTTTGCCAAAGAGTCGGTGCCTTTTTAGATGATCCTTCAAACATAGTGTATTATACCTGCCTTTTTCTTCTCAGATAACAATCTGAAAATCCTTTTCTATTACCACAAACACGATCGGGCTGTGTGTGTGGGGACATGGCAGACATGGTTACATTTTATAATATTCAGTCTAATATGTAAATATTCCAGTGGTACAATCAGATTTAGATAAGTGTAGTGTTTACGTTTAGATTAAACCGTGTGTAAGAACAACAAAAATAACATGGAAAAAGATTCTATTAAACTAATGAAATTGTTGTTGAAAAATAACCAGAGAGAAGGAAAAAAAACTAATAAGTGAACAGTTTTGTGAGAGAGGATGGATCTCTTTTTCTATATACTTCTGGCCCGTTCGTTCGCCTGTGTTCCGTTTTTAAAGAATTCTTCTCCATTAAATTGAGTGGATTAGAGCGACAGAAAGTGGCCCAGTCTGCGATTCGAATCTTGGCATAGCTGTACACACAATTGATTAAACTGAGCGCCCCGCTCACCCAACTAACCAACCCTTCCATTTTCCAAACTACCCCTGGCGGCGAGATGCCTTTAGTTAGTCGAAGGGTTGAATTATGAGCATATTTGGGGTGTCATAAATATCTTCAAATTGTTTCTATTCGCCTTTCTAACACATCACATACCTGTGCGCTTTGTACAGTTTTTTCTTCTTCAAATTCAATCGATTTATTTTATTTCGGTTTTCCTTTTTTTGGTCTTATAAAAGGTTGTTGATTTCCACCTGACAACATTTTTTTAAGGCAAGAACATGTAGGTAATTTGTTGTTAGTTTTTGGTCAACTATTTTTTTGAAACTGTGCATTTTGTATGTTTTTCAATCATTTTTACCATTATCAAATATTAAGAATAAATGTATAGAACTCATTTTATGGAATCGATTGGTCTAAACCGCAATGTACAATTTTGTTCTGGATAAACAAAATTTGGACAGTTTTAAGTATGGAAAAATCGTTTTCATGTTGTCGGCAAGAACAGACACGACTAGCAAGCTAAAGACTATATCAGAAAATATTTGCTATTATGAAGAACAAACAGGCATCTAACAAGTTACCTAAATATTGACTCGGGCTCATTATGATTGCCGCCGTTAAAACAAAGTTATATATGAGTTATGAGCATAATATAGGTACAAAGAAAATATACATATAATCTATACGATTTTCAACATTTTATTATACACACGTATAGAGCAGATTGTAATATATGCGCTGCTACATAAGGATCACAGCAAAATAAAAATCGTATACAACAATACACTTAAGTTTAATAAAAATTCTCAGTAAGCAACCTGTTCCAAATTTAATAAACGTCTAATATTATATAGATTTTGTGCTGATTCATCGCCATCTCATTGACGTACATTTCGTGTTGAATATTTAATAGTGTAATTAATATTTAATAGAATTAGTTAATTGTAATAAATGATTATGATATTAAAAAGGAAACTCATTATAGTGAGTGATTGAAGGAAATTCGATACAATAGATTCGTGTTGGCTGTTTAGTATATGGTATGCATCTGCAATTATCGACTGGTAACTGAGAATGCGACTTTCAGAATTCCGTATGCAAAATGTTTAGAAAAAAAGTCTATTAGCGATTGTTTGAAATTATCAGGTGCACTTTTTCTCTCAAATCATTGTCCGATTTCAACAATCAATAGTGATTAATAATTTGGTATAGTTTGATTTGTGGGAAGATTCCTGATAATCACACACCAGTGAGGAGAGACTTCCACTTAGAATTTATACACTCATTTTGAAATAGTGTGACAACTAAAACAAAGGGAAACCGACTAGGCTCCTGGCCGTATAATTTACTGCAGATATTATTGTAATATATGTCGGCATATTTCTTTTTAATTAAATTATACGTTCAAGGATTCTGGACGGTATAATAAAACTGTGTGGAAATGCCTTCATAAACTTAATTAAATTAATGTAAAATGTTATTAAATGCTTTATGTACTTGGTTTAAATATTTTCGCCTCAAATGCATATTTTCATATTTATATTATGGATTAGAGGTTTGTGTGCATCCTCGATTTTATTTTTCGTTCTCTAGTCATTGGCTCGTAACTAGTTTGTGAATTTTGCTAGGTAGGTAAAAGAATAGGCCTTACTCAGGGTGTACAATGTAATAAAACATTGTATCGTCGGTACCAATTAATTTCTCGATGAGAGTGAGTTATTACAAAACCTAATATAAAACAGACATACGAGCATTTAATAAAACTCATCCCAATTTAATCTATTTTAATAGCAGTCATTGTCTGAGTAAGGAATTACAACTTTAATTAACAACTGTGAAGAATTTTGCTCGGCACACACATTGTACTATAATTCAATTAAAATTTCTAATTCGTTCGACGAGTAATATCTTTTATGTTCGAGTGTAATTACAAACGAAAATGCTGAGGGGGCTCTTGGTTTGTGTATATGTGTGTTACATTCTACATACTGGTATACACAAATGTGTAATATTTACATGGACTATGTAAAAGTGAATATTTTATTCAACACACGAAAATATTTTATCTATTCTAATTCATGTTTTTATCGTTCCACTTAATTACAATCTTTAATCGGTTCTCGCTGTGTGTCTGTAAATTGGTTTGAAGAAAAACCAGTGATTTTTACTAGCGCACACTGTTGGCACCTCTTTTGGTTTCGAGCCAACGACAATGATACACCATCCATAATATCTGCTCCTTCAATCGGAGAATCACACGGGGCTGTTAAAAACAGGTTTGGGTACTATCTTTTGTATCTTTTACTTGTCTTTTCATTTTTTTCCTTTCTTTCTATACGTATTATGTTCCACGTGGACGAGATGTTGGCCGAACAATGGATTCAATAAAATTTACCATTTAGTAAGAAATTATCCATACGTTATTCACCTCTATTGTCTATTGTGTGTGTACCGATGGTCGTAAGTAAACGTGATATTGGTGAAATGAAATATTATGTACAGAGAGTGAATGCAAACTAATAAGCGTCAATGACTTGTTCGGTCACCTCTCTCCATCTGTCTTCTTCTCGGTTTTTGTAGTTTTGGGGACACAATAAAAAAGCAGGCGTATTAGATGCAGTCTATTTTGCGTTCATTATGTACCGTTTAATTTCTTTATTCAATTACAAAACGCCTTTTTCCTATTGTAGATGGAAGAGTCAACAGAAATGTTTGGAACTGGTTTAACATCGGATAGAAACTCTATTATGTGAATATTTTAAATATATTAAATTTAATCACATCCTCTCTTCTGACGATTATAAATATGTTTATTATTATGTCCGGTGTGAAGTTTATTATGGATTTTACTTGTCAGATGTGGAACACGTGCCATCGATGAATTCCTCCCATTGATCAGGAGAGATGAGTTCCAATAAAATAATTGCGGAATACTTTTTCAATATAATATAGAAATTGTTGGAATCCAGTTGAAGCGACAAGAAGGTTTGTTCATCTCTCTACACACAGCTGTTTGTAATTTATCAAATTATTTCACTCAAGTTCATGGAACAATTTGAATAAAAATAATAAGCTGGTTCCAACCTGTGGCATGAATGCACTTCAACGAACGGTTGAAGGCTGTGCAAGATCTCCACAGAATGTCTGAAAGGAATTTCTGTCTCCCAGCCTTTTTACTATCCTCTCTTGGGGTTATTTATAATCTTGCCTCTTACGCCATTTAAAAACTATAGCAACTAGCCAGCGGCAGCGGCACAGCAGTTCGGTCGCCACACTTTTAAAATTGACGTCACCTTCGAACGATTTACATAAAGACGGAACACGTTAATTCGGGCATTACGCGCGTCATTTCGGGAATAGGAAATGTGGAAGAAGTGAGGAGAGAGAATTAGGTATAACGTTGTAGGGTAGGGTAGGAGTGTTAGGGGGCCGAGGCCAATTCTTTTCTATATCACATCTATTATTTATCGTCTACCTTTTGGCAAAATTGCTGTATATAAGAGGCCATATAAAGTCCTGAAAAGTGGTGGCTAATAAAAAATGGGCCAAATGGACATTTATAGGTAGATGTTGGCGCGCGGCTCTGCTGCTCTCTCTACCAAATGCAAATCAACCTCGCTTCTATACAGAGATAGCGAAATAGAATAGGCATACAGCCGTCCGTCTCTCTGTTCTTATCGGGCCCTTTTTATTTCGTGAATAATTTTTGTGTGTTTCAAACAGTAACATAGTCTCGTGTGTGCGTGTATACATATTTAGTTGTGTTTGGGGTATGTTTTTTCGTTATAAATGTGTGTGTGTGATAAGCGCGGAAAATCTTGGTAACCGGCGAATGTAAACAAACCGGCGTGCAATCACCAATGTCAGTTGGGCAGATAGCAAGGTCCCATGTGGCTTCACTTCCATTCAATCAGTGGAACGATATCGATCCTAGTGTAGTGTCTCTCATTCAGTGAAACGGACACCCCGCAAATAAATACACATTTTCCTACAAGTTTTCTGTGCGACGACGACGACGACGACGACTGAAAAGACTTTATGTCGCACAAAGGCCCCTCTCTCCTCACTAGCGCCCTATGTGCTACAACTATCCAAGACTAATTAACTAGATTGGATATTATTCTCTCTGTTCATTCGCCTTCCCTCCTACAACTTCCTTTTTTAATTAATTCTTTTTAAAAAGATTAAAAGTAGCAGAACATTAAAATACGTGTACTGTGTTTAATAGAATTGGGTTTTTTCAACTTTCTCTTATTGGTGCACACAGTTTTATTTCATTTTCTCTGTGTTCTCTCTTTTTTCTGTGTTCTCTGGGTATTTGGGATGAAAAAATTCTCTTCACTTACAGTGTAATTGCCTTTTTGAAATGTTGCGTGTTGCTTGTTAACTTGCTTTGTTAATTATTCCATTAAATGATGAAAAAATGATTGATTTCATCTAATTTGTTATAATCTTGCACTACCACTGTTACGGTTTACCTTGGCCACACTGATTCATGTCTATAGTTTCAGATGCGAGTGCGAGAAACTCTATCGGGAACAGAAAATGGTTATTGTTCCTGTTCTGTATAAAGACAAGCCAATAGCCAGGTACACAAAACAACACTAGTACGGATGCATTGTTAACGTTCAAGTTTAGTTTGTATGAAAAGTGGTTAAAACACGCGATTTGATGCCAAGTATGGAAGCAAAACAAACGTTCACAGACACAACACCAACAACGTTCTGAGTTCGACTGAACAACGCGGCAAGCGAGAGAAGCGAATTCCGTGTTCGGTAAACTGCGTTCGGCTATGGAACACGTTCAATCGTTAGTTGTTCAGAGGCTCTAAAATCGCAGAAGCGTAGCTCTAGAGTGGCTCTATGTCGAGCGGAGTCGACGATGTTCGGTGTGAGCGTTTGAAAATACGAAAGTGTTTTTAGGGAAACAGCCGAGGCACTAGCGCGCGTTTTCGCAGCAACTGCACAGAGCGGAGAACGCAGCGCAACGTAGACTACCACTATAGAGTCTCTCCCGTATTACTCTCTCTCCCGATCGCACCTGGTGCAAAAGTTGACCGTGCAACGTCCAGCGACAATATCCTAACAGCAACTCTTCGAATGCCGCGGAATTTATCAGGTCAAAGAGAGGCGGTCCAGGATTCGCGATTGCGCGTATTCTATGCCAGTAGAAATTGAATTTCTGTTAGAATATGTGGGAGGTTGGGCCTCGATAAAGACAGGTGACAAATCAGTGGCTGGCTATTGGATGGAAGGCTAAGGTATCGGTTCAACCTTCTTCGTGGTCACCTGCAGGTCTACGCGATGCAAACATACACATATATAAATGTATACATTGACTTGATGTTGTTCTCTCGTCCTGGTCATCATTAATACGTAATCATATGCCAGACAGATAAACCTGCATAAATGATAAATTTGTTCATCTGAGACACATTCATCACTTATAGATTTATACTGGCCTTCTATTATTACTTATGTGTGTTGGTGGAGGAGGGTCAAAACTTCTCTATATGTGGATGGCTCTCTGTACTTTAACTAATTCTATACATTTTCGATGGAAAGGTCTATACAACGTATATTAATTCCATATAGACATATGTACGTTGGGGAACACCACACACAACCAATCCATTAACGAAACTTTTTCAGAAATTGATGAGGATGTGGGGATATTTCAGGAATTATGGGTAACTCATCTTCTCTTTACATCTAAGTAAGGATGGTGGTTTGTGGGAATCTGGAAAAGCTTCAGATTGGTCTTGGATCTTTGGACAATTCTTTTCTATAGTTTTTTCGTTTTTTGAACTATTCAATCAACACCTCTCGGACAGCCAAAAATCCAATTTTCTTTGTCGTTTGTATTTTTTAGTTTCCACAAACCAAAGACAGCAGAACACCGTTCTTTCTATACCTTGAACGAATAGATGATCAAAATCGCTTTTTCAACAACATTGGAAATTGGTTAATGGTGCGTTTTTTCCACAAGCTAGATGTATTTTGGACACAAAAGATAGCCTCTATGGTATAAATTGGCATTGTTTTTGTTTAAACAATTATTGAAACTGAACGCATTTGTTGTATCAAACACAGGTTAATTTTGGTCCACAGCATCATCACAGTTAGCAGAGCAAGTGGAAAAAATACACATAAAATTGTAGAAATAAAATTGGCCTGCACTGGACATTTTTTTAATTAGAAATAGTGGTAACACGTACACACATGCATAGACATTTGAAATTCGGTGACCATTAAACAATAGGTTGAAATTTAATTCCGTTTCGTTCCCTGAAGGCATCGATGGTCAATAATTAAAAATTTACGTTTATTTAGTCACGTCACACACTATATATGTATACTTGCGTATAGGTATAGGTTCACAAAATGGGCACAAAAATTGAAAACCTATTGTATTGTTAACTTTTGTCCAACCGTAAACAAGCGAAAAAAATTCGACGATATATAGTTAACAGTAAACAGTTAACAGATATTATAATGAAAAAAACGACCGTATTATTTTATACAATAAGCTAAAAATATAAAATATTCGTTTTACAGTATTAATACTTACAATTACAATCTATAAACACACTGTATATGAACATATATATTGGCTTTCATAAATGACAATAAATTTTGATTTCATTTTTTGTTGCATAATGTGTACACAATTACCATTTGCCCTTTGATTAAATTTAATGAAATTTTTTTATGAAATCACTGGACGAATTTAATAAATTTAAAAGCCACTCTGACTATTTGAAATCACTGTTTATTTTTCCAGTGAATATCCGAATCGGCTACAAGTGAAACTCGAGGAACATTTAGTCAGCAATAAAGTGCAGCAAAATAAATACGTCCACTAAAAAGTATAGGATGCAGTAAGCACCTAATAACCACCTGCCCGGACTGATTCATGGACGCTAAGTACAGGACTGGACGTACCGCCGCCCTCGCCAAAGGCCTGATAGTGGAAAGATTACACACGAAAAGCGGTCTATCTGTGGGCAGCATAGAATCTAAAATGTATGCTAATGAATATTATCATCATTTCCATTTCGATTTTAACAAAAATAACGAACACTTTTGTACACTTAACAAGCGTATAATTAATAATAATTGTGTATTATTAAAATGGAAAAATTCTCGTGTGTAGACAAATTCGCCTTCAGCTAAAATGTAGATACGCCAACACACATGTTTGTCTCAATGCTGCTCATCGTGTCCCCCAAAAACTCCTTTTCAGTAATAATGTTAATTTTAAATAATAAAATAACGTCAATAAACAATGTATGCGACAGAAATGGGCTTGTTTAAACACTTGAGTTTGTTTTTAATTAAGGAACATTATTGGAATTGTTTAAAATGATGATGTGTTTGTCTTGATCATCGGCTATTTGTTCGACTTGGCCTCATCTATATGTAATGTGTATTGAAATGAAGGATGATGAGTTATACATGTATTTAGTATTTGGAAAATGGGCAAACACAGATGACTGCGAAATTATTGAAAAAGAAATAAAACGCAACTTCAATGGTAAAGTATTTAATGATCTCCCCTACCATGTTTCATTTCATTTACAATCAATTTGGATGAATGATCGTAATTGTATTATGTATAACCGGCTGTTCTTGCCTCTGTCCCTATTTCTAACGACATATGGTGTTCAGTGGTGGTAAAATGTTGGCTGATTCCATTTCCAATCCCAATCATCTCCCTTCATATATTCGTTAGCGATTTATTAATTGAGCTTTGTCTCATTTAATGGCAAATCAAAGCTACCAGTCAGCTGGTCTGTGGTTAGTTAAGCTTGGTCTCTGTAACTTTTGTTTAAATAATTTGGATTTGAGCAATTTTCCATAAAATTGGGAATCTAGAGGGAAGTGCAACTAACAAAGACGCGGTCCTTTTTCACTACCCTTCCCCTGACTGTTTAACCGCAGAATTTCGCATTTAAAAACGAAATTTAAATTTACCTGAAACACGAACCAAACTGTAAGTCGACGTATGCAGAGTACGTACCTGTTGTAAAAGGAATTTACCACACAGGAATTGCATACGAGGTGAATTATAGCAGCATTAATCTTCTTACAATGTCCAAAGGTGAACCTAAAACAAGGTATACCAAACAGAAAGAAATTTAAACAAAAAAAGCGTCGCATACATTACCATCTATTAAACAAAAACATGTGTTTAATTTTATTACACATGCAGTAAAAATTCTAATTAAAAGAATTTGTTTAAATATATAAAGTTAGCAACACTTTACACAGTGAGATTTTATTACGCCAATAAGGCGAAGCAATTTAACATCTTTGTAATTTTTTTTATTGAATGAATCGGATTGGTACAGCAATTATTCCACAATAACACTGTAACAAGTTGTTTTTCTATAAAAATAATGAAAAATAAACGTTGTGTTCTGTGTATATACACACCGGTAAGTTAAGTACAAGTTGTCATTGCCTTTTACATAGCGATACCTTCAAGGCCAATAAATTATTTCATTGAGAGGAATGTTTTTTTAATCAATTTGTCATGGGACAATAAAAATAGTAATAAATAGATATCGCTTTTTCTTGTAATACTACAAACTTGAATGAATCATTCATAAAATTAGCTTGAAATTAAAATGAACATTCCACTGTGTAATAGCCATGATTCCGTTAATATACTTACAAAGTACACTTTTTTTGATACCACCATGCAGAGAGCAGTCGATGGTTGTTCTTATGAGAACCAAACCCAATACAATACCACACATACACGCACATTTTGGGTATCTTTACTTGGAATTTTGAACGATCATTAATGGATCGTGTAAATAAATTTTTCGGAATATAAATAATAAAGTGGAGATTTTTCAAAAGGTTTGGTATACCTTTGTCATTTACCTTCACCGCCGCACCATTAAATTGAATTTACAAGTAGAACGTTTTTTGTGCCACACAAATCGGTTCCACATTTTTACTCATACTTTTTTATTTGTCTCGTTGATCATTATTTTACAAACCGTCCGGGACAATGAGAATTGAGAGAGAGTTTTCCGCAATTCGTGGAAATTATTGTCGCAGACAAATACAAATGGTAAAATGTTTAATATGTGTACATGTTTTGTTTAATATGCGGTGGACTGTGTGGAGGATGGTGTACGTGTTTTTTCGGTATGGGAAGTAGCCGAAAGAAGTTCAAACAAGTGATTGAATAGTCGTTAGGTGGTGAATAATGAGCTAACGAGCCTTTCACAACGACTAATTGGTCGAGCTTAACCCAACAAAAGCAGGGAAACTCACTAAACAATTTACTGTACGTATATATTTTGTAGTCGCGAATCCCCTCGGTTTTGCCTTTACAGTCCCTCTATTTTCTGGCTCTATTGTTTTAACTCTCTACTGTGAATATCTTCTAACATATATGTACACAATACGTGAAGATGTATTATTACATTATTTTATTGTGCGGTAATGTATTACGGGGAGAAAGTGTATTCACTGCGCGGGAAAATTTATGACTATTTAAGGAAATTTTTGGGTTGGCTTTCCAATTGTCCACGGTCATAATGCTGACTTCTGTCGTTGCCATTTGAAACGTTGCATTTGAATGTCGCGACAAATTTCCGGGTATAATACAAACATTTAAATTATCTACTTTATTATTGCAGCAAGTTAAAATTTGATATCAAATACATGAAGATAAACTACACCTACATTCAACCAAACGTGACTGTTATATAGATATAACCCCCTATTAAATGAGTTACGTTCTATACATTTAATACCAGAAAAGAGTATTATATTTCCAAGAAATAAAAACGTTAATTTGAATTTGAAAAATTTTTCCTATATAATTACAGTGGAATTAAAATAAGTTGGTAATATAAAATTTAATTAGTGGCTTTTTTACTAATTTTATTGCATTAGATAATTTGTAGAGTTTGCTTGTTAATTACAACATTTTTTTTAATTCTATATACCTATGCATATAAATAAATCTAACGCACACATTTATGACTTAATTAATTTAATTTGGCCACAAATTTAATTACCCATTATTAATTTCACTAGCTAAGAAGAGAAGAAAGGAAAAAAATTAAAAAATAAAATAATAACGAATGGAATATCATTAAATTAGTCAGTTGGAACTGAGTGCCATTATCTTTCATTTCTTCGGGAAGCCAAAAAATTGAATTAATTTGTTCTACTGTGTTAAGTAAACGAATCCATGTGGATATTATATACGGATGACATTGTGGCAACTATTGCCTATGCATAAAATATTCAAAGACCGATGTCAGCCTGTCAGTTTGATACAAAAACTCCTGCTGTTTGAAACCGTTTTGGGAATTTAAAGAAATAAGTCCACATTAACTTTTCATTTTTTCACGTCACATTTATCTGTCTCGGACGCCTCTATGATAATACATTTATTCCCTTTTTTACAGACCATACACTTACACAATACACAAGTATAGACATATTTTTTTCTTCTCCTTTTTGGATGCATGATTTGGAATGTTGTGTGGTAACATTTTATTTTTGATAATTGTACGACTACATGCTGTGTAATGTGTCTGTTCATGCTAGAAGCGGTTTTCTTTTAAACCAATTTGTTCTTATTTATTACAACCACAATAAGATTTACGCCATCACAGCAAAAAAAATTAGTTAGAGTGTCATTTAGTTAACTTATCGTTCCATTATGGAAGCGTTTAACGCTAATCCAATTTACTAAACTCTCTGAAAAAATTATCCCCCGCCAGCAGGCGGAGAGTATAGAGAAGAGGAAAATGCACCAACTAGACCTCTCTTTGTAATTCTTTTCGTGTGCATATATAAATCGGTATGATAAATGTTTAATGAATTAAAATGTTAACCTGTCCTATACACCACAAGTGTCAGGGAAGATCTCACAAACTGAAAATTACTGACGAGTTAGTTGAATGTTGGCATGTTTGTGAGAACTCCTTAGTGTATTCCTCCACCTCTTTTCCTGCATAAACAACAATTTTATATTACATGTCTGTTAAACGCCAACTCAAAAATTACACTAGACAGTTTTAAACATCTACATATCCATACAAATAGGTGTGCATGTCTCATATAAAAACTTTACCACTGTTATCTTGGGAGAATCATAGATGTCACAAATGTCCTACCATCGTTATCCTCTATGTCGTATCAATGCCGTAAACAATTTTTATGAATCGTTTATACCCAAACTGTATAGAAAGGGGCGGCTTATAACCACCTGACGATTTTCCCGTCGCTCCTCGGGACCCAGTTGTGTGCTTTAATCCTGTTTGTAACCATGCCTCTTCACTGTAACAGTTCCTTTTTCCTTATAACTCCTTTCAGTTCGACAAATCCTCCATATGCACCGCACAGAGGACATAGTTGAAGGTATAATGAATAAAACCTCTTTTGTTCGTCTCTTCCTCCTAGTCCATTCAATTAGTGAACGTTTAAAGTGTGGAAAGTCGGGAATTATGGAAACGTTTCACGTAGAAATGATAATTTCTCAAATCGTTGTGTGTCCTCAAAAGCGTTGTAAAATCGTAGTCAATGCAACTCATTAGATCCTTTCGCGATTTGTGTGTATCCCCATCCTTCTTCCTATCATAGTTGCGATGTGTGTCTGATAAAACGTGGAGACCGTTCATAATAAATTCCTGGAGCAAATGATCACGATGTGTTTAGTATGGAAACCACGGACTGGAACGTGGCAGACTACGGTGTGTATGTATATAGAACGTTGGTGATGGTTGCTTTTGTGTGTGGTTGGGGCTAAAGGGAATTGTTATAAATGCAGAAATTACTTGACGCTCTGGCTGTTGTTCTGCTGGAGCACTTCGTGTATCTTAGGTCTCTTTCTCAACACCCACACCATCGTCATCATCGAAATACAAGTGGAAATTGAGAGACCACATTTGCATATCTACCAAACCGTATAAAGCTCCCTTCCGCGACACTTTTTTCACTGGGATATTAATTAAATAGGACTTTATTGACAATATCTCTAAAAAGGTTAATTCTCCCATGCACTATGAATTTAAATGTGTGTAGGTATATACACACGGTTAAAGATAGAACTGTGTCTGGGTATAAATATGTACGATTTTGTCGTCTCTCATTAAAAGCAGGCAAAGATAAATTTTATGCAAAAAGGAAAATATAAACAGAAAACGTGCTAGTCAGGAAAGGAACACCACTAACAGCCACTCTTACCAGCTATCTCTGCATTTTAATATTTATATTGTGAACCATATGCATTTAAAATGTTATTTTGGGTGAGAATCACTTAAATTTGTTAATAAAAATGATTGGAGCTGAGGGGTATAAATGATCAAAGAAATAGTGTTTGGTAATGTTTGTAAATGTATGCACACATCGATATGGGACCCTCTTGACCAGACCCGAAAATCATCTGTCAGAAGTATCCCGAGGCTTTCTGGCTGCTCTATAGAACATTAAACAGAATCGAAAATTTTATTTGCTCAATTTTCTTGTATTTGAACAGCAACTATGATGATGGGGTAGTTTGAAAGTTTCTACAGAATATCCTCAAGTATTTCTTGTACAGTAATTTTACTGGACTAAGAAAACTGATCAAACAGTTTTCATGTTGGCTAAAAAACTATCCAGAGAGAATATATCTAGTGGATATTATAAGAACAAAAAAAAATGTAGATATATTTTCCACATAATCTGCTTCTGCATGTTTTATACGATTATACGTGGAGGTATACGGTTAATGTGAATCGATAGAATAAAATAATACAAAATATGAAATCCCAGCAGCTATTGTTTGTATAAAATCCAGTGAAGTATGTTTAAATGTGAATTTAAATCTCTTTAACGTATTGTTCTGGATTGTATGTGAAGGGTTTTTGAACAAAACTATGAATTACTTCAGATTTTATATTATTGTTTGATATGTAAGCTTTTTGCCCACTCTGAAACACAATAAAATCATAACGTATATACACACATATAGCCTAGGTACTTTGCCTAAATACCGTTAATATTATTCCCAAACAATTTGAATACTTTAATACCTCCACTTGAAAATGTTGGATGTTAAACGCGGGAATTATTTATTTATTTTTACATTGGCGCATTCGCCACATTTTCAACTATCCCAAAAACTCAAAGTACACAAAATGTGAATATGGCCTTGATGGCTTGTTACTTATATACATATTCTATGTTGGAAAGTTATTTACTCATAAATATTATGATATAATAAAGGCAGAGGAGATGGATGTAACAAAAAAACAAAGACTTAATTGAATTTAAGTTTACATGAAAGTGAAGAAGCAGCATCCGTGCACTGTACAAATTTAAAGGGTTAAGTAATCAATATATTAATCAAGCGCACAAACACAATTACAGTTCATTAATGAAGTTTTAATATTTACTAAACTTCTAATTAATGCTTCTTAGTACATTGGTATTCAATAATGATTTAATTAGAGAACGTTGCTTGTACAAACGTGGCCTGTTAATTATTCATTGAAACGACGAAACTTGGGGAAATTCTCCTTTTTTTAATTATATATTTATAACTTTTATTTTTCAATGTGCTGCCAATAAGAATGTAACATTAGCTGTATAATTTCGATTTTTCCAATGCTGTGTATTCGTAATTGTAAATATTTAATTGTTAGAATTTGCAAAGATAAACGAAACAGTTTTCTGGTTAGCGCTGAAACTTTATGCGAAAAATGTTTTGTAATTTATATTCATTTAATTTTCAGTGTTTTAATTAGGTATTCATATTTACCTTCAGAACAGTTGTTAAGAGAGCTAATATTATCGACCAATTGGTCTGGTTTCTTCATGTCTTTGTTTTTGATTGAAACAATATACAATATCGGCTTGTAAGCTTGCATCAAGTCATCACAATAAATCTCAACTAATGCGGACCAGTCCAGTTGAATTCCACAATAATTGTTTGCTTTCCATTATAACGTATAGTATACCTTATCCCATGTATATTTAAGTCTATTTACAATGTCCTAATACATTTCTCTTCAAACAATATCAAAATTGACCATTGTTTGTCTTTACAGAAATCATTCAAGAATAAAGCGATCACGGGATTTTGTTAACTTAATTTGTTATATCACGAAATTGCGAGACTTGTGCGACTAGAAAAGTAATTAATTTACACTCATTATTTTAAAAAACCATTTAATACAACATTTTTTATAACAGTAAGTACAAAAATAGTTTGTAAAATATGAATTTCGATTGATATTTCGTTCATTGGTCAGTCGACAAAGTGGTTTCCTATAAACGAAAATCCAAATTTAGAGATAATAAAAAAAGCGATTTTACTCAATTACAGCTGTGTCCACTGTAGAAATTCGAATCCTTTCGATAATTTTCTCCGTCTCAACAATGTGTGCATTTCGGACTCGTCGCAACGCTGACCCAGCAAACCGTTGCGCCTCCCCAGGTAGCACCCATTGCATCACCGGTGATATCAATTCTGGATCTAAACGCTTTAGGTCCGTCTTTCCAGTTAATAAACTAACTAAAACACCAACAATCAAAACAGTGGAGACTCCAATAGGAGTAATCCACATATAAGATAGTCGGAAAAGTGGAAAGATATGCGACTCGTCCGGATAGAAGACATTTGTATCATTAACAAAAATATTATATTTCGATGAACATTGGTCGACACTGACTGGAAGTTTGTGTGGCACAACGAGTTTTGCAGCAGATACAAACTGTCCTCCAAATGAGACAAGGCTAGACATTAAAACACCAGCTAGTGCCCCACAAATGGCTCCTTTTGTGTTCGCCCATGGAACTAGCATGCCTAATGTAAATATTCCAAATGTTGTGCCGGCTGCAATGGCTGATAACGAGGAAGCACTCTGAAATTGGCCAAATTAGCATCGCGACTATAGATTAGAACTATTTTAATTTGTATTGTATACTTCGAGAACGCCATTCATGTGTTCAACAACGAAAAGGAAACCAACAGCCATAATGCCTAGCACTAAAACAACACTTTTCACCACAATTGTGGCTGTACGTTCATTCAATTGGATTCGCATGCATCCGCGTAGAAAGTCCTCCAAAAATACGGCAGACGTTGAATTGAGCACAACAGAAAGGGAACTGTGGACAATTTAATTACTATTGTAAAGTATTATAGTAATTGATTAGATTTCTATTGTATTAGTAGGAACCTTAATGCAGCACCGAATACGCCCGCTATGAACAATCCTGGGACGCCCCTTAAGTGTCCTACTGTTTCCATAACGAACAAGGGGAGAAGCTGATCGTCGGCCTTTATGCGGCCCGCTTTAAGAGGATCGCAACCGTAATATGTTGCATATACTAAGATGCCTGAAAAACAGCAAATTGAGACGAAGGTTGATACGCCGATGGTGAAAATCGCAACGGACCTAAAAGAGTAAATCATCGAATTTTTAAACTGATTATGTGTAGCGTGTTTTAAGATTCAACTTAATTGGGACCAAATTGCATTTTTCACAAAAACAGATTTAAAAACATTTTTTATGTTTGTAAAAAATTTAATTTTTTTTTAATGCTCGAAAGTTATTTGTGCTCAATTAAGTTGAAACACCCAGAGTGAGTAATAAAATTCCTTACATTTTCGACTGTCTCATACTGGGAAGCGACAAGTACCGTTGGACCATCGTTTGATTAACAGCATTGAACGATGTCCAATATGTGAATCCGCCGAAAATCACGGAAAATACTGAGTATCTGGTGTACATGCTGGGATTAAAACTGTAATTAAAGATGATTAAAATTTAGGTGGGTGTTTTAAAGGTGGATTAATTCACTTAAAGATTTCCAATCGGTTCCCTTTATTGTTCAGATCGAATATCACTCGTGGACCACCAATGGAAATGGTGCCCAAAACAACAACCACCACAACAGATATGAACATAACAATTATTTGCCATGTGTCTGTCCATACAACAGCTTTCAAGCCACCCTGTAAGTAGAATGTTTTAGTTTTTTTGTTTGCGAATAGTTTTGCAAATGCTTCACTTACAAGTAATGTATAAAATATGCAAACAACACAAACAATAGTTCCAATCAAGTGTAAATCAATACCAGTAACTGGAAGAAAACAATTTAGTCATTTTCGATAAGAAAAAATACCTCAAGAAATATTCATCGTATCCTTGTGAGAGGAACTTTGCTTATAAAGCACCTTTTTGAAAAAATATTTGACCACATTATTAAAAAATTCTTTGGTCCATTTTTTGACAATTTTACATATGAATATTACAATATTTTTGATAAAACCAATAAGTACTGTACAAAATTAATGTGCCTAAAACCGCGCTTCCTCAACTCTCTTAAGACTGTAGTATTTTTTACTGAAATGTTTCTGGTCAAGGAAAAATAATTGTTTTTAAATAAATGCAAAAAAGCAGGATCCTCAGAAACATTCTCATGTAACGAAAATATAAACTTGCATTAAAACATATATTGCTTTTGGCAAAATTTCGTTTACATTTACTTTTAGAGAATGAATATAGAATATTGAAAGGTAAAATATTCATTATTATGTATGTACATATGATGAAAACAATGGGATTTCAATTAGACCGTCGGTTTTTTGGGTATAACATATTCCTTTTCTCATCATACCTTGATTAAATGCCAACGAAGGAACGTAGATGAGGATAGGCAGGAACATTATCTAATTAAACAAATTTTATTAAAATTATTTCTGCTTTTTTTACAGAGAGAAGACTAACCTCGTCCAAGACAAAAAACACCGATGCAATAGTCCTCACAATGCGATTGAATCTCAGCTCCAAATACTGAAAAAAAAATGCTACAAATCTGAAAGTGTTTTTTCGTTTAGGATTTTACCTCGTAAGAGGAGTTCACTTGCAATTGAAAGAAAACTGGCAAATATACAAATGCAACAACCAGTCCACTAAACCAAATTGAGATCACAATCACCCAATATTGCGTGCCGTAATTGTAAATTTCAGCGGGGGTGCCCAGAATGGTGACCCCTGAAATGTAGCTGGAAGAAATCCGTTAGTTTGTGTGGCAAGATAAATATCCTTAAATATCTGAGATGTCAATATATAAATTGCTTGGAAACCTGTTCAAAAACGGTATAATTTATACAGCTATTATGTAAACGTTACCTTGCAACAAGTGATAGTGCAACAGGAAAGGGTCTTAAATTTCCACTTCCTGTTAAATATTCCCTAAGTGTTTGGCTTTGTTCATTTTTACAGTATCTACTTCGACAGCCGTAATAAAGCCCTGTTAGGGCTGATAACAGTAGCATTGAACCAAAGACGGCATAATCCACAATTTTAAAGTAATATAAATTCGTGCTTGTCGATTCCATTCTATGTTCGTTCATTTAATTCGATATTCACAATCAATTAAACACTTTAAACTTGTCACTGTTGGAAGAAAGAAATGAGTAATAACATTTTATTTTAAATAGATGAATGTTAATATTTTTGTTTGGGTTTCAAATTATTAGCTTTTTTAATCTCCCTTATCATAAAATTTAATATTGAAATGTGTCTGAAATCTTATTTTCACAATATTCTAATGAGGGATTAAATGATATCTCAATTTTTATCTCAGTTTTTAGTAGTATATTTCGTAAACCGATGTGCATTCGAAATTGCCACACGCGAAACTGTTTAAATTGTAGACATAACGTTTAGTTTTTATTGAAAGGCTTTTGTTATTGACCTTTGATCAATGTTTCCAATTTATTTAGTTTCTCTTTAACAAATATAGACATGCAAATTTTTATTTAAGTGCTTAAATACTTTAATGCTCTTATACTATATTAATAATAATGTACATTATGTGGGTTATTATAACTAATTAAAGTACTATTATGTTTTATAACAACATGAATTAGTTGCAATTATAATAAAAACGCACAATTAGCAAAATTACTGTTGAGGAAATGGATCATATATTTTTATTGATAAACTCGCCAAGTTTTTATCATTACTATTATGCATTTTTGAACTTCGAATTTAGCGCTCTTTGCAGATAATGTCGCTACCTATATTCCAGATACCAAACTTCTCTCACTTTGGCAAGTGTCAGTCGTCAAATAACCTTACAACTGTCAGGAAAATCAAATGAAATGCACAGTGTTTATTTAATAAATTTAACCATTTATAGTATTATTTAAATAAGTAAATGTGATGATTTGCCTGTGCTAAATTAATAATAAACGTAGTTACTTACAATTGTGCACAATCTAACCATTTTTGTAGAGATGTCTGATCCGGTTACATCCCAGCAAATTCAAGAGGGTTCCTCCTCCACTGTTACTGTTGTCGAAACTGATGGTCAGGTAAACAAATTACGTAACTGATAGATAACATTAAACTTGTAGAACAAACAATTCTTTCACTTTAACAATGTTGCGGTACGCACGTCGTATTTTTCCGCTGCAAAAACTTGTAAAAATAGAGCACAGTGGCGCGAGATCGATACATTCACAACAACTCAACACACCAGAAAATAGTCCTTTAAATGGGGTTAGAATTGTTGATCTAACACGAATTGTGGCTGGCCCCTATTGTACCATGATTCTGGGCGATTTGGGTGCTGAAGTGATTAAAGTGGAACAGCCTGGTTTTGGGGATGAGTCGAGAAAATGGGGTCCTCCCTTCATACGGAACACAAAGGAAGCATGCTATTTCGTGTCAGTTAATCGGAACAAAAAAAGCATCTGCGTAAACCTGAAATCCAAGGACGGCAGAGAGATTATTCATAACTTGGTGAAAAAGGCTGATGTTCTAGTGGAAAATTACGTACCAGGTAAATTGGATCAATTGCAATTGGGCTACAACGATTTGAAGTGTATTGCGCCGCAATTAATTTATTGTTCAATATCAGCTTACGGCCCTGTAGGTCCTTACAGCCATAAACCGGGATTCGATGTGATTGCAGCCTCGATGGGTGGCTTAATACATTGCACTGGTCCCCGAAATGGGGCGCCTGTTAAAGTGGGTGTTGCTATGACCGATTTAGTGACGGGTTTATATGCTCATGGAGCGATAATGGCCGCTTTATTGCATCGTACCAAGACTGGTCGAGGCCAGAAAGTCGATTGTAATCTATTTTCTAGTCAGGTTGCCAGTTTGATTAATATTGGCTCTAATTATTTAAATGGCGGTAAAGAAGCGACTAGATGGGGCACAGCACATGAGAGTATTGTGCCATACGAAGCGTTCCCAACGAAGAATGGATATTATACCATTGGGACTGGATCGGAGAGTCAATATCAAGATTTGTGTAGACGTTTGAATAGACCAGACTTGAGTACCGATGAGAGATTTAAAACGAATCAATTACGAGTTGAGAATCGCGATATATTAATACCAATCATGAAGGAAATCATCAAAACTAAGACGAATAAGGAGTGGATGGAGGTGTTTGAAGGGGCACAGTTCCCGAATGGGCCTGTTAATACAATTGCAGAGACGTTTAGTGATCCACATTTGGTGGAGACTGAGATGGTAAAGACGTTAAAGCATCCAATTGCGGGGGATATTAAAGTTGTGGGGCCAGCAGTACGGTTTGGGGATGGTGGGAATTATGTTCGATGTCCGCCACCAACATTAGGACAACATACAGAGGAAATTTTAAGTGATATTCTCGGTTATGACCAGAACAAGATAAATAAGTTTAAAGAGACAAAAGTAGTACAATGAAATTGTTATCTTTGTGATAAGACTGATTAAATATAAGTTGAGGAAGGGTTTAATTAAGGTTATCAATTGTTTAAAATATAAACGTTTAATTGTATTATTTTCTATAAAAATAAATAAAACGATTCTATACATTGTTAATGGAGATGTTTGTCTACAGACTCCAAATGCTTCTGCTACTGTTCATTTGAAATTGAGAAAACCACGCACCGATCGTAAAGTGCAATGGAGCACCGAGACGGTGGACAATGAAAATTTAAACAAGAAAAAGTCCAAATGTAAGTAGAAAAAAAAAAGGTGGAAAAAGTTACTGAAAAAGCATTCGTTTCAGGCTGTTGCATCTATGACAAACCGAGAAAGTTTGGTGAGAGCAGTTCATCCGAATCGGATGACGAATGTGATCATTGCCATGGCCATGTGGAGAAGAAAAAGAAGAAACGAAGCTCCTCGTTGCAGAGTCCGAGTGGTGGAACGGGCCACAATCTACTCGAGTCTTGCAGTACGACAGCAAATCAGACGGAAACTGAACTGGAGTCCCAAAATCCCGACACATATCCAACAGTACCATCTGTAAATTAACGTTTTCTTTCTAGGATTGCAATAAATTTTATTCAGTGTATATTTGGAATGATTTTGTTTCATTCGGAAAAGCGGCAACGAAATAAAAATGTTTGGTTTCTTGTTAAGAGACAAGTTTTATTTTCAAACTTGTTAGTAACAAACAATCCATTGTAGGACGGATGGAAATTCCAAAACATAGAAATTTTACCTACAAATTTGCAAATTACAAAAATTTACTTATTTATATATGAATATATCTTTTTAATAACATATAAATTATAAATTTTAAAAATTGTATAATTTTGACTAGACTTACATATTTAATAATCCCTGACAGTATTAAAATCTACTTTCACAATTGTGATAAAAATGTATTTATTAAAGGAACGGACGTGTTCGCGATTCAACATATTCCACGTAAAATTCTGTAGAAAATTGCGAATCGCAAAAACATCCATTCCATATAAATAGAGAGAATAAATTCAAGTTCCCAAATTTAACAATGAATTTTGTTTGTGCATTTCATATACAATTATTCTCACACCCAAACATTGACAATATTTTAAATTCGCGTTAATCATTACAAAAGTACACTTTTCAAATTTCAACCGTCACCACTATGTACAAATAAATACGCACTAAAAAATAAATAAGCTACCATATTAATGCCTAAAACTATGTACGAAACAATCTTCCACTGTATCTAGTTACATTCGATTCTTTACTCTTCAGTTGACCTTTACGCAATTCCAGTCCAACATTCCAATGAATTCCATCCAATTGTAGTTTTTTCACTTTAGATCTAGACCGCCAAATCTTGATTTTATGATCATCGGATGTGGTGACGAGCATTTCCGGATCTTTGGGATTGAAAGCGACTGAATTGACGACATCCATGTGTGGAAACTTGGCTAAACACATGCCATAATGACGATCCCACAAATAACCGTGTTTATCTTCAGCTCCACTGCAAGAAATTTGGTAAAAAAAAAGCTAAAATCGTTTATCTCCTCTTACCTTGCCACATACTCATTGCAAACGTCAAGGAATATGAAAAAGCATTCATTATTCGGTGTGTACGCTTTATGAGCGCGTAACATTGTACCAACTTCTTTCAAAGTCACTAAATCAATCACATGTATATCGATTTCTTGAGCAATTGGCGGCGGATCTAATGGATTCGAAATTTCGTACCCTTCCGGCCACGATCTACTGTTCACATAAAGATATCGGTGGTCAGGACTCAGTCCCATCCCCACAATATGTCCGTGCAAATCAATTAAATGGTCCACTTTGTCAAACTTGTCTGCAACATTTTCGAAATTAAGCCAATCAGGATCCGGTGGTGGCGAGCCGGATCGCATCTGTTCCAATCGTTGTTCGTGCAACAATAAACGCTCCTTCAACGATGGACCCGGATCCAAACGTTTAGGGAAGACAAACGGTTTGATTCGCTTAAATCCGACCTGATGAGGAGTGTATGTCTTAAAGCCGGTAATAAATATTAAATATTTGTCATTTTTATCAAACTGTTCGGTGTCAGTAGAAGATTCCGACATATCGTCCTCAATAAACTCATCATCTTTGGTTAGTTCCTCTTGTTCCATGTCATCGTCACTAATGCTACTATGCACAGCGTCGTTTAATTCGGATTCGACACGACGATAGTCTGAATTGTACCAAATGGGATTGGCAAAGTCGCCACTGTTGGCGGACGTTTGAACGGAAGACTTCCCAAAAGAGCCTTAAAAGAGCCAAATACATCATCAAAACAAAAAAGCAAACAAAGCATTTTTTTACCGCTTTGTGAGGCGCTTGTAATTCGGTTGATGTCATGATGACTCACGGGATTTCCATGCTCGAATGGTCGCTTTTCTCGCACAGTCTCTTGTGCCATTTCAGTCTCATTTTCAGTGTTTACATTCTCCGAGTTTGGTAAACAATTCGCCACCATAATAGCACGAATCGAACTGGCATTGCGATTGTAAAAGCGACATAAACTATGGGTGATTGGCACCAGTTCGGATTCGGCCTCTTGTGATGCTTTGTTCAGCCACAAAATCGAACAGCTCACCAAATGTGCGAGCCAATGTAAATCGCCCGAGAATAAATATTGGTCACTGTACCAAGTGCCGAAGATGTCGTAGGGTTTGTTGACGACGCGACATTGCAATTGGAAGCCATCTGCAGAAAAACAGAGAGATTATAAAAGAGAATCAAGAGGGTAACGAAAGTGTGCCTTGTAAATTGAAGACTGCAATTTCGCCCGATGTGCTGTGCGGCGTGCCGAAATGCACACCAGACACCAAAAGCAGCGTATCGGAGATATTGAACTGTGAAAATTGAGTGTACTTCCAAGAGAAGCTTTTCATGTCTTTGGAATACTTGATGGAAGCTGGATATTGGGAGTTCCACAGCTGAAAGTTAAACATTCAAGTATAATTCGCGTTAATGGTGCTTAGACAGTAGTGTTTACCAATACATAACCGTCTTTCGAACAGGTCGCAAAGTATTTTCCATTATGGGAGAAACTGACGTGCAGCACTTGGTCCATGTGGTCGCACAACGTCTCCGTTTGCACCACTGGGATGTTATAACACAATCGTTTGAATTCATCGTACCAGGACTTGCCTAAATCAACAGGATTTACACAATAACTCGATTAATTTGTGGTAAATAGGTGTATGTTACCGGACATCTTCTGAACACTTCGATCCACATGAAAATTCCTATAAAACAAGTCTTTCCACAAAAGTGGACTGCGACTAGCCTCGAACCACGATCTGCACACTTCACTGGCACCAATCAAGTCTTTATAATCTAAATATTGAAAGATATTCGCTAAGGCAGGATATGGCAACGAAGACCATAAATTTGTTGGAACTTGATCCATTGTAAAAGATTAGACAAATTTCAAAAAGTCACTCGAAATTTTGTTAAAAACATTATAAACCTCTATATACATCTGAAAGACAATGCGATTGTAAATACCAATAGATATGTTTTCGATACAATTACTTACCAAAATTTACACACAATTTGTGCTGTTTCTTTAATAATTAATATTACTGCATGGATTTATTTAAAAACTTTTTATTCTAGGTGACCAACTGTCAAACTGACATTGACATACAAATATTTTCATGTGATGTGTCGCCATCTTTTCACGTGGCAATGAATTAAAGGTTCAATGCTTCAAGGATCAAAGGTAAAGAAAAGCAATTGAAAATAACTTTGATGCGATGATATTTAATAGGGTACGCTTATTTAATAAACAGTAAACGACTAATTTAGAACACAAGTGACAAATGGTGGAATTAGTCAAGGTCTAAATCATTTGCAGCTGCTGTTTCTGAGGTTGTTGGTCCCTCTTCATCGCCCTCTTTAGATTTTGCATCGGGCACCCAAAGGCCAGAATCAACGCAACGTTTTATATGATACTTGGCTTGTTCTTCATCCATTTTACTTACAACTTCATGTAACATTTGTATATTTTGTGTTTCAAAGCAGGTTTTCAATTCATCTGGTAAACTTTCGAATACTTCTACAGGGTCCAAACCCCCAGGTCCTAATCTTTTCTGCTTCTCTTCCTCCTCAGCTTCCTAAATGTAAACCCATTGTTAATGTGTTATTCGTGAAAAGGCCCAAAGTACTTACTTTGAGAGCTTCCTCTATTTTCTCCGCAGCTCTTCGTTTAATCCTCTCTTTAAATTGTTTCAGTTCATCGTCAAAGGACTTTTTGTACTCCACATCCGCGACTTGGATCTTGGAAAAGAAGGAATCCACGCAAGCCCTTGGATCGTAATCCAGATGTTTCGCTAATTCTAAGATGTACTGCATACAAATCGTTTGATGGGCAACATGTTCCATTAATTCATGTTTCTGAAACGAGATTAATTGAAATTTATGTTATTTAGTTTAGAGGCAGTTGTACCTCTTCCATTTCTAAATTCAGACACCATATTACGAGATAATTAGCTGTGTCTTCGCACACCAAATGATGATGTGATTTAAGAAATACTTTCGAATCGTCATATTTCCTCAACATTCCAAAATGCTTCAAGTCCTTCTCGTTCTCTTTAATAAACTTTTTCATTCTAGCTTCACGTTCCTCTTCTGTTAAGTTTTCGTCTTTTGGACGAGGAGGTTTCTTATTAATAACTGTTTTAGCAAAACCTGGTTTACTGATTGTATCCACATTCCAAGGCGTTAACTGTAAATAAAGGTAGGTTACAAAAAAATCCAAATATATTTTCAACGCACTTTTTCTTTCTTGTTCAAATCTTCCTCTTCTTTTTTGATCTTCTGTCCTTCAAGTTCCAGAGAATGTAGGCGTTTCTTAATCTCTTCGACGTTTTCATTATTGGATTTTTCGGCTTCGGCTAACTGATTTTTTGTTTCCGTTAATTTTTGTTGATACTCCTTTTTGCGTTTCTCAAACGCTTCGATTTCTTTCTTCCTCTCTTCCATACGTTCGACACGGGCCTGATGTCTCCAACGGAATAACGATGGGGTGTCGATATTGGGATGTGTATCATCCTCATCATCCGATATCTAAACAAACTTTGTTCGTACAAAGTTCTTTGGCAAACTTTACTGGGACTTACCTCAATATTCTTCCACTTACTGTAGTCAACCATATTTTCAATTAGAATTTACTTCAGAACGCAATTTTAATTAGGGAATTTAAAAAAATCTGTCAAACCGTTAAAACGATTGCAACTTTCTAGAAATTTTATACAATGAAGTTAGTTGGACATTGCAAGTAGTTCAAATGTTCGTCAGCAACTTCAGTCGTAAGACGTGATCGATTCAACGCTAATTTCGTATTTGTTAGGTAAGTTTCATAAACAAGTATTATAGGTTAACAAGAAAAAAATGTAAAATTTGGTTTTAATATGAACCAATTTACCCCATAAATGGATTAAAAACAATCCACATTCCAAGTACTTTTATTATAAATGTTGGTGTGGAAGTAACTGTCCAAACAATGGCTAGTACAAAAGTAACAATCGTTCCACCTTTGTACAATCGCATTTTATCCAAATTTCCTCAAAATTTTACATTTTGCTTTGCTTATGGGTCAGCAGTGAAGAAACAATTAGCCAACATACAGAAACAGAATATGATCGACTTAATATTTTGTGTAAACAATCCCAACTCATGGCACGAAGCAAATATAAAATTAAATCCATCCCATTACAGTGGTTTACGTTATTTCGGTCACAATTTCATAACACATTACCAAAAAAACTTCGGCGCCAAAGTATACTACAACACACTAGTCCCAATGGACGAACTAGTCATAAAGTACGGCGTTATATCCACTGAGGATCTAATCACAGACTTGCTGGAATGGTCGGATTTGTATTTAGCCGGCAGGCTACATAAACCTGTAGAAATCATCAAAAAACCTTTAAGTTCCGAACTTGAGACTGCATTACAACTAAACCTCCAATCAGCCGTACATGCAGCCCTCTTAATCTTACCAGAAACCTTCACAGAGTACGATTTCTACCATGCCATATCAAATCTTAGCTACACAGGCGATTTTCGCATGACTTTCGGCGAGAACAAGAACAAAGTACAAAATATCGTAAAACCCCAATTGCTGGGCTTTCGTAATTTATATCAACCGTTTATCAGCACCTTGGACCATGTCGATTTTCCAATGTGGAAAGAAGTACTCACGCCCGAGGACCAAGAAAAACCGACTAGTTACTGTTCGCAAGACACCAGTCCCTTGGCAAAACTCCACCACTTAAACCAACTGCCTCGGTGGCCGCAGAAAGCCCTCACCCGCTTCTGGAACAGAGGCAACTTGCGCCAAGACACCGAGGACGTTCTCAGAGCGATCGCTTACGATCCCGACTGTAATCTAATTGTTCAACAATGTATCAGCGATATCGTGTTCAATTCCTCAATCAGTCAGAGTGTTAAGGGTATTCTAACCGCCGGTATATACAAGAGTTTAAAATACAGTAGTCTGAAAATCCGTAAAATGATTATATAGTTGTTTATGTTTATGAATAAATTAGTTGGAAGAATTATGACTGTTATTTTTCGTTACAGTTTAAAAGAGACCGTTAAAATGTCTGAGGGTAGTATTGGCCCTGTTTTACCTCCAGATATGCAAACAGATGATGACGATGTAATTGTGACTGGGTCCTTTGGGCCTGAACTACCGCCGCATTTAAAGAATGCCAGTATTGGACCGGAATTGCCGCCACATTTACGAAAGAAAGACGACGGTGAGGACAGAGAAAGCCATCAATCGATCATTGGGCCCATTTTGCCGCCCACATTACGGAAGATTCTAGCCAGTCGACCGCCCAAAGAGTACATTGAGATTCATGACAGTGAGAGCGAGGAGGAGGACTCGTATGGGCCGCTACCGGAGGGGCATTCGTCGAAGTCAAAGGCGCAAATCGCATTGGAAGAGCGTGCCTTGCAGTTAAAGTTGAAGCAATTGGAGCCGAATGAAGAGAAAACCACAAGGGAGGAATGGATGTTGGAATTACCGGCCGCTAAGACGGGGAACTTTGGACTGGGACCCAGACAGTTTCGAAGTAAAGCAGGACCGGATATGTCCGACAGGTAAAAACCGGAAAAACCAAAATTTTGTTGGTTTAAATGCGATTTTTTAGGTCTTCATGGACAGACACGCCTGAAGACAAAGCAAAACGGAAACAAGGCAAAGTGGAGAAGACTGAAGACGTTCGAAAATACGCTGAAATGGAAGAAATGAAAAAACGCGACAAAGAACAAGAAAGAATCGCAAAGAAACACAAGCAAAATAAAGACAGTCTTGTCGATATGCACCAAAAGAAGATGAAAAAAGAAAAAGTAGTCAATTTTCCAGTTTTTATTAAACAATTAATGTTTATTTAAAAAATCTTTTTAAATGACAGAGTGAAGCCGGTCCAACTGAACGAAGGCCCTTCAATCGAGAGACCGATTTGCAAGTAAATCGATTCGATGAAGCACAGAAGAAAGCTGTACTGAAAAAAGCGCAATTACTCGACACACGATTCTCAAGTGGGCAATCGAAATTTCTTTAATCACCCAATTAATTCTACATATAAGTTTTATCAAGTTTATTACTAGTTTATTTAAAATAAAAATAACAAAATAAATACAAATCACATAAACATACGTTTGTATTTGTTTTATTTAGTAAAATTAACACTTATTATACATACTTGAGACAATTTCCTACTCAAATTTCTTACTTAAAAATATATAGTCTTTTTATGAAGAACAAAAATGGAATCTTTTCGTCTCAAGAAACGATGCCGAAACGCTTTCCCTCCAAAAAAAAACGACCCGATTTTTTTATTACATTAAATTATAAAATGATTGAAAATAAACTGAACACAAGTACAACGTACATACAAGAAAAAAAATTAAATACTATTTTTATATTATTACGGCATTACAAAATATTAAAAGTATATAATAATTTAAAGCAAAAACCGATTCGATGAATGAATCAGAAAAAAAAACATCGAATTCATCACAAAGAAGACAAGTGTGGCATTTCTTTTGGAAATCTCCCATCAACAATTAAAATAAAATACTTCTCTTTTGTTTTCTTTTAATTTGACTAATGAAACCTATTTGCCTGCCTCACCTTCCAAAAGAACCGAAATTTTCTCGTACGCGTACCTCATCTTCTCATACAAACCAACCGAACAGCCTTGTTCTTCCACTGTCATGAATCGGAATGTTCTGAACGAGCGGTCCTCATCAATGTATGTGATTGCAGCCATCAATGGACACATAATTATTTTTGTATGATCACTAAAGTTCATCTAAGACAAATAGAAAATCGGTATAGTTAAATTAACTAAATGTGACTTTGTTCCTGTACCTGAACTGTTCCGTTATTTAATTGCATTAAAACGCCCGACGTAGACCGACACCATTGATACAAATGCGGTGTCCTCGACATCGAATCATTCTCTTTAACCACACTAGCCCCAGTCTTAATTAAATGTTCATTCATGTACCGACTAAAGTATGATAACAGTTTCATTTTTTTGTCGAGCTGTTTCGGATAGTTTTGCACAGTCATATACGATTCCTCACCATTCTTATCAATATAATGCACGTTTCTACAAACAAATCCCTCAAAAATCATATTTTTTTACATTCATTACATCACTTACATTCCATTTGAGAGCATAATCAACTTGGTTGTATCATTAAACATCACCCCAACACCGTTATCCGACAACTGATACCCAAAACCATACTTATCGGAATAATCCACCCATTTCGACACCCAAATCATTGGCTGTGCCGCTGGATCAGTCATTTCGTCAAGAATCTTATGCTTTCTTGCCGGTTTCGACTTTAATACCTTCAACAGCATGTTACGAATGTCTACCAAATTGGATCTAGCATCGAATTTCGAAACGGTTGTTGGTAACATTGCACCTGCCAAACCAGCGGCAATCGAGTCCTGTTTTTTCTGTGGGGATAGGCCCATACTGACATCGCCTTGATTTAATTCGGTGAGCGGTTTACGGAACGACTCCAGATGCAATTTATCAAATCTGGGCGCCATCATAAGACAACTCGATGGCAGAGAGTTGGGACAGTATCCATTCACTATGAAATCATGCTGCATTAATTGATCGACTTTTGAACGCTTCTTCGGATCGGATTGTAGCATGATCATGATCATATTTTTGGCACTATCGCAAATTGTACTAGTAATCCTACAAAAACCAAAAAAGTTTAGGTAAATTTGAGTAGCGAAGAGTGTTGGCGAATGTACTTATAATCACATCGTTTAATTCTAGAATAAGTCTCTTTTAAAGTGTTGGTTTCGAAGGGTGGTCGACCGATGAGGATGGTGTACATGATGCAACCAATCGACCAGATGTCCACCTCAAACGAATGGCCCTGTTTCGTGAGAATTTCAGGTGCAATGTAGTTTGGGGTCCCACAGATTGTCTTCTTTCGTTCACCATCGAATTCGATCTTTGTTGCTAAACCAAAATCGCCAATTTTCACATGAAGCTCATCATTAAGGAATAAATTTCCCAGTTTCAGGTCCCGATGGATGATACGGTTTTGGTGGAGGTAATTAACGCCTGATAAGATTTGTCGCATGTAATAACGAGCTTCTGGTTCAGTGAGGGTTTTTCGCCGTCTGTGCAGTTCCATCATTGACTGAAATAAAGATTCAGTGAGTTTTTGGCTGTTAAGTGCTTGGATGGTTGACATACTCGTTTCCGGCATAGTTCCAGTACTATGTAAATGTTGTGAGAATCTTCGAAAAAGTTATAAAAACCCACAACATTCTTGTGACGTAGCGATTGATGAATGTGTATTTCTTGTGTCATTTTTTCCCGATGATTATCCTTTATCAGTGTTTTTTTCGGAACAATTTTGCCGGCGTAAGCCATATTGTTTGCAACGTTTAATAATTCGTAGCATTTTGCAAAACCACCCTATAACCAAGAAAAAGGTGTTTTGTTAAATCTTTGGCAAAATTAAAGAAATAAATAAATGGTTGTGTTTTGTGAATTGTTATTACATAGAGAAGGCAATCTAGGAAAATGTTGATGTAAATGCACCAGTTTAGTATCATTCAGATTTTAATAAACAAGGATTGAAACCATGAGCATACCTTTCCAAAGAAACGAGATTTTTTGTATGTTGTTCCTGTATTCCGATCGTACATTTCATCTGGAATAAACTGAATCACTGAATCCTTACTCATTTTTGCACTATATTTTCACTTAAACTCAATAAAAGGTTTATTTTGTTCAACAAGAACAAGATACTTGATAAGTTGAAGGGATTCGTTTTACAAATGGCAGTTTAGTTTAGCAGTTACAGTTCAAAATGAATCAAGTTGATTGGTGTATGCAGCTCTTTAGTGATTGGCTAATTTGTGGACATTTTAACGGTCGTCTAACAGATTTCATTCTACTGTTGCACTAGTAGTTCAGAGATGGCATTATATGGAGAAAGTTCAAAAGTTTTCAAAATTAATATTCTTCATTTACAATAAACGGAAGCCGGAAGACTGAAAATAATTTGTTTTTCTAGTTGAATCTCTAGATAAATGAAAATCTATTAAGTCGGATGAATGCTGTAATAAAAATTGAATGATTTCTTCGGTTTTTGTTAAAGGCGCTTCTTTTACTTCAAGAACGCTTTTTTTATTAGAAAAGCGCACCAAACTCTTTCAAAAGAACTCTCATTATAACTTAAAGCTATTAGGATAATTGCAAAGACGTCTTTTTCACAAAAAATTTACTTCATTACATCGTAAAAAAAGTTGCGTGCTTGTTCTCGATCGTGCGCTTAATACTCTTAGACGACAATTTTTGGTCGACAGAAAAAAATGAAAAGCCATACAATTAATAGCTATAAAATGGCTTATACGCCCATGGGCATATCATTTTGAATTCATTATTATAATTTCTGTGTTACTGTGAACCCAATACCTTATAGTCCAATCCATCGATAATGAACTATTCAAAAAACGACAATTTGTCCATTAATTGTGTATGATTTATAATCTACCAGTTACATTAAATCTTTTTTATTTTTTTTCTCAAAACAGGATTTAAACAAATGCAAAAGTGCTTTATGCAAATCACTTGTCTGTTTATCTAAGCCCATTAAGCCATAAATTGTAAAAACAGGATTAAGCAGAAATACGTATATAGCTATAGGTCTCCAACATATTCTATTAACATTTCAATTAATTATCCTTAATGCGAATTCTTTATTCCTGACGATGAACAATAAGACAAACATTATGTAATACATGATAATTGTAGGATAAAAAAATCGCCCCATTATTGTACCTTTTACAAATTACATCAGATAGACAATAATTTACGCTTTTTTTATGTAACACAAATACATAAAGAAATGAATTGAAATTGAAGTTACTGGAATCATTAGGATTCAGGGTTACATTATTCTATTTATAATTACTTATCGAGAATTATCTTTATCATCTTGTTCAAAAATAACACACACACATAGGTACGCATAATATTGAATATTTCGAAAGTTAACAAATCCTCGTATGAAAATAACTCTGCCAAATAACAATAAAACGACCATTAAAAGACCATTTCGCCTCATTATTAGAAAATTGTTGAATGGAATTCTTTTCACGGTGAACAACATTTTTTTTATGAATGTACCCCAAACAAAGCAAAAGTCCATGTGAAACTCTGCGTTGTCCCCACGAAAACGATCTCCTCAATTAAAATTCAAAGCACTAAAAGAAGAATCACGTGAATGAGAGTGCCAAAAAGCGAAAACGATCCAGTAAACAATTCCTTATTGTCCACAAACATCGAACACAGACAGAAGAAAGTGCCATTGGGTATGAGCTGTTGAAAATTCCACACACGAGCATCACAACAACAAAATTCTCTTCATATGTCGTAATAAAACCACGAAAACACATACAGAACATGCCCTGAAATAATAATCTAGTCTTCGGTCATGTGGAAGAGAAAGTGGCTCATTAAACACATAAACCGTCTTATTATAAGCAACACCAACGTAAAGGATTTAAAAGGGTCGTTTGACGAAAAGAAATGATATTTTCCATCCTGTTTGAGGATGGTAAGATTGAATGTGCTTAGTAGATGCAAATTATCGATTTTTTAAAATCTTTTTTGTCTCCTAAGTTTGTCCTGAAAAATTTCACTTTAAAAATTGCCTTAATTCAATAATCAATACAAATATAATTTATTTATATGTATATTATTCTTTTTTCAACAAATGTACATAAGTAGACATAAACAATATCCAATAACTGATGACAAAATTTTTTTGCCAGAAGCACGTATGAAATTTTTCATAATATCTCGTCAAAAATAATTTCAAAATCATCTCAAATTCCCAAGAATTCGACAAGCTTCTCTGACGGGCATCGGCTTTAATATGAAAAATGTATTACTGTTAATCCGAAAATCCCTTTTAATTGCCTTCTCTTTGAAAACAGGCCCATTAACCAGCTTTTCCTACAACCAAACGGCTCCCCTACACCCACCAATCAACAATAACACAATAATTGAGCTTTCACTTATTGAAAACGTCATACCTGGGATTCTTGGATCGAGGAATTGAGAGGTCAAGGCAATGAAGACACAGCACACCTAAACTGTTCAGGTAATGTGTCTTCCACATATTAGACCCCACCTTCCTTATAAATACCCTCCACTTTGTTTACCTCAAAGTTAGTTTCGCCATTAACTTTGACCGGTAAGTTTCAACATCGCATCCTTAAAATTTTCGCCTTGAATTTTCATTTGTATTTTTTTTTTGTTAGAAAATGAACGCCTTTGTCGTTGTGTTCGTTGCAATTTTCGGCGTGGCCATTGCCCAGTTCCCGAATGGCCGCATTTTGGAACCCCCAGTGGGACAACAATGCGCTGATCGAGTAATCCACGAACGAACTCCAGACGGTAAGCGAAAATCGCCCCCAAAATAAAAAACATCTTCTTAGTAAATTCTTCACAGGCAAGGGATATTTCTTCAGTTGGCGCGATCCAGCTTTAAAAGGCGTCGAAGAGGATTGGTTGGGTGGCAGAAACTATTGCCGTAAACGCTGCATGGACTTGGTTTCGCTAGAAACTAGCGCCGAAAACGAATGGATCAAAAAACGCATTGTCGATGAGAATGTAAGTAAACAAATGAAAATTACTTAAATATTTACATAATGGATACATTACCGTTTTACAAGTGAAACTTATTACAACATTTTACTATTCAGGTTAAATATATTTGGACGTCTGGCCGTTTGTGTGACTTCAAAGGTTGCGATCGTGCCGATTTGCAGCCACTTAACATTAATGGCTGGTTTTGGACTGCTGTTCTCCAGAAATTGGCCCCAACTAATCAACGTGACCAGAACGATTGGTCGGAAAGTGGCGGTATTGGTAAACCACAGCCCGATAACCGTGAAGCCCAACAAGGGGGCGCAACAGAGAATTGTTTGGCTGTCTTGAATCAGTTCTACAATGACGGTGTCAATTGGCATGATGTCGCTTGCCATCACCGTAAACCGTTCGTTTGTGAGGAGAATGAAGACTTGTTGAAATATGCCCGTTACACAAATCCACAATTGAAAATTTAAGACGTTGAATTGATGCGTTTTCGGCTGTGTGAACTGACTCTTATTTATGAATGCAGCTTTTCGTCTTTAATCAAGTGTTAATTTATTGATTTAGTTAGGGACTATGTATTACGTATGTATAAAACTGTGTGTTTGACATTATTTTATTAAAAATTAAATTGTAAATGAGTTTTATCACTTTTTTCCTTCCACCATGATTATGTGGTAGCCGAATTTCGTTTTAATGGGTGGATCAGTGTAAATGGGACTGTTCACATTGGATGTGGGCAAGGCGAATGCGGCTTCTTGGAATGGGCCCACCATGGAGCCTCGCGTCATCCAGCCCAAGTCGCCCCCTTGCCGAGCCTTGTCTTCGCTGTATGCGGCCGCGACTTCTGGAAACTTCTGGCCCGCTTTTAATTTCTCTAACGCTTCAAGACATTTACTCTGCTTTTCACAAAGTATGTGCCTTACTTTAACTGCGGTGCCACCTTTTTTCTCTTTACTACCACCTAGATTAAGTTAAAATACAGAAGAATGAGGTTACAAAAGAAAGTTAATGAGAAAGTTATGAATTAAATTTTATGTTCATACCTTTTTCTCCACCATCGTCGCTTTTACTTGGCTTATTTGCTGGTTTTGCATTACCTTTCTTAGGGGGCATTAGAAAATTTTTTATTACAACTTTTCAGGAAATATTTCGTAAAAAAATTGAGGTTAGAGTTGTTTTGATTTTGACAGATAAATAAAAAAATATCGTGTTCCTAAATGTACTTGAGTCATATTTAAATAAATATAGATAATTTATCTTTCTGACAAAGCTGTAAATCTATTTTAGTTCCACGATTCACTTGCAATTGTAGATAAACTCCAAAAATATTAAAACAGTAACTGGAAGTCGTTGAGAAAATTCATGAACGCATTGTTCTGATTTAACCTTCAAATCGGTTAAAAAGTATAAAAGTGACATCATTTACAACATGAGGAAGTTTTCAAGTTCAAATAAAATCAGAAATTCGCGTGGTTCGCGTACGCGAACCTAGTAAATTAATACAGTGCGTGTGATTTGAATGTAGTTCAATTTCCTTTAAACAGTTACACATTTCAGTCCTTATGAGGGAATAAATTCAAGTTACATAATATTCATTCAATAAAATCATGAACGACTGGCTTAAGATTTCCCTTTTGCTCAGTATTTTTGGTTTTCTCAAAGAACTCCGTCCCTCAGAGCCCTACATTTACGATTATCTAATCGATCAACGATGGAGGAACATTACAGACGCAGAAGTGCAACAACAAGTGTACCCCATAGGCTCATACAGTTATCTGGCTCAACTCTTCATTGTATTCCTAATCACGGATATATGTCGCTATAAACCACTAATTGTGATTCTTGGACTTGCTGGTATTTCCGTATGGAGCATGTTAATCTGGACAACAACTCTGCTAGAGTTGCAAATCCTCGAGGTAACAGAATATTCCACAATTTTTGTCGTCTTAGCGTTTTTTTTCCGCTCATAAAAAGTTTTTTGCAAGTGTTTACAAAATGTGTGCGTTTTATGGTTGAAATAACTTTGTTGTGTTATCATTACAATTGATTCTTATCGACATAGGAATTATAATATTTGCATAAAAATTAACGATAAACTGTTTAACTTATAAGTCAATTAAGTATTCAAACATCATAAACACAATCCAAAAGTAACAGTTAATCCATTTTATGACCTAGATGATCTTAAAACGTCGTCATTGAACCTTTGTATCAAAACAAAGTGACTATATTCAATTAAACTCATCATATATGTATTGATGTAAGAATCAATACTACCCACAAACCAACAATTTGTTCACTATCATAGCATGAATTTATCATATTAATGAATTTCAGGAAAAATGAAATCGATAGCACATTATTGTTTGTTTCTAGGTGCTATATGGGACATTTATGGCCACAGAGGTGGCCTATTACACCTACATCTATGCAAAAGTGGACACCGAGTACTATCAACAAGTCTCTTCACACACCAGAGCAGCAATCTTGGCTGGTCGTGCCGTTTCTGGTCTCTTAGGACAAATGCTAATTTCATTAAGTTGGATGAACTACAGAGAACTGAATTATATAACATTCACCGGTAAATATACCCTTGATAGAAAAATTAATCGTCCGTAAATGCTTTGCAATAGAAAAAATTAAATTTAATCAACAATTTGCGCAGTCCTTGACATGCAATCGACTTTTGTTTAAAACATAACTGAGACTATATTAAATCTGCATATAATGTATTGTACATCATCGTATTGTTCTCGCACCTAATCATTAATGTTGTCTTTTCAGCGATGATTGCTGCGACTTTCTGGTGTTTATTCTTACCGCCAGTTAAAACTAGCATCTATTTTCATCAGCAGGACAATATTAAGCAACCACTATTACCGCGCGTTTCAACTGCATTCACATTGATGAAGAATCACGTTGTGGATTCGTTCTCAAATTCGTACGTTCTGAAATGGTCGTTTTGGTGGGCGTTATCCACTTGTGGATTTATTCAAGTTCAAAACTACATGCAACCCCTTTGGACAGTGATTGGGAAAGAACAGCACGTCAAAGTGGAGGACAGTTATAATGGTGCTGTGGAAGCGATTCTCACTGTGCTTGGATTTTTGGGCTCTTTATTGGCGGGCATTTTAAAAGTCGAATGGGCTGTTAAAGGGGAATTGGTGTTGACTTGTTGTTCACTTTTGCAAGGTTTTGCAATGCTTTATGCCTCGTATACAGAGCAGTTGATCATCTGTTACATTTGTTATATTTTATTTGGGGCAATGTTTCATTCGATGGTGACTGTGGCCAGTTCGGAAATCGCTAAACAGATCAACGAGGATAGTTATGGATTGATTTTTGGGATAAATACGTTTTTGGCACTGGGTGCACAATCGCTGCTTACGGTGATTGTGGTGTCGAAGGGACTGGGTTTTGGATGGAAATTGGATCCGAGAACGCAGTATTTCGTGTATGGAGCGTTCCATGTGTGTATTGCGACGGTTTTTATAGTGATTGGTTTGTATAATTGGTTGACTGCGAAAGCGAGTAGAAATTATGTATGAGCTGTGATATTTGTACGTTGAGTGGTACCCGGTTGGAAAATACCTGATGGCAGTATTTCACCATTACACTTTGTCGTACAAAGTTTTATACATGGCAATAACGTTTTTAGTGATTTTTTTAGTTACTATAGATAGTTTTATAGTATACATATGTTTAAATATACTATTGAAAATAGAAATGGTTGATTTATTGTTTAAAATGTGTAAAAGACTTGACATGATTTATTTTTTTAAAACTCCTACTTTGCGAAAATAGCGCACGAGAAATGGGAGAGAGCCTAATGTGATGGTTATTCTTACGGGGGCGAAGACTTTGTGTATTGCGTATGCTACTGCGAAAGTGCCTGCATTTGCTACTTTGGAATCACGTTCGAACCAATCGCCTAAACCAATGGTGTTAAAAACTTGAGGAACGTCCAAACCACTGAAATAGAGTTGAGCGGTCAAAAAGAGGTTTTGAATTATTGATAAATAACTTACGTAGATACCAGAAAGTAACACGTTCCTAATGAAATCAGGGAGATACTTATATGGAACACTAAAACTACGGCCCCATAGTCTTTTATTGCTTTTTTCAATTTTTCCTTTTTAGTAAGTTCGATTTCTGGTTTTTCGTTTATTGGTGGTTCTGTAGAGAAACTTTTCATTTTAAATATTGCAATGTCATGTATTTTGTATGATAGAATTGGATAAAATTGATTAGTAGAAAATACTTGAAGTTGTTCATACTTTGGTCTATAACCTAAAAATTTAATGTTTAATTAAGAATGCTATTTATAGACTATTCAAATACCTCTTACAAGACTACTAAGACTTCTTGGAGTTAATCTGCTTCTGGTACATAAAATTCTAAGCATTTTACTGCAAATAACGAGAATAATAGTTGTAAAATTCAAATTAGTGACAGCTCAAGTACAAAGTAATAAATACACTTCATGGAAGGTATAGGAGATGGCAGCACATATACCAAATTTAGATGGCCAGCAAGAGTTACTGGCACATCGCTGTATAAGGGTTGTTCTAAGGGATGAATTATAGTAAGGGATTTAAAATGGTTTTCATAATCAGTGAACTCTTTATGAAAAACATAACAAGAAAGTGAATTTAATTCTAAGTTTGAATCACTTCAAAAGCTACCGCTATACTTACATCAAAGTTTCTTGGTTCTACTGATAGATGAAGCTTTTTTCAGAATACTGAAACTTTTGAGTTCTTATATTTTGATCTCATCTCCCTACGAAATACAATTCATTTTATTATAAAAAAACAATACTAAAACTTAAAAACGAACACTTTTAAGAGAGTTGATTTATTTTTAAAAATTTAGATAATATAAAAACATACATAGTAAAATTAGCATTATTATTCAATTCACATAATATAGATTTTTAAAGCAATCCATAAGATATAAAAGGAATTGTCGCATTAATAATTATATAATAATGTACAAATATATTTCACAATCGTTTTCATTAATTACATTTATAAAATAATTTATTAATATGTAAATATCAATATGTATTATTGACAAGCTCAAAATTGGACGACAATTTGGTTAAAAAACTTCATATATACTATAATATACATATTATTATTATATACAAAAAAGGCTATATAATTTTTGCACTTTTAATTCTAATAACAATTGACAATGATCCACATATACATTAAAAAACTATATAATTGTAGTTATTATCACACAGATGTTTACAATAATATTGAGCCCCCAAAATAGAAACAGAGCAAAAATTAAATAGACAAATAAAATCACACAAATCAATTTACAAAAAAACAATATAAATATCAGTCAATTTGAAACCTGCTAGAATAAAGTAGTTTCCAAAAATCAGATCTACACATATATAATACATTTATTTACAAAAAAAAACTATACAAAAAAATTGCATTTTATGGCAATGAAAGAATAAATCGCAAATATTTGGTTAAAAAACGAATTAAAGACAAATTCATCGAATAGAGGTAGTAACGATCGAGAAAATGTATAGGCACAGCACAATTTACAATTGATTTTCAGTTTCTAAATTCCACCGACCTCATACATACGCTTCTGCATGTCGGCCCTTGAACCGATTAAAGAACACCTTCCAACTGTGCACCGTTTTCCCGGACCAAATCCACACACTCGACGTCAAGCCGACAATCATCGTCATTAAATACTTAATCATAAACACCTCGAATCTGGGATAGGAGACGTGGGGCACCTCTCTGGGACACGGCACCGCGTACACCTTCAATTTGCACATATCGTTCGTCCAGGTCAGCATCCACTCGTTGAAGTACAAATGTTCGTAAATTAAACAGGAAATCACCACAAGCGCTGGGAAAATGTACAATACAGAAAAGATACCAATACGTATCATGAGTTTCTCTAGCTTATCAGTTTTGGTGCCATCGTGCTTCATAACCGTACGAATGCGGAACAGTGACACGAAGCCGGATGATAGGAAAATCGTGCCGAAGGCTAAGTAAATACACAGCGGTATCAGGACGAAGACTCGCATCGCGTCCATATTCCATATGCCGACATAGCAGACTCCGCTCAGGATGTCGCCTGTAACAAAAAAAAGGAAAATATTTAGTTAGAGGATTTTGTTGGGGGTATGGGTTATTTCTTTTGGCTTAAAGTGCCAGAATGTTCAAGCAGTTGCTGACTGTAATATCGAAGAGCAACACCCATAATGGATCCCAGCATCAATGCAAGGATTTATTATATTTACATTCCCAACTGTGAATTAATGTCTAATCGATTAAGTGTGCGCGGTTTTCTAAACTAATAAATTTCATCGAGGACAAACCGAAATGTGTACAACTTCAAATGAGGAAATAGTTAAACTAATCGCTATCGAATAGCCTTAATTATTATTATGTTGTAAAACATATTATAAATTTACATGGAATGGGAATAGCTCGCGATGTTGGGATGCAGGGAGCGGTTTAATAAAACAACAATTAGGAAAAAACGATCTTAAACCGCTATATCCACGGTGTGTAGAGAGTTCTTTTCTAACATATTTATTAAATCATTTGTTTCCATCACGATTTTGCACACATAAACATCGAACAGAGAGTTTTAGAAAAGATTTCCCCGATTATAATCTTATGATTAGAAAACACGGTAATTATAATATTGGCTAATATATTAAACAAACTTTATGAGGCTATCAGTAACCGCCCACAAATTGCTTAAGAAGGTGGAAGACGGTCGCGCCATTTCCCATCACTCAGTAGAAAAATAAATAGCCATGTATGCGAAATATAAAATAATCTTGTTCGTTGGAACGGCATTTAATTTTAATCCACTCATTTATATTCTAATGAGAAATTTTAATCTCGATTACAGGACATTGTAATGCGCATAAACACAGTCCGTTGCGTTTTTAAATAATTAATCGACAATAATTACATGGTGCGTGTCCACACACGGCAAAATTTCGACATTTCATTTAGGAAAACGGTAAAATTATGAAAACGCCGGCATACATACACAAGAATAGAATGCATTTATCCTTAGTACATACGAAATGCAGCAAACGATTTACGTTTGCAATACGAGAGAGTTGCAAAGGCAAAAACATAATATATGACGTGACTGAGAGCAGTTTCAAGAAGTTTATGGTTCGTTTATATCGGTTTATTAATAGTCCTTTATTGCATTCTCATTCGTGTGCACGAATGTGTGAACTATTTGATATTTAAATAATAATTCGTTAAAAAACCGAAACTGGTTTACCGTTCTTCGTTCCATCCCTAAAAGTGCGCAACTTTTCCCGCGCTTTTCAAAATATGAAATAATTGCCATCCCACAATACTTTCTTGTAATGATTTATTTTGCCAACATAAAAGTATAAATTATTTTCATGTGACATATTCAATTATGGTACAGAGAGCCAGTTTTCCACACGAACCGACGAGAAGTGCGCGATTCTCAAAAGTAAAAAATTTCCCATATGCACAGTGCTCATTTGATATATTATAAATGTGAAAAAGGCACAACAGTGTAAGAAATTTTTCTTTTCCTCCGTAGCATCCTGTTGTCAAGAACAAAGTATAATATATAATTAAAACTCTTCAAGTCCACCACTATGTAATTAATTCCATTACCTTGAAAAGTTATACAACGTGTTTTTGTAACCTTTTTTTTTGCTTTCTTGTATTATATAGCTCTCTTATATACGTCTCATATAAAACTAATATGTAATTCCCATTTCTGATCACCACTTTTTTTTATTATTGCTTGTAATGTAAGACAATAAGCCCCACTCAATTGATAACCAATCGTTACCACTATAAATTATCAACAATTTTTTTCTTATTTATTCCTCTTTACTTTCCGTTCTGTTATACGTATAACAACACAATTATAGTAATTAGGGCTGAAATCAATATCGTAAATGAACAATTTACATTCTTTTTCCCATTGGTCGTGTAATTGATGGTATTAAGAAGTGTATTCATTATTATGTATGCTGTGTGGTGGTTATTTGCTGGAAAATTGAACATCACACAGGCAAACACAAGGTGAAAATGTTAAGGAAAAATCGTGAGGTCGTCTAAGGTTAACCATCAAAACATTGACGTCTTTCCTATATAAAGAAAGGCTTATTACCTGGTGTGCTGACCCCATACCCATATATAACTTATAATGCAATAAATATAATTAGTCTCATAGCCATTTCTTCCTCAAGTCTGATATTTAATTATTTTCCTCGTGATTTTATGATTTTTCTTTTGCAAAAGAAATTATTAATTTCTGGTAGTGTCGAATTGCACACAAGAATCTTATTATAAGTGTTTTTATTCTTATTACCACCACCTGCAAGTAGTTTAATGTTTATTTTCTCCTACATGATGTATTTATTAATTTATTATGTTGTTTCCATTGCAGAGAGCAAAAAACGATATCTTCACATATACATTACCGATGGCTGTGTCTTATGTTTAGCGATTTAAACTGTACATGTTAGGTTGCAATTGCATTTGTGGATCCATGTTAGGGGCAAAAAACGCCCGCCTCCTCTAACATTATGATGAGAGGCTCTTTTTGTTGGGAAAATGACAATGAAACATTATACAGCAACCAAGTGTAATTATAACATTATATTATCCGCATATTATTAAAAGTGTAAAACCATAGTGTGGTATTTCTTCCTTGTAACGGCTTACAAACGTGGCTATACAATGATCTATCTCAACAACTTATACAACATGATAATTGTATCCAGAATACAATATCAAAAATGCATCTTAAACTGTACTTGGCCTCCTATTTATATACAATACAACAGCAACTAGAATAGCAGAGTGGAGCAACTATTAATTTATATTCCTGAATAGATGTAGCGTATACACAAATGATGCAATTGACATTTTTGCCGTGCTGTGTTAGATGGACCGAAGAGAAGTAGTTAACAGTGGAACAAGCAATATTAATAAATCGCATTTGACGTTTTTTTACCTCATTTAACAAACTTTGTATCAAAGATTGTTGGGATTTCTTGCCGCTCTATATTAGATTACATTTGACGTGTTCATTGGCGTTGGAAATCAATGGGCGAGAGAACACGGTGTCATTGGTTTAATGTCTAGTCAAAATTCAATCTTTTTCACACCAGTTTCAAGAAATTCAATCGTTCTCATGTCGCGTTCTCAAATATTTTTATGGCACCGTTTAAGTTGCGAAACGGTGCCAAAAAAATATGCACGTCTCTTCACTTTGTGGGCGCATTTTGCGACAGCTACTTAAGAAGATGTTGCAGAAAAGATTGAATAGAGGTGCAACTGCCAGCCCACAACACATATACAACTCGTTGGATTCTTTCCTAATCAAGTTAATAACAGATAATAATTATGTTCACACTGGGTGTTGATTATCAGAGAAAAACTACTTAATTGGTAAATTTATTACCTGATTCCGACATAGTACTGTTTATACTTGCAGAGAAGCCAGATAGAGAGAGATATTTCTATATATAATCTTTAATTTACAAGTTTTAGGTGTATTGCCTTCGAATAACAACCGAACAGTATCCCAAGTGAAGCAGCCATATAAGCTGTGTATTTATACCATTGTGGATTGTCGGCGCTTGGAAAATATATTATACGATTCTCGCGCTCATGGTAAACTGCATTACAACCATCTGTGTATAATTATTAACACATAAGACCTGCACCTAATACGTATTATCTTTGGCCGAACAAAAACTAAATCCAGACGCGCTTTTTTCCTTTTCCAGTGCATTTTCCATTACAGGTTTAACTAAGTAGCAAACTAACACCAGTCCGTTTAATTTCACAATGAATCGATTATAAAACTTAATAATAGACAAATAAAACGTACGCCCATTAAAAGGACTGTAAAACAATAATTGCTGTATTTATGAACAGTTTAGAAGAGGAAAAGTTTATGAGTTTAATTGCTTCTGGAATAGTATTGTTAATTTTCGGCTTTTTAAGTTACAAATTTGTGTGGTCTATAATTATGTATTTACAATAAGCGAAATGTGAAAAAGATTGCATTACAATTTTTACAATCTATTAATGATGGTTATTTTCACACAATTTCCTACATCATTAATTTTATTGCAATTCCACTGTCTTGATGGGTGGATACACCCAACAAATAAAATATGGATCATCTCCAATGTTATACATGCGTGTAATTGTGAAAAAAATTCGATAGCCACTATAGATGTATTTGTAATTAAAAACGATAAAATCGAATGAGACACTCGCATTGCCGTCCCTTATAAACAAGTTTTCATTTAATTAACAATAATACCACTAATTACAAGCGGAATTGGCTAGTATTTTACAATGTCAACTGCGTTCCTATATACGTTGGAGAAGTTTTCTCTTGTAAATGAAGTATTTAATATACATTTCAATTAAATTCTTAATGGATACCCAGCCAAGTGAAATATTAGAAAAAAATAAATAGGAATGTACTTTAATTTCTTTCACAACAATGGAAGTTCATGAGTACCATAACAGTTTATGGCTTGTTAAAGAGAAGTACCGCTCACTCGTGAATCACTAATGACGATTATTAATTATCATTTGTGACAATTGAGTGAATATGGGACTCTCTGTGGTCTTTCAAGGCAGATTAGACGCGACCCAATTAAAATCACTTTTTCTCCCTTCGTTTTTCCAATTAGAATAATGGCAAAAATCGTGCATTCGACAAGTTGAATGATTATGACAAAATTGTAAAAGAATTTCAGTTTGATTTTAAATGGTATTTCTGAAAGTGCCAATCTGTCCTCGATTGAATCGAGCCCAGAGGGAATAATATGATGTAAATTTCAATTTTATGATCAACACAGAAACATGTTTAGCATCGGTATAGATTGTTATGATTCCGACACCTTATACTTTACGTTTAAGTGCATGCGAAGTAATGAAAAACATCAAAGTTATTAAATTCACTACACATTCTATATTACACATGTACGTAATATTGTATATCATTTACATATCGCATTTATAATCAAAACATGGGAATAAATTGAACGAATGTTTTTATGGGGAAGAATTATTTGGTGAGGGGTGGAAAATTCTGTAATTTCCGATCATCTCCGATATTTTTCCCAATAGTCTCTTAGACTCATCTCATCACCCTCATGTTGATGATAATATCGAAAGGAAATCTGCTCGGTTTAGACAGCATGGAGGCGACTGTTTCACTCGCTGTTTCATGTCAATAAGTCGTCTATCAGCTTCAGCACCCCTCACACATTCACCTGTTGGTTAGTATGCATGTCGTGTTTTGGAATACTGTCTACGATCGATAATCTAATATACTCTCTGAATTCTTCAACAGAAGACATTTTGACGTTTGTCCAAAATTCAAACAGAAAAAATTAGATAATCTAGAAATTTATCATTTCATAAATCATTCGCCACCCATTTTGCTAATAAAGATTAAAGAAAATGACTAAATTCGTCGAATATTTTAATATTCACACCTAAAGGGACTTCAATGAAAGCAGTCACCGAGCACTAATTTAATGAAGACGAATGCAAAAAGTTGCCAACTCAGGAAAGTGCAGTTATGGAAGTTTCATTAAATTAGATAATATCAGCGAATCCGAATAATTAAAATATGAAAGAATGAGGAAGAGCATTCATCTAATTCGTATTTATTCGATACGCTTTTCATCTGCATACAGGTATAATGGAAAAAACTATTATAAAACCTCTGTATGAGAATTGAAATGACCAATTTTTCTGTATCTTTTTACAATGCACTTACACAATTTAATATGACTTTATGACAACGTATAACAGTTCTTGAATTTATTATTTCCTAGTGGAAACTTCCCCATAAATTAAAAGCCGAACTTTATGGGTGCCTTCAGCTTTTATCTTACAATGAGTCACACTTACACGTTTAAAGTCGCCGATTTATTGAATATATTCGCATTTTCAATTATAAAAAATCCAATACTACTCCATATGGGAATAAAAGTGTAAATGTAATTTTCTCTTGGAAAATAACTCAATTTGTTAATGCATCTATGATTACATGTTTGTGGCCGAACGTTGAATCTGGTTAATTATATTGTAAACGGGATGTACTAAAGTGTTTTTTCACAGTGTGTTAGTAGTAGCCAGCCACCAGTACAAGAAGGATCTTTTCATTATTATTATCATTATTATTATTAAAAGTTGAATACCATTAGAGCTACCTACTTGAATGACGCAGCCAAGTCATTACCTATCGACAACTTATTACTAGTTTAATATATTTTTCTTCTGTTGTGTGTACTCTTCTTCGCTCTTTCCAATGCCGACATTTTATTATAGAAAAACACAATCTTGAAAATACCCTTTTTAATACATAACTTTACTTGTAATAATAGATGTATTCACTTTTGTGGGAAAATTGAAACGCGCTTTTGTCTGTTTCTACACTAATTTTCCCTAGTACAATTTGCATTTATTATAAAATGTTTTAAACAGTTCCTTTAATGGAACAAAGGGACGAGTGCCTCCTCTGGGAACCACCGCCTTGTACACTCTCAACTCGGATGAAATATTTTCACCGGCTGGATGAGAAGTTTACAAATTTACATTTTTTATTACATAGCCAAGAGTTTTTTCGCCATTTATGTGGGTATTCCCCTGGAACATCGCGCCTAAAGCATTTTTAAGTGGTTTTGTTTTAACAACCCGCTTGACAGTTTACAGTGACAAAGTGCCAAGAGAATCTATTGGAAATCATTTGAAATGTGATTTCTGTTTGCCAATCCTCGAGCCACTGTCAACAATTACTTAAAAGCAAATACTTCTAATTTACACTTCGGCACGTTTATCGGCAACCGCTGTCACCATTTAACACACTATTAACGACATTCAGTAAAAAAGAGGTAATTTGGAGAAGTTTAGAGGTTTTTGACCTGCTAATAAACTAGCGTATTATTTACACATAACAATTTGTACTTTTATACCAAGTCAAATAAAAACTTGTTAAAGAGGGAGAATTTTTAATAAAACCATATGGTCAAATAGACACATAAAAATCGCACATCTTATAAATTAATATTCATGTTTCTTTACACTAGCCACGACAATTATACAAATTTATGTACTTGTTTTTATTCGTAAAAAATCACAAGCAAAACTTGTACATGTAGTATGGGTATAGGTATCTATTTACTGAAACACATATTTTATATGTACATACCTATACGTTTGTACCAACAATTAAATATAAATAATATTTTATTACACATCCAGGAAAAATGAAAAATAAAGACCATTTAATATAAATAAAGTCATGTACTGGTGGTTTATTTATAAAAGTAAACAATTTATTACACTATAATTCGCTTTTTTGCTACATATCCAATTGAATTATGCATTTCTAATTAGTTTCAAGATTTATGTATTAAAGTACACGGTTTTAGTGCGATCCCTTGTTAATTTAATTTGTTTAATTACATGAAAGGCAATCAATTAAAGAATTATTTAGAGACAAGATAACGTCCTGCTAGTACACCAATGTGTGTGCGAACTAAATCTCGTTAACTGAAATGAAATTACAAAAATAAAAAGAAAATTCTTGTATGTCCAGCAGTTTTTGCAATCTCATTTTATTTCTGCATCACCATGAAAGTAGTGTTTTAAAACAATTAAAATTAATAATTTGCAATTATACCAAATGGAATAATAAAATAAGCTAACCAACATTATTGTGTCTCGGCAAATAAGATTCCACATTTTACTTTAATAAACACAGAAAGTGTAATCGTTCTGGACAAATTGTCTACAATCACGCGATCCAACCAGCTGTGACTGAAAAATTTGGAAAAATTGTTGATAAAAAAAGAACCGCCCTTTAACTTTATTTAAGTCCGTCCTCCATTCAATTTAAATATCAAGGGTCGTTAAACTTTACTAATTGTCCCGGGCTCCATATTAAATTTAACGTCTTAGTGCCCAGAAATTACCATCATTAATACACAACGATGTTGAAATCCCCAAAATAATCGCCTCAAACAAACACAAAGACCCTGAACAGACAAAAACAATTTTCTAAGGTGTTAAAATAAATCCCTAACCGCCATTGAACATGTTAATAGATTTTTTTCGAGATTATGTCCCGTTTGACAAACAAAATTCCACTGTCCACTAAAATAGGTGCTCTTAATCTACACGTAAATATTTTCGTCTAGGAAAAGGTGCTAGAAACAGGCTTTAAAACTTCTATTTGAAATTCTAGTCTCTTTGTCAAAAAAATTCCCCTCAGTTGCATTGGTAGATGAAAGAGAGGGTGACTGCCCTCAACGGCGCCAATAATAGTGGAAATCCATTAAATGCGAATTGAATCGTTTCAACAAAACGCGGAAATCCATCTGAAAAGTTTCCGCACACTTTTCTCTTCATAGCACTTTTCCATCCGCCAATTTGTTATACTTTCCATTGAGTCGACTAATTAAATGAGGTTCATTAAAACGAATACTGATTTGTTTTTGTGTTGAGTACTTGCTAGACCGGCTTTGACAACAACTTGTTTATAATTTAAATAAATTAAAATCGAGAAATGAGAGATACATTTCCAGACAACGACAGTATTTATAACAAAACTAGTTGAAGGGGAAATCGAAAAGAATCGAATTGAGTATCATAGAATTTTCTGTCAACGTACAAACTAGCCTTAAATCCATACATTGTTAAATTATTTGATATTCAAGTCCCATTCATTATCGCTAAACAATGCCCGGTCTCTAAATGTCATTTAACATTCTTTTCCTGTCTATAGAACAGACACATACCACCTTTTCATATCAGATAAGATAAAATGTATAATGAACTGAAAAAAAAAATTCAAAATCTTTATGCATATACAGACAGGACGACAATTGTTCAAAAAGTTTATGAGACATTCATACATTATTATATACAAGTAAACAGCTAGTGCTTTTGTCTCAGTAATAACGTTTTCTCTTTATACAACCTTATTAAGTAACTTGACTTGATTGTTGATAATTTTATTTAATTCCAAGAAAATCGTACTCATCAATTGACGTATCGGTTCGATTTTTTCTTCCTAAATACAACCAATGGATCACACACAAAACGTTTCTTTCTTAGAAATGCAATCAACAGTTGAGGCGTGGACTCATTCAAAATCGAGCACATATGGAACGGTTTTCTAATGACTTTTCATAAAAAGCGCTCACCTTTACATCGTAAATTATGATAGCATTGTTTTAAACCCAAGTGAGAATATACTTTATGATAAATGTTAACAGAGGGGGACTTTTCCCGTATGTCACCCTCGATGTAGTCGTACAAAGCACGTTGGAAATGGCGCAATTCCTATTGATTTTCACCTTTTTTTGCGGCACTTTCATATTCGCAAATCCCCTTTGTTGCAATCGATTATAATAAACGCATGTTTCCGCTCAATTTCTCTAATAATAACGACAGACAATTTCATTTCCAAAACATAAAGGGAATGCTTTCACCTCGATTTTTAACTAATTAGAATTATTTCGCTTCCTATTGTTAGAATGGTGATTAATTAATTTACCAGGCACATATTGTACAAATTATTCGTGAAAAGTATGCAAACCTAGAGCAGTCGTGATTAAAATCGAATCATTTGCATAATTAACGCGTTAAAGCACAATGCTTGCCAGTTACAAAGCGTTACAACTGCTTTATAAGCAAATCTACCCCCTTCAAATGGAACTATGGGAGAATGCAGACCACCGCCAGACACACAACTTTATCCGATTAATACATAATGAGCTCTCGGTACAAAATGATCCCTTTTGAAAAATTGATAATTTTCTTAAAGACGATAAACTACTATACAAACACTTTAATGGCTATCATTTTCGCACAAAAGCACTTAAAGCAGATAAAAATGAGCAAACGACAGTTCAGCTTTCATTTGTAATTTGTAGCAAGATTCCAGCAATTGAATGTCACTAACAAATCGGTTCTTTTAAATCGATTTAATTGAACCCCAACTGGTTTTCTATTTCTTAAACGGCCTATAGACACCTATTAATAATTCGCAATTAGATGACCGAAAGTGACCCTTTGCAACACAGTAAATACACGAGCTCACACTTGATATGATAATTTGTTTCAAATACCCGAGCATTATTAATAATAATCTAGGCAATCTGCTTCAGATATCAATCAAATCTTAAGATGGATTTATTATCGGGTACATTTTGCTTCTTAATATGGTGTTGATAAATTGTTGAATTGTTTATTTAATGAATTGTACAGAGTTTTATAACGGAAGTGAACATATATGTTTAATTCAAGTGCATCCAAGTAAAAACATACACTTACTTGTGGCAAGTTCATTATGAGACTCGGGCAAACGACGACAAGAAAATATTCACGTTATGTGCGCTTAGTGCTATCAATTTTGATAAAAGTGATTTTTCAATTAAACAAAAAACTTGACATTTGTACATTATATCTACAAATTGCCGGGAGATTCTGTGTTTGAGAATTATGGCGTATATTCAAATTTTTTTTGTATCACTCTCCAAAGACTACCATTAATTACTAAATAACTAGATAGTGAGTCACAATATGTAGCCTAATTAATTATGCAATTTAATAGTATGTAACGGAAGAGTTGATAAAAAAGCCGGCCAATTATGGAAGTACGATTTGTTTTTACAAGAAAGTATCACTTTCGTTCAGACAAACAGCCTTTAAGATTTAAACGAAAAGGAAACAATAAATTCATATTTAAAATGGTGAAATATACGACTAATAACAATAAAATTTGTTACGAAATCATATTAAATCTATTTAGCGGTAAATTTATTCATCTATAAAAATTCTTTCGTAAGTCGTATTTACATAAATGTAACTGTACATCGTGAGCACACAACAAGAGAGAATTTTTAATTGACTTACATTTATTCTTATTTCCATATTGTACATCTGTGAAATTTAATCGTGTTCTCATTCCTTCAATACTTTTCGCATGTTACAATTTTTATTTCTAATTAATACAAAAGTAAATCGTTAATTTCTGTCCGACATTCTTCAGTTAAAGCTATAAAACTTTATGTGTCTTATCCCCGTTTTGTGTGGAGAATAATTAAAAATGACCATAAACAAAAAGTTATAAGCTGATCCTATAAATAAACTGTCTAGAATAGATAAGTCACAATGATAACAGTCCACTCAAGAGCATTAGTCCGATATTATCTATTAATTGTTCTTGTTACATTACCATTTCCAGAGAGAGATCTAGGTTAGTCATAGAGCCCCATACATGTGTGGAGAACTATTAATCGTAGAACAGAAAAAAACGATTAAATTGACATTTTAGATAAAAGGGAGACCTGGTAAGGGCAAGTCAACATTTGGACTGTAATTTACTTTGACCAAAAATAGGGAGACCAAGATGTATTTATTTCTGAATGACTGGGATGGAATTCCAATAGTTTTTCATGCACTTTGGAATAATGCAACCCCCTTATTCGGATGACGAACACGCGCCGACGTCACGTCTCACTTGTTCAGAGAACATTACGCCCTTTCTTCCAAAACTTAAATTCAAGAAGAGCGTCCTTTAATCAAAAAACTCACTATATCTTGGGTATTTTGTTCTCGTTTTGCGGGAAAATTGAAAAATAAACTTGACCATTAATCACTCTTAACATTATTAAAGAAAGAAACATTTTGCAATACCCAAAATCGACTGTTAAATGAAGAATAGCTGGCAGCCATCATCCATCTGTCGGCATATGACAGCTCCAAAACGATACAAGTTGTTTGTAATTGAATATATCAAATGTTTTCCATAAGATACATTATACATATGACTTTGGAGATACGCTTAGATGAACATCTTCAAGTATTATTTAACCAACCGCCCCATATGGTAAATATTATTCACAGACTGTGGCCAATAACACACTCTACGTACATATAAAATTCTATAAAAAGATAAAAGGATGAACGGAAACGTAAAAAGGACGCTCAAAAAGTGTTTTTGTTTGTTGAGAGTTTACGTATTTTGCCGGCACCTTTTTTACTCTTACACATTTGCTTGTTTAACTACCGAATTACTAGAATGTTTACTTATACCAACTAAAAGACAATTTACACAAGACGAATGAAAGATATGCTCGGATGTGGGCACATGCTGGTACAATGTGAATGAACTTAGATTACAAGTAAATTTGAACCGGGAGAGAAGGGTGTCTGTGTTGTGTAGTGCTGTTGTAAAGGTAATTATAGGTCTGCAGGAGACTTAAATTATAAACCAAGTGTGGTTCAACACCAAACTTAAATAAAAGCATGCAGCCATCGTTATCACGTCTTTGGTGACTCTCATTTTCCGCACATTCCAACTAATAATAAAATGGATTATTAGATTATCGGCCGATTTACATTAAAAACTACAACAATTTGAAAAAATTTTCTGGTTCAATTCAATTACGAATTGCGGTACTTAAGTAATTTCCAGCATTACTTTTAATAGAATAACAGACCCCACGGCCACAATCATAATGATACTATGCCAGATAATGTGAAAATTAATATTTTCTACCATTGATTGCATTATTATGTTATTTTTCTATAATTTATGGAGATTTATTTGTAGAAAACTGTTAGTACTTGCATTCATAATGATTAATTCCCCCCCATACTATTGTTTATAATATTTACCGGTTTGAACATGTTAGAAGTAAACAAATAAATCGCCTTTATTAATTGCCCTCAAGTATTATTAAGAGGAATTTCCCGAGGTGAATTGCAGGGAAACAAATCACTCATTGGACACTGAGAGTTCAATCATACATCGCCAACCATAAATTAAAATAAAAGTCTTGAGAAAAAAGGCAGGAAGATTAATAAAATTATAGCCGTATATTATCTATTCTACACATTGAATTTCCAACTGGTAGCGCAATGTAATCAAAGTCATCATTTATATAACATTAGCTACCATCCGTATTTTTATAATTCCAATGAATATTTACATCACATATAAAATAATACGAGTGTAGAGTCAATGTATGAAATAAATTCTCAAAGGCGGTATCAATTTTCTATCTAATGTTCAGGATAAAACACCAATGGATTATTGGCGACATGCAGATGCACAGCATATACCTAACATTGGTATACAAACAACTTCTTATATCTATATATTGAATTCCACTGGGAAAAAGAAAAACGTGCACAGATATAATAAATAATTTCACTAAATACTACAATTACGTACACAAAGACGATGAAACGCAGCAGCAGCAGCTGCATTTCCGCTTTAAAAATCCACACAGTGTACCAACTACAGAGATCTGTAGGTAATGCAATAATAAGTATGTGTCTACGTGAACTTGATTCACTATTAATTGGTTAAAGAATCTGTCACACGATTCAAAAACTCCAATTTCTCATTTATCCGTTTGAATGCGGAAAAATCCCATTTGATTTATTCTATAAAAAGAACGGTAAATGCGTTTCATTCAAAAGGAAATGTCAAATTGGCAAAAAGTGCTGTCATTTCTGCAAATATTTTTATGGCTCCGTTCAGTCCGAGTCTCTGGATTGTTTTCCATGTAAATCCCCTAAATAAAATCGTGACTTTCGAAAGTTCATCACACAGAAGTCGCGCAATTGTTAACGGATACAAATTTTTTTCCAAACATATTCAATAGCATTATATCCTCTCAATAGTAACATTGTAATTAGTGGATAAAATGCACTAGTAGCCGGGCGCGCTGCTCTCTTCTAACCGCTCCTTGCTATAATATTATTTCATGATTTGCACATTTCACAGGCGAATATACAAGAGCATTAAATAATTACAACGAATCAAGAAAAAAACCGCATTGATTCTTATTTGATTGACGTTTACAATATCTTAATATTAGATTCTAGAAAATAATTAAAGCTGGACATTAATTAAGTGCGTTGCCTACATTTTCCCGACGGTTCTCCTGGCACCTACTACCAGCACACAGCACATTAAAATCCGAAAATTTATAACTTAATTACCGAATTTCAAAAGCGCTTTCATAATCTCCAAGAGATTACACACATACATTTAAATGAAGAGATTTTTTTCTTAATGGTAAACCCATCAAGGTTAAAGTTCTTGAACAAATAAACAATAATCCGCCTTTTTTTTCAATCGATTTGTAAATGAGACAAAGATGTATAGAAATCCCTCATTGAATTCAATCCAACAACAATTAAGCAATAAATGCTCTTTATGAATATAAAATAAATACAAACATTTATTATTGTTAATGAAGTGTAACAAAACTGGATGAAACTGAAACTGTATAACTTTGTATGTAGAAAGCGCAATGAATGGAACAGTATTATGGATTTTTCAACAGAAAAGGGACAAACGGTCCTTCAGGCATAATACAACAACAATATTTGTTTTTATACTTGAAAAGATGTTTGTTCAATTTCCGCTTTAACACTAACTTATCTGTCGATTGAAAATGGCAAAGTACAACTTTTATATCGCACCTGTTTGTTTAAGACTTATTTACTTTAACACGATGGTAGGTGCTTAGAAAAATCACTCTTATACGCACAATTACGTGTAATGAGTATGTTTTTTTAATTCACCAAACAATAATTACCAACAACTATTGCTATAGGAAAAACCATAGTACTGGAATTAAACATGAAAACATCAGTGAAACTAACAATTACGCCGTTCCACTGTGGAAAATAAATTTGTTTTCTGAAAATTAAATGTCATTAATTCCGTAAAGTTATAAATATTTACAACAGCTAAACTTCAGGCTATAAAACAAAGGCAAAGGCATATCGTATTAAGTGTTTAAGCACTCTCAATACACTTTTTACATGTTCTACATTACTTAAATAATATAGCTAGGTTAAATTACATAAAACCACAACTACAAAATAGCCTCCAGCCTTTTTTCCAACTATTTGCAATGATGGCAAATTGCTTGGTAAGCAAACTAGGTGGCTGGGACAGTTGGCAGCATTTTTATGGAAAAATTGACGTTCGACAAATGTAAAAAGTACCGAGTTTTTCCCATTTGTACGTTGGTCTAGCAACCAAAAGGAAACCATCGATTAAAATCAAGTTTTTGTTAGACAGAGACCTCGATTTTCGTTGTGAAAAAACACCAAACTACATCAGTTTGTGTGCTCACTGATCAAGATAACAAACATAATTAATGCTAAATAATTTATTAGAAATGATTATTATTATTATATAAATTGACTATGCCCTTGTGTTATAAATACATGTAATTTTCGATATTAGAAAATATACGATTAGAATCCAACTTTAAATTACAATTGACATTAATAATAATAAAATTTCTAGTTATTACTATTATATCCTGTAATGAATACCACGTACAGCCATAACAATTTTTTTTCTTCTCTTCTACACATTCGAAATGTATTTTATTGAATCAATTTTATATATGAATGTGAAATTTACAGTTAGATAATCCCGCTATATTCGGATTTAAATTTGTAATATTGAAATTTATTATTATAAAATGTAACAGTCTCTAAATTAAGCAAAAATTATAACCATCGTATATGAATATAAACTTTTAACGTGCTGGCATGGATTATCTTCAACTATATGTCCGTTCACAAACTATTAAGTTATTAAATACAGTAAAAAAGACATTGTATACGATTATATTAACGCTAAACATGGCTCTAATTAATTAGGCGAGCAATTTTTCCACTCTACCTTTCTCTATTTCATAATTACATAGTAAAATATGGGGACATATTCATGCGAACGCAATATAAAAAAAATTACACACAATTTACATTCTAAATCACCATTCATTTACCTTCTTATATACCTCCTTTAATGAACTACTGAAAAATAAAATTACATTGAAATTATAACGTTGCAATATAACTTGACTATATTCAATCATAGTGTTGGCGCAAGTTTATTCTGACATATAATATTGGCACACAAGTGGCAACGAATTGTAAAAAGAAGCATTTAACAGAATTACAGACATATGCCTTAATAATACTGCTATGTGTAGATAGATAAGGTGAGTTGCACGGACAAATCAATACAAGACAAGAAAAAATAGAAAAGCACTAGTGCGCTTTTGCATTTCCTTTTCATACATGTACACAACAGGTTTATGAAGGGTGTTCTTGACAATGTAAGCATTTCAATTCACCTTATATTCCTTTTTGCCAACCAGATAAATATTACATGATCTTTCAAGAGTTACTTCAGCGGAATTTGTTACAATGTATAACGGCTTCCCATTACAAACAACAATATATCTGTTATCAAGTGGCAACTTCATAGCGCCACAGATAAGGGTACGCGCGCTTTTAGCGTCTCCTTTTACACGCCCCCCTTGGTGTTTGCCACATAAAGCAAACCGAGTGCAATATTAGCTCTATTTGCACTTGAATTCGTTTCGAACAAATTTTTTCTTCTCTTAAAATCCACAAATTTGTATGGTTTTCCGCTTGAGTACCAACTGCATACAAAAAAAGGCCCGAACAACAAAAGTTCAACTATCATGCCTGTCTGACCCCCTTTAACAATCCAATTCTCGTTTAGTAGGAGGGCACCGTCTCCCAAACAAAATAATTGGATTTTCTATTGGCTTTTACGATACGTTTTTCACCTTGTCGGTCGTTTCAGGTTATTTATCAGTAAACGGAACACCACCTTGTCCTTTATTCCCTCCCTTCTCTCTACCCAAAAGGCGCAGGTTTTAATAACCATTGTTTCTAAATTCACTTTATTTTGATGACTTTGAACTTTTTCTACTTAGCCCAGTTGGTAATGAGTTATGTGCACACATACACATTCCATCATACGTTATTTAGATGATGGGTGCGTTTGGTTTTGAATAAAACATGTTGTAGGGTGCCTCTTGCAAGATTCCAAGCATTGTGCCAACCACACTCTCTTGCACACATATGGAATTACCTCCTGATTTTACAAATACAGACGATTTTTATTTCATGCTTGGTTTGTATACGTAATAATTGAACCATCATGCTTCAGTGCCTTTACACACTACAACAATTTCCTTTAGCTTTTTGCCTCTCTTATACCACCTCATAACGATCTGTAATTTTCAATAGGAATGGGTTTTCGGTCGCGTCTGTCCTTCAGTGCCGGTCGCCACCGCACCGCCACTTTCCCTCCTGAAAATGGGACCATCGCTTCGTCTCTCTGATGTTATGTATTCGTCTGGTGGCAGTTCGTCATCTTGTTTGTTAAGAAACGATTGATGAGTGTGTGACAGGTGCCCTATTGGCGTACGTTTGCAGGCCAGCTAGTATCAGGGTCGATGCTTTGTCCAAGGACGGCGGTTTTCTTCTTCCATCGTTCGCTCTGTGCTGCACAAACGCTCTTCTCCTCCACATCCCATTGCTACAGACACAAACTCTCTTCTCTCACTTCGTTTATGTATTCAAGTTAGTGGCCGGAATCTGGACCAGACGACAGACGAAAAAAAATACATTTTCCAATCGAACGATCTTTCTATCGTGATCCCCTCGAAAAACAGCAAAGCAATTAAAATCCGGATTCAATTTAAATTCGAAAAGAAAAGGAGAAACGTGCCGCCACTGTGCGGAGGAGACATTCTGATTTAATATTATGTAAGAACTCACATCGAGTTCTCATATATGAACAATAACGAGTCTGCGGCGGACTGATCAACCAACAATGGTCAGTTTGTTAGAGTTGTGTATTTATAAAAGATGAAAACTACACCAACGAAATGCCATTGAGAGAGAATGTAGTCGCGGCAATGGCCATACTCACAAATCATTTAGACACATCGCATAAATTAAAATTGGTTGAAGATATTTTCCTTTGTATTCGTCTCTTTATAAACCAACTCTCTCGGACTAGTGTGTGAATGTAACAAGAGTTTTCTTGTATCGATTTTTCCTAATAGAAAATTCCATTCCCCTGAAAATAAACAGAAAAACGTCTCCGGTAATCCAATAAGCGGAGTTCATCGAAAATCGTGGATAGTTACAAATTCGTTGCCTAAAAACAGTCGAGATAAAATAACTTCTTCCACACGCACTGGCCATTAAAACATGTCAGATAGACATAAATTATTAGATAGGCAGTCTAAAAAATGATGGCAATTAGAAAAAAATTGGTAACGATTCCCAAACTCATCCATTCAAATTCTCGACAAAGAGAGATGAGAACACACAGTTGGCAATATGGAAACGTACAAATGTTACTTCTTGTCAATAAGATGACATTGACTTTGACAATCAATTAACAAAGAAGAAACCATTGGCCGCGTTTTACAAATACTGAACGATTCAATAATATGAAGGCAATTTTTTTCGATTTATCATGCAAATAACAATGGACTATAAGCTATATAAATTGCTAAATAGCCAATCCATCTTGTAAATAACAAAAGTAAATAGCGAACGTGTGACGAATCATTGAATTAAAATTTAAATCACGATTTTCGAGGATTGTTTCGTTCGGAATTCCTTTGGTCAACGCATTTAAAGCATCCTCCTCGTTTTAATGTTAAAAAAATTGTTAGTTTCACATTATTTTATGTTTGTATTTTCAAAAACAAATTAAATAACTTTCCTTTCTTATGATCCAACTAGAAATGCTTAAAGAAGATGTTGGCACCAACTGCTCCCCTCAGAGTCGACAATATACAGGACCATAAAGTAGATAAGTTAAAAGGTTGTTTTAACATACCAAAGACCCCTTTAATACCCATAGTCAATTTAATTTTTACGTCTTAATTCTTTTTCAGTACTGTACAGAATAAATTCCAAACTGTTAAAATGAACTCGTTCGAAAATTACTTCATTTAATTGTACCTTCCACTTTTCCAACATATTTAAATAACATTTCTAATGTCTATTCCGCATAATAAAATAATTCACATTCAATTCTAGTATCAAACGAAATATTTCAATGTCTTTGGGTGTCACACCATTGGATTCTTCTCAAATGTTATAGGTGTACCCTGAACACACGAAATATTATCTCTATCAAAGACAAACTTGTTTCTTGTTAGGCTTTTTTATGGGAAATATAGCCGGAACAAATTACTTGTATAAATAATATTTTAACATGATTAAGGTATAAGTATTTACGATTAGTTTTACACTTGATTTAAGATTGTAATTCTACACTATTTTACGCTGTTTTCGCTTTAACAAACTCTTCATTTTGGCGTCACATTTTTAACAGAGTATCACATTGCATGTTACTACCGTTAGAAAAAACAATTTTCATAATTTCAATCAAGAGAAAAACACCTTGTGAACCTACGATTATCAATTAACCGAGCCTGTGCGCTTGATGAATGATTACGAAATTACACTTTAATTAATCTATCTCTCTCCGCCAACACGATTGTCATAAAATGATTAAATTCAATTACATTTTATGGCCGCACATAAATGTGTGAAAATTGAGAAAAGCAACTGACTGTCGTAGACAGAAGTGTGCCAACTCTTATCAATAACAAATAACAGTAATTTAATCTGAAACCGCTGTAATTGAATTAATAAACAATTTTTTACACTAAGCACATAATGTGTTAATCAATTAAAATGTTGTATTCAGGATTATTTCGAGATGTTATTCTTTTTATCTCCCGATGGGCATTCTTGAAATTGAAAAGGATCATCTGATGGTCTCTTAATGATTCATTCCGAACCGATTCGTAATTAATGTGTTGATAAGTTTCGGTAAATGTCTTTTTTAAACAACACATTTTTTTATAAAACCTCTTGACATGTTCATAATGGATGATTATAAACAAACAACAGGAAAAATAGAGCATTACCCTATCCCTTCCACCTACTTAAAGTCCCATATGCAAGTCATTAATATAAGACTTATCACAAGACATTAATAAATGCCTACTGAGAAGAGGTTTCTCTATTAATTTAAATATATTCGTATAATGTTCATGTCCGATTACAGATATTTATATTTTTCTTATTTTGGACACACACATGCCTGTGTATCAACGCATGTTAAAGTCATTCCATTCTTTGTATATGAGTTGGGAGTGTCATCGAGACAATTTCCGTTATACAATGCAAAATACCATTACTAGAGGCTAGAAAAAATTTCTATAAATAATTCAAACAGACGATTTTCATCACATTTAGACATTATTTATAAATTAAGACAGGTGTATAATTAAATTTGTATTAGAAGACAAATAGAAAGCCAGCGGCGCACTGTCTCTAAATTGGGACGCCACTGTTTTCGATCCATAAAACTATGTTAACATCTTTTACACTTTACAAACTACATACATATATATTTGAAAGGGAATTAAACGCATCCTAGAGATGCTTCAGATCTGTTTGTGGTCATTCAATAACGGTTCAAAACGAACAAAAACAACACTTATATTACACATGCACCATCCAACACAATGTTTCGTGACTATTCATTTTTTTTATATGGGAAGGAAATGCTTTATATCTACTAAATCATAAATAAACACATGATTACCATTCAATGTAGATATTACATCACTTTTTGATTAACACGACGAAAGTGTCTTCCCATTCTTAAGCCATAACACATTTCCTACAAATAAATTTGTAAGTATAACTGAGAACAAAGGGATTTTCCAATAATTTCATATGCATGGAATAAATTTTCCACCTCGTCTCACAAATACCCAACACCAACATTTTGATATTCCCGGAGATTGAACACAGCATGATTCATCTCGTATTTTTTATCAAAAATAGTGAAATTCCATACAGCACAACGTGACAGCAATTAGTAACAAAAATCGCCAACATTACGCATATTTTACCGAATATGATACACAACAAGGTATTAATCTTATACGTTTCTACATAATTGGCCACGATTAGATCGCATAGAATAAATGACTTTTCTCAGGTGGCCTTAAACTTAAAGATAAAATACCGCCTTACAGAGTCTTCTCTACACAATGGATTTGTAGTGTTGATGGTACAACATTTGCCCATCTAACAAGATTCCCGATAAAACGTGATATACTGATCTGTGTTCTGCACACAGTTGTACCAAAAAAACCTTTACAATTCGAATAAGAACACTCATTATCTCTTTCTTTCTCTCATTCAAGATGTGAAACAAATTGCAACCGCAATATATCGACATCTTCCAAGACACGCAAAAAAACGAACCAATAATTACCGAGTAAATTCCGATTAAGGAAAAAAATCAGTCAACGTACGAATCAAATGTTTGTACACTCTATAAACGAAACGATTTTTGCGGCAATAGAATATGAGAAAAATCATTTACAACACGTGTATTATATAATTTCAGGTGCACGTGCCATAATTTATAACGTTTGCTATAATACCAAACGAAACTACGTGCTTGTCTTTTCATCGCAATGAATCCTCAATCAACAATTGATGCTGATGGGACTTTTATTCGATGGCTGGCACGTTAGTGTTAAAATTCTCTTATTAGCTTCTTGTGTTCAACAACAATCAACTACCAATTCATTATGTTATAGAACCACTGGAAACCAATCAGAAATTGATACTTGATTTCTTTGAGGGTTTTGAACTGACCAAAATTGCATTATCGATAAAACTAACTTCCTAGATTGGAAAATAAAACAAAGTTTGCAACTTTTCTACACGAAATCGACTAGCACTTTTTGAAATTAAAAAAGTTAATTAAGCGAATCGATTAAGTGCTTGCTAAACAATTCAAACAGTTCTCAAAAACTCTACATACAATATTGAAAACTAATTAATAACGTTTTCAGTACGGGGCAGACACCATTATATTTAATATCGAAAACAAGATATTAAATATAACGATGTAAGTGTCTAACCATTGTAGAAAATACATCAAATGTGGCTCGTAAATGTGGCCCACCTGATGGTGCAGGTGCAAACTTATAATACCAAAAACGAAATAAAAAAAAATCGAAACCAGTTCACACACAGAAAGAGAACCGAAAGAATTTATTTTCGCGTGTGTGTTACATTTCAAAGAGAGTATGGATTGTTTTTGTAGAAAAAAATGTATAAACTATGCACATGGAAAGGTACTGTATCATGTTGCACGTGAAATTCGCTTTTAAATTTAAATTGCCCATACTGTAAACCTAATTTAAATCATGACAACATAAACATTGTTAATTAATTCCAACATGGCCTGTTACAACATTCGACGGTATACAAAGATTAATTAGCAATATCGAAAAACACTTAAATACTGATTAGTTGGGAGATTCTTTTTTAAATCCTGTGGGTATTAGGATGTGAGTTGTGAGAGCAGCAGCATACACAATTTTCGTCTTTAGAAATGTAATTTATATTCATCAATTTTTTATACACAAGTCAATCTTTTCGTAATAAAGATATTAATATGCAATTATTTGTTATCTGATTAATAACTATTATTTGACGAATTTTATTGCCGAGCTCTTGACAGCAGAGTTATCGAAATATTCAATTTTTAAACATTTTAGCAGTCTCTACAGTCATAAACTAGTAACATAATAACAGCTTTGAGGAAATTTAACGACGATACATCAAAATATATGTGAACCTTTGCATAGTGCCTTTTCTACATAATAATTTCAAACGGAAAACATAACAATTTGCACTAATTATAAGAGTCTATTCCTTGAATAAAAAAAATTATTCGAGAATATTATCAAGAACAGATGACAGTGGGAATTAAAAATATTACACTTTACATGCAATTATTCTAAACTGCTTTATTAAAACGAGTTAATGTGGTAAAAATTTCTAAATCGTCTTGTTATTAGAAAACGGTATTTAAAGAGAGCTCCATTTTATTGTCTTAACTGCAATAAAAAGAGAATAGTACTTAAAACATAAATATTTTACAGCCTCCCATTTCGAATGGGATTTTACAATAGGAAAAGGCAACAATTTATACTCTACTGTCCTCTTAAATGGATGTGAACGTACGTCGTAAGACAGGCGAATAAATTGTCTCGTTGTTTTACGATTAATTAATTTATGGAATTAACAGAATTGATGGTACACGAGGATCCAAGATATAAATCTCCTGATTAAGTTGTTGCTGATAAAAGTAAATACAAACTGGCACAAAGGCTTTCTATAAGAGTTCATTATTCAGTATGTAGAAAGCATTTCAACAAATATTTGATAAATGGTGCTTCAAATTTACAATTAAAACACTTTCTCATTTCATAGAACAATTGGACCACCATCAGCATAATAAGACTTCAAAGTGATCGCAATCTGTGTTTTATCTTCGTTATCACTATTTACACGTATCCCTCAACAAATTTGTATGTTTATAAATTTAAAAACGAGTGCCTTCTTCCTTTGATCTTTTCACCGACACACATACAAACATTTGATAATAATTCTAATGAAACGGTTCTATTTTTGAGTATACATTGTAATGTTTACAATTTTACCAGTTTACATATTTCGTTAAAAAAACGGCCCAACATTTTAGCCCACACACATGGGCGACAAGAGAGTTAAGACAAGAAACTTACAAGACAAGCTAAAACATAAATATTCTATAAAGTGAATAAGAATATATGTTATGTTGTTGTTTTTATTACATTCTTTTCACGATTTTAAAACGAAAACGATCAAATAAAATATATATGTTGTTTAAAAGACATAACACAATTTCACATTGTCTGTACAATAGAATTTATTGCAACTGATTGTTGCTTGTATATATAACAAGAAATCTTTCATTTCCACTCTAGTTGGATTTAAATAAACAGTGGAATTGAGAACGACACCCACACAATTACAAGCTGAAATGTGAAGTAGATCTAAAACTCTGTTTAAGTCGCCACAGAACTTTTCCCGAAAAATATTTTTCTATTGTCCTGTCATGTTCCGGTAATGTTGTTTGACACTTCCGACATGATTCCGTACAAGAAATCCAACGTTATTTGTATAATATTTTATATTCAATTGGAAGAACATGCCATATCCGTTCTCTGACTCTTAAAACACATCTCGGAATACCAATAAGCCGTTGTACAGTTGCACTGTATTAACAAATTCAAATGTATATGGAAAGCGAGACTATTAAATAAATGGAATAATTCGATATGAATGCTAAACACCCAAAGATATTTAAGAAACTCGTACCATCAAACCTCAAACACATACCCCTAAATAGATAAAATTGTAAGATTATAAAAGGGTCGGCTCAATTGATGTATTGTTAAAATCGAAAAACTTTTATTACACCTATCGAATAGATTATTGATTGATGATAAGCGCGACCGCGGTGCCGACATTTTAAAAATGCAACCATTTCATGTACGATCCCATGATGTCAGAAAGGATTTTTCGCATTACAAATGCGACCAATCAGAGTGGAAACGTTTTTGAATTCCGCACTTATTAAAGAAATTCTCTCTCTTCGTATATAGTGAATACACACACACACACCGTCATAAACTACCGCATTCGTGAAAGATCAGAGGGTAATCAGTATTCGAGACTGTTGTGCAGAGAGTCGGAGCATCAAAACGCCAGTTGGGAAGGTCAAATATCTCGTATAATTGACTGGCATCATGTTATTCAGGTAGAAGAAAAACTTGCGCTTATGTGTGCACCATATAAACCCCTTTTGTATTAAAAACATACCATTATCGCATTCTTGCCGGGCACGTTTGTCAAAAGTTTAATGACGGTCAAAATAGCGATTCATGACTCATATCTATTTGATTTCATTAAAATGATTAAGGGAAATTGTCCCTGTCAAGTGCATCGTAGTTCGGTTGCAGAATCCACAGCCAAACCACAAATACAATTTAAATTACATTACAGAAACACACACGTGACAGTACTTCATTTCCGAAATGTGGCTAGCCAAGAGCCGCACGATCGTAATGATCGTATTGTGCTACAATTTCACATTAGAACACAAAACAGATCAAATGAGCCAACGTCGGACAGATACCGTCTAGCCACATAATACAATTTTATATACGTCTATTACGATACGCACATAAATTTAATTTAATAATAAACCCACACAACTTTAACGAATAAATCATGGCGCATTCAATAATAAAGTATAATTAGGAGTTTGCCTGAACGTTTATTTGTTTATGTATGAGTTTCGAACACACCCCATCTTAGTAATAACTGCAAGCAGTTTAAAATATATTTTGAAATATTAGACGGCTATGGCGCCGCCATGGGGTGCCTTCACATCAACCGATGTCTAGGGGTTGCCAAGCAGGATGAGGAAAGTCTCCAAACAGCGGGTCTGCTATTGATACGGGCGACCAAGTGGCCGCCAGGGACACTTTTTATGTGACACTGAACTCCAATAATTGTCACAATTGGATTTTCATGGAAATGAGAGCTTAAATCAAGGCCTGACCGAGGGTGGAGTGAAACTGACTAGACAGACACCCAACAATTGTTTTAATTGCATAAATCGCTTGTGTACGGAACGAATATGAGCAACTGAATTGATATACAGTCACGATTCCATCGCATATATGGCTTTAAAGTTTATGTAGAAAAGACACAGTTGTGTTTATAAAAGCAATAGGTAAAAAATCGCGTTATTTATTATACACGTGATACTTGGAAAACACGACAAATGTTAAATATTGATTTTATAAAATGATACAGATTATGTAAAATAATTTAAAACGGGTTTGCACTAATAGTACTAGGAGATATTTAATATTATCGACCGAAGATACTCTTATAAACGGTATTATGAAAATGATGTGTGTTTTGTGTACTTTATTTTCAATTCCCACGAAACAAAAGAACGAAGAACTAATGTCACAGCAGTTTCTACACGCGTTGCTTTGGCAGACGGTTACAGAACCAAATAAGCTATTATTTATTTTAATTGTTTTATTGCATATTTTAAACAATAACTAAAACCCCTGTATAAGTTTGCTGTTGTCTGGAAAACAGCTGTTAGTGAAGGCACCAAAATTGTTACCAAATACACCAGGTCCAAATAAGTGATCTCACCTTCAGTATCTTCATACTACACAAACAACCAGTAACTTTTATATGTGACCCTAACATTAAAAATGTATATCTGGACGGATATAATCGTTACCTAAATTGTTTAAAACATCACGCTCACAGTATGCTATTGAATTTCGACTTGATTACAATAATTTCTCAATTTCTTCGTCTTCCCTCTATCCCATAATTAATAATTATCAAGTATTCAAATCAGAACGTTCAAAGAGAAACAAGCCTTAATCCATCATGTAAGAGGATTAGCCACATGATTTAGGTGTGTTATATAATTAGCATAGAAGAATCTAAATGTTTGGACGTCAGCGTGTAGAAAAAAAAACGGTATTGTAGAACGACTTGGCCAATTATGGGAAACGAGAGAAGAATTCACGAATAATAAATCAGGAAATCAACAAGTGATAACGTCACTTACGTTTTTCCTGTAATAAAGAATCTGTTCAAGTTTTCTACGAGAGAAATATGCAAGAAGCGTTTCAACCAAATGAATACCATTCAACATGGAATTGTTTGGCACAACGAATATTAAAGCCGCATTACTGCCATTTTCTATTTCAACGGCATTGAAAAATCAAGTTATATATTTACTAGGCGGTGGTATAACCGGCCAGTTATGGACGTTTTTATTTGCGAACATAAATACGCGTGATTAGGAAAATAAAATTGCACCAACCGTCAACTTTTCCCATGGCCAGAATGGTGATAGTCTTGATTGCAGGCACAGCCCAAGCGGCCAAATGGAAGTACTGTGAATTTGCCTCGATCGCTTCATGGCCCCATTTCAGTCCGGCAGCTAGGAACCACGTCAGTGTCAACACCACCCACCAGATGCTCGACGCCATACTGAAGAAGTATAACACCATGAACAGAATGGTGCATAGTTCGTATTTGGTGCCCTGGGTGATGGTGCTGACGGTGATTGTGCCATGAGCGCGGGATGGATATGGTTCCTGGCAAGCGATAGAGTCACCAGATATAAATCCGACAACATAGGCCGACGCCACCATCAGGTAGCATACCGACAGGTAAATGATTGGTCGTTCGGGATACCGAAAACGGTCGGTATCAATACTAAATGTGCATACAGTGAAAAGGCAGCTGATGGCACACATTAGAGCCCATGTTCCTATCCAAACTTTGGAGAATTGACGTTTGTTTTCGTTGAAGAACATCATTTGACAGGGTGCTCCACAATTCTTCTCAACTTTCTCGCCAACCCGGAAGGAATACTCCAATACATCGGGTACTTTGAATTGTTCTGGACAGACGAAGCCAAAGTCACGTCCATAGGGGTTTTTGTATTTGTGTACGGGATGATTGGCGACTGTTGGATCTGTACTTGGGATGGTGGATGGGACAGAGGAGCGATTGACTGATACACAGAGCTTCTCTGATAGGGTATCGTCGGGGTAGTTGTCGCAGTTGAGGGATTCTGGCCAATTGAAGCCGAATCGTTGCATGATCTCATCGCAGCCAGACTTGGCGGAAAGACAGAGACTTCGACAGGGGGGTATGGGATAGTTGAGGATGGTGCAGATGGGGGCGTAGACGGTGCATAAGAAGAACTGTAGATCGGCACTGCAATTAATTTTAACTAATGGGAAGTAGGTGTGCGCCTCGAGACCGGCTTCGTCTTGAGTTTGATGGCCGAAAATGTTAGGCATGATTGTCTGGTTGTACTGGATGCCGGTACACACGGGGATGGTGATTTTCTGGCACATGTTGTGGTGTGGAAGTTGATCATCCCTGTCCGAGACACGAACAGCACTATGTTGGAGTGTATGGCTGAGGCCGATGCACAATAGAAGCACTAACAAAACAAGGCACAACTTCATTTTGGATAATGTTGCACTGGAAGATTTTTGGATAAATGATTTTTTAGGGTGATTCACTTGACTTTGAACATAACTAATGAACTTTTTGTTTATAAGGGTGAAATGAACGTAGTTTGTTAATAAACAACTCGCGCCGGGACTCGGATATGAATCGATACGAAACACTTCGAACTCATTTTTCCTACTAAATAAAATGAACGCCAAGCAAGAGCACAAATGCAGAGAGAGACGGTGGAGGACGATGAGGATGTCGGAGAGGTTCGGATTCTTTAGAATTTCAGTTTCAGACGGTTTTTTTATGAATAAATATATCGCAAAAATATATGTTGGATTAAAATAAAGTAATAAATATTCATAAGGCCGTAATTAGTAGCAAAAGTTTTTAAGACAACGCTAAAAGAATTGACAAATTCTCTGCATATAAATTAAATACCACTTTCTTTTTTTACCAATTAGTTATAACTATGGCTTTTGTACAGTTACGTATTAAAATCGAAATAAACTATTTGCCCTTACATAATTTTTTTAATTAATATACATAATGAATATAAAATGAAGAAGAATTGAATACATTTGCACCTTTGCTCCCTCTATGTGCTTAAAAACAGAAAACTACTGAACAAACTAAAAGAAGATTTCTCCGCTACTACATATTCAAACTTTTGAAAAATTCTATTCAAATTTTCACTTTCACCCCTGGAGTACCTTTGGCACCAATTCCAGTCACTCTGAAAACAGCACCAGCAGGATGGGGCGCTTTAACACCATTGATAACGAGTTGAGCACTTGTCACATACAATTCATCCAAATTGGGGCCCCCAAAAGCAGCTGCAGTAATCTAAATTGTAAAACCCAGTTAAAAATATAGTAAAGATTAAAACGTTGGAGTAAATTAATTACTTGATTCGCTGGGAAAGTGATTGTTTGCAGTAATTCAGAAGTGTTTGGATTAATATGCAATAAACGCGCTCCATCGAAAACTGCCACCCACAAATTCCCATCAGTATCGATAGTCATTCCATCAGGAACGCCAGGGATATTATGATGGTCTAAATCGAAAACCACCTTTCTATTACCTAAAATTAACCATTTAACACCCTAGAGTTGTTATTTTCTTTTTCTGCTTACAAATTTCTCCTTTGTCGATATTATAATCATACTGATCAACAGTACGTCTCGGTGAATCAATATAATACATTTTCTTCAACTTCACATTCCATGCCAATCCATTCGAAATGCTCACCTTAGTCAAATGAACTTTAACTTCATGCCGATTAATCAATGTATACAACGTCCCTTTTTCCTTTTCTAATTTCCCTATCTCAGGTTCCGGTCCCATTGTACCAACCCATAATCTTCCCGTTGGATCCGCTTTACCATCATTAAACCGGTTGTTCAAATATCCGGCTTCATTTTCCACTTCAATCAACTCTTCCTGCTTTGAAATTTTCTTACTTACACCATCCCAAGTGACAACTGCCAATTTCCGACCTAATGCCACTAAAAACTTGTCCGTTGTCCCATGTACAGGAATAACCAGTCCTAGCGGACCTCCCTCTGACACAAAACAATTAAATACTGCAATATTCTCAATTCATAATCACTTACCAACTTTAACTTTGTTGTGGGATCCAGTTGAGGGCACATATTTATTAATTGTCTGTCCGAAAATGTCGACATAGTAAAGAGTTTGGGTGGCCTCATCCCAGTGGGGGCCCTCTCCAAGCGTTGCACGTTCAGTAAGTACTTCGATTACGGGTGCCATGATTTCGGACTGAATAAATCCACCACTTTGCCGGTTTTTATATAATTATACCAGTAAATGTAATCAGTTTTAATTAACCTTTAGGAGCAGGGATTCAATTAGTATTTGGAAATTTCAATTTCCGTTATCAGGTTTATTTAAATTTCGGTTTAATGTAGAAGATAAACAATTAATTTATTTGATAAGGTTTTACAACCATCGAAGATCGGAAACCAAAGCAATGTGATCAGATGGGAACACTACACTTGGTATAGCAGTGTGTTGCGTTATTTCTTCCACACTCGGCAAAGGAACAACTTGGACCACTTCCATTTTATCCTTTTCGTAGAAAATGTAGTCTAAACAGTCTGCAAAACCTGTGGTATAATTCGTGTACTTTGGAGTCCCACAAGCGCTGTCCAAGAGAAGACTTTGTCTTAGTTCGATGGTGTTAATCGACTGTTCCTGATCTGAAACATTAATTCAAAACAACTTAAACAATAAACGATTTTAGACTAATGATTTACTGCTTTGGAAATCGATGTAATCACTTGGAACATGACCAGATGTGTACAGTTTGTACACTCCACATTCAGGAACGCTGTTAAAATCGCCACAAAAAATAAGCGAACATCTTTTCCCAGCATTCTGTTCTTTAAGTGTCTTTAAAAGGTTTTCCAGATATCGAATTGCCAATCCACCTTGCAACAGGCGAATATGATCTGCATCCGGATGGAAATACAGATGAATATTCGCAACAACTAGAATTTCATCAAACTCTTTTGATTCAATAACGTTCACTTGTAACGTTGTTGTACGTTCTAAAATGCGTTCACTTAAATTCGAATTTTCCGCAATCTTTTCCCAAATATCCGCGTACAATGGATCAATGTTCATGATTTCCGAAAAGACAATTCTTTTGGAATCGAGTTTTGTGAAACGATTTTTGTTGTAAAAGAATGCTAGGCCTTCAGCGACAGCTCCACCTTTAAGAGCAAAGTCACCATCGTACTCAAAACGTTTGAATACTTTTGTTAAATCGTGTTTAAACACCTTCCTATCGACTTCTTGGAGACAGATGATGTCTGCATTGTAACCTGCACGATTAAAAGGAATTTAGAACCGAGTAGTTTGGGTAAATAGTGGTTGGTAATACCTAAAAGTTCTTTTATATACAACTGCTTCCTGTAATCCAATTCCAAAGCGTACGGAGGACAATAGGGGTGCAAAACTTCCCTAGTGTACTCCATATCGCAATAAAGATCCGCGAGGATATTGTAAGTCACAATCCTTAAACTGAATTATGAATAAAGTAAAAAAATTCTGGACAAGACTGTGATTTATTTACGTTTTACCAGCTGTTCGTTCTTTTGTAAACTGATGTCGAATTTCAAAGGGACAGGGACCTGGACCAGCAGTTACTGGCTCCTTGGAAATTACTTCAGAAGATGGTCCTTCAAGTGAGCCATTCTTAGGTGAGCAAATCAGCTTCAAAAAGCAACCAATGTCCTCATTAGAAGGGTAGTAAATGAGGCCATTACCAACTTCAGTCCAATCTTTGCCATTCTTGGATTGATACCACTGAAAAATCGATTCCTCTTCGTTTGTAAATGCAGTTTCTAGTCGTGATGGATAAACAGGAAAATTAGCTAACATTGTACTTGGTAAATTTATAGAATCAACCCAAGGAGAATTGATTATAACATCATATGCAGTATTTAGTACATTAAGTGTAACTTGATTCCCTGTTTGGAAGACATCACCACAAATACGGTCCCTAGGAACTTCTTGGTTGTTTAGAATAAGAGATAGATTTAATATGGGCGTGGTATTTTCTGATTCCTCTGTTTTCTTCTTTTTACTTTTCTTGTTGAAACTCTTTTCCAAGTTAGCTGTTAATCGTGTGAATAAGCTATCAACACTCTCAGTCAATTTTCTACAAAAATTGAAAGCCCTATTCACTTTTAAGTCAGCATTAACATAATGAAACGTTAATTGAAACTGTTCAGTCTCTGGAAGGTGTCTCACATATGCCTTGTTCATTTTGTAAATGTGTTTATGAACTGAACGGAGTTGATGAACAGAAATTAAACGAGACAAAAGTGATTGAACTTTTATAAACATTTGTGAACATCAATTATTAGAAATTGTTTTATTTAACAATTTAAACAACATGTTAACATACCATTTAAAAAGTTAGGTTATCTTATCTTACTTTGATTTCTATTTCTTCGATTGGCAATAGTGATCTCAATTAAAATTCTGTGTCTTTAATTGTTTCATATTTACAACACTGCTTGTCAGTGTCAAAATTTCCGTAACCTTTTAAACTCTTTTCATTTCTTGTTCATTTATGAATTAATTTTTTTCCACAATGGTACGAAGTGCCTTCACCACTGAAACAATAACAAAATACATACACAGCTTGGCACCAGCTCATAATAATTCAGTGGGACTTCTTTTTGGACAAGTATGTTGAAAAAATTAACTCTTCATTCAGAGCATATGGTAAACTTGTTCTGTTTTAGTCTACTTTGGGCAAAGATTATATTGTACACGCTTGTATAACACCCTCAAATCGTGACGAGGACGATGAACAAACCACTAAAAGCAAATCAAAGAAAAACATTACAGAATTAGATGAAAAATGGATAGGAGAACATGCTCGTCATGCATCCCGTTTGCTGTCTGGTGGAATGCATGTTTTAGGAATATTCGTTGTCTCTGAAGAGAATGTTTTGAGTCCCTTTAATGTTAAACTAAAGTCTATCATTTTAAAATTACATCAACAATTAAACTCTGTTAAATATTTATATGGAAATGCAGATACAGAGAAATTGGTACTCCATTTTAATAGCAAATCAAATCAATTCATTTGCAAAAGCTTCGATGCCAACACGTCATACGTGTCACCAGCAGATTTCAAGACATTAAACACACCTATAAAATGGCAGCAATTAGAATGCATATTTGAAGTTGATTATCTATATCACATTAAAGAAAATGAACCAACTGTTGGCTGCAATTTAAAGAAACACATGAACGTAAATCTTCCCCTATTCACTCTTCTTTACTAATTATTAATCCATCTTATTTCAGATTCTATTAGATACAATTTTTAAAGCCCTAACCGGTGCCAAATTTCTTTACAACGGTGAAATCCGTCAAGAAGACGAAAATTTAGAGAGTTTAAATAAGAAAAAAGTCCAGAAAAAATCACAAAGTAGCAAAGAGCAAAATGACGATTCAAAACCAATACAAATAGCAATATTCCAGTCCTTGGTATGTTTTTTTAATAAAATTTTTAAATGCATTACTATCGCAATTTTGTAGAGCGATGACCAAAAAGATTTTGAAACGTTCAATGCTGGCGGTCAAATTCGTTTAGTTGGACAAATAGCCTCAAAAGTATGGATGAATCCTAAAACCACAGTGGAAATTGCCTCAAATGCTGTCGTTCAAGACATCATGCGTAGTTTAGCATCCCGTTTGGATATGCATTGGGATTCATTAACCGAAGAAGAAGATTCCGAAGATATTAACACAATCCACGAACCACCTAGACGTGTTTTTATTCCCATTTCAAACACAGATCTAACTGTTTCTGATTACTTGTTCCCTGGAGAAAGCTCTCCAGATTTATTAGCACCTTTAAAAGACCTCTTGGGAATCACTTCAGTGAATTTAAAGGATGTCGAAGACATTGAAGGACAAGCTGGTAGGAAAATTCTCTAAAACTAAATCAATACTTATTCAATTTACTTAAAATTCTTCTAGATTTAGCTCAATTTAATGACGTTTTGGAAAATGAGAGCGAAACAGCCGTACCCAAACTGCCAACAGACACAAATAAATTCATGTATTTTATTGGGCTGGGAGTTGCTTTGTTCGTGTTAATTCTCTCACTTTTTATCCATTTCTTCACACAATAAATCAACTTGTTACATTCTTATTATATTGTTAAGGTGTTACTATTAGAAATGTTGTTGAAAAGTATTCATATATCGTTTGATTTTTATTTATACATACTTTTAATAAAAATTTTTAAAGGTGTACAAATAATTAATTAAACGCCGTGTATTTACCTAATTAAACTTACACTTTGAAAAATCCATTTCTGGGTGCTGTTCCATAAACCTAAACAAGAAAAACACACTAGAAACCCTTTAGAACAAAATGAAAACACCTTACTTTTTAATAACATCCTGTTTCTTCTGTTCATCACTTGTTGGCAATCCCAACTCCTTCTGTCTCTGATCGTACATCATCTTCTCAACCAATCCTCTGGTCTCCCCATCCAAATCGCTCAATTTCGACGGTTCCGGATTAATCTTTCTCGTACTAATCTCCGGATCCGAATTCACCAATTTATTCCACCAATTCATTTTGTTCACTTTTTCCAAATTGAATAGTAATATTTTCCCATCCTCAATCACCCATGTACTCTCTTCCAATTTTATTTCATATGGGAAATCATCGTCTACAATAAGTGGTTGTCCTTTAACGCCGCATGCAAGATGTTTCTTTGTTAAATTCACAACAACGTCGCGTTGCTTCGCTCGGAAATTGATGTTTAGCGGAATCCGTACCTGAACACATTAAAAAGCCCATTAAAATCAAAAAAAGAAAAAAAAACTCAACTGTCATGGGGACGTGAACACAGTAAAGCAAACACTTGTGGCCCATTGACGTCAAATACAAATTTTTTTTGCAGAAAAAGTTAATTCACAATATAAAGAGTTAATTTTTAGCCGTTTAATTGTAATTTGAAACCTTATACATAGAAACATCGTTTGATTTATGCGAATTACATGTGATTAGGTCAAGGTTGTTCAACAGGTGGAATCTAAGTCATTGTTAATGCGCTGAAGAAGATCCATACGATGGTTCTTTAGATTGCTGCACTGTAGTAATAGTAAATGTGCATTATTAAATACAGTAGAACATCAACAGCCTCTGATCCATCCATTGAATTCGTTTGTGGTCAACAATCAATTGGTGTACTGTTAAGTTATTGAAATACATTCATTATCCTAACAAATGCATTAGAACTCCTTTAAAAAAATATATGCACCGCAATGTAATATGTAGAAAATACGTGACTACGATTGGGAAATTGTGTACAACCAAAGATGCATTTCAAATCGTTAACTTGATTTGTTTTTTCGAAAAATAAATCAAGTGAAAAATTCATCTTCGAACGATATATCCTTCAAGATTAATTACAAAACTCATTTTCTTTTTTGTGGTAATTACATCTTCGACACAAGTATTACGTCGACCTTTGTAATAAATCATTTTTAACAAATACTCGAGGGGAAATATTTTTGTTAAAGACCGGAAGACGATTTAAAACAAAATATTGGTGACATCTTTAAACACTCTCTAACAATGCAAATTTTTATTTAATTTCCTATTAAAAAAAATTCAATACATGTATAATCGTAGATTAATTCCTCACTTTCACGTAACCCGAAAATTTCCAATATGGATCATAAATTTCTATCTAAAAAAACATTTAACGCTATTGAACATGATCACTAATTAGTCTTGTACGATTAAAAATATTAATTTTACATAAATTATACGCTTTTATACAATAGATCATAAATTTTAGAAAATCAAATGGGAAAAGTGTGCCTAATTTTCAATCAAACCCTCGCGTAACTTCACTTTCACTTTAAAACACATCTGAATTTCTTACTTATTTATCCAACATTTATTATTGCCATGTTAACTGACCTTAAAATCCCAGTCAAAAAATTATTATTAATACATTTTTAATTAGGATTTGTTCACACACTCTCAACATTATCATAAATAATCATACTTTTTAACTATATTATGCAATTAATAGTTTATTATGAGTGCATTGAATTATGATTTTGATATATACCTTGAAATACATATAAATTATTGTATATACCTGTTATAACGTGTATGTATATTGTTAAAATTTAATTAAAACATACTTTTAACATTTCACAACACAAATCATCATTATAACATAATAAAACCATTTGAAATGCATTTACAACCTCTTCTCCTTCTCATATTTATCTTTGATAATAAATAACATATTTCCTAATATCCAACAAACAGAGCCTTAATTAGTCCTTTTAACAATTTTTTTGTAGTAATTAAATGACCCGTCCATTCAAGTGTCATTGCCAGTAAGTCAATGCTTTATTACGAAAATTGTCACCAATTCCATCACATTACAACTCCCGTTAGAATATCAATTATTTTTTTGGAAACAAACATTGAGACCTTCAATTGCAATTAAACATACACAATGCACAATATGTTAATATCATTTTCTACCACACCATTGGTAGATGTTACAAAATTTTTCAAATGTAACCACCTGAACATTTTTCGTAATCCTCTTATTAAAATAGTGCTGTGAATCCAGTCGGATTGTGTGACAAAACAATGAAGAGTCCTCAAAACGAGGTGAGTATATTTCCAATTTTTGCTTTTTTTTACTTTTATGAACAAATAGATCTTATACATCAGTAACCTACTTTTCAAATTTTATCATTCACAATAGTCTATTCTTGCTGATATATTGCACAAATTCGCACATCCATGGTCATAATACTACAGCAAACGAAAACAATTAAAAAGATCCCCTATCGTGTATTAGATTTGCATTTTTTTTCCTTCTTTCCTTTGGCATTTAAGAAAAACAAACATAACATGCGAAAAACACACATAAAATATTCAAATATTAAATTCCTTTAACATTATCATAAAAAATGTTAAATCAATTTCAAAAACACTTGTAACAACGTTCTTGAAATCTACAATTTGATTTGAATAAATAGAAGTTAACGAACCTTGTGAATATGAACTTTTATAAAATAATTGTATAAAATTGCATATTGCAAGTGCATTTTTTTACAATCCCAAACTAATGTATACACTCTACTATAATACTCTTTCCAAGTGTTTTTATTTGCACATTTTTTATGTTTAACAACACAAGTGGCATTTATAATTACATACAATGGTATAATGCAATTTTGTTTTGCAAGACACACACACAGATTGCTTTTTACGATAAAAAATTTCTTATAATAGAAAAGAAAATTACTCTCCATTTTACCCCAACACACCGCTCTGTCCTCCTCATTTACATACCCTTCAAAAAAATCCCCGCAGCAGTGAAAAGAATGACAGCAGACAGACAGGTCCAGTTGTCAAAAGCTCTTCAAAGTTGCCTTATTTCATGGCCTACTCGCTATAAAATTTAATCCAACAATAAAATGAATTTTATTAACAACTACAGCACAACTAATTGTATTTTCTTATAAAAAATACCGACTTAATAAGTAAAACAAAACACAGTAGTGGTTAGCATTTAACAAACATTATTATTATGCAATTTGCGTGTATGGCATTGATAATAATTTCAATTTTCAACGTTATTTGATCGAATTTAATTTTAATGCATATTTAGCCAATCAACCATAAAAGAACCTACTTACACACTGCTTCAACACGATAATAATTTTTTTTTCTCTTATACTCTTATTTGTTAAGTAATCTAGGAAATAGCTACTTACTTATATCTATGTATTTAGTTATTTACCTTGCATAAAAGCAAATATTTTGCCATAAAACATACAACATTAATAAATAAATAAATATTAATGCATTGAATCATGCTAATTGTAATACGTAAGTTTTAAAATACGGAAAATAGATGTGAAGAAATGCTAATGTTTTATAGTAAAATCGATAATAGATCACAAAACCACCAATGCAAATATGCAAATCTATACTTTATATCAGCATCACTTTTCTCTAATAAACTAATTGGTATTATTGTGTAAAGCTCCAACACAATTGTCCTTCAAATCAACTAATAATTATTTCCAAAGATCCAATTTTAATATGCATAATCGAAATATTGTTTCTTTATTGTAAACTGGCGTTGTAATGACGTAAAAAAAATTCTTTGTACCTGTAGAGACTGTTGATTCGGTGCGATTTTATATCATAAACAAGTAACGTACCCGGAATCATATTTTCCAAATAATGCAACCGGATTTACAAGCAGTAAAAAATCATATATAAAAAAAAGCAACATTACAAACAGTTTCGATTTTGATTCTTAAATATGTACGACGAACGACAATGACCTTAAGAATTACAATTCTAACGTACGAGAAAAAGAAGTCTAAAAATAAACTCACAATTAGGCACTTTTACAAGACAATTAACTGTTAGATTTAGATCTCAACACTTACATAAGTTACATAAGCCTCGATCTTAACTATAGTGATTCAAATAAGGAAATCTCTAATGGAAATTGCGTAGGACAATTGCAACAGGACACAATTAATAATTTTTTTTTATTTTTCAAATATAAAAATGTACACGTGAAAAATCTAACCTTGTACACAATTAAATTATACCTGAGAGATATTGAATTAAACTTACACTTGCCTGTCCTGCTGTCTCTTTATTGTAATTAGAAAAAAAACACAGGTGAGAAAATGACTGTAACTGCACCTATTGCATTTATATTGTATAACTCGTCTAACAAATCCTGTTCAATTACTTCATTATAACCCATCGAAGGATGTGCATACTTTATTTGTAATCTATTTTAAAATATGAATGAATCAAGTTTCTGCTGTGATATACTTGACAACCTACTGATTTTCTTGAAAAATTCTGACTAATCACGTAATTATTGTCAATGTCTAAAAACGACCTCATTTTCTAAACAGGATGGAAATGTCTTTACATATGTCTGTGTGTGTTCTTTATGAATTTTTATCGTTTCGATCAAATGTCAATGTGCGATATATGCACAGATGTAAATATGGAAAGGAAAATTAATTGGAACTTGCACACATACAACATTATTATGGGCTTGATTATCATTGTGAAAATTAATTACGAAAATAACTAATTTAAATAATTTCAATGAAAACATTTTAATAATAATTATGATTTTTATCAACTTATATCTTATATTAATAATGTTTTAAACAGACAATTAAAACAACCTTAAAAATGATAAAAAACAATGTTAATTCATGTTTGGATTTAAAAATTCAATACGAAATGTCCACGAAGACACAACAGTCATGTGTGTAACATGATCAATTTACAGTATAAAAAACGGTTTGAATGGCGTGAAATTAGCGAAACTAAAATTTTAATTCACTTTGCATCTCTTCCTATTTCGATCGTATTTGATGAAGAAAAAGATGATCATCAAGGTTGGATTATGACTTTATACCACAGGACACTTTTTATATAGTAATTTCTGTTGAAAAAGGAAAGGCATTTGGCATTGTCGGAAAATTTAATTACACTAAAAGTATAATAATAATAAAAAAATTTTATATAAAATTATTCTCAATGTCAATGAACTTGAATGAAAACTACTATTAAAATTTAAGGTAAAAACGTGACTTGAATCATCGGAAAATATTTTATCCACTACCGCTAAAACGTTATTTATACATAGAAATATGTATTAAAAAATAATCAATGAATTGGTTTTGGTACTTAAATTATAAATAAAACTCCTTTAACCAGACAACAAATCTTTACGAATTCCCTTCAAGGTGAATAATTACGAAAATACGTCACCAATTGCATTGTATATATTATTATTACAAAAATATTTTAATTTTCAAGGTGAACTGAGAAAATGTATTAAAAATTTTATCGATTAGGATTTTGCTTTTAAGATACTTCTTTTTTTAAACCTATTATTTCACTGTGTTTATCGATAAATAAGGTATTAATTCTTAATTAAATAAGGAAGATTATCTAACCTTGATGGTATTTTTTCGAAAAATATTTCACATAATATATTCAAATTAAGCATACTTTAGATGATGTGGTATGACAATATTCGTGTCAATAAACCAGAATAGCACATTTCAGCATTTGTCATCAAAAGAATGCTTTATTCATGTAGGGGAATGGCGCCAATACAAAACCCTCCTCTTCCCTTAAAAAACTGTTAATTTTTATTATGAGGAACATTAAATTAGACAGCATACATAAATTTTATTAACAAATTTCCAAACGCATCCAACCTCCTGCCAGATACATCTTTATATAACTCATAAAAACATTAATTATATAATTACAGGAATAAGATGTGTAATAGAAAACGTGACTGTTACTAATCTGATAATAAGATAACGAAATACTATTAAATACATGGTCAAAAATACATTTTCTCAACATATCTCTAAACAGGATGTACACAAACACCTATTATAGGTTTGTCGCCTGTGCTTTTGTCGTCTCCAATCCTGACATACAATAGCAATAAATTTGCACATTTTTCTGTATAAACAACCGTTAAATCGCACAAAAAATTAAAACCTAAAACAATATCCTATACCGAAAAACACAACAAACATCTTATTTGCATAATAATTTGTCTAAGTTTAAAATTAAATCACTGACTAAGTGTGAAAAAATTCACACAACGTATACCAATTGATTTAAAAATCAATCCAATAAAAATCGCTACTGTTTAAGAATTCACAATCTAAACGTATATTTATAGCGTGAGAAACGAAAATTACATTCATTTAATATTTATGAATCAGAGAAAAAACGTATTTAGTCGTCAATATTGAGACAATTTTTTAATTAACACTCGAAAAATGTCAATGTCAACGCGCCCACCATTAGGTGAGTGAGCACAAGCCAAAAAATGTTCAAAGAGTCGTTTGTAAATTTTCTCCTATTTAGGAATACACACTAAACAACAGTTGATAAATTACAACAATTACAGTTTTACTACCTGCTCCATAATCAAACAACAATTCTGAAGTCATGTTTTAGGATACAGACCAGGATCTGGGAGTAAACGTACCTTATACTGCTTAGCTATTTCACATGACAAAACAATTTTGCAACAAATTATTGTACTTAACTAGTAAACTAGTGTATTAACCTTCAAAGACATTACAAATCTGAAATCCATACTCTTCGATCATCGCAATTCAGGAAGAAAGCGCGCTCAACACATTCAACCATTTAATTACCACACACAAACAGCATTTAATCGTCTGGAAACAAATGTAACATGTGTATAATTACGAAATAAGACAACAGCAGATGAGAAGTCAATTAATTGTACAATAAATTATTAAATATAAATGTTAACACATACTATTTTCAGAATAATCGTGACTTAAGTCTTGGTGGTGTTGGAAAAAAAAAACTATTTTAATAACTAATTATCAGGAAGAAATTTTTTGAAAGATTAACATTGCTCTTCGGTGACGTCAAAACGTATACAGTACAATTAGATAATTTATAGTCTAGTTTTACTCTTTTTTCTTCTACCCAGCAGCACTCCTTTGATGCTGTGTACCATACCGTATTTTTTTACACATGTTACAATAATTTAAGGTCAAGTACAGTACGGAAAGGTAATGTGCTTTAATGAACCTTCAATGGCACTCTTCTAGATCAGAACTTTATATATTTGGTAGTGATTTTACAACTCTCACTTATAGTCTTATGACGGAGGAACCTTGCAATAGATACATAGATTAATTGTTTGTTTAACGTAATTGCATATCAATGGCCTGTAAACTACACTTTACTGGACAATGAGAATCACTTTCAATGCGGTCCAGTTTTTTACTTTTACACAGAACTACAAAGTCTTGCACTAAAACAAAAATTCTTCATTATATAATAAAATCCCTATTAGAGATGAGGAAGATCAGTTTGTAAAACTTAGAGAATGTTTGTCGATAAAGTCAAGGATACAACAAACACAAAATTGTACTCTCATTTCAAATATTTCAAATTACTTTTGCGAAAAAAACGTAATCTAATTACATAACGTGCCCTGTTTTTACCATTAAATTCAAATCGATAATAAATTACACAAAGAAATCAATTGACTTAGAAAAAAAAAGATGTTAGAGATATTTTTATAATTACATCACGATTAAATAATTAAAATTAATTATAAATACACAAATTTACTTTATCTTTTTAACACGTCCATTAATTAACATATTCGATTATCTCATTTTCGTTTAGTTGAGAACAAAATTATAAGAAGCGCGTTTTAATGCAATTCCCGATCTGTCCCTTCTAGACATTGTTCCTCGCAGCAGTTTGAAATGTTTGTTTGACAAGAGATAAAATCTCGATATGCAATTAGAAAAATGCAATTATCCAAACCTCCCGCTGTTTCCCCTTGATTTTGATATTATATTTAAATGCATATATCAGCGATGATCTCAAAAGGAAAAAAAAATATTATCAATAACTGTTATTTCATAATAATAATAAAGAACTTCTTGATGTGATGTATCATCAAAACAAATAAAATCTCACCTTGAAAGCGACTGCATCTAAATCATAACGATTAAAATTTGCAAAACATTTTGTATATGCACTTTATAAGGTATAATCGAATTGAAAAAAGACCACCTGTAAGGAAACTAAATGCTATTCAACTAAATAAATCATCCGGAATTTACAGAAAGACCTTTAAAAATCAATACCCTAGAAATTAAGCACATATTAAACCAACTCATTAAAATTAGAAACAATATGATTTATTTGCAATAAAATATATTTTATATATTTACTTTAGTCAATCAATGATGTGAAAAACGAACTTATTCTAATCTAATCCTTGGATATTTCTATCTACACTTTTAATTAATGAATAAATTAACGAAAATTAATATATTATAAAATCACTGTACTTAATTTAACCAAAAAAATACACACACTTTTATTGTATAATAAAAATTTACGGACGTCCTTTACATACAAAATAAAAAACCAACTTTAATTATTTCATTTCAGATTGCAATCTACTAAAAGATATTTAAACAATTACAATTTGACAACTTCGTTATATTTAACTTCAATTAGTGTTATGTGCACGTGCACTTGAAAATTGAAATTTCACTTGAAATTATTGCACATTTTTTTCATTTTATTCAATACTTTTATTACCATACAATACAAATACATAACATAAAACGAAATTACTTCACATACATACATCCATAATTTTATTATACCAAGCAGCCCATACAAACTTCTATTAGTCATTTATTGCAAATCTTATATACCACCTGGAGATACAGATATATACATTCAATTTAATCAATCCACGCTTTTTTTCCCTTACAAATTTCCTCCCTATATCCACATTCTGAAACTACTTAAAACCAGATCGACAATAAATAACACACCTTGATTCTTTCTCTTGTTATTATCCTTTGTGGGCGAGACCCTATTAAAAGCTGCATTTACACACACATTTTTCCCTTCTCTCCCCTATACATACACTTTTATTGTTTGAAAATTAAAACAACAGAATTATACAAGAAATGCAACATATTGCACAGGTCGATGGACAACTAACTAATTCACCTTGGCTTAAAATTTAATACCGAAAAATTTCGCTCTATTCTCTGACTCACAAAAAATTTCACTTATTGATTGGCGGTTTTTCATAAACAAACAAAAATCAATCAATTAGTCGCACGGCACTAAAATGCAGGACAACAGGAAAAGAATGTCAACAAAATTCATATCAAGGTTTGCGATTAAAATCTTGTCTACTAGTTTTGTCTCCATATGTACAGATAATTAATATTCGTAGATAAATTTTCAGGAAAATCAATCACACATTAGTCACATTAAACTGTTAACGCGGCAATGTACACATAGGATTTAATACCGCCACAAATCTAAATAGATATTACCTATAATAGTAGGTCAAATTAAAAGGCCAGTAAATAGCCATTTGCATAAATTACACAAAATAAACGCACTGAAAGAAAAAAATAAATAAATCACTGCCTATATAATACCCATGCACAGAAATCAAGTACGATTTCCATCGAAACGTCAAAGTCATCAAAACAGCATGTCAAATCTGTCAAAATTTGGCCCCATACATTAACTATTATGCACATTGTCTAAATATTACATCGAAAATCTATAGGCACACAGCACTTGAGATTATCGATTGGGAAATTGGTATTGTTTTCAGTACCGGAAACTTGTCTAAGTAAGTTGACCCTCCAAAAGGATTATAGAACCGATTTGATCAACCATATATGCTCTAATTAAATCATTATCAAGTATACACATGCGGTATTATGATATTAGAAAAGATATTGTCTTACATAAAAAGACTTTTATAATATAGATATTAAATGTACCTAAACATCAAGGCCATTAATTGCCTTGTATTGTCATTTTTAATAAAATTATTATACCTACAGTTAATTCATTTTCATTAATTACAAAAACGAAAAGTATAAAAATAGCAATTACAAAATCGTCTAAAACAATTTGCAAAAAAGAAGCTGCGCGATTTTTTTTTTTTCATTTGACCATGGAAAGTGATTTGAAAAAATGCACTAAAACAGTCTCAATTTTACTAATAATTCAAAAAGTCAATAATCACTAGGTTTATTGACAGATTTATGAGGTTTCCGGATCTGTTTACACTTCCGAAATAAAAAAAACACGATTTATGTACTGGTAATTAAATAACCAATAGTTATACACACATGTTCATAAGTATTAAAAGTAGTTTATGTTAATCATCCTAATTTTTCATGAAGGACGAAATATTTTTCTTAAGGATAAGTGGCCTACTGGAATATCGAAAAATTGTATAAACAACACATAAAATATTTTGTAAAGAAAATATTGAGGTCGAGTAATAATCGTCTTTTAGATTTTCCGTAAATTAACACTATGATTATATGTTTTAGAAAATTTATTCCAACCTTTACATAAAACACCTGCCCTAAAAATAGATAACATGTTTAGCACCCACACGTTCCTTCAATTCCTCATCCACCATACATACGACCTCAACATCAACCTCAAATAATTGGAGTAGACACACAAAACAATTTAAATTTACATTACAAAACAATAAAACAGATAATTTATTGCAAAATAAATTCAAAAATTTTGCTAATTAAAGAAAAATTGTTACAGTTATAATTTTTTTTCTAAAACATACACATTCATATCTAATTTATTATCCAGTTTATCATTGTTAAGACACCTTCAGGACAACTTTCAAATCTGCCAATCGGAAAATCGACTAAAAATCGTTTTTTTACCGTTACATAACGAAAATACAATCACCATTCAATTTTTAAACGATTACTAATTCTTGAATGCACATCCTTAAAAAAAACCGACAAAATGCATTAGGGAATTTGTCACACTTGCATTGGTTTTTCCCCGAAAGTAATTTGTCAATCATTTGTCAATCAAACATCATAAATCAATTGCTTTTCTTTTTTTGTGACATTTTCAAAAATCACAGTTAACTTCTAACTGTTTTCCAAATAAAATCAAAATATTTCTGTATTTCAATCAAAAAAAAAAACATATAACCCAGTAACCAAGTCAGAAACTGTGCGAAATTGTTGCCTACGTGCCGCTCCCCCATCCGAACGAAATACTGATCCGTACTATAGTTATTTAAGAAAATGCTGAAGAGATGCTGAATTCAGTAAGCGGTTTAACGCCGGCCAGAGTTAAGAGAGTGGTGTGTAAAGTGGATGATATCAACTTGGATTAAACAAAAATTTTTTTGATACGAATACATAATTATGGAAAACAAAAGTTTTACTCCAGATAACGTAAGTCCATTCAAAAATTTTTTTCTTAATTCTCTGTGTGAAATAGATCAAATTAGCAAATACCCACAACTATAAACAATAGTCAAATAATAAATTACTAGCAAATTTACGTCTTCTCGCATTGGCATTGATTTAAATGAACAAAAATCATAGTCTTTTAAACCCTGTAATTACAGCGAATTACAGCCATTTTCGGCACTTGTACAAGAAAACAATGAACGAATGAATCAAAGCCTCAATGTCGATAACATTACAATAAAATATGTAATTTTCTCATTGAGAAACCATTAAAGAACACAGTTTTTTTATATATAAAAAAATAGTGACACAATATCCATATATTTTTAACTCAAACTTTCAAAACAATTATACATAAAGTTATATAAAAAATAGTTACGCGAAAAATGCGTATGCTAATTAAATGAAAAAAACGATAATAATAAAACGCCGGTGCACAATGCCTATTAGAAATTCCCTTAATAATCATACAATTAAAGAAATCGCTTCTATAATCATCATTTTCTGTAAGTAGCATTGACACAAAATCATAATAACTGACTGAAAAAATAGGAAATTATAGCGAAGATAAGTGCACATTTTTCCATTATTCAGGATATATCTATTCAATTTGCAATTGCATTCATGATTCATAAATCCATAGTGTTTGTACAATATTACATAATCACATAATTTCATGTCTAAAGTCAGGTACACAAGTGTTTTTAATGTCAGTATATAAAACAAATAATAAGGAAATTCATAATAAGGTGAAACAAATATTCTGCATACATTTAACTACGTCATGTATAATTTTTTTTATGAAAAATTTAAATAAAAAATGATTTTATTAAATTCAGGAAGCGTGGCGACAAACCACACACAGACCACTTTTTTTATATATTCACTTTTAAACCGAAACCAAATCCATTATTAATCAACCGCCAATTAATAGTTACAAATTAATATCAATTAAATTTGTACAAAAAGAACAACCTTACCAACAACTAACTTTTCAGCACCAGCCACTATTTTACTAATTAATTAAATATAAAACCTCGTTCCACATATGTGAAACCGTACACACTTTTAGGACTGAATTTTTCACTCATCATGAGACCTTAACAAAATATATTTCGTCTGATGCTGTCCTTACAAAATAATTTCACTCTCGTTTCACGAGAAATTTCTGAATAATTGAGAGAAATTCTACCGAAAATGCCCTTGTAACCGATTCAATGCGCTTCCTCAAACCACCAAATCAGTAGTCTGTCCATATATTTTACTCTCACACCAAACATTACATTACGAGATCAAGGACGACCATATGGAGAAATTCATATATTCATTGTATATTAAGTAGATTTATAATAATTGTGCAATAATAAATCGATCGAATGACTTTGCAAACACACATACCAAAGAAAGTGGAAGTCAACTCCTATATTGTTTTCATTTCGAAAGTTTACCTCATTCCATCGTCGATTACAATCGAAATAACAAGATGAAAAATACACGCAAAACATAAATATACCTAAGAACAAGGCTAATATCAGCATTTATCAAAAACTTGTCAATTTATTAATTCTCTCCTCTTCCAAAGAAAAAAATTTAACGAATTTTAAGTCTTTTATAATTGCATGACTTCATTCATTTAATTTATAATTCTATTGGAATTATTAATCACTTCCACAACAAGAAAAACATTTAATTAACACGATGAATTTATTAACGTTAACCTACGCCTGATTATAAATTTGTCAACATATTAGGATCACCGTTCATCTACACAAGATCCGGATTGTTGGCACAAGAAAATAAAAAAAGAAACATCCCAACACCTATACATCTTCACAAACGACAAGGTCATTCACCAAAAAACAATAAACAAATTCACGTTGAAAATGGAATTTGAGATAGTCAAAATTTTTGGTAGTGAATCTTTGTTTCTAGCCAAAATGTGGGTGCGACAAATTACTATTAAAACAGTAATAAAAATGGCCCCAAACATGTGATTAATTGAATACATAATTAAGGTCATCGAAAACATCCTATAACCATTGCAATTCGTCTTATTACAGGGTGTGTGTATATACATTTCGTTTGCAATTAAATTCCTAATTGGCGTTAAAGAATTGTAAATGTCTTGCGGCTATTAACACCAGTTTTTGTATGGAATGTTGTACATAGTTTTTAGAAAAACGAACCACTGGGTGGAGAGGTTGAATGAAAAGTACAAAAATAGCATTCGAGCGAATGCAATATTGAAGGCCTTTCTGACACACAATTCAAAGAATTTTTGTCTGATACTTTCAGATCCCATCTGCAGATCTCGAGAAGAGTTGGCACATACCAAGACCCACACTAGCTCGCAGCTCAAAAAGTTCGCAAGGTTCCACGTCCAGTAACAGTACACAGGTAAAAAACCAAACAAAAACTCAAGAAAAATTGGTTGAACGTGAGAATTTTTGTTTTCAGAGTGCAAGATCTGGTTCGTTACTGTTAACAGCAGCAAATTTGGCACAAATCCATCAACAGGACTCTGATGAGTTGATTAGCACTAGAAGTCAAAATATTCAGTATTACCTCGACCAGCAAACCGATAAAAATGATCTCCTGACACTACCATTAGGGAATAAATTGTTAGACGGTAAATTGATAGACGGTGATAATGTGTCAGTGGCTAGTTCGATGCATTTTACTGTGGTTAATGTGGATACGAGGCCGCAAGTGACGAAAAGAAGCTTTTGTAGAAAACATCAATTGACCATTCTAGTTCTGACGATGTCTGCCTTATTTACCATAGGAATTTTAACTGCGATTCTATTGCTAGAAAGTGAGCGTGTTTCGATTTTTGTGGTTGTTATGTAATTAATGTTTGTTTGTTTTACAGTGCGAGCCACAAGACAAAGGACTAATTAGTTGTTGTTCGATCAATAGACAACAAGACTTATTCCTTCCACAATGGCATTAAATTTTAAGTTATTATATTTATATGGATTCATTTTAGTTTGTATATTGTTCATGAATTTATTTACGATTTAATCAGATTCTAAATAATTTTTCTTTGTTTTACTGTGATACATGTTAAAAAGCGTTCATTAGATTAACACCATCCATTTATCTCTATTTATCGATGATTTCATTTGTAAATTCCTCTCAGAATAAATTATTTATAAAGTAGTATTGGTTTATTTACTCACCTCGATGTCTTGCAATGTTTGAGTCCATTTGTATTTGTCTAAATCACAGCCATTGCCATTGTTTGGTTTGATTTTCCCTTTCTCTGACTCATCCTCATCCTCAACAATTTCCTCGGCAGTGGTTGCAGGATGTGCGGGTTCGTGTGCACTTTTACTGTTTTTTTGTGCATCAATTTCTGACTGGAGTTTTTCCGCTTCGGCATCAGTCAGTTCGGTTATTTGTGCAGTCTTTGATGATTCTTCAGCAGCCCTCTTAGCGGCCAGAGCTGCTTTTCTAGCTTCCTCACGTTGCTTGCGAGCTTTTAGTTCCTCCTCATGAATAGTTCGGCTTATTTTTTCGTATTTTCGGAAGGTGCTCATGACGAGCTGCAAATGTTCATACCTTAGATGAAATTATTTTATTTGGAATTAATTTTACCTTCTCCCAGGCACCTTCATCTCCGCCGGTGAAAAAGTCGGTTTTTCGCCCTAGAAAGCTCACAAATGTATCCAAAAGCTGAAATTACAAAATTATTTAGAATTTGAGGTTAGAGTAAACAAGTTTTTCCTATATTTACTTGAGATCCACCCTCTGGGTGATGTTGAGCAATGGACAGGAACAAGGAATCAAATTGTTCCGTTTTATCACTATCACCACTCATTTTTATAAACAATTCTTTATTAAACAAGGTTTTTCACAAAAGAAAATGCGTTAATTTTCAATGAGTTTATTTGTTTGCAACCAGCACTACACAGTTTTGCCAGTTGTAAGAAATAAAATTTCACCAAAGAAAATAGAAAAATCCCTCAAAATCTCATTAACTGTCAAAGTCTCTCAAAGTTGACATGTTATAAAAAATTGTTGTGATTTTAGTATAAGTTTATTTTCTTTATTCCTATTTATCTATGTCTATAAAATAATTTTAAATGGGGATTTTAAACTCACATGAACCAACCCTTCCGCCCTTAGAAGTTGACGAAGAATCGGAATCGGGTAAGATTCACAGTCAAGCAAGTTTCATGAATACCAGAGAACTTTGCTTATCAACATTTTCAGATGATTCAGATAATCAGATGCAAATGACAACCGACGCCGCTTTAAATTCAATACCTAGCTCAAGTATTTTAAAATTAAGTGATATCCTCAACATAGAAAAACAGTTGGACACATATGAAATCGTATGTATACCCACAATTCAAAACGATTTTCTGGTAGTTACTAATGTAATATGTATGTTTTAGGTCTCGCTTGTATTTCTTCTATACGATGAACCCCTCCTGGCATTACAAGAACTGCAATTATTACTTAATGGATCCAAAAAATCCTTAATCTATAACTGGGCTGTGAGTGAATCAAGACACGAAAAGAATTGGCAACGCAAACTTCTGGAAGCTTTAGCAATAATACAAAATTATGAAGTTTTGAAGCCTTTTGGTTTTAATCGAATGGAATTAAACAGCTTCTTCCTTCCTCATCAATATTGCACAGCTCTGTATGTGAATAAAATGAGGAAAGCTCTTTATTGCATTTGTGAAAAACTCACTAGGGAGGTATCAGATCAATTGCTAAGGCAAATTGAAGGCGATTTCAAAAGGAAACATATCTCTTTTAAACATTGCGATGTGCAATATTTGGAAATGTATTTCTTACATTGGGAAATTGTTGGTTACATTAAAAACGGCGATTTCTCAAATATAAAAAGTATTTTTAAAAGACAAAATTGCGAGGTGATTTGTGAAATAATTGAATCCATTTCAAATGATAATGGAGTTATTTCTCGTGGAATTATTTATAACGATAGTGATATGCCACATTGCTCACAAACTGAACAGATTTCAATTCGTCGTACGTCTGAGAATGTTCTAAATAGCTTAATGCAACGTAACGACAAAGAGACGTATTTTATGGACCCTGAGAATCCAGGCATCTGTCTAATAATAAATCAGAAACGCTTCTATCAAGAATTCGACTCATTATACGAAGCGGACTTTCCAGATGATCGTAACATAAAATTAGAGGAACGAGAAGGGACTGATCAGGATAAACAAAGTTTGCAAAAGACATTTTCCGCTTTCGGTTTCAAGGTGATTGTCGCTGAAGATTTAACACACTTTGAAATGGTACAGAAGATAACAGAAACTGTTAAGAGTGTTAAAAATGATTCTAGTCTATTTGTTTGCATTTTATCACACGGCGATCGAGGTGGTAATCTCGTTAAATAATGCGAATCGATCTTTGATTTATTATTTTTGCAGATATCGTCTACGGTGTAAACACATGCAAAGTTAGAGTGACTAAAATTCAGGAAATCATGTGCAAAGCTAATAAAGTACATCTAGATAATAAGCCTAAAGTGTTAATTCTGCAGTCTTGCCAAGGGAATGAATGCCAAAAATGTAATATTAAACAAAATGAAAATGTTTCTTTGATTTATTTTCGTTGAATGTTTCAGTGGAGGATTCTGACGAAGAGGAAAATTACTGTACAACTGATGGTAATTCGGGTGTTAAGAAAAAATCCGCAGCAACATTGGATTTGCTCACATTTTGGGCCACGGTGCCGGGATATGCCGCAATTCGCAATCGATTGTCTGGTACGTGGTTCATACAGTCGTTGTGCAATAAAATGAAGGACAAATGGTCGCACTGCCATTTTTGCGATATTTGTACAGCTACGATTTCTGAGGTGTCCAATAAAAAATGGTCTCAAATGAATAAAGAGTACGTTATGACACCGTTTACTCGTAGTACTTTTACCAAATTTTTATTTTTACCTCCTATGAGGAATGTTAAAAATTGAATCTTATATTTATGTTATATACGTAGAATAAGAGCCCTTTTAAGTTTTAAAATATATTTTTATAATATTTTAAGTCAAATTGTTTTATTTATGTATTGGTTTTTGTTTCTAACTGAATTCCATTGCGTTCTGTTCACTTTCCTCATCTCTACATTTGGCATTTTGTAATTCCCTTCGAATTTCCGGTGTTATTGTCTCGTGTGTTTGTTTTTTGAGTAATTGAAGCAAAGCATCACGTTGTTCGGTGGAGATGTCTGCTTTATAACGTTGTATAAATGTAAGGAATGCCTGATGCCACAAGACTGGAAGCTCTCTGGGGTCCCTTTCAAAGCGTAAAAAGTGAAATACGCAAGCATCGACTACACGGTATGGTAAAGCGTATTTTTTATCGAAGAAGATTCGCAATAATATTGAATTCGCTCCAGTGTATTCCATTTCGGCGATTTTTAGTATCGCTGCTGATGAATGAAGAATAGGGATGGAATTTTTTGCTATTACAGAACCGACAATAATTGCTTCACGTAGAGTACAGTTACCGCTTTCCAATAATGGCAATAAAATACCTTTCATAAAGCCACCAGGTTTAAAAAGTGCCTTCCTCAAAGCTTGATACAAATGGAAATTTAATCGTTTGTATTCAGCTAAATCGTCCCTTATACGAGGCAATAACACCAAATTATAGAATCGTTGAGCCATTTTCTCTTTTAAATTGGAAGCAAAGATGCGAGTAGCTTGGTACATTGCAGCGGCTGACCACGTCGGTGGGTCGGTGATGTACAAAATTTGCTCCCAATTTCTCAAACTTGGGATTATTTTAAACGCTTTTGGTATTTTTCCAGAACGATATTTTCTTAACACATCTCTAACACCCTCGTACATTTCTTTTACACGCGGATCTATGTCCTGCATTTGCATGCTACCTGCATCACTGAATTTCGTGTCTAATTCGGTTTGTTTCTCTGTGATCTTCTCCATTATTATATCTGCCAATGTTCGTCGTGGCTGTGCATTTTTGGCCATGAACATTTCCATTGCACGTTCATCTTCTTCATTTATAACAATGTTTTCGTAATACGTGTCTGCTTGGGCATTGTTTTCATCTTCAAGTTCTGAGTCGCTATTGTCATCTAAATGGTGTAAATTGGGGTCGGACAATGCAATTGATGTGGAAGTGCCCACATCCTGTTCAAGTTCTCTTTGCTGTTTACGAGCTGCGGAGAGAATTTTACGAGACAAATTCGAGTCAACATACTGAAAATTAAATAAATATATGTACGTTTGCATTTGTAATTAAATAATTGTGATACCTCTTCGGTTTCGACTTGTCTTAAGCGAATTTTATTACGGTTTTTCGATTTGGCGATCCGTGAATCGGTAATTTGTTGATCCAGAGGAACTTTAGCTCCTACTTGTGAGGGTTTAGGCTTTCCTGTCTTACCCATTTCCAATAAATACAACAAATAAGCAAACTACACGTGTTTAACTAAACTGTTTATATTTTTTAGGTTATGGTAAACTGTCAAAATGACGTTCAGTAAAATTGGTTGCATAAAAAGTTCAATAATTTAATATGTAGATTTATGTACAGAAATTTTATCTATGTATATATGCTATACTCCAGTCTATATCAGAAACTAATCCCATTTCGATTTCTTCTTTATAAATTCCTCGTGACCATCATCTTTAACTGCTGCATAATATCCTAAACCTTCGTACTTATTTCTCATATAAGCTATATAGCCCGCACAGCCAGCAAAAGCTATTAAACCAATGGTCATTACAACAACATTCTACAAATAAATAGGAGATTAAACAATTTTATATAGGACGGCTTATATGAACTTACAGGTTTTGTGTATAATTCAAAGTTTACCAAACGAAAGAGATTGGAAGTTTTTAAAGATCTAATTCCTTCTCCTGGAGCTGGTTGATTTTTATTAGACATTACACTAAATTTAAACTTTTAAATCTTGATAAATACCAAAAATTATTATTAATCTTATATGTATTTTATGGTTATGATCTAGGGATTTTTTTATTGCAATGTTGACTCGACGTTTCTGTTTTTTAGTTGCTTTAGTTGTCAAAATGAAAGTACTTGACATCGTTTACTAACTTTGCTGTAGTTACTTCTATTTGATTTGGCTAAAAACTTTAATATTACTGCCCCTAGTTAATAAATCTCTTTGAAAATGTCTTCATTAGACTTAACTAAACTAAAGGTAAATGCTTTATAAAAAATAGAATTGTATTAACACCTTTAATTTAGATTACATAAAATGTTAGGTTACAAATTCTTCTATTTCCAGGTACCCGACCTAAAGAAGGAATTAAAACTACGAGGATTAAGCACCACTGGGAATAAGAATGAACTGTTGGAGCGTCTACAGTCAGCCCTACGTCCCGACAACTCTGGCAGTCCTGAGACAGTCGAAGACTTTGAAGAACACCTACTCAATGAGGTGCTTGCTCAACACTTTTTCTCCTGCCAACAAAAACTATCGTTTACTGTTTTAGGACGACGACGATGAACATCTGGAAGCAAACGAATCTGTTATTAGCGACTTAGATAATGTTTTAAATGATCCACTGCAAAGCAAAAGTCTTAAAAGGAAAATTGAAGATATAACAGACGATAACAAAAACACAGCCCCAAAAAGAGTAATTTTAAACCGAAACAATAGTAATGGCGATGGAATTAAAATTGACACAGACGAAAAGAAGGAAGATGAAAACTCAGTAGAACCAAAAGTTGTGAAATTGTCGGAGTTAACTGTAAAAGAAAGACTAGAAATGCGTGCAAAGAAATTTGGTATCAAAGCATTTACAACAGATGCCAAAAAGGCAGCCCGAGCTGAACGTTTCGGTGGTACAGTAAAAAGTTATTCCGCGAATTCTATTATAAAATCGGATGAGGTAATACGATTTATTTTAATATCCCTATAATTAATAATTTTATTTCTGTAGAGCCCAAATGTCGATTTGCTTAAACAACGAGCTCAACGTTTTGGGACCAATGTATCATCAGTAATGTCTAAACTGGAATCGCAGGAGAAGTTAGAACAAAGGAAAGCACGTTTCGGTGAAGTAAACAAAAATGGTTCACTTTCTGCACAAGACAAAGCAAAGTTAAGATTAGAACGCTTTAGTCAACCATTAAAATAGAGAAATAGTCAAACCCAAATTGGAACATTTTATTTGTATTTTGTAACTTAGTTTGTCATTAAGGATTAAAACTAACTTCTTTTTATATTCAATAAATAAAATAGAAATATTTTATAATCAGCTATATTCGATTTGTAATTTTGCTGATTATTTGAAAATAAAGTACATTTAGTCTGCCACACAATGTTTTAATGTTAACACTAACAAAATAGTGACTTAAAATTACCATTTACCATTTATTGGATATGGGTTTTGAGCAAAACGAATATTTAATTGATTTTTCGCTCGGAACATTTCTTTGGGATCCAAATAACCATCATAAATCGGCTTGACTTGTATTTTGGTGTTATTGTAGTCGCTATTATGAACCATTTTATTATTTTTCTGAAAATAATCAGAAAGTAAGCGAACAGTAAAGAAATAGATCAATTCTATTGCCGAAACAAAGCTAAATCCGACAAAGAGTCCCAACAAACCGCCATAATAAGCTAAAAAAGGTGATTTAAGAATGATTCTACGCTAATCATCAGTGGAAAAGTACCTAAAAGTGTGTACCAAGTGTAAACAACGTCCCTTCTGTTTCTTACCGACACCAAATCAGTAAAATACACTCGTATAACTGACTGATTCTGAATTACATAATCACCACTAGAGAATAAAAGAATGAATAATTATACAAATTCATAAAATGCCAATTTACTAGAGATTCTTTTGATTCGTTGAATACTTCCTACTTAATATAGCACTAGAAGATTCCGCTGTGTACTCAGAATCTTCACAATCAGGTAAACAATCACAAACACTTGGATGTAGTTTTTTATAATCTGTTTGCTTTGAAGAATCCTTGTCTCCAGGCAATGAGGAAAATATCAAATCTGGAACAAACAATAATATACAGGGTATAACTGATCGATTGAGTCAACATGAAATGATAGATCCTAGGGGTCATCATTTTCCGAGATAAGACACGTTATAAGATTTTCGACTATGGATGATGATCTCGCAATCTTCAATTTCATGTTGACTCAATCGAACAGTTACACCCTGTAAAATACAAGGCAGAATTATTTTGTTAAGTGTGTTACATTTATTCGCTTGTAAGCATCCAAACTCATCAATGCCGCATAAAGTTTTCCACGGATACGTTCCTATAAAAAAATTTTTTTTTCTTTTTCGATATAAAACAATTTGAAACTCGAACCATTCGTATTGTAATAATAAAACGGCACACATCCGCATAATTGGAACGTCAGATTCATTTTACACTCGATCATGCAATTGTGATATGAATATTGCTGAAAGTTGTGCAATTCTCGCTCATTCGGAAATAAACACTCCCTCTGAGCAATTTCCAGGGCTTTAACATTATCGGTGCTTTCAGTAATTGTTGGGGTTACGCTAATTAAATTATTTATTTTCATGCCATTTAGAATGACTGTTGAAGACCAATCGGGATAGTCGAAAGGGTGATTTAGCAGAACCTTAAAACATTAATTTAACAATTTTTTTCAATGGAAAATTATCTGAAAAAGGTGATAATTACTTGGTGACCCGCTGAGGGTAAAATAGATGCATAATAATCATCCAAATTACAATCTAAAAAAACTTCTAATGCCGTTTGATAGCCACTTGCCGACACCTTCCGGGGTTTCATGTTCAATTTATGACCGATTGCCCTAAAAACATGTTCGATGGAATTATTTATTTATTTACACAGAAATCAGATAAGGCAAGTTCTACTTGATCAGTAAAACCTCGAACACAGCTACTTTTTAAGTGTCTCCGATTTGTAAGTCTCCTTACCAAGGCGAAGTGTGATTTTTTATTGCGAAATAATTAAAAGCACAGCAGAACCCCATACTGGTTTTAACTTGTTCGAAAAGTGTTCTGCATCTGTGCTCTTCTCCTTTCCATTTGCATTTTAACAGCATTTCCTCGCAAGTGGGCGAAACGTTTAATAAAACTTCTTCAATTGTTAGACCGCTTATACTCAAAATTTCGTTGACTCTTTTCGTATCTTTGCTGTCCAATTTATCATCGGTGTTTAAAAATACTAGACTCAAAAGTCGTAGATCTTCAGCTATCGATTCCGGTGTGCCTTGATAAGATTTTGCACTAAAAAAGGAATGTTGTCTAAGAGAAGTTTAGTTATACATTTTCAAATGTACATTTGTTCAGCTAAATGAAAAGTTCTTTTTTTGGACATCAAATTATAGTTACAAATAACCACGGATGGAAATTCGTAGAACCAGATGGGGTAATGAGTTGAATCAGTTACTAAAAAGATGGGATTACGTTGGAATTCAAACCAAGCAAAGAGTAAAAGTGTTATTGCGGACACGAACGATATTAAAACTACCAGTAACCAAATTATTCTAAAAGGTGGCAAAATAAGACAAAGATAAAAATGAGATTGTATTTTACTTACCTTTCCAAGAGCGTTCTTTTTGGCAAAACTATAAACCTGTAACCATGCAAACCGGTATTAAGACAAAACTGTTTAGCTTCGTACTTAATTAGCCCCCAAAGAGAGTATTTTCGACTTCTAATATCATTTTTTCCATGCATTTTTAAAACTGGAATTTTATAAGACTTAAACTCGAGTAGTAGGTTTGTCCATATGGACATGCAATTTATAGTACAAAAAAGCTGGTCGATATGTTTCCGTTGTCGGCTTTAATTTTTTATATTAATTAATCGACATTTGAAAATTGATGTTGATTGTTATCTCTTTTCCGCTGTTTAATACTTTTCTTATCGATTCTGATTTGATGCAAACCCACCCTTTGAAATCAATAATTATAAAGTAACATTTTTTTTATTGTTGATTGTAGTAAAAATACATTATTAATTATTACACGATATCATATATTTATTATATAATTATTGGCAAACATTTTAATAAATGGAATAATTGCAATTTTGTCAAAAGCGCAATTATTAAGTATATGCTTAATGTCTACCGATAAAAATAAAAAGCATTTGTGGATATCTGCTTTTTATTCTCTGAAATAACCCGCTGAATTCTTCTATCTTATGATCTATTTCCTATATGCATATAGATAATAGATGAAAGTTCTTAACATAAAATCTAAAATATATGTATTAGGTAGTAATAAGTTAAAACAGCTTCATTTTCACTACAAGCTATTTATTTCCTGGTTTTCTTTGAGACTACGGGATAGAACAGCGAATCTCCCCACAAGATCGTTTTTCCTTACTTACAGTAAAAAATGAAATAAATAACTAAAACGATCGGTAGGGTGCCCCAAAGTCGATTAGAAATTTGTTCCTCTATTTCCCTATATTTATGGAATTATTTTATATTTATGTACATATTTTAGATACGTAATGGATAAATATACAACAAAAATGCATATAAACGAAATGAAAAAAAAAAGAGAAATATTTAAAATATCTTATTGTAAATATGTACATGTACATTTTCAAGGGTCAAGTCTACAATACTAAGAATTAATTCACCGTCCACATGTTGGTAGATTTACTCTAAAGAACGCATTCAGCTCAATAAGACTGGCCAAAATGAGAAAAACGGCATACATCAGAAGACACACCCTACCGACTCGTTTATCTAATTGAAATTTGTTCAATGCAAATGCAACATACAACAATAATAAGGAAGAGAGCAAAGAGATAGCACTGTATTCAATTCCAGCTGAATTGATGCCCACCCAATGTTTTCCAGCTATTGTAGGCATAAATGTGGCCTTAATGAACCACGGCAAACCTAAACATAGAAGAATATCGAAGGTATTCGAACCAATTGAGTTGCTTATGCCCATCGAACCATGGCCTGAAAAGACAGTCAATATGTCGACTGAAAATTGTTTATAAACACTGTTTACCCTGTTTTGAGACGATCACACTGGAAACCGCCTCTGGGACGCTGGTACCAGCAGCTAGGAAGGTGATGCCCATCACGGAATCAGGAATTTTCAGTGTATCACCTAAGAAATTTGAAACCTAGTGAAGTTTTTAATACGGTAAAAAATTTACCTATAATCGTGATCATCCAGGCAACAACGTACGACAACGATCCAATCCAGATAATACACATGATAAAAGTGAGGGGGAACCACTTTTTAAACCTTGGAAGTTCACAATCCGGTATTGTGAAGTAGAAGACCAAATGGATGGGCCAAGTGAGGATCCAGGTAGCCTTTAATAAAAAATCAGTAAATAATTAATTTGACTACAAATTTTGTACCTGAGTGAATTTTCCTTGTCCGGTGGGCCATTTCCATAAGGAATGACGAGGTTCTTGATTCTGTAACGAGACCGGTGCATTTCCATCCGAAATGTTATTCAACTCTTCAGATTCTTCATTTGTAGTCACTTTTAAAGAACCATTCAAATGCGGCGGTTGGACGTGTATTGCCGATTCGGACGAATTGTTCGTTCCTTTCGGTGTTGTTGGAAGGGCCAGATGTGCCTCAGCTGCCTCTGGGAACAAACCGATGGCTTAACAAGCGTTCCTAACAAACTCAACAAAATCACATTCGCCTTTAAGTCACTTTACCTATTGATTGTAGTTGACTTTTCTTCTGTCTATTGGCGCATTTTTTCCTTGCTCGTCTGAGACCACCTAAAAATACAAAACGTATTCGACTTTGATTATATCCTGTCATAAATTCTGTCGTCCTGATTCGGTCAAGTATGTTATAAAATATGAGGTGTCTAGTACAATTGAGGGACAATAGATTAATTCACTAGACTGAGACTTTTTATGGACGAGGTCCTCGAAAATAAGTTAAAAACAGTTTGTTAAACTCGGAAAATTGGTTACACGAGTTCATTGCCAACATGATCGATTCGAAAACGGATCAACAATAAAAAGAACTGCATAATTCTGTTAAAGATGTGAATAAAAATTGAGCAATGAATGAGTTTTTATAATCAGGAAGTTGAAAATTGAACATCTCGTACTACCATTTGCGTTATTTAAATTTTCGACTGTACTCTTTAATTGACTATTGACGCCGTAAATTCCTCTTACCTCTTACGACTCTCTGAATGGACTTGTCAAAGTACATAATTAATATGTAGACAGTGTAGAGAAGGACGAGAATGAGGGCTTCGTACCATTCGACGCGTTCATCGTGAATTATGCAAATTAGAATGGAGACGGTTATGCCATAAGCGAGGCAATCTCTCGTCAAGGGCCACCAATCCAAAGGCACCACTTGGACACCGCACTTGAAAAGAACAAAATCATTTGAATAGTTCAAAGTGTGGCAATTTTTACCATTCCAGCGCCGATTCCGCAGCAAGCAGCAACTGCAAGGATATTAAAGACTGCCGATCCGACGATCGTCCCGACGCCAATATCGCCTTCAGTGATGAATGTGCCAATTACGTTCACGAATAGTTCAGGAGCTGAAGTTGCGGCGGCCATAAATGTAGCTCCAGCTACATCTGCCGACATATTCAGTGCTGCGAAGGAAATGAAATGATCATTTTAATGCCAGAAGGGATAAGTGGACGCGTTTACATACCGTGGCAAATTTTTTCAACAGCTGGTACAAAAAATTTATCACAGACAACAGCCAATGCAACAAAGAGGTAGAGAGATACTAAAACATGCACCCCGACCGCACCATCTTGCCTTTGTTGTTCACTAAAAAAATCTTTGGGGAAATCGTCTATAGCTGGTGGTGTGCAATTAAGTCCTGAAAACGAGGGAAGATTTGTTATTGAACAATTTGGTGATGAATTCATCGTGACTTGTAATTCAATTTAGGAAATCGGTTGATCAAGTTCAAGAGTTAGAGGTCGAGTACGTGGGGAGCGATAAAAGGGCGAAATGAGAGAAAAATTGAGTGTGAAGTGCACAGTTTTGGGTGTTCGTCTGTGTGTGGTCCTCAATTAGACGAGAAGATGACTTTTATTAAGTGCGTTGGGTCATGCATGTACCGATTAAGAGACTAATAAGTGCAGTTGAATGAACGATCAAAATTAAAACGAATTTACTTGAGTTAAAAAATAACAGATAATCGGCAAAACAAGCTCGTTATACGCCTGCACTTTAAATTTAATATAAGGTGTTTTACTAGGTTTGTTCTATCATTAACTTTTATATTCTCCTTCCGTTTCATAAATACAAATAACAATTATTTCATTTAAGCATCAATTTTAGAATGAATAGGAAATAACAGCGGTTTTATTTGTCGTGACTGGTATGGATAAAATGAATGGAAATGTGTCAATTTTCGTTTAAAGCGAAAATGCCGAATAAGATCAGGAAGTTGCGGCGTCGAGATACCTCCTAAATCCAATTCTTCTATTAACTTTTATAACGGAAAAAGAAATTTACACTTTTTCATGCGGCACTTTAGTTTATTTATAACAAACTATGAACTTCTTTGTAAATTCATTTGTGTTTTGCTCTATTTTTATGTTTTAATTGGATCATTGAAATTCATGATTGGAAACGAATTCTTTTGTTGATTGTACAATAAAGGCGCTCCTTCTTTATTCAAAAAAGAACGTAAAAAAATAAACACCGCTTGTTGATGTACACAACTAGAAATCAGAAAATCGGTACCAATTTGGATTTACTTCGCAAAGAAAAAATTTCAAAAATTCCGCAAAAATTTGGAATCAAAAAGCTAAAGGCAAAAAGAAAGCATCGACGAAAGCTTTTGGTGAACATTTGTAAAATATAAGAAAATACCACTTTCAAAATTTCCAGATTATCCAGAAAAAAATAAAATTAACAATAAACAATCAATGTTTGATGATATTAGAAAAAGGATATTTTTATGCAAATATTGTGATCGCACATTATTCTTTCCCATAAGTTTTTCTATAGTTTTAGAGCGTTTTTCTTGTAAATAGAACACATTTTTTCTTCTAAATATTTAAAAAGTAAAAAAAAAAATCGTTGAAGTTGCGTTAAAAATGCTAAAGCAAGTTTACATTGTATAAAATCCTAATATGAAACCATTAAATAAATGCAATGAACGTATGAGACCCATTGTAGTTACAAAGAATACAAAGAATGTACGAAGAACAATCATTCACTTAATATCCGGGGAATTTAATAAGTTAATTCCATTATTTAAAGTCACTGTGTCCACAATGAAAACGATAAAATTTAATATTATTATACACTTTACACATGTTCTCATTTATTCACTATAAAATATTCGTTTCGTAGTAAAAATGTTCTAAGAGTGTGTCTAATTGAAACACTTAATTATCTTGCTGTTTTAATCGATTAATAAGTGCCAGAAAAGTAAGAGGACTAGCCATGAATTTTATTTACCTGCTGCCAATGTTTCGAAGTCCATATTGTTCTTGCTGTTGCAATTTTTCACTCACTACTGAATTGACCCCCGCCCCTTAATAATACTGTCACTAGCAGTCATGTGCTTGTTGACTTACACCACTTGGGATGCTGGATATGTTATTATACTAATGCATCAACTTGCCTTTATTGTTTAAAATACTGCGAGATAGATCGTAAACAACCGACATGGGACACAATTTAACTGCCATATGCAGAGGTACCCACTATTCAAACTCTATCACCAATTGTTTACGTAATACTAATACAAGCTTATTTGTTATTTCAGTTTTTTCCATTAGATTCGCAATTTACGATTTTGGAATCAGTTTTTAACACAATCCCAAAATGTGCTAGGAAATTCCAAAATCTTTTAGTTTACTGAGTTTTGAAAACAACACACAGAGGAAGGTACTACTTAATGGTCAGTTTAAAGTCTTTGAATCAATATATTCGATATGAATACCTGAAAAATTGAAAGAAATCTCTTGACTAGATTTCTTGAAGAAAATTTTGAGTACGAAATATTCTTATCTGAAAAAAAAAACAAGTTATTTGGGTACTATTTTCAGAACAGGCATTCCTTCAGGAAGTTAGATGCAGGCTGTTTACTATTATCGGCAAAATATGAAATATAATTACTTTTTGACCAAATTTGTAAAAAATCAGTAAACATATTTATGTTTATTTTCAATGTGCAAATGAATTGCTTGTTAATTGATTTTTATTGAAACAAGATTTTTTTTTGATAACCCATTTAATAAAAACTTAATATAACTATACAATCTTTGTTTATAAGTCTCACGTATGACTGATACAATTTTTTTGTTTAATCAAGTTGCGTCAAAGATGATAAGTTTATAGTAAAGAAGGTACATTTATCAGTAATTAAATTCGGGATTTCACAATTGTCATCAAGGTATTAGCATATAGACTTTATCTTGTCTACTTCTTAGTCTATCTGTAGGTTGCTCTCTTTGCGGTTTTGTCTCATTTAGATCGTTATTAAGAAAATTATTGTGAATACAGAATTGTAAATACCTAAGTTTAAGTACTTTATGATCGACTGGAACATGTTTATCAAAAATTTGTAATCAGTTAATTGTGCGTGTTTGAAAACATTTAAAAACGCAATGAAAACTGATCGACAGTGGCTAAAGTTTGCTTTTCTGTTTATTTGGAATTCACACTGTTAAAAGAATCCAATCGAAATGTTTACAGTTTTTATGATGATATCGAGAAGAGAAGGTTGTTTATTTCTGTAATATTCCATTCACTGATAGGTACACATTTAGGTACCTCCTCACATACTCGTATTTAAAACAAATACATAAGATAAGAGTTTATTGATTGAAGAGGGAAATTTCTATATATTTCGATACATCTTCAAATATCAGTTTACTTATTCGGAAACAGTGACTTTGTTTAAAATCTAATCGTTTACCCTTCGTAATAAATAACAACACAAGTACTTAATATAATTTAATTGATCATTAATATCTAATTATTTATATTGTCGGTCAAAGGTTAATGTTTAATAATGTTTTAATAAATTTGCGTAATAAAGTGGGTGTTTAGTGTTTTAAAAAAATTTAAACAATTAATTTTTTATATAAATAATGGCAATGTTACTTAGGACCAGAAAGAATAGTTTTGCTCTATATGTTAGAATAGTTCTCGTTCTTGTTGTTACGTTAATTTTTGTGCTGATTAGTGACTTCGACTTCCCTAAACAAGCCCCAAGACAAGAACTTAGTAAGTATAACAAACATATTATGAAAAGATTGGGAACGATTTTTTCGCTGTTTTGATATTTCTTCCTAGAGATATAGTTTTCAAGTACATTTGTACATTTATTTGCGATTATTGAGAGTATTTTATATTGATCGACTTTTTAAGTCTGGAAAGAGTACCTTCTGACTTTTACAGAGGAATCCCCTTTTATTTATCACTTGTACATGTACAATAGAATTTTTATCTTTTGTATAGTCGCAGGGTTGTAATCTGGAAATCTGTCTCAGCAACCAAATTAAAGTACTTACCTTAAATGAACAGATTTCATTTTCAATACTTTGTTTTGTACTACGACTATCGTTTATACGATAATCAAAAATTGATTGGAGCAAATGTTTATAGAAAACTGGTGACATCTAAATTGATATTAATAATTAATTATGTAAACTTTGTAAACATTGTACAGTTTATATCTAAAATAGAATGATTATAAAACATTTGTTTTTATACTGAATGGAAAAAATTGTATTTCATAAGACCATCAAATATTAAAACAGCAATTTCCCCGATCGTAGATCATGAAGCACGTTTTGGACGTCAGTTGCGCGCTCTTTCTGAAAACCTACCCCCAACAGAACCTCCAACCACAGTACCATCACGAATATTTCCAAAATTGAATGTTACCAATTCTTCAACGCCCGTCAATTGTACACCGGCTGCAATCAATGAATTCCCTCCAGATGGTCTCACCAGAAGCCAACGTCAACATGGATGGATCTTCTTGCATGCATCTCTCGCATGTTACCTGTTTATTTTGTTGGCAGTAGTCTGTGATGATTACTTTGTGCCAGCAATTAAAAAACTCTGCGATCGTAAGTTCATTATTTAAAATAATTTTCTAACAAGGTACTAAAAAGGAATTTTTAATTTAGGTTTACATATGAAAGAAGATATTGCTGGTGCTACTTTTATGGCTACTGCAAGTTCTAGTCCGGAATTGTTTATTAATACAGTTGGAACATTTGTGACTCAAGGAGATTTGGGTGTAGGGACGATTGTAGGATCTGCAGTGTTTAATGTGTTAGCAGTACCTGCGTGCTGTGGCCTCTTTGGAAGAATGGTACATGCATTTAAATAGTAGAACACGTGCAGTGCACAATTTTATTTAGATATAGATAGACGTGAATGATAGCATTTCTAACACGATTACAATGTTTTGATTGCATCATTATACACATGTGTAGAAAAAATTAAATTGGTCGAATAGTTTTGATGAATCAGAAAAACAAATGTCCTAAGAGTCATTGTTTTCGATGTCAATCACGATTGATCATATCTTAATGATTTCGTTTTAGAATTTTTTCATCTTTGTCTCGCTAAAATTGAAATTAGACACAAATATGATGTTATATTTCTAAACACTTAGAACCAATCTTGTTTCTCTTCAGGTTATCGACTTGGAATGGTGGCCAGTCACAAGAGATAGCGTAGTTTATGGAATATCAGTAATTTTGCTAATAGCAGTGCTTGAAGATGGAAGAATTTATCTGTATGAAGCACTGTCGTTAGTAATACTGTATTCTTTATACATCTTATGTAAGTTTACATATTTATAAAAAAAAGTCATTTAAAAATGAAAAAATTTCTACAGTAATGTGCTTCAATGATAGCTTAAATAGAATGGCAACCCGATTAGTCACTAAATGCAAACGTCGTCAGTATTACAAAGAAATAATCACTGAAACTCAACCATTGCTGCTCAATATGAATGGTATGAAATCTAATGGTACCAACAATGTTAACGATATTCTGGATATGGAATTGACTCTTAAGGATTGTGAAGATTTAGGTAAATTGATTGTTTTTTTTATCTGGCTAATTAGATATATTAATAATTTTTTTGTAGAAGAAAGTACTAAAATTTGGGAATGGCCCCATGACGAAAACACAAGAGGAAAAATTTGGTGGCTTGCTACATGGCCCATTTCATTTATTCTGTATATAACGACGCCTGACTGTCGCAAATACCCTAGACTTTATGTGATTACATTTTTAATGTGCATTTTCTGGATCGGTACTACTTCATACACCGTTGCCTGGCTCATCACAATTATAGGTAAGAAGCTAAAAATTTCCAAAAAACGGTCACAAACTATTAAAAACATATATTTTGTTTGTTCAGGAGACACTTTGAATATTCCTGATTCTGTAATGGGATTGACGTTCTTAGCAGCTGGCACTAGTGTACCAGAAGCAGTGGCCAGTGTCATTGTCACAAATCAAGGTTCCCTTATTAATTCCGAAGTAAAAATCAATTGTTAATAAAGACGATTTTAGGCCATGGTGCTATGGGTTTAAGCAGTTCAATTGGTTCGAATACATTTGATATCCTTCTATGCTTAGGAATTCCATGGCTTATAAAAACAGCATTTTATCCAAAGAATCCAAACAATCACTTTATTCAGATTAACTCTTCTGGGATAACATATAGTGCTATCTCTCTGTTTAGTACTCTTGTTTTGTTCTATTTAAGTGTGGCGCTAAATAAATTCAAGTAAGTAATTGAGGCAACTGCAACCCACTATGCAATGTGATTGTTTGAATTTTAAATTTATTTAAAGTAAGACGAAGTTTTTAATCTACATTTTTTGCAGATTGAACTGGAAAGTGGGCCTCACGTGCTTAATCATGTACATAGCTTTTTTAACACTCGCTTCTCTAATAGAATTAAACTTCTTCTTCCCGGTAAATTTACCAACCTGTGAAAGATGATACTCTTCGAAAAAAAATCTTTTGATCCTCGTCTTATTTGAATACTTAATTTGGTTTTTGTTATTTGTTACATTGCTTAAGTTAATTTTATTAATGTATATCTTTAAATTTTTTAATATGTTGTTTAAGTATTCTCCAAAAAATGAACCACACGTTTATACGTGATCCATTATTTTAGTACTCACAAAGAAAACCTCATTAATCTGTTAATCTTGGATTAATTGTACTAATCCATTTTTATAGATTCGGGGAATATCAGAGATTTTAAAAAACCAAAACCAATAAAATCGATTTTTTTTTATTAAAAGCGTTTCATTTATCTACGATTAAATTAAAAGTTCAAACACTCAGAAATCATATTAGATATTATTGCCTATATTCCATAGTAGGTATATAGACTGAGTAAGGTATGCTAGACAGGTCCACATGTTTTTCATCATAATTCCTAGTATTATATGGTTTATAAAAATAAACAGAATGAAAATTTTACAATTAGTTATCGCTAATTAACAAGCGTACCTAGAAACCACCCAATACAAAACATACATACCTACAAATCACACTAAACACTAGGTACATCCGACACCATTTTTCAATCAATTATATAACAATTTACATTAATCATTTTTCATGTTTGTTCAAATGATATTAACTACCAAATATCCAGTCACCTTGTATATGTTTTTCTTCCAATATAAAATATTTATCTTTCCAATATCATGTATTTTACAACGTGCAAGAATCTAACATATTTGAATAAAAATTATGACGTACTCCAAAAAACATCTATTTATGTTGAATAATTCCGATTTGCTGCTTTTTTTGTGTCGTGGTGTGCGAAATTAAGTAATCGTAATAACTAAAGAAAATCTTAAATCTGGATCTTATAATATCATTGATAAAATCGTTTGTTTTTATAAAAAAAATAATACAGATATTTCTATTCAGTCGTGTCGAGAATATCATCATAATTATCAAATTTAATAAATGTACATTTATTTTTATCTAGACACAAGTTTTTTTTGCAAACGAACACTTAATAACAATATCTACCTACTTTAAAATAATACAAGTGATTGCAAATAATTCGTAACATATAAAAATTTCTCTTTATCTGGCAAATTATTTGAGTATTGAATATCATTTTCTTCGTGCTGAGTCGTTCCTTGGTCCATAAATTATTTACTTTGTATTTAAAAAGAAGCTTTTTATTGGGGTTAAGGCAAAAAGCTTTTAAACATCATTTTATCGATTAGATATACAAATGGAAAGACAATAAAATATCATTGATCTTACATTGCAATAAAGATAATCTCGTGGAGTAATTTAAAATAAACTATTATTCTTTAAGACAATAAATAAGTAAATAAATAATTTAAATCTATTCCTTGAAAAAAACAATATTTTTTTAATCAATTTTGTTCCCAGTCTATTATCAAGATTATGAACACTCGTACTTCATATGTATGTGAATCAACAGAAAAGTGTCAGTACCAGTTTTAATACTTAGTGAAATACCGAGTGAAATATTACCTTATTTTGGTGTATTTCACTTTTCATCAAGTTACATTAACATCAAGTATTCAAATACTCGAAACGAAGTGGGTGCTAATATGAGTAGTGTTTTAAAATTTGTCGCTTTTTGGATTTTGTTCAGTTCTTTGGTGCATTCTGTTTTGCCGAGGCCAAACGCAAAGTCATCCAGTGAGTCTCTTTATGATATTCTTGGGTAACATTAAAGGGTTGTAATTCTTACTAGATTCGGAAAATGTTATTAATGTTCGATATTCGAAACAGTTAAATTATGCATAGAAACAATTTTCTTATCCTATTTTTGTTTTATTAGTCCCAGTTTATATTGACAATTGCAAAGAATAACATTTTTAAACCACATATAACATTATAACCACATACATACAATTGGAATGCTTATCTAAATTGTTCTATTTCATATCGTAAAGATTTCCAGATATGTCTATTCATGTCGAACATTTATGGAAATATACTTATAATGTAAAACTCATATACGAACTGTAGTAATTTTGTAGCGTAAAATATACCTTGGTGAAGGTTTTAAAAAAATTAATTTATTATGAACAGCAAGTTCACTTATGAATATAAGATAAAAGGCAACTGGTGATACGAAACTGACCGAGTTGCTATTTTTTAAATTGTTAAATTCGTCATTATTCCAGACTAGTAATTATTAAAATTGATACCTAATAATTATTTTGAAGGACGCCTTTAAAAAACACACAAATAATCGATAAGTTTACTTATCCTACCATAAAAGAAGGTACGTACACCAAATTAAGCAAAAAATCGTATTAAAAATTCAGTAGCGGTATTGTGAGGAAGTTTGTATCTAATTTGTAATATAAAATCGATAATATCTATTGCTCATGGGAAATCCTTATAATATTACAATAAAGCAACTCAACCCTTTTTTGTGATAACATTGTTGAAATGTATTTTGGAAAACTGAAACAATAACAAATTAATCATTGTTTACTATAATTACATTAATATTTACATCGTTTTTTTTAAGATAACACCTTTGATGGATTTTCTAATGGAACTAACTTGACCCTAAAGAAAATTGAAGAAGAAAAACGATGTGAAGTAAAACACCCTTGTGACACAGGAAGTCGACATCGTCGATATATTCCCTTTTCCTATCCACATCCAGCAAATTTAACAGAAGAATGTCAAGGATCTTCAGCAGATGATTTTCCTCCTTTCTTTACAAAAGAACAAAACAAAAAAGGTGCTGTCGTCCTTTGTTTCTTAATCGGTCTATATGGATTCACCTTACTTGCCATTGTGTGTGACGATTATTTCCTGCCTTGTGTTGAGTGCATTTGTGAATCGATGAAACTGTCTCAAGTAAGTCTGCTGGCCAATGTGTGATTCGAGTCCTTGGTAATTTTCCTAACATTCAATGTACTTTACTAGGATGTAGCTGCTGCAATATTTATGTCGATTGCCACCTCGTGTCCGGAATTGTTTACCAATTTGATAGGTACTTTTATTACGGAATCGGATATTGGAATTGGTACAATTGTTGGATCTTCCTTGTTTAACGCCTTAGGAGTTGCTTCCATAGGAGGACTTGCTGCAATAAGAGTGAGGAAAATGATCCTATTTTGAAGAAACTGTAGTAAACGTGAACCTTTACAGGCAATTCAACTAGATTGGTGGCCAGTTACACGCGATGTTTCGATTTACATTGTAGCTGTTAGTCTTTTAGTAGTAATAACATGGGATAACATAGTCTTCTGGTATGAAGCTTTGATCCTCTTCATCACATATTTTATTTACTTAGCTGTAATGTTTCAAAATGTTCGAATTTCAAAATGTATAAAGAGATTAGTGGCAAAGTATATAACAAAAACCTCTATTGACAATGCAATAACCCCGCATCAGAATGGAATTGACAATAACAATTTCACAAGCGATCTTCAGGCACCGAATGGCAATTACAAATCGTCAAATACGTTAGACGTTTCTGTGATTAGTGGTGATTTGCATCATAAAAGTCCCAGCCCGTCCCTTTATGGTTCGTATATGGAGGAATCGCAGAGAGACGAGAATATCAGGAATAGTGTAAGAGACCGGGAATTGGAACCAGAAAGTAAGTAAGAAGAAATGTAGAAACAGAATATTGTCACGAGTTTTTTTTTAATTTTTATTCAGATACCTCTATTTTCGTGATTCCAAAAAACACAATTTGTGGGAAATTATTCTTTTTTTATACATTCCCAATTAAATTTGCGTTGTTTTGTACAACACCGAACCCAAAAAAGTACCCTAAATTATTTCCCATCACCTTCCTCATGTGCATCGTATGGATTGGATCAAATTCGTATTTAATATCATGGATGATTTCCGTTATAGGTGAGTAATAAATGTTTTTATTATCATAAAAATAGAATGTCCTCAATTTAATTAAGATAAAAAATATATAAGTCGATTGAACTGACGAAGCGTCATTTAACTTTTATTTAACGTAATACAGAAAAACGACTATACACTCAACCAAAAAAATAAAATCAGTAACTGAGTAAATAATTTGTTCTTTACTTTAATTAAATAATAAATTTAAAACCTAGATTAATATATTTATATATTTATGCTGTTTTTATAGGAAGTGTCTTTAATATACCGGATGCCGTACTCGGTCTTACATTTTTAGCAGCTGGTGGCTGCTTACCAGAATCAATTTCCATAACCATCATGTCTAGAAGAGGTGAAAATGTCTGACACAAAACTATTCCTTTATTATAAACTGTTATCTTATCATTTTATAGGAGAAGGTTCAATGGGTGTCTCCAATTCGCTAGGAGCAAATACAATGAACATTTTACTATCATTAGGAATGCCTTGGTTCTTTAAGACTATCCTTAAAGGAACCAACGATTCATCCTTTATCGAAATCCAGTCTGGCTCTATAGAATACACAATATTAGCGTTAGTCGTTGTTGCTATCGCACTTTATCTAACTCTATTTTTTAACAAATTCCGATTGTCTAAAGTGACTGGAGTAATTTTGATGAGTATCTATGTAGTTTGTGTCGCTTTAGCAATCCTATCTGAAATGGTATTCTTTAAAAAGAAACCTTGCACTAAATGATGTCTAATGCACTAATTGTAAACTATATTTCTGCCAAACAAGAAGAATCTCCGTGAATATTAATTTTAATCAAAAAAGTCAGTATTAAAAGTGAATTGCAAATCACCAGTCGTGGAATGGTGACAGATCACAAATGATCTTAAAGTGGTTACACACGATTTAATCAAAAGAGATAAATACTTAAGATGATCTTGTCATTAAACTTAATATGTAATATGTGTTTATATTATGTAATTTAAGTGTGTCAAACAATGAGGGGATTATAAAAGAAATTAAATTTATCATGGCAGTTATAATTTTTAAATCCATTGTATCTTGGCTTCGAATGACTTTCCTTTTAATAGCCATACTTGTTATATTAATCGATTTGGTTCCCTCAGTGATCTGACTATTAAAAATTCATGTAAAGATATCCTAAGGATCTTAATAGATTAAACAAATAAAACGAGTAATAGGTAATTTATTTCATGGATAGATAGGAAATTTTATAATGAAGATAAAACTCTAATCTTAATATATTATTAATGCCTAATATGTTATGTACTTGTTAAACCTACAAAATATAAATACAAAGAAAAATCAAACTTTCATTTCACCGCATTCATTTACTGCTATTTAAAGAGCTGGCATATGGACTTGAGTGGAAATCAATCAAATTCTATTAGCATTATCAAAACCGCACTTGATCCATTACGTTCATAAAAAAATCATAAACATTACATTACCCTCAGACCGTTGCAGGATTCACCCATTTCACGCTAAAGATGCAACATTACCGCGCATCCGAGCTTTTCATTTATAAAACACTATTTTTCTAAACAGTTTTCCAGCCAAGTTGTCAGTTCCAACTGCCTAACAGCATTCATCTTAAAACCGTTCTCTTGAATTTTGCTGAGGAGCTTATCGCAAATATTTGCCATACAAATATACCTAGCAGTCCGGTCATAAATAATATTAAATGCGTGTTATAATTGTTCCTCGTGTTTGTATTATGTTAGATATTAAAAAGGGCGGCATATTGTAACATACATAATAGTGTTGTAGGTAAATGTTGTGTTCGTCGTAGTGTTGTGGTGAATTAAATTTAGGTCAATGTTAAATCAATTAATTGTTTGTATGTAAAAGGAAATTGGGTAGTACACACTTCTGGTTCAAGTTCACTTCCACATCGCAACGCATTTGACCCCTCGTCTTAAGGTATGGAAGTGCTATTAGACTAGTACCTAAATATTGAAAAAAAGTCGTACATTTTGTTAACGTATTGTCTGGTGAATGAGGTAATCAACATTTTTGGTAAACATTTAAATAATAACAAAAACAATGCTTTTACTTTCTGAGAAAAGTTATAATTTATTGTGGGAGGTAAACACTTTCAATATTTTTAGAGTGAAGTGTAAATTACTAGTTTATCCTAAAAATTGTATATATTCACTAAAGACATGTAGTATCTATATCTAAGTTTTTGCTAAAATTTGATTTCGACTAAAATTAATCCCTTATTCGGTCATCATGAAGGTGTGGTCATTAAAAGGGGGTTTTAGGGGATTCAATTATCTTCAGCAGTGGTTAATCGGTTGAAATAATAATTAATTATGTTACATATTGTTCTTGTCATAAAATAAATTAAAATAAGGAAATTAACGTTACATCAGCAATTATGTATAGAGGAAAATTTCAATTACATGCAATAACACACAAATTTATAGCATGTAAAATTAGAATATCAGGAAATTAATAATGCGTGCAATATTTTATCATTTTTTCTCTATATTGAATGTTATTGGAAATTTCATGAAATATGACCATTGTCTTGCACTTGTTGATTACATATTGACTTCAGGTTGAATACAAAATGTTTATTTCTAATAAAAAAGAATCAAATTGCATCCCTACATTAAAACATCTCTCAAGCTGAACCTATTAAATAAGGTAGGTGATAGAATTTTGATATACTTATAGTGTTCATTTTAATTAGGTTTCTCTCTGCAGCTGCCTTCATTAGGTACATATGTGAAGCCCGAAAGATAAACTTACAATGTTGAACATGTGAAAATTTCAAAGAAAAATTAACACCCAACTTTATAAAAATCGAAGTAGAGTAAATTTTTAAGGCCATTAAACAACAACTTTTGATTCTAAAAATAATTTTCAATAAACAATTTTTATATACATTTCATCTCTTAGAAATTGTTAACATGTTGTTATTAATTAGAATTTCATAAAATTTTTGATTACTAACAAATTGGTAGATGCCCCAATACACATATAAAAATTTTATAAAACCGGCTTTAGGTGTATATTTTTGTATAAACCAATAAATGAAAATATACAAACATTATAAGAAAAATAATCAATAAGCAAAAGATATTCAAATGAGTTTGAATTCATATTTTTAGGTTTTATGTATACCTATTAAAAGATGAAAAAATAACTTGTAACAGAAACGCACAATTTTTAAATCCAAAAATAACTTTTCTGGGATTGCAGATTATCGAATTTTTGATGCCATTGATGCACATATACCAGGAATTAGGAAACAATTCCAAAAATGAGGAAAACTTGAAACACACGAATGCAAGGGAGTTTAATGTTTCCGCTTGTCAGCTTTACTTTCAGTGGATAATTTATAATCCCCATCATTCCTGTTTGCGTAATATTTAAGTGTATGTATACAAAAAATAAAAGTTATCTTTGTAAGAGCTGGTAATAATAACATGTTGAAAGAAACTTGGACAACTTAAGAAAATAGAACTTGAATACTAGCACAGTTGAAAGAATAGGTGTGTGTGTACTATACCTTTAATTCCTGTTTGTTTGTGCACGGAATAAAAACTGAAAACAAATTTCAATATTTAGTTAGGAACAAACAAATTATATTTACCGGTTAAAGACTATTTGTTTGGAATATAAATTGCGTATTTAATATGTACCTATACAGTGAACTGAAAAATATCAAGAGGACATTTTCAGGAGCACTATTAATGTTTCATTTTTTTTAAGAAAAATGGAAGCGAAAATCAACTTGAATGGGAGTAATGGAACTACAAATCAAGGTAACACCTAACAAGTGTACTCAAATTATTTTTACTAATTTAAGAAATTCTCAGTTTATTGCGATTCAGTTTTTGATGGTTTATTGCTGTGGCCACGAACACCAGCAGGAACAGTAGCAAATCAGTCTTGCCCGTCAGGAATGGGCTTCATTCCATTTGAACTGGCCTATAAAGTATGTTGGGAGAATGGCAGTTGGTACGTTAATGCTGAAAATCAAACTTGGACTAATTATCTTCATTGTATAAATGCTGAAAGTGATCAGGTACATTCCTGAAAATTGTTTAGACTTAATTCAATCAATGTCTTTTTCAATTTCAGTTCTTAACTATGACAAACAAATTGAATGTCACAGGATATTCCATATCGTTAGCCGCTCTAGTGATTTCCCTATGGATTTTCCTTCAATTCAGGTAAAAAAAGTATAAACCATCGAATAATATTTTTCAAAATTCTTTCGTAGAACACTGCATTGCATTAGAAACAGAATCCACGTGCAACTGTTCTTATCCTTCACCTTAAATAGTATAATGTGGATTATTTGGTACGAACGTGTGGTTCCGGATCCCCAATTGACCATCAGGAATGATGTAAGGAGTGATTCTAAGTAAATTTCTCATTACATTTTTATACTTCTACAAAGAATCTAAATTTAATTTGTTAGATCTGGTGTCAAATCCATCACATAATAAAGGAATACTTCATGGTGGTCAACTATATGTGGATGTTTTGCGAGGCTCTTCATTTACATTTATCACTGGTTGTAGTTTTCTTACAAGAAGAGGTGACAATGAAATGGTTTTACTGGATCGGATGGGGTATACCTGTTAAAATTGTGCTTGTCCATTGTCTGGTCAGGTTTTTTGTAGCAAAGGATACAGACAAGTAAAAAGGCAAAAATATATAGAAACAGATGTATTCATTTATTTTTTTAGATGTTGGATGAATGAATCATCCTTCAGTCACTGGTTTCTTTCTATTCCAATTTGCATCACTTTATTAGCATCCCTAAGTAAGAACCCTTATACATTCCTTTCTGTATAGAATAAAGAATGGAACGTTTTCCAGTATTTCTGATCAATGTCCTTCGAGTCCTTTTGATGATCATGCACCCAAACTCTTTAAATCCAGCTCCAATGGGAATTCGAAAAGCGGCAAGAGCTGCGTTAATTCTAATTCCACTATTTGGATTGCAACATTTTTTAATTCCAGTGAGACCAGATGATCATCATCCTTTGTTGAATCTGTATGAAATTATATCAGCGATTATCGTCTCATTTCAGGTGCATTAAAGTGCAGTTAAAAAAATTGAACCAAATAAAATTTTGTGTTTTCAGGGATTGGTAGTTGCATGTCTTTTCTGTTTCGCGAATACAGACGTTCAACAGGCAATACGCGCTTTTATACAGCAAAAAATATACCAAAGTTCCAGATGGAATAATTATGCTTATAATGGAACTATTGAGACTGGAGACAATTGTAATACAAATGGAAATAGTCAAATAAATGATATAGCATTGTTAAACAGCACAAGAGCAACCAAAGATGATGTTACCAACTAGAAAAGTTTTTTTTTTTTACTTTTTTTTACGGAAATGTAAAAAAATTTTGATTCTCTTTGTACATGTAAAATTTATTTACATGTTTTCTATTATTTTTCTCTTTGTCGTCCATAATTATTTATGTGTTTTGTCTTAGAATGTGTCACAATAATTGTAGCAATTGCAAATTATATAAAATGTAGATACAAACAGTAATTTACCATAATGAAATAAATAAAACCTAAAATATAGCCCTTTATTTGACTATAAAAATTAAAGATAAAGAAAGAAATGCATACCTGAATTGTGGACATTTTAGGATTGTAAATGAAATTTGCCACAAATAAATTTGTTGTTGTTTATCGAAATGAGAAAAGTTTGTAGAAACATGCTACTTAAAAACTATAATAAGTTAATTGTAATTCAGCCCAAGTAACTAAAGGTAGGTAATAATTACGGATCTGTAGTAGAGGAATAATAACACTGCTTAAATTTACATGTATAATAAAAATGAAGAAAGAATTAGTAGATATACAATTTAACTTCGTCCTGTTTACAAAATAGATATATTTGTCTTTGGTACACGTTTTAATTATTTTCATTCATGCATGTAGCATGCATGTACTGCGAAATCTCGGATGAAAATTAAATATTAGTAAGGAAACCTTGAATTGTTAGAGATTTGGATACAAATATAATTGGAAATATGAAGATCACTTTTCCAAAGCTATTAATAAATTGATGTGAATTGCTTTCTATTAGATCGATTAGGGATATTTTATTAAATTGCAATAATTTAATCTTACTGTATGTAGATATGCCTACTCAATATGAGTAGGTATATAATTATCCGCTGTATCTGAGAAAAATTTTTCATAATTCCTTGTCGATAACAAATACATATAGTCGATAACAATACATCTACAGGGTGTCAACTTTAAGCAAATTGATTCTTTTAAAAATTACCAAGAACAATACGTTTCTATGCACCGATATTAACTCCTGTCTGAAAAATCCAAATTGCTAATTACATTTTTTTTTTCAAGGATTTCAAAAACTCCCATATCGGTACCAACATTGCTTTTATATTACCAATTAACTCGGTTAATTGTTATGTAACTTATGTAAATGCGGTATTTAAACATTCATAGGAAATCAAATTTATAGTGGGGAAATCTGTCTAGTAATAACTTTTCCAACACATTAAGAAGGTATAAATTTGTCAAAAAAATGTAAGAACAGATTAAACCGACTTAAGAGTCAACACGATGTGGAAATTAATTGGTGTAGTACTTTTCGCATACTTCGCTTTAGTAAGTGAAAGATATAGTGAAAGATAATTTAAATCTATTCGATCTAATTAGGTTTTAGCTATGGATGATGAGATGCAAGAACTTTTAACTCAGCTGCATAACAGCTGTAGGGATGAAACAGGCGCTGCAGAAGGTAACTGATCTATTTACACTCTTCAAAGAATAATTAATTGTTTTTTATGTTCAAAGATGTACTAGTAGATGCAAGGCAGGGTACTTTTGCTGACGACGACAAATTAAGGTGCTACATGAAATGTGTAATGGACCAAATGGCAGTTGTAAGAGATCTTTAGAAAAAAAATAATTTATAATATTTTGAGTTAAATATTGCACCTGTTTGTTTGTAGATAAGCGACGATGGAATTGTAGACGAAGAAGCGCTCATTGGATTGCTACCAGAAGATATTAAAGGTTTTCTCGAGCCTGGCATCAGAAAATGTGGTACCAGAGGTAAAATATATTTTCTATTACCATATTTAATAACAGAAACTGTATTAAAACAATTATAATTTGTTGTAATAAATATCAAAATTTTCCAGTGGGCGCGAATCCTTGTGATAACGCATACAAAACTTTCCAGTGTTACTATGAATCAGATCCATCGGTAAGAAAACAAATAAAAATTTTCTTATTTGCAATAACAATTGTATTATTCTTTCAGCACTACTTCCTTCCATAAACTTCTAAAGTTCAGTTATATCTCTAAATTTTACTCTTGTAAAAATCTTCAATCAATGAATAAATTTTAAGTAGCACAACAGAATTTCAATTTAATTTGGTCTGAAGTTTTTAGATATTTATTATCAGATTGCTGTCCTGCAATCCTGGTTGCTTTTAATTAAGTTTACAACTTAGTACCAAGGATATCAGTCACAAATAAAGGATCACACTGTATATATAACACACCTGCCAATTTACATAAATTATTGTTTTTAAAAACTTCAATATCTATTGATGTTAAACTATTAATTACTTTTTTTGCATATAAACTCTTAAATTCGCCACTGAATATAGTACCACGCATCTGGGTCTCAAGAAAAGAGTCTCGATTCTATTAAATATGAGTCTATTTGATAAATATTTTTTTATTGTATTACTTTCATTGGTATCAATTAATTTTGTGAGTTTAATTAATAATTTTCTTAAAAAATAGATAAAATATTAAAAGATTTCAGGGCACATCAGATGAAATGCAAGAACTAATTGATCAATTGCATAGAACCTGTGTCGGAGAAACTTCTGTTGACGAAGGTAAAAAATACCTTCAATTAAAAAAAAATGTTGAACAAATTTGACTTGTTTCCTAAAACATTGCAGAAGTGGTATCAAGAGCACAAAAGGGAGATTTTGCAGATGATGACAATTTAAAATGTTATATGAAGTGCATCTTAGACCAAATGGCTTGTGTAAGTCTTTTTTCTGCTACTCAGAAATTGTTGTTAATAAGTTAATAATATTCAAATTTCAAAGGTTGATGATGATGGAATCCTAGATGAAGATGCAGTGATTGCGCTTCTACCTGAAGATAAACAAAATATGGTTCCGATTATTAAAAAATGTGGAACTCAAAGTAAATAATAAATTATTAAGTATTTTGTGCATAATAGTAAAAATATTCTGAATTTTTAGAGGGAAGTTCACCTTGTGAAAATGTTTGGTTAACAAATAAGTGCTACTACAAAGAAGCTCCAAATCTTTACTTTCTGCCTTAAACCAACCGCAGCTTTTCGGATCACGAATTATTATTTTTGAAAATACACCACAATTATGAAAATTCAATGGTCTTTTATTAAATCATGCTTGTTCTTTTTTTTTGTTAATGAATTTTACAAGCAATTTATTATTACATGCTAAGTTAATTAAGAACAAATTGATTTAATTGCATAGATCGACTCATCTAATTAGCTACAATTGTGATTCTGATAATATGTAATTTCTTCTGACTTGTATATCAATCTAGAAATAAATAGTGTTTGGATAGCAAAAATATTCTGAATCCTATGAATAGTTTTAGTTCGAATAAGTCAATAAATAAACTACGATGAGAACGGTATTTGCAGTGATGCTTCTCGTAATTGTTCCTAAATGCATTCTTGTAAGTAATTAAAAAATAGACGAATGGAAATATTATAATTTTGATGGAAACTTTCAGAGCCTGTCAGAAGAAATGCAAGAGTTAATTGATATGCTGCATAAAACGTGTGTGGAAGAAACCGGTGCAGCAGAAGGTTATTAAATGGTTTAACAGTTTTTCAGTATTTGTATACAGGATTACTTTTCAGATGAAATCGTGAATGCAAGAAAAGGCGACTTTTCAGAGAGTGACAATTTCAAATGTTACATTAAATGTTTGATGACGCAAATGGCATGTGTAAGTATAAAATTGTGAGTATTTAAAATGACCTCCCTATTCATTACACTAGTATTAGTAAGGAAGTGCTAATTAATAGGTAACTCAATCCTTTAATAGGTACACGCAACTTTAACATAATTTTATTTAATGTCTAACTTCTTACCTTACTTAGATAAGTGATGATGGTATAGTGGACGTGGAGGCAACGATAGCTGTACTGCCTGAAGAGATGCGAGATGCAGCGACTCCAATTGTGACAAAATGTGGCACACAAAGTGAGTTATCTTATATAAAAGTAAAGTAAATTTCTAACATGTTCGTGATTCGTGAATGATTACAGAGGGATCAAATCCATGTGAAAATGCGTGGTTAACACATAAATGCTATCAAAAGGAGGCACCAAATGTAAGAATGGGTAAATGTTCCTATATTTTAATTAAAAAAAAATATATTTTCTTTTTAGGACTATTTTCTTGTGTAACCCGATAGGAAGAGTATTCAGTTAATTACAGAAATACTGAAAACAAATAAAATATAAATTAACATATCTTTTGAATTATTAGTTTAAAATAATATACCTACACTTATAAATACTGAATTGCAAATCACGTGACATACTTTGGCATATATGTAGCACTTTCAATATTAAGTTTAGTGAGTAGTGACTTAATGAGACACCTCAAAAGTTGAGTACCTTATATTACTTTGTTTAGGTAAAAAGTGAAGGATACAACTATACAATAAATTTCTAATTTTTTTATGATAAATGCAATTTTTTTGCAACAATATTGGGCTAATATGTGTTTTTTTATTATTATTCTCCAACTCTCCTCTATACCTACTTCCATAATACATAAATTAAGTAACAGAGAGACAGAATAAAATGTGTCTAATCAAATTATACCTTAGGTGGTACCAATATACCTTTTCACTAAATAGAATTAAATTTGGAAAGAATCTGTAATGTATCACATTCATTAGATACATTTAGAGTTAAACACTCGACAATTAATTAACAAATGTTTGATGTCATTGTGCCAAAAAAGTTGATGCGCTCGCTCTATTAATCCTTCGCCGAATAGTTACTTGTAAGAGAGAAATGATAATTTGATTTGGGTATGTAGAAACGATTTTTTTGTTAGACGTCTTTAGAAAAAAGCTGCATATGCATTTTTCAACCTATTATTATTACTTCGTTGAATGTAAACAATTAACTTGTAACCTCGGTGGTAACATTGTACCTATAAGTTTAGATAATATACAATTGTTATTACTATTATTATTAAAACATATATGTAAATGAATTCAAAATTTTACGCGTCTTCAAAGTTGAACCTCATCCAATTAGTTTTTGTACATTCGTAAAGAATTCTCGATAATGATCCAACAGTGTTTTTCTAAATTATTTAAAAAAGGAACTGGTTCGCAATCATATCAAAAGGTATTAATCGTTCTTTATTCCATTGATTCTCCATCGAATTAGATGACTTTTATTTTAATGTGCAATTTTAATTTGTGTGTTTTGTGAAAGTTAAGGTATGTTTTCTTTCATTTCTATTGTAGATTTGTTGAAAAATTTGCCTCATCTCATTTCGACTGCTTTCTTGAATTTGAAAGCGACAGTGCAATTGAAAAAATATTTACTAAATTTACTACATATAGTGCTATTTCCGCCACCAAAGAAATTATAAAATTACTTTGTAGGTACTATTTATTCTGTTTTTCAGTTACCAATAATAATGAATAATAGCACTGATGACTCAAATCTCAAAGATGAAAATGTTCATCCAAAAGCGAAAGCAGGTTTCCTATCAAATCTCTTCTTCTGGTAAATGAAGTTTCATTATTAAATAAAAAATAACGCTTTAACAATTTTTCTTCAATAGTTGGGGATTACCAATTTTTTATAAGGGCTGGCAATCGCAGTTCGACGAAGAAGATCTGTTCGATCCATTAACCGAACATGAATCTCATTATTTAGGTGATAAATTAGAAGAAATGTGGAAATTACAAAAAATTAATAGCAGCAAAAATCCAAAATTATGGCGTGCATTATGGCAATTATTTCGAAATGAGATTATATTTTATGGAATTGGTTTAACATTCATGGAATTTGTTTTAAGGTAAGTAATTCAAATGGTTTTTATTTGCTGGAAACACAGTTGCACTTTTATTGCAGATTATCTCAACCACTAGCTTTAGGGAAATTAGTAGACTTTTACTCACCTACCAAACAAGAAAATGTATCAAAAAACGAAGCTTATTTCTATGCTGGTTTCATAGTACTCAACACATTCGTTTATGTTATAGTGAACCATTGGTACTTATTTGGTTTGCACCACTTAGGTATGAAAATGAGGGTGGCATGTTGTTCCCTAATTTACAGAAAATCGTTAAAATTGAGCCAGTCAGCTTTAGGCCAAACAACAATTGGCCAGATGATCAATTTATTATCGAATGATGTAAATCGATTCGATGATGCTGGCAGAAATTTCCATTACATTTGGATAGCGCCTCTAGAAACAGCTCTTTTCATGTACATAATGTACCACATTTTAGGAATCACTGCGATCGCAGGATTTAGTGTGCTATTCCTGTTTATCCCCATACAAAGTAAAAAATAATTTAAATAAGATATGTGATAAAAATTAATTTTTTATATTTTTTAGGAATCATGGGACAATTAACTTCAAAGTACCGCCTAAAAACCGCAGTAAAAACTGACGAGCGAGTGCGTTTAATGAACGAAATTATTTCAGGTATTCAAGTGATTAAAATGTACACGTGGGAGAAAGTATTCATTAAACTTGTGGAACACATCCGAAAGTATGTAAATAGTAAATATTTCTGATTTTTTTTTATCATAAGAATTTTGATTTTAGGCTTGAAATTAACGAAATAACAAAATCTTCATATTTACGCGTTCTGCAACTGTCTTTTAGTAAATTCATCACTCGAGTTGCTCTTTTCATTTGTATTTTAATCTATACCCTTTGCGGTAATAGTCCAAATGCCGAATATGTTTACGTAATCTCATCGTTCTACAACATTTTAAAAGAGTCAGTTATTTCCAAGTTCCCACAAGGAGTTTCTGCATTAGCAGAAGTTTTAATAACAATGGATCGAATTGAAACTTTCCTGCTTTTCGATGAAACTCACCCCAAAACTGAAGCAATACTCTCCTCAAAGCCATCCAATGTGGTGTCCATCAGGAATGGATTCGCTAAATGGAAGTACTTTTCACCGGAATATAATTTACACAATATCAATTTAACGGCAAAATCCGACGAACTTGTTGCAATCGTTGGACGCGTGGGTAGTGGAAAATCCAGTCTTTTGCACGTAATTCTTCGGGAATTAAATTTAATGAAAGGCAGTAAAGAAAACATTGGCAGAATCTCCTACTCTTCGCAGGAACCTTGGCTGTTTGCTGGGACCATCAAGCAAAACATTTTGTTCGGTCAAATATACAATAAACAAAAATACGAAAAAGTAGTTAAAGCGTGTGCATTGGAACGCGATTTCCAGCAACTCCAATTCGGCGATCGCAGTTTGATTGGTGACAGAGGAGTCAGTTTAAGTGGTGGACAAAAAGCGAGAATTAATTTAGCTAGAGCCATTTACAAAGATGCAGATATTTATTTACTGGATGATCCATTGTCAGCTGTTGATTCTCTGGTGGGAAAACAACTTTTTGAAGAATGCATTCAAGGATACCTGAAAGGGAAATGCACAATTTTAGTAACACATCAATTGCAATTCTTAAAATCAGTGGACACAATTTATTTGATGGAAAATGGAAGGATTATTAAATCAGGAACATTTGAAGACATCCAAAAAAGCGATACAGAATTTGCGAAATTGTTCAATAATTTTGTCGAAGAAGATACAGATGAGATTATTGAAGATGATCAGGTGAAATCAACAGATTATTGTGATTCAATGGACGAGCCATCGATTATAAAAGAACAAAGGTGCACAGGAGGCATATCCTGGCAGGTGTATTTAAAGTATTTAAGGGCAGGTGGTGGACTTTGTACGACATTCTTCGTAATTGTTTTGTTTATGATTGCTCAACTTGTGGCGAGTGCAGCTGATTACTTTGTTTCTTTTTGGTAAGTTTCCACAGCTTTTTTTACAAAATTCCAATGATAGATTTTATTTCAGGATTAACACTGTTGAGAGTAAAAACAAAGAAGAAAACACAAATTACTACAACTATTTTGAAGATGTCCTTCTTCAACAGGAATACGATGAAATTACCGAATTTGAAGACAATAGGCCATCAACAATCGAAAGCTTCTTAACAACAACTAATTGTTTTTACATTTATTCCTCGATTATAGTCGCGGTGATTTTCTTTACGATTCTCCGTTCCGTTGTACTTTATAATTTCTGTATGAAGGCGTCAATTAAACTACATAATTCGATGTTCATGAAAGTTCTGAACAGTAATATGCGGTTTTTTAACAATAATCCTTCTGGAAGAATTCTGAATAAATTCTCCAAAGATTTAGGTACTATTGATGAGACTTGTCCTTATGTTTTGATGGACACATTTCAGGTAATTAACACATTAATCCAAAAAAAGAGAAAATATAAAACTGTTTGATTTTAGATTGCGTTGAACGTACTTGCAGTTAACATCATTATCGCTTCAGTTAATCCCTGGCTATTAATTTCAACGACTTTTATCGTTCTCTTATTTTATTTTTATAGAAAAGTTTATATAACTACAAGCAGAGATCTAAAAAGATTAGAAGCATCAAGTAAGTGATTTAAAGAATAAAGATAAATTTTTACATTTTTTCTATTGTTACAGCAAAAAGTCCAGTCTTTTCCCACCTGAACGCCTCTTTGCAAGGATTAACAACAATTCGCGCATTTGGCGCTCAGGACATACTTCGAATGGAATTCGATAAACACCAGGACCTTCACAGCTCTGCATATTACCTCTTTTTAACTTGCACTCACACTTTCGGTTTCTGGCTGGACCTTCACTGTGTTTTCTACATTGGACTTGTAACTTTAAGCTTCCTTTTCATGGACAATGGAATTTCAGGTGGAAATGTCGGTTTGGCGATAACTCAAGCGATGAGTCTTACCGGAATGTTCCAATGGGGCATGCGACAATGGGCAGAATTGGAGAACAGTATGACCTCAGTGGAAAGAGTAGTGGAATACGTGAATCTGGAAGAAGAAGACCAGAAGAGCAATATGAAACAACCGAAAGCTTGGCCAGAAAAGGGATGTCTACAGTTCCAATCAGTTTACTTAAAATACGCACTAAATAAGCCATATATTTTAAATAACCTCAGTTTTAAAATTCAACCAATGGAAAAAGTTGGAATTGTTGGAAGAACTGGAGCTGGAAAATCTTCTCTGATTTCAGCTTTGTTCAGGATGGCCCATATCGAAGGCAAAATGCTTATAGACGGGATCGATACAAACGATATTCCATTAAATAGTCTGAGATCGAAAATTTCCATTATCCCCCAAGAGCCGATTATTTTTTCAGGAACTTTACGTTCCAATCTGGATGCATTGAACGAGTACAGCGATTCGGAAATTTGGCGTGCCATTGAACAAGTTCATCTAAAAAGTGTGATTACAAATTTAAATTCCGGTTTAGATACGAAAATGTCTGAAGGGGGCATGAATTTGAGTGTGGGTCAAAAGCAGCTGGTTTGTTTGGCAAGGGCTATTATTCGAAATAACCGGATACTGGTGATGGATGAGGCAACTGCTAATGTAGATCCCAGTACAGATGCTTTAATACAGGAGACTATTCGGGAAAGTTTCGCCCATTGTACTGTTTTAACAATTGCGCATAGATTACATACAATCATGGATTCAGATAAGGTGTTGGTGATGGATGGTGGGCAGGTGATTGAATTTGACCATCCATTCGTTCTTTTACAAAATCAAGAAGGGATTTTTTATAAGTTAGTGAAAGAGACTGGATCCGCCACATCCGAACATCTTATTTCAATAGCAGAAAAGGTAAGACATCATGAAATCTAAAACACGGAAAATCAATTTTTTTGTTTCAGTCTTATAATTCGCACGAAAAGTGACACTAGTGTGAAAGGGCTCATTTGATATGCATTTTTTTGTATATTTTAGTTATGTTAAAGTGTTTTATTTTATTCAAATAAATTTTATATACGATTTTGAATATTTGTACTTTCTTTAGATCCAAATAATAAAGCACTTTAAAGCAGTCGTGGCCGAGCGGTTAAGGCGTCTGACTAGAAATCAGATTCCCTCTGGGAGCGTAGGTTCGAATCCTACCGACTGCGTTTTTATTTTACTAAATTGTTTAACATGATTACGACTGAAACTTTTTTTAGTTCAGTAGATTTATCACTTTTTACATTCCCGAATTCTTATATTTATGTCAAAGGAAATATCTCTTTTTGTCATTTTCACATAAAACTAATAACTCAGTCATCTCTATAAATATCTAGTTGAATACCCACATGTACACACCTCCTATTTTTATGTAAATCTCTAATAATATTACCATCAAACTACATTACGACTATAGGCAAAACATACACACAGGAATGTAGCGCAATAATCATAACAAATTCTTTAAAAATGCAATTAATTTATTAATAAAATTACATCAGTTAAGTATTAAAAAACACATTTGGTCCTCCACGCACTAATCTACTTAAACACTCTACTTAATTCTTGGATAATAATAAAGAACCGAGGATCCAGGCAATTGCCAATTGGATGCTTGCAATTCAATCAATTGCAATAACGTACGTCTGACTGCAGCCGAAGTGGATGCTGTATTTGCTAAAAACCCATCCCTCACACACGCCAACAACTGCTCCAATTGCTGCGGCAATTCCGTCTCTAAATCGCGTCCAATGGACGTTAAAACGAAGAACAAACACTCCGTCTCCGACAGACACTTAATCGGCAACGTTATACAGGCCTGACAACATTTCGCCAACACGGACAACAGAACCAAATCGGGCTGAAGTGAGCCCAGTTGGTCTCTCAACTGATGCCTCTTCAATTGCGAACACATCTCCGTCAAGAACCACATAAACGCCGTAAATCTCGTACCATCCCCTGCTTTGATTCCCCTCAAAATGTGATCTCGCTCTTGATACCATTGCTGGCACATGTTTAACAGCGACTCTAAGAAAGTTTGGTTTTTCTCCCGTTCGATAATCGCAATGCACAGTTTCGCAATTGAATCCGAGTACCGAATCCCTTCCACAGCTTTCTCTAAAATGGTCTTCACCAGGTCCATTAAAATTCGAGATGGCAACTGATTTGGATCATCAATGGCTTGCTTTAAGTTTGTTTGTTCTTCACTTGAGAACATACTTAAATCCATCTCCTCTTTCGCGATACTTTTCAACTTATTCGCCAAATTCTGCGAATCAGCAGCACCCAAACTCTTAGATCTCTTCAAATTCTGTCCGAAAGTGGAGGCTTGCGGGTGCACTTGACTAACCTGCGGCTGATAATGAATCGGATGATTTTGTCCACTAAAAACCGGCTGATTAAAGTACTGATAACTCGGCAAACTAACAATTTGCGATGGTGAATGTAAGATAGGAATTGCCGCCGGTAATATCGGTATAATCGGATGATGTCTTAATATGTTACCACTTGATTTCGAATGTTGCAATGGAACTGCAGCGGTGTCGAAGCCCATTTGCATATTTAACTGTCCACTCGATTTACTTGGCTGTAAATCATGACTCATTGTGAATTCTTTAGCGTGCACATTCAATTTACCTGGCGACAAATCGCTGCGTACATTCGGTGGCCTGTACAATTCCATTGTGGGCTTCGTTTTTATTGTTGCCATCGTTTGGCTGCGACTCTTTTGCGGATCGCGACTTGATTTGATAAAACTCCGTTCCCGTTGCACCATTGTGGGATTGAATTCGGTTTTTTGGCTACGTTTTAATGGTGTCCCTTGTGACATGTTCACTTACACTATTGTTATGCACACGTCGGTTTATATTTTAAAACAACTACGCATTTGCCAATTTTGGGCTTGACAAGGTCCCCAACTCACGCTTTCATATCGTTTGTTGGTGAATGGTTTTTGATGGCGTTTTTTTAGATAATTTCCACTGATATTTCCCGAGATGCGATTTGTTTTTCGGCTGGTGGACGGTTTTTGTGAAGGAAATTTTCAACTGCGAAGCGGATAAATTTAGAGCGTAGATATTTATATAATGTACTTCATGTTTTATGTTCCCTGTGTTAAAAATAGTATTTTACACATTGTGAGTAATACTTTAAACTGACTTGTATTAATAAAATAGAGCCTAGAATTGTTTCATTTGTTGTTGAATTAATTAATGGATATATTTTGTGGGAGTGTTCGCGCAGCCAATTTTAATAATGGGTAATAGTTGATCCGTTTGCTATTAATGATTTTATGAATCCTTTAAGAGTGTAATTGGTTTGAAAAATTTTGTTGTAGCTGATTATATAGCGAAATTGGAATGAGACTCGGGCGGATGTGCGGTGTTGGTTGCGCTCTTGCCGGTAGAATTTTACTGATAAAATATGATGTTGATGCAATTTTTATTCCATGCACTTACAAGAAGGTACTAGGTACATAAAATTAAATAGATGAATACCATTTTCCTAAGAAGTACACTTACCTTTTTAAAAAAACTGTATTGAGATTAAGATTACCTAAATTGAACCAACTAGAACGAACCGTCTTGCCTAAAACGTAAAGGCACGCCTGGGAAGTACACAGCGCATAACAACACAATTTTTTATTAAAAATTTAATTATCTATTTTGTAGGCTTATTGGTACATTTATTGGTGTTATGTTATTAAACTCACTTTGAACAATGTCCGTATAAGTCTAACAAGATAAGAAAACCGACAAATATAATAAAAAGGGCGAATTTCGTTGAAACAGTGAAGTAGAGAAATGAAGTGCACTTTGAATATACCTTTAGAATGTTCCTTCATGTTGTTTCGTTTGTCACTCTGGGTGCATTTTAGTTACATTTGCTGACCTTTCCGGTTATTAGATCCTTTTTTAATATACGGGATTGAACAATGATAAAGCGAGTTTGATCATGGGCCAAACTAATCAAGAGTAAAAGGAGGAACATGTAGAACAGAATAACTAAAACATTCGAGAATAGACTGTCGTTGTGTCGTTGTGCTTAACTGCTTACATCTGTTTTATCAACGTATACATAGACAGTGTAAATTGTTATTGTGAAAACAAGTGAAAGAATATTTATACTAAATAATTTTTATTAGTATTTATTTATAGTTAATTCGAATCATTTTTAAAAAATTAATTTTTTTTGGACATAACATAATATCCATTTATCCAATTCTATTCTCAGCTCATTATCATCAGTATCTTTGGTATATAAGAAAATATGGGCAAAAAGAGAGGAGGTAAAAAAATTAAAAAATATTCTCCTTACCTTTAATAAAAAAAGCCCCTTCATTTAATTGTCAATTTTATATTATTTGAAGTAATGTGTTTTTATAGTCGGTTTTTTATTTATTTCGTAATATGTCATCACCGGGGAATCACCCGATGGAATCTTTACACTTGGTCCTTGACATTTTTATTGATTATAAATTCTTGATTAAAAACCTATTTCGGTCGTGAGTGTAATAGTTATTAAAATTTGATAAAAATTACTTATTATTTAAATAACATTATGTATATTCATGTACATATATTACATTATGCATTTATTTTTCAAACTTTTTTCTGTAAAACGATATTTTAATTTTCATAGGTACGTCGCGAGAATCTCATCAAGAACCTAAATTAAAAAAATGTACTTCATAAAATTATTAGCATTTCACCGTATTTATTGTATGATTATTGTTCTAGGGAAAAAAGCAGATTCCACAGATGAATCTCAAGCTGGATCAAGCCAGCAACAGCAACAACAACAAGCTCCGCGGCCTCAGCACCAGCAACAAGGAGGCCCTCGACAGCAGCAGCAAGGTGGGTCCCAGCCGCAACACCAACGGGGTCCTCAACAACAGCATCAAGGAGGTCCTCAGCAACAGCAGCAAAGAGGACCTCAGCAACAGCAAGGAGGACCTCGACAACAACAACAAGGAGGTCGTCAGCAACAGCAGCAAAGAGGACCTCAGCAACAGCAAGGAGGACCTCGACAACAGCAAGGAGGACCTCGACAACAACAACAAGCAGGTCCTCAGCAACAGCAGCAAAGAGGACCTCAGCAACAGCAAGGAGGACCTCGACAACAGCAACAAGGAGGTCCTCAGCAACAGCAGCAAAGAGGACCTCAGCAACAGCAAAGAGGGCCTCAGCAACAGCAGCAAGGAGGACCTCGACAACAGCAACAAGGAGGTCCTCAGCAACAGCAGCAAAGAGGACCTCAGCAACCGCAAAGATGGACCCAACAACAGCAGCAAGGAGGTCCTCATCAACAGCAACGGGGAGGACCTCAACAACAGCAAAGAGGTCCTCAGCAACATCAACAAAGATCTCCTTCTGAACCAAAACAATGGGGACCACCGACACAACAGCAACAGCAGCCGGTGGAACAACAAGGACCCCCACCTCAACAGAAACAATGGGGACCACCGGCTCAGCAGCCTCAACAACAACAACAAGCGGCACAACAACAAAGGGGACCTCGTGGTCCTCCACAACAGCAACCGCAATCGGCGCAGCCGCCACAACAAGCCCCAGTCCCATCTCCACAACCGCCCTCCCAACAACAACAACCAGGTCCAAGTAAACCGCACGGAGGCGGTGGCGATACTAGTGACACTTCCACAGATATATTACAAATCAACCGGCATCATAAGCCCGGAACTATAGGACGAAAAATCAAAATCGAGACAAATCATTTACAAATCAATCTTGGTAAATTAAGAGAGGCAATTCATTATGATGTTGACATAGAACCAGACACTCCGAAGAAGATTCTTCCAAAGGTTATGGAAATATTCCGTCAAGCGCACTACAGTAATCGCTATCCAGCCTTTGATGGTCGTAAAAATTTATATAGCTCTTCCCCTTTACCATTCGGTCAAGTTGTTGAAGGTAATAATGCATTTAATTCTAGTTCTATGTACGATAAGTTTGTAAATTATTTTTTAGGTGAAGTGCAATTAATGCTGGACGAAAGAATGAAGACGTACAAAGTAAAAGTTCAATTTGCCAACAAAGTAGACTTATCGCCACTGCAAGATATGCGCGACATAAACCGATCACCTGCTGAGGCCCTTCAGTGTCTCGATATTGTGCTACGTAGCGCTCCGTCTGTGTCAAGCATAACTGTTGGTCGTAATTTCTTCACTAAACCGCGAGGGCAAATAATCAATTTAGGCGAAGGCATGGAAATGTATCACGGCTTCTTTCAGTCCGCAATTCGTGGCTGGAAACCGTTATTGAACGTCGATGTGGCACACAAAGCGTTCCCTAAAAACGTGCCCGTCATTGACGCTTTGATTGATGTTTGTTCGAGCAGAGACTATCCATGTAAACCGGAACGCGACCTGCATCCCAACGATGCCCGGAAATTCGAAAAGTTCATGAGGATGTTGAAAGTTGTTTACGAAATTCCGAAAATTCCGTCCTCTAGACGGTCGTATCGTGTGAATGGATTAGGGGAATCGGCGGATAGAAAGCAATTTAAGCCTGACAATGGACCGTCTATAACTGTCGCTAATTATTATGCAACTGCGAAGAATTATCGATTGCGGTATCCACATTTACCGACACTTTGGGTGGGCAGTAAACAACGAGAGGATAAAATTCTAATTCCAATGGAATTGTGTATTATTGAGGAAGGTCAAGCGGTGGCGAGAAAAATGACGGAGAATCAGACGAGTAGTATGATCAGAGTGGCAGCTACAAATACGGTAGTACGAAAGGAGAAAATTATGAGATCAATTCAAGAGGCGAATTATAATGCACATCCATGTGTTAGAGAGTTTAATTTTTCGGTGGGGAATCAATTTGAGAAGATGGAAGCGCGCGTATTGCCACCGCCCGGAATTCAGTACAGTGATGGAAAAGTACGTGTTTCCAGAGGGGTGTGGAGAGGCGATAGTAATAAATATCTTGAAGGGGCAACAATTGGGAGATGGACAGTGGCGAGTGCTGTTAGAAATTGTAGAGATATGGATAATCTTGCGAGAATGGTAAGTTGAATAAAGGCGGTATTTTGTATTTGGTGAAATTGTTAAATGATTTCAGATTGAAACTCAAGGCAATCGGGCGGGAATGCAAATTGCCCCAGCAACGAAACCGTTCCAATTCATTGGTGGACGTCAGATGATGAACGATGTGTTACAATTTATGAAAGCGAATGCCACATTCGATGTTATCTTTGTGGTGGTGCCGAATAGTGGGCCCCAATATGGGTTTGTTAAGAAAGCGGCCGAATTGAAGGTGGGCTGTTTAACGCAATGTATAAAATTACGTACAATCGGCAGATTAAATCCGCAAACAGTTGGGAATATTTTACTGAAAGTTAATAGTAAAATGAATGGTAAGAATCATAAAACTGTAGACCGTCCAATGATCATGAATAGACCTTGTATGATAATGGGAGCGGATGTGACACATCCGGGACCAGATAGTTTGAATATACCAAGTGTGGCTGCTGTGACTGCTTCATATGATGCGAATGCCTTTTGCTATAATATTTGTTATCGGCTGCAATCACCGAAAGCGGAGATAATTGAAGATTTGGAAGCGATTGTAAAAGACCAACTTTTGTTCTTTTATCAAAAGTGTAGATGTAAACCGGAACGAATTGTCTTTTTCCGGGATGGTGTGTCGGAAGGTCAGTTTAAGATAGTACGTAATTCGGAAATTCGAGCAATACGAAGTGCTTGTAAGAAACTGGGAAATGGAGATTATGAGCCGAAGTTAACGTTTTTGGTGGTCCAAAAACGACATCATACAAGAATGTTCCCATTGGATAGTCGTGATTCGGAGGATAAGAATATGAATGTCCCGGCTGGTACATGTGTTGATCAAACTATAACTAATCCATTTATGCAAGACTTTTATTTGGTGAGCCATGCCAGTATTCAGGGGGTTGCAAAACCTACCAAGTACTGTACCATTTGGGATGATAATGATTTATCTAATGATGAAATTCAACAATTGTCCTACTTTTTGTGTCACATGTTTACAAGATGTAATAGATCTGTTAGTTATCCTGCTCCTACATATTATGCCCATTTGGCTGCTGCTAGAGGAAAGGTTTATATTGAAGATGACAATTTAAATATGAATAAACTGGAAGAAGAACAGAAAAAGTATAATATTTTGGATGTTATACAAAAAGGGAAACCCATGTTTTTTGTTTAAATATTTAGTTTTTAGTTTTGTTTAATCTGCTTAATATAATGTTTTTTTTATTATTAACATAATGGTATTTGTAAATAGGAATAATTTAAAATATTTACAAATATATGTAACCATTTCTCGAAACACCCTGTATTTTTGTTACTCCGAGTGAAACAAATGGAACACACAAATTGTCATCCAAAGTGATTGGAACTGGGAGTGATCTTTTATCCGTCAATTTCTAAAAAATGTAACCTATATGCGGGGGCGAAAATAAAAACATTTATCGCAATTTATTGAAAAAGATTAGTATTATTATTATGTTTACATCGTTATTAGAACAAAACATTATCATTTATCAGTAAATTGGGTATGTTTTTATCAGAAATGTAGAAATGTCTGCAACACACGACCTCAGAATGTCTTCTCAGGTAATTTCCATTAAAAATCGTTTCTGCTATTTGGGCTTAAGGTTTTTATTTATTTTAGACTGAAAATAAAGAAAACCTCACTCGACAAGGATCTATGCGACGTGTTTTGGCCTCCGAACACAATAAAGCTAGTTTTTTAAGTGGCCAAAATGAAGATATCAACAAAATTTACAAAATGTACAGACAGGAGTACATTATTTTAGCAGAATAGTAAATAAATACAAAAATCTACCAGAAACTGTACAAATAATTCTTTTGATATTTCCAGTAAAATGATCCAAAGTGAGAATCTCGAAGGAGTTTATGTGATTCCGTCCAAAGAAAGTGCTTTATGTAAGGAATAAACAGACATTTCTTAGTCCCTATCAATTTCTAACGTTATTTCATTTCTAGTATGGTTTGGAGTTATTTTTGTAAGACGTGGACCGTACGAAGATGGAATATTTCGATTTAACATAATTTTAGATGAGAATTTTCCAGAAGGCAATTATCCTGTACATAAATAACATTCATTATATAAAATATAATTAACAACTTGCAATTTTCATATTTCAGAAAGTAATATTCCAATGCAATACATTACATCCCGTTATACACACGGAAACGAATGAACTACATTTGAAAGAAGCTTTCCCCTCATGGAAAAAGAACGAACAACACATCTGGCAAATTTTAAAATACATTCAATGGATTTTTAACTGCTTCGATGCCAGTTTATCACACGCTATTAACAAAGACCTAGTGGAAATGTACAAATTTTAGTATTTGTCTAAAAACATTTTTCTAATTATAATTGACTTGCAGGTACAAAAATAACAAAGACATCTTCATCCAAAGAGCAAAGGAAATTGTAATAGATAGTAAAGAGCGAGCATTCGACGATCCTCCAACGGAAGACAAGCATTACATCAGATTTGAGCCGTACAATGACGATGTCCATACCAAAGTGAGGGCCCAAATGTTGAATTTTCAAGAAGATGAACATAAAGGTGCTAGAAGCGGCCTTTCTTGGGTGCTCCCTGGTACTTTCAAGGCTTTGACACGCCCACCTTCGCCACAAAGCGAAAGTGAATCCTGACGATCAATTTTTTATTTCAATGAACAATTTTTTAATGGAACAAAACTTTTCCTATTTTAATTTAGGGATAATTATGCAATAATTAAATTGTTACAAACTGTAAATCATTGCTATATACATAATTTTTATATTAATGTTACATGCACCAATATAGTGCCTATTTTAAGTCTTTTTGTTTGTACCATTCGTTGTCCACTTTGTAACTTGTCCCTTCGAATTCGAAGTGTGTTGGTGGTTCACATTCACCATTTTGAAATTTGAAGAATTTGCCCCATTCTATCGCTAAATTCGATCGAATCAAGCCAATTCCACCAACTTTTTCAGGGGCTGGATGGTAAATGCGACCAGTACTAGGAAACATCACGGTTTTTTCGGGTTCAAATTGTACTGAGAGTAAATCTGCTGCATGATTGTATGCTAAATGTGATATTTCTTGGCCATCGACAGATTGTCGTTTAAAAACATGTGTAAAGACGATCGGATAATCGTCACATCGAACGAAATTACGTTCTTTACCACATATTGATAAGTAAGGAAACTCTGGATACCTCCCTGTATTGTTTTTTCCGAGTCGATTGAAAAAGAATTTCAGGAATTTCTTTTCTTTAAAGCAGGATGTGAAATTTTTCATTCGTGCGTCATCTAAAAACAGCTAAAATTAAAATTACATTAATTTAACGTAATAAACATCCAAGAACATATAATACCATTCCCTGATGGTCAATGTAATAAAAATATTCTCTAATTTTCGGTTCAGGAGCCTGACCCTGGATATATGTAACATTTCTTCGTTGATTTTTTAACAAATTTGTTAATGTTCGTCTGCTTAAATTCATTTTTAGAAGAAAATTTTAGATTACTAAAAATGTAAGGTTATGTTTTGTTGTTAGAAAAATCTGTGGGATCAAAGAGCAACAGAAACTACAGAAACAACCATGAAAAAATGAACATTTTATTCAAACATCGAATTATTTTATAAATTCGTTAACAAAAGAACATAAAGAGTACATTAACATAATAGGATCACGCTCCAATTTTTTCAATTTCATCTGAATCTTCCGCATTCAACAGTTTGATCTTCCTATTGAAATGTTCTTCAATACGGCGACAAATCGACATTGATTGTTCTGAATCAATTAAATTAATAGCAATTCCACGTTTACCAAATCTGCCAGTACGTCCAATACGATGTAAATATGTGTCACAATCCGGAGAACCATCCACTTTGATAGGCAAATCGAAGTTCACCACAATTGTTACTTGTTCAACGTCTATTCCTCTTGATAGTACATTTGTAGTAATGAGAACTTTTTCCCGACCCTGTCGGAATCGATCCAAAACATTAATTCGTTGATCTACTGTTAAATCACCGGTCAATACCGCCACAGCATGTCCATCTTTTGACATTTTTTCGGATAACCAATGCGCTGTTCGTCGAGTCTATTAAAAAAAATAAATTCAACAATCTGATGCTATTACACATCGCGAATTTTACTTACGTGACAAAATATGATGGCTTGTCCAACTCCAACAGTGCCATAAATATTCGCTAAAGCTGTATATTTGTCTTGCTGGGTGTTACATCGTACATAATACTGTTCTATATTATCTAAACTCTCCTCTTCTCGTTTTAATCGTATTGTAATAGGATTCCTCACAATATGCTCCGCGAAGTTCATCACTTGTTGATCGTATGTGGCGGAAAAGAACATCATCTGACAAGAATTAGACAAAAATTTGTGTATCTTAATACACATATCCTGATGGCCTTGTTGATCAATCATGACATCAGCTTCGTCCAGTACGAATACTACGATTTTTTGTAAATCGAAAAACTTGTATTTAACAGCCCAGTCGAACACCTTCCCTGGTGTTCCGATTATAATGTGTTCCGTGAGTTTTGAGCCCCTTTCAGTTTCCTCTCCACGTACTGCATATTTCATTTCAATTTCCGGGCAATATTTTCCCATATTTGCTGCTACTTCACCAGTTTGAATGGCGAGTTCGTACGTTGGAGACAAACACAAGACTTGTGGGTATCTTTTAGAGACATCAACTCTACTCAGCATTGCCAAGACAAAGGCGGCTGTTTTCCCCGTGCCCGATTGAGATTGTGCTATTAGATTTTGTGGTGGATCGGCTAATAGTGTCGGTAGGGCAGTTTCCTGGATTTTTGACGGTGCATTGAATCCCATCTCATAAACTCCCTTCAGTAAATTTGGATTTAAGTTTAATGCTTCAAAGGTTTTGACTGAATAAAGAGGAGACTTCGGGTCTTGTCTTTGAATTTCAATGTCGTTCTTATTCTCTACAAGACCACGACGGATTACTTTAGCGAAAAGACTGGCATCGGCGGGGCTTAGGGCTTCAGGAGCGTCTTCTTCAGAATTTACATTGTTTACTCTGTTGTCGGTGTCGGAATTACTTATTTCCACTTGAGAGATCTAGGCATTGGGAATATAGTAAAAAATGCTTGGTTTTTTTAATAAAAAATGCACCAACCTGATTCAGCAATTGTTTTTCTTTTTCCAGGGCGTATTTAGCCCAATCCACTTTTTGAGACATAATAGTTTTGTTTAAATTGACTTTGTTAATATGTAAAAACAATTCAGCACTTCGTTTTTCCTTATTAATTAAATAAAATGAAATTTATTGGGAAATTGGCAATCAAATGTGCATCAAGCATCAGAAATATTTGACATTCGACAGAAAATGTTTACCCTAACCTCAAATAACCTAATGTTTAAAGTCTACAAGTTGAGTGAATTTTAAATTATTTAAAGCCAATTTACAAAAATGTTCATGCAAAAAGTGTTCCCTAAGTTAAGACTTCTTAGTCCATGTAAAAATCTCGTATCATCAACATGTTGCAGAGGAATTAGCACTGCACAAATTCAGTTCTGCAAGAACGACAAGAACAATAAAATTCTTGGGGACATGGGCTCAAAATATCAAATATTTGACGATAAAGATGCTGAAGAAGTTTTAGATATATATGAAGAACGATTAAAGTATACACAATTGCTCGAAGAAGATGAACAAGAAGACAAAGACCGTTTTTCAGGATTAAACTTAGAACGTAATTATTTTCCCTAATTTCAATACAAGATAATAAATGTATTCTTTTTCAGGTGGAAAGAATGGTGTATTCGACATAGAAGACTTAGTTCAAGTATTGAAAGTAGAAAATGCTGAAAATATTTTCGTAGCTCACGTCCCAAATGAAATAAATTACGTTGATTATATTTGTATCGTAAGCGGCAAATCCCAAAGACACATGAAAGCAATCGCTCAATTTGTAAGAAGAGTGTATAAACAGAAGAGACACAAGAACGATATCATCCCAAAACTAGAAGGTGCTGAATCGAAAGACTGGATGGCCATAGATTTAGGAAACATTGCATTGCACATTTTCTCCAGAAATGCAAGAGAAGTTTATGATTTAGATATGTTATGGGCAGTGGGCCCCAAATACGATGACGAATTGAATAAAAAGGACGAATTAATCGACTTATTAGAGAAACATACAATTTATTTAGCTGATTTACAACCTGCTAGTTAGACTTTAATTTAAAATAAAGTGTGTACATAAAATTACTAATTAAAAAACTGTTTTGTTTATTTTTAAGATAACCGTTAACTCAAATCCCCTTATCGCTATTTAACGCAAACTGATGAAATAGATAAGATAAATTTGCATTCACTCATCCAACCTCATTTAAAATGGTGTGTAATAATGACATCAGTTAAAAAGAATGTAAAAACTAAGACATTACTCGGTTGGGAACTAACTTCCTTTCAAGATTCTTTAGTGAATTATTTGATACCATCAATATGTGCTTGTGTTCTTTACATGCTTATAATAGCAGCGGACATTGCAGTCATCTATCGCCACAACAAAGACGAAGCCACTCTATGGGCCTCCCTGACGATATCCTTTATTTACCTACCAGTAGTATGTAGTTATTTATTATTAATTACCGATATTGATAATTGGCCTGATGAACAATTGCAAAGTAGACAGAATATATTATGGATTTTAAGAAAAACTCTACAGCATTTACTGTTCCCCGTATCGATGATGTGGAGGTAAGAATAAAATTGAATTTCATCAAACCATTGAGCAATATTTTCTTAGATATGCTGAGCGCATCTTTTGGTCCATAGAAGCTATAAGAAGTAAGGATGAGGAAAGTTGTAATGAGGCAAAAATGTACGTTTACACGCCCAGAAGTATCGAACTTTATGTATTTTTACAAGCGTATTTTCATGCATTGCCTCAAGTTTTACTTCAACTTTATATTTTGATGAGACTCGAGGGCACAACAAGCAGACAAACAAGTAAAACACTTTCGTAATCAATAATGTGTATATATAGATTAAAGAAAATATTTTCATTTATTTCAGTTAATGCACAAGTTCTCTCTATGTTCGTGAATTTAGCGAAAGTTGCTATCACAACAACGTACTACCAGCGATTTAAAACACAAAAATTGGGAGGAATGCATTATCCTTGGTTTAAAAGAGCGAAAGGACAAGAAAAAGCATTCCAGGTGGATTCGGATGTGGTTCTAAGAAGACGACCTGTGTCTCAACACACAAATAATCTAGAAGACCAATACGACATCGAACCATTAAGATCAGTATCGGAAAGACGAAGAAGTAGTGACATTTATATGGAACCTTTGCCACCCTACGAAGCCCGTAAATCATTTACACATCGAATTGATAGCCTTTTCCAAAGACTCCCCAATTCCGTTATTTCATCACGGACTCTTTCTTCAGTTCAAACAGATTTCGACATACTAAGAATACGATACATAAAAGCGTTGCCGGAAGACGATCTCGCCGGGAAACTAATCGCGTTTATCTGGTGGTACAACTTCCTCCTCGCTAGAATACTAGCCTTATCTGCGTTTTCATTTTATTACACAATTGTGGACACAATGTACTTAGTCCTCGCTCACGTGTGCATTATTTTAGGGTTCCTTTTGTACGATGTAAAAAACAACAACATAAAACGATCCAAAATGATTTTCTTCCTGTTCATCGGCTACGTGTACACGTTTTGCATAATTGAGTTTAAAATCAAATTCAAAAAAGCCACTTTTATCTATTACGGTTACTTCTTTTTGGTTTACTTAGAGAATCTAATAATTTGCTTTATTTGGGGCAACACTGAAACGGATTCACTAGAAAGTGTTTTCTGGTTACGTTTTATGTTTTTCACCGTTGTATTAAGCTCCTTTTTCAGTTTCTTTTCGATGTTGTTTTATTTTTGTATTAATAAACCAAAGAAGTTTGTGGTCGCTGCTGAGCCTGTACAGCCAAGATACTAATACCCCAATATTTAATGTGTTTACAATAAATGAATAAAATGGTCCAAATACGGGCAGAAAATGTATACAATTTATTTTCTTTTACATACACATACAGATTATAACAGCAAAAATTTCATATGAATTCACGAATATATTAAAATAAGTCTGAAATGTTTTCCTTTTATCTTACAAGTTTGTACAGAGGGCAAAATTGAGAGAAAATGTCCCTTTAACTGTAACGAGAACAGTAGAGACATGGGGCGCATCCTCATACCTCATGCGAACATTCTGAACTCGCTTCATTGTTCAGAATTGTGACTGTGGTATTGTTCGCTTTTATTGTGGATCTAGTGGAAGCCTGTCTGTTTAATGCCACATGAAGACTCATGTGGTTGCGATTATTTGGAATTCTTTTCCTTCTGTAGGAGCAGAACAGGATTTCCCTCATTCCTCTGTGGACAATAAATATAAATCAATGTTTAAATGGTGTATAATACAAGGTGTAATAATTCAAATGGGCCGAAATGAAATGGTAGATTTTGGGGGTGATACCAAATCAACCAATGTTCAAATCTGTTATTACTCCAGAATTCACCATTTCAATTTGTCTTAACAAAGCCTGTTACATATCCTTGTATAAAAATCGATACGTACCTTCGGAAATTCTTCGATAGAAAAGCATATAAAAGGGGATTGATCCCTGAATTGAAATAGGTGCACAAAAAAGTGACGGGGGTTAAAATAGCACTGAAATTCGTTTGGCCATGATAGTTTGGCGACCAATATTGCCAAAGTTTGCGTGCGTGATATGGCAAATTACATATTGCGAAGGCAAAAACAACGATTATTAGCATCTTAATCACGCCACGTCGAGCCCTGAGAACATTTTGACTAGAATGCGGGTTTGGCATGTTGGTGGTTGTTGTTGTTGTGGCCAAGTAAGTTGTACAAGTACTGCCATGTAGAGGTTGTTCGTCGCCGTTGGGAAACTGAAACAAAACAAAGGGTCTTTTGCACTGAATATTGAAATAGAGAATTTCCCATTGATTTTTGAGAGCTAAATGATAATGGAAACAAGCAAACAGAAAAACAAATTGAGAAACATACTATTAAGAATGTTATTGTTTGTTTAGGATTCGTATGTTTGGAAATTAATTATACATGGATGCGGAGAGATCTCTTGAGGTTTCCATATTTATTTTGTAGGTCCGAATTAACGAGTATTAGTTAGTATGTCCAGATGGAATTGTGCGATTGGGATTTTAAAAAGGGGATAAGTGTGTTAATGCAAGGGCGCGAAATAAGTAATTTTAAAAATTTATACGGAAGTCCGGAAGTTGTATGTCCATGTAATTACCTCTATTACTATACTACACAAGTTGAGTTACTTGTTTAGAAATTGAGTGAACGGCGACACAAACTATAATAGCCCCAGTTTAAAGGAGTTGGGACTTGCGCTGTGGTGTGTACTAAAAACATTAGCAGCGTTATTGCTGCGTACACTATATAAAGTGTCGATTAAATCATCGTTATTTAAACTTTAGTAACTTATTATTGCTATAATAAATCATTTTTAGTAGAAAAATTATGCAACGGTTGTGTGTATTGATATACAAATTATTTTTATTGAGCGAAAAATTAGGAATATTTTAACTCACTTTGGAACGCTATGAATACAAGCCTCTTTAGCTCAGTGGCAGAGCACTGGTCTTGTAAACCAGGGGTCGTGAGTTCAATCCTCACAGGAGGCAATTCGAAAAAATGAGTGGGTACAACTTTTTTTTTTGTTTGCCATTATTTACATAATGTAACAATGAAGTTCAATGAGGAAATTGGAAATAAAACGAGCGTTTTATGTTTTTTCAATATCGTTAAATTTGTTTGATACCGTTTTATTTGCCTTAATTCTTTGATATACATAAATTTTATTGCCATTCAATTCATATTGAAAGAGTGTTTTTTTACGTAAATTGCTCTTGAACAAAGTCTCTTCCTAAAAAAGTTGTTAAACTTTATTTCGTGTAAGTTTTGAGTATAAAACAAAAAGATAAGAAAAGAGTCTCCAAATAAAAGTTATTATCTTACAAGAAAATCCTGTGGATGAAGGGTACGTAAGTAAATATTTTATAGTCGTAGGTGAACTGACGAAATTTACGCCAATTTCCGAAAGACATAAATAAAATATCCCAAGTCCCTTTCTCATACTTTAAACAAGCCCTAACATATTGTAAGTCCCATATTTACCCTCAAAAGGTTCGCTATTAATTAGGTAATGTACAATTTTATTAGTACAATACGCCGAATAAATTAAATGACTTTTTTCTTGTGTTTCTTTATTTACCTTTTTATCCTGCAGCTGCTTATAACGACTGGATGGTGTGCGGTGCGGATCTTCCAATTGGGTAGAACTCGAAGATGCATTCAATTGCTTTTTAAGTTGTTCAGAACTATCCCAAAGACAAACTGCAATTCTAGTGTAGAGCAACTAAAAATTACAATTTACAATTCATTTAGTTAAAAAACTTCTTTGTCTATCCTGCTTTTGTTGAATACAATCTAAATTAAAGTGGCTGAATACTTTCAAGTCCTCTTTGAATTCAACCAATGTAGAAACTTATTTAAACAAACGACACACATTTGCCGAACAACTAACTGAATTTAAGAAAAAAAGTTTGAATCCTATATAAACATCTTCACATCTGATAAGAAAAAGTGACTGTTTAAAATTTGTAAGCAAATACTCGATTTACAGACAACTTTACCGAGGAAAAATGTTCGTTTATTTAATTAGCGGTACAATAAAAACGCTACTTACCGACATAACAGCCAAAGGAATGCAATATAAAAGCACAAAGTGAATTATATCGAAAACTTTTGAATTGTACTTTTCCCTGTTGTTGATACAAATTGTCTCGGTCTTATTTAACACCTGGTGGGGAACCGCATTCGCATAATAGAATTTTGGTGAGCTGTATAAAATGCATTTAATCCAAACGCACAGGATTACCAGCTGAAAACAAGATTCAATAAACAAAACTTTACTTAGAATATTATCCGAATTATACAGACAGGAAATTAGCTTTGGGGATAAATTGTGTGCCTTAGTTAGTCAGTTAAAAGGAGATTTAGACATTTAGTGGAACTAGGTAGATATACAGAGGAAAGATTTACTATTGAAATAATTGCAGGAAAACGGCAAACACCTGCACAAATTTCATTATTATCCACTTGAACGGGAAATGCTTTTCAGGCAGTGACAATTGCATTTCTTGCTTTTGTTTGACCGTTGCCTGCAATTAATTTACATACAGTCCCATATAGTGATATGTAGGCGGACCGGATGGAAATTTAATTAAAAAATCATTTTCCAGTTTAAACGTATACATATATATACAAATACATTGGCAATTATTCAAAGGATTCACACGGAATCTAGTTAATTATGGAAGACAAAGTACCAAAGCGGAGAAATCTTCGGAAAACAATCAACAAACTTTGTTGGTTGGCTTATTTTGTAAATGCGCAAACAAATACTTTTAATTGAATTTATTCTTTCTGTGTAAGCATACCTTCAATCGTCTCGGGGTGAGCATCCTTTTGCATGTAAATGGATAGATGATGGCGAAATAACGTTCAGCACAAATCACCACTAAAATGAAAATACTAGCAGTGTTGCTAAGGGATTGAATGAACATGTACATTTTGCAGAGGAAATCTCCCAAGTCCCAACTGAAACAAAATACATATGCATTGAACTGACAATATTAGCGAGTGTATAGAGGAGTGATGAGGCTATTTTGTTCTTAATGCATCTCGAAAATCAATGCCTCTAAGAGATATTCAGAGGACATTGGAAATCCGATAGTCGAGAAAGTCAATAATTCAATTCCAGTACTCAATGCACGATTATTCTAAGGTAACTTTTTTTTACTGAATGCAATAATCCTGGATGACAGGATGACAGCTACTCTGTTATTAAAAAATTATCATTTAAATATCCAGGGAAATTCGTTTTGTGTGATTGTTGGGATCGCATTGCTGTTATTTTAATGGATATAAAGTTGTTGGAGTTAGTGAAACGTAAAATAAATAACGTGAAAGTGAATTTAGAGGGCAAATATCAAATCAAGCAGATTACAAACATCCCACTTATCGTATATACAAAAATCGAATTTGGGGCGATAACAACAATAAATAAAACTCTGTTTAGTTTATGCGTAGCTAATTAAATTAGGAAATATTCGGAAGGCAAAACAGGAAAAACGCACTGATGCCTGTTATTACTTTTTTCAGGTTTATTCGAAAACAAGTATATGCTTAAATTTACGGAAATAGGCTCGCCGCCTCGAGCGCACAAATTTCCTTAATTTTGTCTGAAATCAGTAAAATAATCTTTATCATTAGTTGGGAAATTGATATTAGATGTGGAAAAATTACGTTACTGTCCAATTTAATGGGAAACCCACTCGGTTGGGGTATTATTGGAGATTGGGTACAGTTATTAGGGATTTTCAGCAAGAGACAAGCGATAAATTCGAGGTTTAATGTAATCTTATTAAAAGAACAGAGCATTTGTCGGGCCACGTTCATGTTAAATTCTATTTCTGGAATAAAAGATGTAAAGAAATTATTTTGGACTCACCTTTGAATCAGATAGATGAGGAAGTTTTGGTAGACACAGAAAACGGCGACGCAAAAGTCTGCAACAGCCAAGTTTGCCAAGAAAAAATTGGTGATTGATCGAAGGCGTCGACTTAATGTCACAACGAGGATTACAAGTAGATTCCCTGTGAAACGAAAAAAGACAACACAGCATGATATTATTTACTATCGAGGAATTCATTTTCAATTTTTAATGATTTTCATTGAGTGAATGTTGAAATATGGTAAGCTATTTTAGTCACGTTTATTTATCATTCAGCACACGTGTCAGATTTTTTTTAAACAAATCATAAAGCTTTCAATCCAAAAGGAAATTCACACCTTATAAAAGTCGATATTTTCACTTTTATTTACAATGTTATTGTGCATTTTTCGAAAACATGTTTTACCTCCTACTGCAAGAATAACATAATAAACGTTCAATTTTCGTATAAATTTGCTGGTAAAGGTTGCCTGTAATAGTAATCTGAACAATACTTACACCACGACTTTATACTAATAATATTTTCAAGCTTCTAAATTACCGACATAAATTTGCTACATTTGAAATCCGACATTGTATATATTTATAGTAAATGTTTTAGAAAACAGGATCTTAGACTCGATCTTATATTTATTTTTTAACTAGATTTGTTATAATTTGTTTAGGGGATGAAAAACAGAACATTAGCTATGATGTAATATTTAGGAGCATGACTCGGATTCGTTCGATATGTTTTTTCCTCCTTGCAGAAACCGTCAAATTTTCAAATGAAACTGTCTTATAAATGCGAATTTTCAATCTTTCGAGTTTTTTATGTTTTTGAAATTTCAATATTTATATACATTTTCCAATATGTATACCACCTAATAGAACATTTTTCAGCTGTGTTGTTGTAAATGGCAGTTATAAAATGCATGTCAGGAATTCATCGAAATAATGGAACTAAATAATACGAGTACCGACTATTGTCGTTTAGACAAAGAAAACTCTTATTTCGAAGTCTATAATGGTTCAAGAGTCCTTAAGGAAAACTATTTTTTCAGTTCTCCAAGAGTGTATCGAGTTTTGGTCACACAAGTATCCGGTATCCCAATGAAATTCCAATTATTGTGAGTCTTTGTGACATTTTAATTCAGGGTAGGTATAAAAAAGTGCAAAAAGTTTACTTTTTATTCTGTGATCTGTGTACTTACGATTATCATAAATAGGTACTGCATGAATACTGAAATAAGTTAAATATTATGGGTAAACGCATTAAACTTGTATAAACGTTAATGTTCAGAATAAATACTACTTCTACAGAAACAAAAGGGCTTTAAATTTGTTTGAATAATTAAAAATTTTGATTCGTTAATTTTTTATGAACCCAGGAAATGTATGATGTTTTGCGTTCATCAAGTAAACCATATCGTTCTATTATGCAAACAAGTATCTATTTCCTCTAAAGTTCACTTGATATCATACCAGAAAGCATCGAACGTAGAAAAATAAGAGTTTTGGGTTGGGAACTGAGGACCTAAATACTTTAGTGATTAATACTTTAATGCCTATTACGCGAGAGGGCAACTTTGATTATATGCCAATTACACACTCTCAGAACAAAATCAGATAATGAAATATTTTTAGATGAAAACGGCAATTCTAAGATAAAGAAGTCATTTGAACTTATAATCGATATTATCTCTAGATCTTATGACATATTGAAATACTCAAATGTGCCATCGTCGTGTTTCACATTCACAATGTTTAGTGAATGGCCTTAATTGGGCTTATCAAAAGGATGATGTGCGTAGCTACGCTATAGAAGCGAATTTCCCGATATAAATGTTGTATTTCAACATCAGTATGGACATGTCAAACAGAATATGATGGAGGGCAGAGGCAATTTCCTTTACAAGTCGCCCTCTGTTTACCTTTCAAAAATAAACTTTTCTATAATCTGACCAGTTTTCGAGGGTTGATACATTGTTCTTTTACAATATTTGCGTTCTCGCACTACTTATTATTCTTATACAAACCTATCAAGGAAAGAAAAAGGCAAGACTTAATTAACTCGTAACTTTTAATAACGCCTTTGCAGTAAATATTCTAGACAGCAGCACTTACCAAAAAAACACAGACAGAACACTAAGCTGTAAAGAGTCAGGAATATAATCCTAACATAGGATTTGTCAAATATATACTCTTCATTATCATTTTCTTCCAAAATCGTCGTATTGGATGAAACCATGGCTAGTATATTGTTATTTACAGGTACAAATGTAGTCAAATCAAGCTCCATTGTTAGATTCGAAACTGTAAATTCATTTGCATTCATTGTACATTTATATTTGGCACCGGATTTGGTGTAAAGTTTAGTACACCATTTTTCACTATTAAAGCTTTAAGAAATTAATGAGGGGTGCGAAAACTTTTTAATGCAATTTTTCCTATAATCCGTCAGTAGTTTTTCCGGCCATCTGAAACAAAAGAAATGTCTAATTTATTGTATTGCAACAACTTTTGCACAATGCACTTAAAAAAGTTTAACTTAATAATGAGAAAGGTCAAGCGTAATCTGGAATAAGCGCTTATTACTAATGGCATTTTATGTATCTACCAACAAGTTTTTCTCGTTTTAAGGGGTGATTAAACGGAATTCCATTAACACAATGGCAAAAGTTCAGAATTTAGATAAAACAAATTAAATTAGAGGTAATGCATTAGTTGTTCAAGTGGAAATCATGTTTGTTTAATAAATAATCCAGAAGTGAGACAATAAAACAAGATAATATATATCGGCACCATAAAACACAGAAAAAGTCACCTGAACATGCAAAAAAATGTGGTTATCACGTTTTTAGGTCCTCTATTGCGTAATGCGTTTTATTATAACAACAATTATTAATGTTTACGTTTCTTTTGTAAATATTGTTAACGGAGCAATAAAATTTCTGATTGTTACAAATAAACATGATATTATTTATCCTCGCATACATAATGCATCAGGTAGTTAGATATTAAACAGGAATATGGTCCGAATTTTGTTGTCCTGTCGCAAAATTACATTTACAACAAGCCTTTATTCCGACAATCATTCCTTAATAGGATTTTTTACCATTATACGATAAAAGCGAGCATAAAGTCAATACCTATTACCTTAATACGTGCATATACATATGTTATCATTAATCCTTCACCTTGGAAGTGATTCGAAATGAAAGAATTCCGAAATTATCTAATTTCCCATTTAAGGGCGGCCTTTAGTGCAAAGCTATCAACTATACTCTACTAGACCATTAAATAACAAGGTAAATGGCTTTGTAGAAAATAGCAATTTGTTCTTTTGAACAACTGATTAGTCTGAATCCACAAATAAAGGAAGTTTGGATACTTGGCGATAATTTCAAAGGGCATTTAATCTTTAACGATTTATAATAACCACAGACCTCCCTTTAGTTGTATATTTACAAGAGACGAATTTTTGACTGGATAATCTGCAAATGGGGAGATTTTTGCTTCGTTCGCAATTTTGTTTTTATTTGGCATTAAGGTTGAGTAAATTTAAAAACATAGACACGGGCGCACATTTAAGGTAATTATTTACATACTTCCAGTAGCCCCAAAACAAGAACCCGCACAATAACGCAATGCTGGGTTGGGTGGAAGATAACTGTTTTGAGCGGGTGAAATAATATTTTCATTTACCTATATGGTTTTATTGAGTGGAATTTTCTTGTCTGCCAATATTGCAATGCTATTGGAGGAGCAAGGATAATCAGGTTGGAAATAGACGGGTAACAATTTATTGTATTGAGTTCATCAAGAGGAACAAATCAAGTGGAAAAATTATACCATATACTGATATACTATCTGAATTTACGATTATTTATTTTCACGTTCTTATAATATCCATTTGAAACATTTCTCAAGCACCAAAATGCGAAATATAAATGCAAGCGAGTGCAGTTTATAACATAAAAATGATATCAGGAATCATGTACTCATTTCTCATCGGAATCTATTAGAAGAGATAAGAGAAATTGGAAAAGTTTTGCCTGAAGAAGTTTCTTTTAAATCATTCATAATCATTATTAAAATGGAAATAAAGTCTCATACTTTCGATTTGCTTATATATTAGATATGGTTCAACGCACAAGAAGCGCTCTAAATTAATATTAGCTGTTAAATAATGACTTCAATCGGTAACTAATTTTGTTTAGTTTTTGAAAAAGTACGTGTTTTTTTTTAAGTTAAAAGGATCCTGGAAACATAAATTTAACATCGACTTGACAGTCTACTATCCAACATTAAATTCGTAAAAACTGTAGGAGCCTAGTGCTAAGCTTAAATTGATAGAATACGTAAGCAGAGTCGACGAGTTTCTCTCAATAACTTACAACTTAATGTAATATTTTCCTGTAAACAGTGCGAACCAGTATAAGATATATGTACACCTGAAACAACAATGTTTTAATATCTTATAGTGGAAAACGTTCGTTTTCTATGCTGCCATTCATTATCTTTACACAAAAAGAGTAATAGTTCAGCTTCGTCTTTTATGATCAGTTTTCAAAAGTTTCAAGATTCTTCTAGTGGGTATATATACCTATTATATATATGTATACATTTACTCGTATATAGTACTTTATTCGTCAGTATTGTGCGATATCCACAATTCCATATGGATTTGGCATACTTATACGTAATCACGAATGTTTGCAGTTTTTTTATCGAAATTTGAATATGTGCAAACATGAGACTGAACTGGAGATTTGGACGTAGTAATTTTATACCCAAGGCAACTGTTTTCCATTTTCATCCCATTATGCAAATAAGATGCTTCACAAGGTGGGATAGTGAGCTCGTTTATAAAGTGGTAAGAAGCAACTCGTTGATGCAATTTAGAAAAATAATTAGGGAATGGATCACCGACAGTGATGGGTTGTCAAAAAATTTGCCATCATAGTGAAAGATTTAAAATGCGAATCCCTTGAGATGAAGTTTTCATCGTGAGATTTAATCAGAAAAAAAAATGTTAAAAGGTATTTGGTGCAATATATCTAGAATAAGCAATGAGTTTTTTTCCTATTTATCAAGAATGTTTACCTATCAACCAGAAGCTTGATTATTCTTGTCTAGAGAACTTCCTGAATAAATGATGGAAAAGTGCAAGAAATATCGGAAATACAAGGCAATGAATCTCTATAGACCAACAACGCTCTTTGCCAAATTGTAATTTTGATTTTATGTCATACAATTTTCCTACAATAAACAGGGTGATTTAAAATGCAATAGGATAAACATTCTGTGCATGTCTGTTGGATGGAAACAACGCGAGCAAGAGCATTTGGAAATTATAAACAGCTGTTACCACAGTGCTTGGAAAATGTCCACCGAATTCCAAATTAGACACGAAAAACCATTCTACTTGTATCTAATTTCAGTAATTAGGTAACTTAGGGGTTTCCTATTATACGTTAAACGTTTTAACTGCATCAGTAACCCATACTGATGAAGTTACTTGGTGGAAAGCATGTACCTATATTTTCATTTTCAATTCAAACAGGAGCACCTATAAGTGTGTGTTAAAATGAAACTATAGATTTTGTGTATAGTCCAGGGCGTAGGCATCAAAATAACGAATGGAAGCTTTCTAATTATTCCACACGTTTTAAATAAATTTATAAATGCAATATAACATGTAAAATTCCGTTTAATCAGTGACATGTTTTTATACAAATGAAATGAATTAAAATTTTAATTGTACACCAGAGAGATAAGGGCCCGAATTTGAATAAAGACCCTATAGATACTAAATTGAATTATTTCGTGTTTCCATAAATGTTACAGAAATATGTCGCCCCGTTTACGACCCCTTTAAAGTACTTATCTGTACCATTTTCTGTGTGATTAAATGATTTTATATTTCACTTTGAATCGATGCCTGGAGAAGTGTTATACTTAAATTTCTCTACTGGCGCATTTTTTACCTTTATTCTCTTTTAGAATGTTTTCTGAATGAATGAAGTCGTTTACACAATGAAATATCTACATATTTTAGTGAAATGTGAAAAAATGCCATCATAATAAATTATTTACATCAATAAACAAGTATTCTTCGTTCAAGTCTAAAAATAATCGTTAAACTTGTAATCGATGCTCCATAATTTATTCACATTTGACGTAATTTGTGACGTGCTTGAGAATTGTTTGATTCAACCCTCGATATGGAATATAGAGAGCCATGTTCACTATATTTTGGCAGAGGAAGCTTGCTGCAATAAATACAAGAACTTCCTACATTATGCAGACTTGGAGAAGTGTGCGATCTAAATGTTCCACTTAATTAAAGTTTAGTAGTTTTGGCAGAGTCATCTGTATCTGTTTACACACCGCAATTGTAAGCATTTTACGGTTGCGTGTATTAGATTAGATGTTTATCAATCGACTTTTTACATAAATATAAAGCCTATCAAGTGCTGCATCAATCATACCTACCCTTAAATTTTAGTGTCAAATGTTAATTTTTCATCCCTCTTTACAAGTTAACATAAAAACCATAATATTACACAGCACAAATGAGAATGAGGGTGTATATGGAAAAAAGTTCCATTGTATTGTTGAGAAAAATGCATTTTTATTGTTCATAAGAAAAAAGTGTTCAGAAATGCTAAAATATAACACTTATCGCATGTATTACCGTCAAACGTAGACAGACAAGCGTGTGTAATTTTTTGATAAAAGAGTGCTTTTGCTAGAAGTGATATTGTTCACGCTCTCAAAGATCGTCCCTTTCACTTTTTTGTCCTAGAAGAAATAAAATTCATCCATCAAAGAGTTATTTACAGTTACAAGATTCAATTACTCAGAAAAGAAACTGTTATTCAAGTAAAGTTGCTTTAATTCAAGTGAGAGTCTCAATCAATACCTATAAACTTTTTTCGTCCTATAACTTTTAAGACAGAAGCGCGCCAATTCGCAATTATTTTAATAGTCTCAAGAGCAAAATGATGTGCAGCCGGTTGGGTGCACTCCTTGTATTTTGAGTTAAATGCTTATGAAAATTCTGTATAATTAAAAAGAAAAAAAAGCGGCGATTAAAAATATGTATTTAATTAGTTAGTTTGAGATTTCGTATATACTCTCATTTAATAAAACCATTATTTTTCTTACAGCTATTTTATGTTTGTAGTCTTGTAATGTAATAAGTTAATTTTGACGTTTTATTAGTAAATTTCACTGCTGTAATTAATACTAATGAGCAGTAAAATTGTATACTGGGATATTTTGCTAGCTGAAAAAAAAGCACTTTCCCATCCAGATCATAAAACAATGAAATGTTTACGACTTTCGACCACTATACATTGTTCTTCATTGTCTCTAGTTGGAGGCTGATTTTATGGCAAACCTGTTAAATGCACATCGATAACCGTGTTCTGTGTTTGTTATTTTTACATAAAAACCACATTCCTGGATGGGAATTTTGTTACATATTTGCATTCCACAAAAAGCAAAAAAAAGTCATCGGTTTTATTGAATTATTGTTTGTTACAATAATAAGAAACCCAAACAATGAGGATACATACATTTAATATTCAACTGACTGAAAGGATACGAAAATTGATATGAGTTACCCCCTTCCCTCTAAAAAGTTGTGGTTTAATGGACTTTTTATACAAATACCTTGCTTGCTAACTAGACTAAAGAAAAGTTTTATGATGTCGTTAATCAGAACTTTAAAGAAATTTAAACTAAATTGATCCATAAGATGACGAATTTCGCGTCCGACTCTAAAACATCAAATTACATGTGAAAAAAAGTTGTGCGACTCTTTTCCTTTTTCCTTCTGTAGAGTTTTTCAATTACTTGATATTTCCACACATTTCCTATTCGGCGGTAAAAAAGGTGCCACTTTCACTAATAAATTGGAAATCATTTCCGCTAAGTGGGACAAAGTCAATTTTTGCCGGCATATCTGTTTGATGGTATAATAAATAAATGTATTTTTGCTTATTTTCCAAGAACAATAAATGGTTAGGTACATATCATAATAAAACCGTTTGCTTTATTGATTTTAATAATTTGTTTTCTATTATACCCAGTCAACATTTTCTGTAAACACAGCAAGAGGTATCGCTATATCAAATCGATGGAAGCAGACTGATAATAGATTGGAACACTGCAAGATCAATTATTCTTGGTCAACGGTTTTGCGACTAATTTTTCGTTATATGAAAATCGTGAATATTTGTGGGAACCCTGTTGAGAGTTAGGGAATTGTCAAAATCGACAGAATTGGCTAATACCCATAGTTATTGGTTCGTTTTGAGAATCGTCGTCCCGAAACATAATTGCTTATTCAGTCTTTTATTAGATTAAAACTAATTTATCATAACCGTAATTTCAAACAGATGGCTTATTTGACGTTTTAATCTATAGTTTAGTTTTGGAATAGGTGCGTTTGTAATAAAAACGTTTTCTCTCAATAAGTCTAGATAAATATGGAATTTCAATGAAAACGTAATTATTCCAGATAATACTTACTTATCACACATTCATAATTTGCACTACATAAATGTGCCTAGAGGATATTACCAGTTGGAACTTTGATGTGAAGTACCTGCAGATGGACAAGTGAACTGACATCCCGCTAAATCCAATTTATATCCGAATATCCATCGTTAATTCCATGTTACTGATAAGAGTTTAATTTGTTAATGGGATTGTTAAGGGTTGTTCCTTTTTCAGCTTCCATGCCGAAAATGATCACACTTTCGATTGTTTCGCGGGTGTATTATTTATTTCCATTCCTTTGATCACTCCCTAGTCAATTGAGTTAAAAAACCCTAGAACAATGATCCAATCATCACTTTCTCTTTTCATCTCATTTTATTAGATTGAAGGACCCCGACGCGTATATTTATGAAAGTGTTTTAATGACGAGAACGTTTAGGAGTTTATATACACAGTGTCAGCCCTGTGTCGTATCCATAGAAGAGACATTAACTTTATTAATAAATTTTGCAGACCGCCCTCGGAAAAATTATACAGAAAAAACATCAGTTCAAAACCATTAACAAACCAGAATTAAATTAAAATAAATGTGTTTAGTTAGGAGCTTTTTCCTGTGCATAACTGATTTAATGGTTCATTTTGTTATTATTATCTTGATTCTTGAAACTTGTGATATACATATAGAAATGTTTATTAGTGATGGCTTCGCCTTAATGATTATGTTATAATGTTAAACGCTCATTAATTTTGTACACTTGTTTGTTAATGAAATTATAATTTAAATAAAACCAACATTGTTATAAATTTTAATATATCTACCTACGTATAGGTAGTATTGTTCTACATATGTTCTACATATTAAATTAGTATACTATAGTATAATATGCTTTATAAATTTGTGTATTTCTCAGAAAACATTGTTATTAATGCTGTGTAGAAGACGAAGGACTTTGTTAACTCTAGAACTGTACCTTAGAGTAGTAGACCGTGAACATTCCCTCTTGAGAGGCTCTAGATAGGTAGGTATACAAACACAGAACGCTTTGAGCCTTTTCTCTAAAAGACGAAAGATTGAATGATGTCGAGAATTACAATTGTTTAATGTCATTTTCAAAGAATTAAAAAAATATATATAAAATTGTATCATAAAAATTGTACGAGCATTTTTCTAAATCCTAATTTTATTTTTGATGTAAAATTGACCTAGTTAGCTTTATTACAGTAACTTTATGAAATTATTCGTTCTTTGAAACAGGTATGCTTCTAGTTATTCTGTAATTATGTCAAAGTGAATCATTTGATTCTTTATGTGATCAAAACAAATAAAAAAATTATGAATACTGGAGCGCTGAACGGAGCTGTTTTCTGCGAAAGTTTAATATTATTCATATTTGCGAAAAATAGTTTAAGAAAGAACCCTTTGAAAAATACGTTTCTAAGTTTCTTTTGAATGACATTTTTAAAATAAGTGTGTGCAATTTTAAAGCCTCAACTGTGTTAGGTAATACATAATTATACATATATGTACCAGTATATAATTACAAAAACGTTTTTTAATGGATATGAATCTTGCATGTGCTTATTAAAACAATATTCAGCAGCAAAATATTAAAAGTATAGGCTCTTTTATGTCGCTGGCAAAAAGTTCAACAAGTACGTAGTGTAACGAGGTACAAATAGTCTTCTGCGGAATTTAATTATAGTATTATAATTTATAAATGAATAAATTACATAAATAGAATGTGGGTAAATATTTATATGAGCAGTGTAAAATGCATTAAATACAATTACGTTTGCGTTGAAAAATACCTCTCAAAATAAGGATATACGTACGTAATTAAAAAAAGGAAAAAACTGGAACGGAACTCATTTTAGGTTTTCCTTTATACACATAAAGCGGTTTATTATAATTTTAGCTGAGCTAAAGTTTCAATATACTTTCAACTTTTTTCTAATTACGCTTCATAAATGGCATTAAACTATTTCTGTTGGTTTTGAAATTGAGAAATATACCTTATACCCATAGACCAAATTTGTCTTTGAAGAGGTTCAAAGTGCTCCTCATGGATCTGAGTAGATTAGAACTTATTAGAAAGAAATGCAAAATGCACCATTAATAATGTGGGATACACATTTAGTATCTAGCTCATTTGTCTTGTGCATTTCCGTTTGTGTTTTATCTTTCATGTGTATATCTCTTCGTTGTAGATCATTAGTTATATTTACTAAATGGAAATTGGATTCGTTACCATTTTTAAAAATCATAGAATATCAAGATATATATCAGTGTGTAACCCAGGACTATTAAATCTGTTTGCTGGCATTATACGTTATTTGCATTCACGTTTGTTGAAATTTATGATTTTGGTGTATGTATAATTAACAAATAAACGCGCAGTTACAAATTCGTGCGATAAATTTCTAGCTAAATCATTTTTGTAATTAAAAAGTGTATTTAGATACATACGTACAAATAGCGATGTATGACGTAATTCGGGATGAATTTTTACAGCTCTTTTGAAATCATCATAGTTCAGTTAAATTCCAAAAATTTTTCCTGTAAATTGCATGCAGTAAACTAAACAACTGAAGTCGTCCTATTAATGTTTGATGCGATTTTCGAAGAAAATTCTATGAAAGTTATTTGTACCTATTTGTGTTACCATGTCCCATGCACTTTGCTATTATCAACGTACATCATCTAGAGCCCGGAAGCTGAAGTTTACATGCACGAAATAATTAAGCTCAAGGGATAAATGGATGAATTTTATTGGAATATCGAAAAGTCGGGAAATTGGATTATTGAGAACGCCTATGGAGTTTGGAATAAAAATCACATAATAGCTAAGAATTCAATTAATCACTTAGAAGAGATGAAACAAACTAAGAAATTGGTTTACGTACGTGTTTGTCGTTTATATGTATGTATAGGTAGGTAGGTATATGCCACATTCGACAGAAAAAAGTAAAGAATTTTTTTGGTAAAAACTAAAGTAATATTATGGAATTGTTTGGCGGACAACAGACTCCAGCCGCATTCTAATTTTTTTTGGGAAAATGTGTTAGAATGTTATAACACTTGTAGCATGTTTTTCTTAGTGCGTAAAGTTAATAGGAAAAATGTAGCACCAAAACATAAATCAATGGTTTTATGAAGTAAGCAGAAACAAGAACTATTCATATCATTGAAAGATGGATCTAAGGATGCAAGATTCCAACAATGTTGAGTAGGTACAATGTCGCATCAAGCTGACTTATACTTTATCTAAGTGTAATTTTGCATGTGCGTATGCATAAATTATTAACTAATGGAATCGTAACAAAATTTTGATGAGAATAAGGAGTTATCTAGATTTGTCATATCGAGATTCATTAAAAAAACACGTCAAAAGGATTCCCCAAATTAAATTTAATGAAAGAGGGACACTGTTTGCTTCCAGATCGATATATGGTTTCAGTAACTGATTAGGTTTTACTTTATTTGAGTTCAATCATCAAATATTCTTCATTCTGTCTGAAGCATTATTCCTGTATAAAACACAAATATGAGCGCACAATTTGCTGTAATAATATAATAAACGTTTCAAATTTTTACATCAAACAAAAATTATAGTCGACATTACTTCCAACACAAATGTTTTAATTGAATACAAAATTCAATCCAGATTTAATTCACTACCTGAACATAATGAAGTCATAGTAGTGAAAATTACATATAACCAATTTTGAATATCAAAAGCGTATATCTATCATGCTTTAATAATTTTTCCTAATATTTCTATTATTGCATGACAATGACAGGACAGAATTCTTTGTTGAATGATTCAAGGTATGTTCAAGTTCGGGATCTTATCTGTTACGTTAATTTTGATTTCATTTCTATTGTCGTTGTCAATATAAGTAATTTATCTTCCTAGCTCCATGACTGCTTTTTATTTGAAGATTAATCAAGCATCGAGTTTATATTTTTATGAAAAACGTAAAAAAAGTTTAATAAAGCCAGTTTTTTAATAAAGTCGCCGAAAAAACTGTAAAAAATGACTGTGAATGATAGAGTCAGCTTGAGGTTCAGACGATTTCCTTAACCGCGGTTATGAACTGTTTGCACATTTACTGGAGCGAATTTCATTCCCATATCCATATCGACTTGTGTAGGTCAGATTTTATCAAACACTTCACATGCATACATTAGTTACATTATAATGTCTAATTTATGTTGTAAGCTAAAGCAAGGGAGAGTGTCGTTGAATTTTTCAATATTATTTTACACGATAACTTAAACAGATTTACTTTATCGCTTCAGACGTTTATATTCTATTCTGACTGACAAACTCGTCTCAACTCACATCCTCTATTTTGTCTTTGAAAACGAACAGACAATGTACGATGCATTTTTAGTTATATTAAAATTAAATAATTTTTTTTCTTACTCTAATTATATTGAGACAGTTTAAAATACATTAAAAAAAATATCGATTTTGTCACCATGGGACTTGAATTCGATTACCAATAGCAAAAAATGGTGCATTTGAGGGATAAAATTACGAAGCTATAAAAAGAACTCTTAAAATGGGCCATAAAAAAATTCTCAAATTCATAAAAAGTGTTTGATGTTGCAGTTTAAAGGAATTTTTTCAATTGAATTAAGAAGCAGTATGTTAACCTGAATTCGCATTCGTTATGTTAATGATTAGGTTTGATAACATTTTTATATGCACGCTTTGTGGAAAATAGTTCTTTGTGGGCTAACATTCTTACCATTTAGACATACCGAAATATAAATTAATGGGAGTAACTTGTACAACAACTATAAATAATTAGAATGCAAATATACAATTTATTGTTAAAATTGGATCCACCTTTGTTGATTTCCAATATATCTTCCTAGTACCCATATTGTTATGTACTAAGTATTATTGTGCAGGTAGTCTCATTAAAGGGCGATTAATATGTTGGAATGGAGTTAATTAGTTCAGTGTAGAGATTTACTACGATACAGACTTTATTGTTTATGGGAGTTGTAGCAAGTCGAGAGCTTGCGTTAATTTTGACGTTATTATATTTAAAATGATGAAAAAAATATATAAACACGCAAACATGGAAAATGACCGACTTTTAATACGTCATCTGATTTTATTGTTGCGTTTCTTTCAGCTATTTAGGTAGCTAATAAAAGAATATTCGATGGAAAAGAATATAACGGTATACAGAGAAAAACTGTTATGCACGGTGTTATGATGTACCTATACACTTATTGTATACCTACTACATATAGTATGATGATGTAGGTACATTATTGGAGGTTCTTGAGTTTAATATTAGAAATCTTTCAATTTAGCGATGTTTTATTAATTTCTTTTGTATATTGTGAAGTTTTCCTAATAATCTGCTCTATTATATATAATTGGAAAATGTTTGCATTTATCTGTAAAGAAAAATCCTTTCAAACAAAGGGTAAACAAAAAGGGAGTAAGTATAAATATGTAGGTATATTCTGTTAGAATTTCATCTGATTTATGTTATCTTTTAAAAAGTTTCGACGATGACGGTTGGGCTTTATTTATAGAAAGGACTTTAAAAAAATGAACAATAGTCCCTTGGGACCTTGCTGAAATGTTATACGAGGTTGAAGTAATTTGCTTATTTCTAACTGTCGCACATTCATGTTATATGGTGTTATTACGTGGGTACTTATGACATAGCATATTGTCAGTATAGATATGAGAGTTATTTTGCGAAAATTACTTCCTGTTAGTGTTAACTGAAAGCTCTACAGATTGAAGCCATAAGTTTTATTTGCGTGGGTATATCTTCATATGTTTATTTTTTCGTTGCTTGAAAGGAAAAAGCTTTATGAAATTGTTTACAAAACAGGACACAAGAACACAAAAAGCTATTTCTTTCTATTATATTTTCACAGGACAAATTATAATTAAATTGTTATTGTTGTCTGCTAGAACAAAACACCTATCTAAATCCTGGTTAATATTCAGAATTTTTATTAAATTTAGTTATACCTTGAAATGAGATCTTGTGCAACGCATCTGCAGTTTTAATTTAGATAAAAGTCTCCACTTATCTTTTAAAGCTCAGAAAAATAAACATTTTTAATACTCCTTAACGAGCTTAATGCGATTTTTAAGTATTTGTAATTGCAGTAACAAAATTCAATCTCGTTCTTCGCTCGTTTCATTGTCTGACAAATGAAAATCCTTTATTAAAACCTTTCCTTTGTATCTATCTAATACCCGAGTATCTAACTAATTATGTAATTTTTATTCAATCTTAAAAAGCTTCCTGATTTAATTGTATTCCAAATGTATGATGCCCTATACCCTACATACAAATGCATTTTAAGATTTAATCTTTGAATGAAAGAGAAAGGGAAAGCTCTAGTGGTTTACTCTAATATAGATAGGTAATAAAAATTCAATAACGAATCGTTCCAAGAGTTTGATCTGATTTCTACAGCAGAAGTAAAACCTCGCGGGGCGTATTTGTATTTTTTTTCATGAACCCACAACAGTTTTTCTTTTCATATTTAATTTAACCTCCTTAGGTCCTCGATTGATTAAGTGTAAATAAAAAATGTCATTAAGTCGTTAAGTAAATTACATTAAAAGCTGTAAAGAAATTACGAGCAGAGCCCGCCCATTGTTATTCATGAATTGACTCCCTCTTCGATTCACATTCAAGATTCAAGTGAAATTATTAAAGATTTTTAATTTATTTATTATAAGCTTTAATTATAAATGCGTTTCACATTGAAAATTATAGGTACGCACAAATGCAAACACATAAATGAATTAAATATATCATCAATCACAAATTCATAATCTAATTTTCAGTATTTTCCCAAAGTTCCCATACATATGTCCAATTTTCAGTTTCGTTTCGAAAAATGATATGAAATGTGGTTGTTTAGTGTATTATTAAAATAAATTTAATTGATGAGTAACGTATTAAACCCTACCGGAAAATGTCATAATTGTGTTTTATTATTCTAATAGAATTTTATTTCGCTTATAATACCGTTTACGTAATTTTTAGATTGCTTTAATTACACACGAGGTAAATGGAAAAATTGCATTTCTAACCAGTTAAGTTTTAAGTAACGGACATTCAACTTTTAATTAATTTAATTCCAATGTAGGTATAGGTACACAAAACCGAAGGTACATTGAAAACTGATGCTATTAAACCAAAAACAGTAGAACCATTTCATGAATTCAGGTATTCACATAGATTTAAATAAAAAATGTGTGAATTTCAAAAGAAACGTTTAAATTGCTAAAATGCTACATTCCAGCTTTTTACTGGGTGCTAAAGCACGACAGGGGATTTCAAGAACCGTATTTTATTCTTTTGTTCTTTATGTTGAAAGATGAGCCAAGTGTCGCTGTGTTGTGTTAATTAAATTCAAAAACTAATTAAAAACCGCTCCAGTTAAAGAATTCTCACCATATTTATGCTATGCATATCCACAGTAATTACACATGTAATTTTTTTAATCATCAAAAATCAAACTCCTAATAGTGTCAGGAGACGAAAAAGCGTTCGCTTCTCAACTTGTTGGAAAAGAACTTTAAGCATCACTTACCATAAAAAATGCACATGTAAGACGTTTAGATATTCTAAATAAGAGTCTAAAACTTCAAAGGAGACTTGGTAAAACTATTGGCTCCTTATTTATGAGAACACCGATAGATCAGCAAAAGTTTAGATATTGCAAATAAAAACAGTTGCGGAGCGACAGTGCGCACTTTTAGCGGGTTTAGAGCGTCGAACATGAACTGATACGATGCCGACGCCGCTCTTGATACCGACACACCAGACGGTCTCCCCACACCGCTTATTCTCACTGTCCAAAATGATGGTCTTGTTGAACACTTTCAGTGCTTAACAGATGGGTCAAATAAATTAGTGACAAATTTTGTCATTGTGGATCTGTGAACTTCGGAGAAGCATTTTTTGTAAGAGGATTCATTAATTTTCCAAAGTCTAAAACGGCAAACAAATATTTAAACTCTGACGTGTACGCGTCCGAGATTTAGTGGATAGATAACCTCGTAGGCCTAACACCATTTAATGATCGGGGAATGTATAAATGACAGGAAAAGTGTGTATCTTCTAGACGAACTTCTACTCAGCAAGGGCAAGGGTGCTAGAAGCTAGACATCTCGTCGATACAATTTATTGAGATTAAAATGAAAATCTATCTCCTGGAATTAATTCGTAATTGGATCTATGCATGATTTATGAAGCAACTTACTGTATTATTTTGTTTTATATTAATAACAGAAAGTTTTTTTGAATTAAAACGTTTAAAAATATTTCCTTTCATAAGTGTTGGGTATTAGGTATTTTTTGTGTACATAATTAGAATATTTCGGTCCAATAGTCACAATTATGATTTATGGTGTTGGAAACACTATTATTTCGTGTTTTTATACGAATTTATAAGGGTACAAGTGAAGGATGGGAACAAAATATGATGATAGCCCTTTTATGCACAGTATAAAAATAAATCAGTGAGTACTCGTATGTGCTTTTGAAATATTTATTACATGGCAAATTTATACTCGCAAATTTAGTATTTGTGAAATGTTATATGTGTAGGTATTTCCAATTTTCGGAACCTCAAAGTACATTTCCCTTTGTTTTACACATTTTATAAACATACGTTAAACTTCTGATTATTTAAGGGGCGCAAAATGCAGTATTTCATTTGATAAATGATCCCTGAAAGTTACGAAAGTCCGATTCATCAATGCTATGACATAAATGACATTGATATGATTTTGATTACCTACCTATTAGGTAGCGGCCAAAATTCATGAATGTAAGTAAAAACAACATTGTTCTACATTGTTTTGCTCGATGTAGAACATTTTTTAAGGTATAATCATTTACGATTTGATTAAATCATGGAATTAATGCACACCTTAATCTTTAATTTAATAAGAGCAACTAAAAAAAGTACTTTACTTATACGGGTTTAGTCGACAAAATCTACTCGTACAAAAATTTGGCATTACTCGTATTTTACTCACTTAACGATAAGTATCCTTGTAAAGGTCTGATTACTGGAATATAAGGTAGCTAGAGCAAAAATGTGAACATAAGTATGTAAATAGAGTACTTGCAACAACCAAATGCAGATAAATGGCCATACAAAGTCGAAAATTCGGTGTGTTAAATTTAATCTTTACTCAAGACCATAAACTATCACTGAAAACGGCACTGGATTTAATAATTTATACCTAAACCACATCAAGCTACGAAATGTATATTTTCTCAATATGAAAATTTTATGATCGTATCTACATAATAGAGAAAATAAACTATACAATAAACATTAGAGACTTGGAAAATATTATTACAACGAAATGATTTGATTTTATTTACGAAAATCGTCTGGATTATGTTTGAATTATTTTATTATGCATTTTCAAATAGTTTATACAGTTTGTAAAAGTTACCCTATACAATATAGGAAGGATTATTTGAAATTGAATACAATGAATCGAAGTTTCCCTTTATTGAAATCTTCAAATTGGGGGTAGGTGTATCTTTTCGTACACCTCCGTTTCAATTTGCTAAAAAAACGATTGATTGATTTTTCACATTTTTATCCAATATATATTTGAACTTTGTTAGGGCTTATTCGATTTGCAATTAAGTGTGAGCTATTTTATTTGTGCGGTATACTTAAAAGTTTCTTATAGACATTACTACATAAGTTGAAAAATGGGAACATTTTTTATGCCTAAAACAAGACCTATTTTAGGAATGTATATCACGTTACGTTTGCCCTACTCACAAACTTAAGTTCAAGTTCAATTTGTATAAACTGTTCCGATTCGCTGTAAATATCAATGGATTGAAATATATAAAGTTCGCACATTTAAAATATTTATGATAATTCTGAATTTCCTGAGTCCTGACACCATAGGAATCGAGGAATATCTCAAAAGATACCTGTGATTTATGTCGTACAAGGATAGGTTTAGCCACCAAAATCGGAACAATGCCTGAATTATCACGTAGGTAAACGAGTCGACGGAAACAAGCCTAAATACATACATAGTATTGTGTAAACATGTGTGTATCTATTTATAGAATTATAGAATCAAAAAATTCATGCTTAATTAAACTAATAAAATATTATCTACAAATACAGACGTATAATGTGGGCCACAGGTAGGTATAGGGTTTAAAGTACATATTTGCGTTTTGTAAACTGAAAGTATTCAATATTTGTGATGTACGCAAATACATTTTTACAAAAACTCAATACACATTAGGGGTAAAAACTAAAAAAATGCCTCTGTTTAATCCAAATCAACATATATGTTATGTATGTATTTACCTATATGTATAAGTTGAAAATGAAAGTCAAAATAAAATAATTAAAGTAATGAAATTCAAATATACATATGTATAAAACTTACTGTAGGCACAGAGTTGGGCAAGGAACAATCACAAATCAGGATCAATATATACTGGAAGAGATGCACGTTGCATATTGCACACACTTGGTAGGTGCAGATAATAATACAAGTGTAAAGTTTAACTTCGGCAAAAGTTTAGATAACAAAGGGAAAAGTTGGTAATTTTTTGGGGGATATCGGATACTTCCAGTTTCGATGGCAATTTTCTATGGACACGGAACTGACATTAGTTCAAGGGAAAAATTAATGAAAGAAATGTGGGTAAATGAAAAAAAAGTTATTTTGTATAAAGTATACAAAAAAACATATGAACATACATATATACATAAACATCCTATTATAAGAAAAACTTTAGCATTAGGCCATTAGAGCAAATTCAATTTAATTGTATTGTATAAAATATTGTGCCGATATTCCATTAAGGACTTTTTGGGTTTTTATATTAAATGTAGAATGTAGGCATTGTTTAAAAGTTTCATATGTTATATGTATTGGGGCACTTTATATTGCCTTCAGCTTCGTCTTCTACGAACAAGTCTCAACTATTCGAGAAACGTATATGTATATGTGTAAATATAAGTAAATAAGTAATAGTAAATTCAAGTTAGACTGTAAAATAACTCGTAGAATAGAAAGAGAAAAGTATTGTTTCTCTTATTTGGCCAATCAAAATAAAATATGTATCAATACATATGAACTACAAGAAAGGTGCACGACAATATGCAGTCGAGTTAAAGTGTAGTCAAAGCACAGCAATTTATCTGTGCATGCATGGGACACGTGGTTATGGTTTGTGTCTTTTGCGGTTGTAGTTGTAAGTGTCGAGTGACTAGAATACCCACTAGGTACAGTACAGATGTGGCAAGTAAACACATTGTTTACTTTAAAGTCAATTAGGATAATTGTTTCTATATTTTCCAATCTCCAATTTAGTCCTGGATTTCATTCGATGCAATCCTTACCCGCGGTAACAGGTTGTGAGGTAAGTAAATATACATACATATGTATACATAAAGGATTATAAACACAAGTGTTACAATTTGCCTTGGGTTTGTTTTTATTGCCCTTAATCTAAATGACAAAATTATGCAGTTAGCCAATATTGATAAATAAATATAGTCAAATTCTCGGCCAAATTATTTAGAAGGGCACATTTAAAATTTTTGAATACTTTGTATAATGAAAAATGAATTTTGGACTTGCATTGTCTTTCATTAGTGAGAGTACATTGTCTACCACCTTCAAACAAACACTTTGTATAATACTTGGTTTACGAGGCGAAAATTGAGAGTTGACAATTTTACAGTATGTAATGTAATGCATACACCTATTTAATTACCTTACAACAGTGATCAAGCTTACCACTCACACTTGCAAGTCGGTTTATCGTAATTACCTATGGAGTAAATTAAATTATTACTCTTATGTAATACACCAACATTCTGAGACTAGAGATTAATAATTACTTGTAACATGTATGTAATGTGTACCTACACTTACCTACCAGCTTATAAGTTGCGCATTGTTAATAACTAGATTAAAGCCAAGTTTGAAATGAAAGTGTTTGTCTTAATTGTTGCAACAGTTGGTCTTCGCTTTGGTGTTTTTTGAAGTTAAATCGGGTTTAAATTTTTCTTTGTATTTGCGCAACTGGCGACCAATAAATCAATTTTTTTTGCTCTTGCAAGCGTTAATCTGCAAATTCACAGAACGATATTTCTATTTTTTTGTGTAACCCGTCAGCCGTCATTGAAGAAAGGAAAAAGTTTTGAACCCAATTTTGTACACTAGAGAATTTCTTAAAAGGTTGTTTTCATTTCATAAATGAAATTGAAAGTCATCGTGATGTAAATTATTTACCGGAAACAAAATTACTCCTATTCATCTCTTGAAATTTGAAAATACAAAACTGAACAAACGTCTTAACAAAAGAAAAACAAATTGAGAAAATTGTTTTAGTAAATAAAAGGTTGATGTAAATAATAAGGGAATTCAGGTATTAGAATCCTGTTAGATTATAAGTCAATTAGGTACATCATGATGTTGGGAAAACGTTCATTTGTACTAATACCATTGATATTGATATAAAGCTGTTTATGAAGAGGATTTCCGTTTTATTTGGCAAATATAATAGGGTATTGTGCTTTAGCTTAGTATTGAGGTGCATTACTTTTGAGAAAAAAAAATATTTATTTTTAGATGGATCTTCGGGTATTAGTTAGGCAACAGATATGTAAATATGAATTTCATTAACTAGAAAAACACGGTGAACCCATAGTCTGAAAAAATCCTAAATAATTGGTTCAGCAGAGCTGAAAGCGTAATGGTGAATAAATTGTATAGAACAGATTTAACTTAATTAGGTATGTAGGAATACATACATATTGTAAACACAGTCGCTATTAGATTATCTCAAAATTTAATTAGAATTACTTCCGACTATTAATGGATTTATATTTTCCATAACTCCGTATTGGAATTGAGATGATTCCATTATCGAGACCATGAAACACGAAATCTAAAGTTTTTAAACAATTTAAATATAAGTTTAAAAAAAACAAAGCCAATTATCTTTGCTATTCATTACAATAATGAATTCCATGAACAAAAATTGATTGAAATATATATGTACATATGTATACATATAAGGTATATGTATGCAGATACTCATTTTCACCGGTTTTGAAAAAAAAAGTAATTTGATTGATTAACCAACAAGACCATTTTTTCCGTTATTTTAATGAATAAAAAAGCTAGAGAAGTGTGTACCTACACTGACTGTATAAATGTCGTTCAATGCAATATCCCCAAGGAACGACAGGCAGGCACGAATTTAATTTGGCTCTGAAAAATTCTATTCTAAAAAAATTCTAAGTAAAGTGCGTTACGTAATAGGTACTTTGGACAAAAAATGTTAATTTTCTATGGGCCTGCCAGTGGACGGATTATTTAATATTTTAAGCCTTTTGCGTTTTTTATCATTGAACGCAGTATCGTATTTAATTTAAAGACACATGGTCCTTCGTAAACAAAAATTCTGATTCGAGTAATTACTATTAAACGAAGATTCTCTTGTGGTTGATATACAATTTAAATTCAAAGACATTACGGAATTGAATTATCACAAGACGATTATTACGCCATGAGTAAATGGAGTTAGTTTTTTAAGTATGGAAAACTTTTGACTTGAAGGTAGAGACTTTGGGGTAGTTTTTTTATTTTGCAGACACGAACTTTTAACATCTAAGCACCTCTTCTGACGCCCAATGCACAATAACGAGCAGATTTATGCTCATCACTGATAAAATGTTTTCAGCTATTTTATGTTTACACCCACTGCATAGTAGGTGGTTATTAGAAGTTTTGTATGTTTTGTTTAGTATAGTTTAGTCATAAGTACATGTATATAAAATAATAATAGCAACTACGTAAAACCTCGTAATGGGTGTGTTTATATAAAAAAATATCCAATGTAAATTTGCTATTTTGCTGGTATATCAATGTTTTGTTACAAACTCTAGAACAATCTACATACCTATAGCTAAGCATAAGTTATTAAAAATATTCAAGTCCATTGTTAGAGCTACTAATTAAATTATATGTATGATTCCATAAAGAAATGTTACATAAATTTCGTCTTTCATAATTACCTATAGAAGGTAATAATTGTTCTGCTATTTCTCTTTTCAATCCATTCCTTAAGGTATCCACGTCCACGCGTCAATAAATTTTCTATTGTGGACTATCTAAACAGGGCGCCTTGATCCTCACTTCTTCTCGCAAAAATCGAAAATGTTATTTCTGAAATTTTTTTAACATCCCTTATGTCTAAGACTCTTCTTAAACGTCTGACAACATTTTTATATTTACGTGCTTAAAGCTTAACCACCGCACTGAAAATTATTTACGTGTTTGGAATGTTATTTGATAAAACTCTGAATTTATATAATTCCGTTTTTCTATTGATAATCGAGCCTCTTAGAAAAAAAGTACAAACCCTACAATTTTTTTGTTTGTTAATTCCAGTGTCAATCCCAGAATTGAGTGGCTTTCTATATTCTCCTTTCGCATTTTCTTAAGTAGGTACAGCAAATACATAAAGTACACAAAAATGCACACTATGAGGAAATCAATAAGAAGAATGGCTATACGAGTACATGTGGGTACCTCTTCTTTGGTAAAATACGCAATGTTATGTTCTTTTTGTCCCCCTACAACTTTCTATTGCTACCAAATCCTATTATGCTAATTGTCATCTTTCGCCCATCCCCAGAGCCTATTAAGAACTTTCTCACTTTATCTTTTACTATGCATATTAACTAGTGCGTAGAGTCTACTGTTTCCCAACTCCACGATGGCAAAGTACGAGTACATATTGTAATGGATTGGCTGATGTATTTGGAGAAACGAATGTTAGGATAATTTTATCTTTAATTGGCTGTGATCGCTTTACCACTGATGGTGATAAAGCCCCTACGTTGTGTGTATGTAACCGCCAGTACTTTGGATTTAAAGTACAACGGTTGGCGCAAAGTTAAATGAAACACGAAAAAATACGTTTAAAAAGAGTAAAACTCTTATTTATATTAAAACGTTCTTTAAAACACCAAAACAAAATACAAAGTATTTCTCCTCTCTTAAAAAGAGATGGAGACTATTGACGAACAATTCCTAATGTATAATACAACATTTTTATTCAATGATCAAATTAACGATTTTATATACTGAAATTATTATCTCTTAAATATTCCCGATGATTTAGATTTTATGAGGTTCGCGGAAGTGGACCAATATCAGTTGTTCATTCTATGGGGAAAAATTGGAGTTTTGGAGTTCCTCTAACTTAGCATCTAGGCAACACGGCGTCACGATACGTGAGGTGGGGACGAGAGGGGTGATCAAAATGAACGTTAAAAATACCCGTTCCCTAACTTTAGGATGGTTATAGATGGCACCCTCCACATCCGGGGATCATGATTCCCTGACCGTCGGATGGCCGCCCATACGGACCGTCGCCAGAGCCGTCCGGCCTTATTGCCTCCGCGCCTCTTGGTTAAGTGTTTGAGGACATGCAATAAGGATAAATGCTGTTTCGCAATCGCAATATTTATTCGCAGCGAATATACGCCAAGTAATGTTTTACGCCCTAACGTTGCAATACGCTTACGCTTTCTACTAGATCGCAAACTACGCAGCTTCTATACGCAGGAAAAATGCTCTAATTAATCGCCGGAAATTACGCCCTATCGCTCGCTTCAAACTACAACTAAAGAATGTACGCTTTAAAAGGATTTGGTTTTCCACAAGTCAAAAATAAATAAAGGTCTCGTTAGTTATGGCAAAAACTTTACGCTTAGCGGGATTGCTTTTCGATGATTGGTCACTTCGGAACGATTAGCTGAATTAAGAGTAAATTTAAATGCCAGAAAGGCTACTGAAATTAAATATGATACACGATACGATAAGCAGTGTTGGGCAATAACTGATTCCGAATAAAATTAAGAACAAATGTAATTTACCTTATTATCTCAATAAGAGAATTACACAATTTTCTCAAGATGCTCGTTTCAAGACTAACTGAAGACTAACTGTGAACTATCTATTAACTCTAGATACACTGTAACTGTCGAGCAACCATCAACTATCAACTCTCAACTATCAACTAACTTTTACGCCCCCGAACAAACCCTCTTATACCTGCTTATCGTCACCCCCCCGACATTGACCAATTTGGCCCTAAGATAATTTAAATGGTCGTTAATTTGATCACTTGTGACAATCAAACTTATACTAAAATCTGTAAACACAGAATACAAAATATTTCGATAGTAATAATAATAATCGAAATGATCGCGCGGTTACATCAAAATGACAAACGGTAGTCAAAGAAGATAGATTAGCGGCGTTTTGCCGTAGTAGTCAAAATGCATTAGATTTTAAACAGTCCATTCACATGACACGAGAAATATCATTCGCGTCCATCGTAATCGCGATAATTTTTATTCGATGAAAGTAATAAACATAATAAAATGACCGAACTGGAAATCCCATTCGGCATTTAGGGCTATTTCTAAGAACGGTTGAGGCCTTCAATAAATATATTTGCCGTACAAGATTATTCTGTACAGCAGGATGTTCCCCACTGTTTAAATGCAATTAGTTTACAAATAATCATAAAATATTTACTTGCGACGAATTTAAGAATACGGATAAACTAGCATCTGGGGTGCAGCTTTGTCAATTAAATAATTTAAACTTTCCCTCAACATTTCTTAGATATGGCCCGGTCGTTTATGATAGTCAATATAGTTTAGAAATAAAATAAGTAAAATAAAATGTCTCGCTTACGAAACCAAAATTTCATGTATTGGCGCTTGGTGTAGACCCTTTCATACGCCCCCATAGTTTTGCGTGGAAACGGCGTTGATCACGGAAAAGTATTTACAAGAAGGGTCTTCATCAGGCTCGGTGGCTGGCATCTCAAATTCGGCGGTGTGGTGGACGTCTTCTTCGGGAAGTGGCACTAACACTGGACCATTAATATTAGGTCATCACTATTTGCACCACTTTTGGTTTAAACACTACACCATTCATTTGTAATAAAGTTTTAAGTTAGTAGCATTAAACACTCCACGCACTTGTTTGGTCACTGGGTCCTCAAGTCGGTATGTATTTGGATGTGGTTTCGCAATCACACGATAAGGTCCTTCGTAGATGGGCAGGAATTTTCCATAAATTTTGTCGGCAGTTTTGGATGGTGGTTGGTACGTAATATTCGCCCCAACTCTGAGACGTTCAATGGTTCTCTTCATTTTGCGGTGGTGAACTGGTTTCCATGGTCACTCAGGATGATTTGTAGCTTCACGTAGTTTCTACGGCACCATTTTATGCGATGATTTAAGGGTGCTCTAGGTTCTGCGATTCACCCTATGGTCGTTTCCCGAATGGTTGGGCTGGTTGGTTGTCTCTTGGGCACGACGTTGTTGGAATGAACGTTGTTGTGGCGCCCCCTGTTGTTGTGGTTGATGGAAACGTGGTGGTGGTCCTTGTCGTTGAGGTGCGTGGTTGTGCCGATAGGAATGGAGACGCTGGTGTGACGAAGTCGAGGTGTCCCCATTACCGCGACGTTCATCAAGCTGGTTTAGGAACTCCGATGTTTGGAAGACATCAGTGGCTCCTTTTAAAATTAGTAGCGCCTGTATGTCGCTGTTAAAGTGTCGCACCACTTGTTGAATTAGCACTGGTTCTGGAATCGGCGGTTCCAACGATTGCGCTAGCTGGATATGGTGAAGGAAGTGATCCCCCATACGACGACCATTGCGGGAATCGTAACGCGCCGTATTCATGGTATGCCGAATATGTTCTTGGGCATTGGGACTCCAATACCATGCCAAGAAGTCGTGGCGAAATTCGGCATACGTCGTCCACCGGATAGCGTAGGTGTCGCCCCAGGTCTTGGCCGTATGTTGTAGACAGTCGATGGCAAATTGGAGCATAGCACGATCGTCCATCATGACGGTCTTGGCATATTTTTCCACCTTCGCCAAGAATCGCACCGGATTTTGTGTTCTGTCTCCCCGAAAGACAGGTTTTTCCGGCACCATCGGCGCTCGGTTGACTATGCCCAATAGCAGTCGCTGTAGATCCCGGTTAGTGCTGCCCTCTCCTGGATCGTGGACAGAACTCGGACCGCTGGTAGGGTCCGTGGCAGTGTCGGTCCCGGTTGAGCACTCTCCATGCACCATGGTCACGGTCTCGACGGTGACTGGTGGAGTCCGTTGGTTGTTGGCGACGCTTCGCGTTATTTCCAATAGTCCCTCCGTGACTTGTTGGAATTGTTGCTGGATCCGCTGGTCCTTTTGCTCATTCACCTCCTCCTGGGGAACGAACCACTCACGAAACCAGTTTGGGATTTTCGTTGCCCTGGCAGTCGATTCATCCTTGTTATCTCGCTTCGACGCTTTCGGGGTTTTCTTGGTGGTATTCATCATAGAATTTTCCAGTTTAACAGAAAGAAATTTGTTGTCTCAGTATTTGCAGTTAAATTCGGATTTAAATAATATTTGAAACTACAACAACTGCTTATCGTTTTGTTTTGCGCGCCTTGCCGTTGTTTTAAAACTTTAAATCCTGGTCCTACGGTACCAAACTGTAATGGATTGGCTGATGTATTTGGAGAAACGAATGTTAGGATAATTTTATCTTTAATTGGCTGTGATCGCTTTACCACTGATGGTGATAAAGCCCCTACGTTGTGTGTATGTAACCGCCAGTACTTTGGATTTAAAGTACAACGGTTGGCGCAAAGTTAAATGAAACACGAAAAAATACGTTTAAAAAGAGTAAAACTCTTATTTATATTAAAACGTTCTTTAAAACACCAAAACAAAATACAAAGTATTTCTCCTCTCTTAAAAAGAGATGGAGACTATTGACGAACAATTCCTAATGTATAATACAACATTTTTATTCAATGATCAAATTAACGATTTTATATACTGAAATTATTATCTCTTAAATATTCCCGATGATTTAGATTTTATGAGGTTCGCGGAAGTGGACCAATATCAGTTGTTCATTCTATGGGGAAAAATTGGAGTTTTGGAGTTCCTCTAACTTAGCATCTAGGCAACACGGCGTCACGATACGTGAGGTGGGGACGAGAGGGGTGATCAAAATGAACGTTAAAAATACCCGTTCCCTAACTTTAGGATGGTTATAGATGGCACCCTCCACATCCGGGGATCATGATTCCCTGACCGTCGGATGGCCGCCCATACGGACCGTCGCCAGAGCCGTCCGGCCTTATTGCCTCCGCGCCTCTTGGTTAAGTGTTTGAGGACATGCAATAAGGATAAATGCTGTTTCGCAATCGCAATATTTATTCGCAGCGAATATACGCCAAGTAATGTTTTACGCCCTAACGTTGCAATACGCTTACGCTTTCTACTAGATCGCAAACTACGCAGCTTCTATACGCAGGAAAAATGCTCTAATTAATCGCCGGAAATTACGCCCTATCGCTCGCTTCAAACTACAACTAAAGAATGTACGCTTTAAAAGGATTTGGTTTTCCACAAGTCAAAAATAAATAAAGGTCTCGTTAGTTATGGCAAAAACTTTACGCTTAGCGGGATTGCTTTTCGATGATTGGTCACTTCGGAACGATTAGCTGAATTAAGAGTAAATTTAAATGCCAGAAAGGCTACTGAAATTAAATATGATACACGATACGATAAGCAGTGTTGGGCAATAACTGATTCCGAATAAAATTAAGAACAAATGTAATTTACCTTATTATCTCAATAAGAGAATTACACAATTTTCTCAAGATGCTCGTTTCAAGACTAACTGAAGACTAACTGTGAACTATCTATTAACTCTAGATACACTGTAACTGTCGAGCAACCATCAACTATCAACTCTCAACTATCAACTAACTTTTACGCCCCCGAACAAACCCTCTTATACCTGCTTATCGTCACCCCCCCCGACATTGACCAATTTGGCCCTAAGATAATTTAAATGGTCGTTAATTTGATCACTTGTGACAATCAAACTTATACTAAAATCTGTAAACACAGAATACAAAATATTTCGATAGTAATAATAATAATCGAAATGATCGCGCGGTTACATCAAAATGACAAACGGTAGTCAAAGAAGATAGATTAGCGGCGTTTTGCCGTAGTAGTCAAAATGCATTAGATTTTAAACAGTCCATTCACATGACACGAGAAATATCATTCGCGTCCATCGTAATCGCGATAATTTTTATTCGATGAAAGTAATAAACATAATAAAATGACCGAACTGGAAATCCCATTCGGCATTTAGGGCTATTTCTAAGAACGGTTGAGGCCTTCAATAAATATATTTGCCGTACAAGATTATTCTGTACAGCAGGATGTTCCCCACTGTTTAAATGCAATTAGTTTACAAATAATCATAAAATATTTACTTGCGACGAATTTAAGAATACGGATAAACTAGCATCTGGGGTGCAGCTTTGTCAATTAAATAATTTAAACTTTCCCTCAACATTTCTTAGATATGGCCCGGTCGTTTATGATAGTCAATATAGTTTAGAAATAAAATAAGTAAAATAAAATGTCTCGCTTACGAAACCAAAATTTCATGTATTGGCGCTTGGTGTAGACCCTTTCAATATACAAACATTTTTAACGAAATGCGAAGCATTCCTGACTCCTGAGCCCCGAACTACTGATGCGAAGGCTTGAAAATGGGACGATTCATGCGGATTATTTTACTCGATTCTTGAATCTTCCGCGGGGACATTAGATGTAGGTATGTAGCAGGTATTTATCAATTTATGTATACACCATCACTTACTTAGGAAACTTAATGTTTCGTGAAATTTTTATATTTAGGTAGATGTATGTAAACAAATTTGACAGAACATTTATCGCAAAAAGATTTATTTATATACTTAAGGGTTTGTTTTACAACTTTGTGTAGGTACGGGTGCAGCTGCAGACTGAACGGTATCGTTACCTAGAGTATAAAATTGCACCTTCAAGATTTATGGTTAGTGTGTTTATTGTTATTCTAAGGAGAAAATGAACAGAGCGCATAAAACTTGGGTAGTTGCATTTTCTTTTAAATTTATGGGAACATTCTGTTGCATTTGTAACAATTAAATAAATGGTCAATTCAATTACCTACTAATATGTATGGGATTTTAAACTTTGCCGCACGTTTTGCTTTGAATAGCAATTTTCATGCAGCAGTTTGTAGTGTTTATATGCGGGGTAATTCTCTTGAAATTTCACAATTTTCTCCAGCATGTTGCATCCTCGGTTGCATCGCTTTTTTGCTTGCATCACTTTGCTAGAGTTTGTTCATTCAATTTTGTAATGCAATGTTTTACTGCTTGTCAGTTGGAATAATAGTTTTCTACAAAGTGAGAACGTATAGGTGAACGTAATTCTTGAACTGTCAGGACTTCCGTTTGTACCTAAATGTATCGGATACACTGTATCCGATGGTTTACTGTTTTCTCAAGAGATTAAAGGCCAGGCCACATAAAAAGCGGACTGTCGTCCGAGCCTAGCTTGAAATGTAGTCAGATATCGTTGTCCCCGCGATAGACTGCTTTCTGTGTGGTCAGGCCTTCAACTCCTCGCTCTCCAACCATTTTTTTTTTCAAACTTTCTATTAAAGCCAAATTTTTTGTTTAAACCAGGATTGAATCTTAACTTTAATAAATACTAATTAATCGACAGAGATGATTTGATTAAGAAATTGAGTTTTTATTGCATGGGATACCTTGCATCCACTTATTTTGCAGCATCAGAGAAAGGATTAATGCACAAATTATCAAACTCTAATTCTGTTCCACCCAGGATAACTATCAGAGCACGTAATTATTAATTGAGTCCTCATTGATTAACTTAAATTTATGGGGCACCTAGGAAAGGTAAATATAGGATTATTTATCAACCAGAGGTCGGTCCGCCCCTTTTTTAGCGATAATTCTTTCGGTCCTTCTGGCATCAAGGGAGTCAAATACGTAATTAATTTTCAGCAAAAAAATTTTTCCACATTTGCAAAATTTACAGCATCCCCTTTTTATTTTCATATTTTTCTTTGTTATGTTTTTGAACACGGTATTTTATAAATATTCACGAAATAGCTTTTGTACGAGCCAAAATGTAACTATTACATATATTGGAAGATTTATGTGCTTAAGGTATGCTTACCTATACGGGTGTTATGTTGGATGGGATGGAGAGTGGAGAGCCGTTTTTTCGCCTCCCTACATTTAAAAACAACTGTGAATTTCAGCGAATTTAATATTTATGAGATTTTCAAGTTTTGAAGCACATTTGTACTTTGGGGAGCAAAAAGTAAAAGATAAATATAGACCCATTCCTGTTACTTAGTTCGATCGACTTGAATTTAACGGGCTGATTTTTTATTATTCATCATTTTAACATCCCCGAATTTCTATTATTATTTTGTGGTATAGCCTGTGGTAACAAACAGTTCATTGGAAGTTGGAATTAATAAAGTAAATCATCAGTTAGCAATTTTTGAAATTAAAAAAAGCGCTTCAGGAGACGTTATACGGTTATACTACAAGCTGTTAACTAATATTGGAAAATATGGAAAAACGTGATTACCTCGTCAAATGCAGTAAATTGCTTCCCCAATAGTTTAATATATGATCATTATTGAATTTGTTAGCCAGTTGAGTAGTTTTTTATTAAAAATGAGAAACTAGTTATATCTTAAAGATTTTCGTTATAGGATTTTTTTTGTGAAAATTGGTTTTCTTGGCCGTCAGGATGATTTGGGCGAACAAATAAATTGATTTTGGTGTATATTATGTATACATATACAAGTCTTTTATACACATATACGTAGGCATATACCTATTTGTTTTTGTTGTCTGTTGTGCGATTGAAATTTTAATTGGAAAATTATGAAATTGTAACGTTAATAGGGTTTTTTTCATTGATACAATTAGTTCGGCGGGCTAAATTCAAGAAATTATCTGGAAAATACACAATTACCATTAGTCGTGTCATTTTGTTGCGATAATGGAGATTCAGATTTTTAGATTGTTCTAAATGCTTCTTTATGTTAATACCTAGGTATTAAGTATTATATAGTGTATAAGTAGTATAGTGTCAAACTTTGCATTGTTTTCATTCATTTCAACAAAAAACCGAATACTTATAGGTATAATTCACTCAAAGACATATGCCGGATGTCGGCAAGTGAAATCTTTGTAAAAATCTAAACGAGAATCTAATTGCTTTTCTTTAGAGTCTAGCCTAAAAATTTTGCCTATATGCATAACGTCAACGTCTGTACAAGACTTGTGTACTGTTTTTTAAACTCCATTCTAAATGCCTGGTTCTCCATTAGATTTCTACTTATTGAATTCATAAAGTCTTAAAGTTTGTGCGACAATTTGCATACAATGTTAGGAACGAATAATTTCACTTTTCACTACGTAAATTTCATTTACTCACTGTGAAATTCATAATTAAACTTTCAGTTAAAAGGAAGGTAGATACTTGAAAATTCTTTGCAGTAAATTAGTTTAGATTTTACCTTATATTTAATGTAAATGTCATGGTTCTGTAAATTAATTGCCCAAAATGTCTTACTTTTTTGCAATTTCATAGTTGAATAGTTTCCTAATTTCTAAATAGATTTATGGCCATGATTTTGTATATGCTCAGTATAAGTATAAAGCACATATCAATGAGATGATGGAGTATGAAAAAATTGATTAAATTTTAGAAAAATTTATTGCCTAAAACTTCTGATTTGTTGTTTATGATGGATAGTCATACGGCCAATTTTTTCCATGTTACAAACAAAAATCATTTCTATTAGTCCGTGGTAAGTGGCCGTGTGTCATCATAGCTCTTTGAGATAAATGGGAAACACAAGAAAAATGTGGGTCTGAACCCTAGTTCCTAAAGTAATAGTAATAGGTATATTTATCTATATACCTACAATCTTTTTCTATCTAGAATCTATTTTGGTAAAGTTCTGAGGTTTTATCGGTTTTATTACGTAAGCTACATGAAATATCTTAAACGAAATTACCCACTTATTTAATAGATAAAAATGGGTATGATAATTATATCTATCCTGACCTCTATTTGTTGCTCATTTGAAGTTTACACAGTTATCTGTACTCTGTTTTCATTCGAATAGGAAACTCATGAAATAAATACAAACTTTTCAAATAAAAAACCAACATTTGTTCATTTTTCTACATTTTATTAACATATTTTCTCATGATATCTTGTCGAATATCTATAGGAATCGATTCAAGATTGTTGTTCTGGTGTTCGATTTTCAGCATAATCTTGTTCAGACGTTATAGGGACCGTGTCTAAACTTAAATTATTATTGACAACATCGCGTATATTTTCAAATGCTTCTGATGGCGTACCATTTGTGTTCATCTGAAACGATTGAAATTTATTGAAAAATATTCCAATGCACATTTCAATAGGAAAACCATTCCACTTACACGTACTTCATGCACTTTATTTCTATAGTTCACTAAACATTCTTCAATGTCTTTATTGCAATGGTCAATCTTCATTTTTAAGGCAGACTTACTGATCCTTCCATTAACTTTTTGCTGTATTCGTTCAATAAGCATTTCCACATCTGTTTGTAAATAGAATACAATATCAACATTACATATTTCGTTTACGAATAAATCTGCTTGTTTTGGAGACTTTGGGAAATTGTTTATTATGTAGCCTTTTGTAGTATTTACAGACTTTAGCATCGACTCTTTCAGCATATCCACCACTAAGGTCTGAAAAGCAATTTCTGCTGTATTTCGCTAATTAAGATTTAATTTCATTACATCGGGAATTTTATTCAACCTATTTCTTATCGCATTACTTATGATGTTGCCTCGATCAGTTTCCTTTGTTGCTTCATCTCTTAGTAATTGTGTAACCCGAATATTGTCGAAACCAAAGTGCTCTGCTAGCAGCTCTCCCTGCGATCTCCTGCCTGATCCTGGAGGTCCAATTAACCAAATTACTGGAAGTGACTTTGCTTTTATCGGGGTCATGTCGTAATAGAGTCTGGGGTAGTATGGGATCTACAAAAGCAGCAGTTTATTTTGCATTTTAAGTAGGGATCAAAATACTTCTTCAAAACAGGAGAATAAACAGCCCATTTTCAATAAAAATTTGTCAAAAATGACACGTGATAGAAACCGTCTTGAAATTATACGCAATAATTTAAGAAAAATTTTTGAATAGAATTGCAAATATAAAATTCCTGGGGAGACAGATAAGTATTATTGTCTCGCGCTAATCTGCCCAAAATAAAACGCAAAACAATTAACAATAAATATATTTTAATAAATTATGAATTGTGAACAATTTTGGTGTTAATGTGCCTATTGCTGTTCTAATCGTTACTATATTATTTGTCCTTTAAGCAACGAGTGGATCGAGATAGCTTGTAACCTCCTTAAAAATTTCATCAGCAGGCCTTTCGGCGTCAATCTGCAAAATTCATTCCAATTACATATTTGCCTACTTATTTCTCTGATAATAACAAACCTTTTTCAATTTCTCTGTGTACTGCTGAACGACCTGATCATTATGGGTATTGAAAGTGTGCAGTCTTTTCTTAATAGTTTCTTCATTGTCGTCCACTCTGCCTGATGTCTTCGCCCTCCCCAACAGCCTTTCCACTAATGTCTTTTCAGAAGCGTCGAAGAAAAGCACCAAATTCACCGGTGCCACATTTTGTTCAAAGAGGATTCCTTGTTCCTTCTCTCTTGGATAACCGTCGATGAGGAATCCTTTGGAGGTGCCCAAGTTTTTAACAATTTCTTCTTTCAAGAGGTCCAAGACAACTTCCAATGGGACGAGTTCTCCTTTTTCCATAATGGCAGTGAGTTCTTTTCCTCTTGGTGATCCACTGCTCACCTCTCGTCGCAATAAATCACCAGAGGATAAATGTGTAAAGCCATATTTCTCGACGATTCTGTCGCACTGGGTGCCTTTACCGGATCCAGGACCGCCAAGGACCCATATTATTGGAACTTTTAAATCGGGAATTGGAGCCTACGGGTGAGAAACAAGTTGTGTAGTTATAAGTTAAGTTTAAAACCATTAAAACAAAAACACCTTCAACCTTTAGGTGATTGGGTTTAAGTGGATATCAAAAAACGTTTTTAACTTTTTAAGTGAGGATCTAATATGTTATAATCTACAAAATGATTCTGGTTTCTCATGGGTGATTTTGTTAAACAAAACAAAGGATATAAACAATTTATTTAATTGTTATTACGAATTTATAGCTACCATATTAATAAAATTAATTAATGAAATTATCATTAAAATTTTACAAACAAATGACTCACCATTATTTAAATAGATTTCGCACCGCAAAGACGAAATAAAAATAATGTCAATATCACTGTGTTAGGAGCTCACTAGCTCGTTTAACTATACAAACTAAAGTGAAAACGAACCAGCAGTTGTTTAACCAAACAGCGACATTGAGAACTATTTCAAACCTTTGGCAGGACGGTCTAGGTATTTTTATTAATAATTTTATAATTTGCGAAACTTTAAATTTTATTCTTTATAAATTATGTAGCAATTGTATACTAGTAGATATCAAAAAAAATGTCATTGCTCATTTTATAATAAGATTGTCAGTTTGTACATATCCAAAGATCAGTTTGATTAAGATCTGAATGTTATTGTTTATATGGGAATTATTTTTGGAATCGCTGCGATCGACGAAAAATTTGAATTCGCAAACTTTAGAGTGCTGATAATTTACGTAACTTAAAATTAAGTAAATTCCGCGGTAAATTCTACATAATTAATTTCGGAATTCACTGAATTTTATATATGATTCTTTGAGGTTTTAATGGATTTTTTAAATGATTCCAAACTTACCAACAAATCAAACAATTCGAAGTTATGTTTTAATGAATAATTAATTTTGTTCACTGTTAAAACATAATTATTTGTTAGTGGTTTTTTGATATTAATATAACTACTATACAATTGAGCTGATTTCTTAACTACAATACTACATTTTCTGAAAAACATTCTATTAACAAATCTACAAAGATTTAGGCATCAAGTACCTTATTATAATAATTTTAAATGTTTAATTGCACATGTGGTGTAATATATTTATTCCCCTCTATAATTAAGAGCAAATTTACTAAAACCAATCATCTACATATCTTGCAGCTAAACATTCTTATCGTCTACGAACGATTATAATAATTTGCGTTCATCAAAACGTGCCAATTCAAAGTCTATACTTTATAAACAGACACATGTAAATAATAACAGGTATATACATTTTTCTTTTCATTTCTAATACAGTTCTCAAGAAAAATAAATTTGTGTATGTAAAATTTCAATATTGATTATTGCTATTCTAAGAAAGTACAGTACAGCGATAGGAATTCATTATTAACTAAAGAGAAAATTCTGTTGACAACATGCAATTATTGCATTAAAAATTCGTAGACCACTTGAAGGACAATTGTAAAGTAGAAAATATAAGTTAATTAATAAATATGAAGTTCTCATAAGAAATAATCGAAGATTGGAACATCATGTATTCATGTAGGTATAAATAATGTAACATACATCTTTCCACTTCAAACCACTTTAATGAGAAAATTATAGCATAATGAGTAATTAGAAAGAAACGCTACATTGAAACTATTAATTATCATTAATTTAATTTTCTATAAAACATGTAGGTAGGTATTTTGAATTTTGGTGAAGTTGGAAGCAATTTACTCACACATTTGCAACTGCTGCACATTTTCTTTAACTGACACTCCAAAACGTCATATTAAGAATGAGCATGCACTTCTGGATGTGGATTATTTCAATTAATTAATTAGTTTAATTTGAGATAAGATTGTTTTCTTACCTCTGGTTCAACAAACCCAATTAATTTGAAAACAATACATGTGTACAAATAGAACATATGCAATGGAAATAAAATCTATGCTAAAACATTAAGTGAAAATAAAAATAACGTGAAAATTTTTCATTCAAATTTATGTGGGCGCGTTTGCCAAAATATCTATGCAACCACTGACACAGATTTTCCATCAGAAAATAGAGTGTTTGGGTCAAGTGAAGGTAGAATTGAAATTTTGGCAGTGATACAGAAACGTTTACGGTTTGATATGTAGCAATCGGTTCTAAACTGTAAACTGATCAGATGTAATACTAATTTGAATAAAATTAAAAAACATACCCCATCAGCCATATTTTTCGTTGTACTGTTGCTTAGGAGCGTGTTTGTCGGACTGAAATGCGTACTGAAGAAAATCAATAGAATCACAATTTCTACACTCTGCGGGAATATCGGGTTTGAGGGGGATGATTTCTAAACAATTTCCTTAATACAAACCTTGAAGTAATTCGTTCTCATGAATTGGAAAACTAGAGTGTTTATTGGAAAAATTGGTGGATGATAAATGAAATAGCAGTTCTACACAAAAATTTGAAATAATTTTAATAATATAATTTCACGTCACAATACAAAAATTATGCTTGACAAGAAAAAGGGTGATAATAAAAATATGTTTTTGTGGCTGCAACTAAGTTTATATACCAAGGAATTATGTTAAAATTGCTTATAAAAATATTTTGTATACATAATTCTTCTAATTTTTTTACTAAAAATAATTTGACAAAATGTGCGAATATTTGAATTGTGCACATTGCCATACAATACTTAAATACAATGTTATAAATATAATATGAATTTTGAACCGTCCAGCGGCATTCATTTCTCTTAAAAAACAAACTTAACAATCTTAGGTATATGTTCCTAATGCTAAACATATGTGGAAAGTTGTACTCTATACATAAAAAAGAAACTATTGAATACTTTTGGACTACACTTAACTTACTTGCATATAAAAAATTTGTACTCTATAACAGCTCAATTAAATCTGCTGTTCTAAAATTTAACATTAAATTAATTAGAACTAATTTCGTATCCTTTTCTAGCTTTACAAATTCGAAAATTAGCACATTATTTTAATTGATTGCTAGAAAAAGATAACATCCGGCACAATTTCCTTATAAAGTTAGAATTATAAAATTTATTTTTTCAATTGTTATGTACATACACAAAAAGCAACAGGACCAATTCAAATATGTTTAATTCCTAATTTTAAGAAAAAAACTAACTTAAATTGTTTTTTACGTTTTTGATATGTTTTGAACTTGATTACAATAAATTGCGCAATATTTCGAATTGAACTTGTAAAAATAAATAATCTAAATCCAATATGTAACTCGATTATCTGTTATAATACTATAAGTTTATTGTTATCACATATCTGAATCACTTTATAAAATCACAAGAACCAAATTAAATTTGTCCATCCATATAATTCACCACCTCATAACCATTTCGATGGTTGTTTATGTCTAATTTAGAATAAACCGGCAAATCACCGTTTCGTACATGTCCATTGGCAACACCGTTCATCTTTGGTCCATGACCATTCGCTATATGGGCGATCCCGTTAGCCACCACATGGGCAACACCATTCTGAACCCCATTTCCGACTCTTCTGCTAATCGTTTCTATTGGCTCTGCTTCGAGGTCTTGAATGACGGTGTCATTGGGTATATGACCATTGGCATGACCATTAGCAACCCCATTCGGGATATGGTGGTTGTTAGTCACTTGGGCCGTTTGCATTTCATTATTTCGACTCTCTTTTATGTAAGCGATGTGCTCTTGAACTACGTTCTTAAAGTCCTCTTGAACTGGAACTGTATCTGTGTCACCATCCACCTAAAATGCACTAAAATTAGTCACGAACTAACTATTTATTAGGTCTATCATGTTTACGATTGTGAGACGTCCAATGTTGTCCATTGCTTTGAGCATAGGCAATGAAGCTTGTCGGAAAATCTCGAGTCTTCTGCGGAAAGCGGTTACACTATCATCTAATCGACCTCGACCCAGTTGCAATTTCGAGCAGTCTAGTAGAATAATTGTGGGTTTCTGCTTAAACTGCGGAAAAAATGATAAGATTTGCTTGCATTGTTTCTAGATAGTGTTTTTGTTTTGCTTTTTCATTAATATGTTAAAAATGTCGATAAAATATGACCTTGATGAATGATGAATTTTATTAAATAAATGAACGTGCATTGTCTATAACTATTAGTTGTACCATATAAAAAAATAATGTTTTCAAAGATCATTACTTATTTATTACGTTAAAAACTGTCCCTATAGTTATTCCTGTAAGAATTAATAATGAATTTGTAATAAGATGAATGATGACGTAATGCTGATATTTTTCCTGTATACTCTGGAATGAAATTTAAATAGCTATAAAAAACACTTTGTACTCCTAGAATTCCGTTTTCATCTTTCTTGATAACAACTATGCTGTTGTCAAAACAATTTGTTCTGATAAAATTAATTTAAGACCGTTTCGGTTTCCTAATATTGATCCCAACATCATCATTAAGGATTGTATTGTCAATAAATAATCAAGGCTGGGTCATTAACTTTGGATTTTAAGGACTCACCTTCGTTTCAAATTCGGTGACTTGCGTCATGTCCCTGGGAAATCCGTCTAGAATTATTCCGTCCGCTTCCATATTGTCGCCCATATGGGACTCGACGTATTTCATGACAATTTCCAAAGGTACCATTTCACCGTTGCTGATGCACTCTTTCAGTATATTCACTTCTCCGATATTCCGCGGGTCAGGCGGATCCGCTGCAGCCCGCAGTAATTTCCCTAAACTTATATGCGTCCAGCCGGTTTCCTTGGCCGCCGCCGCACATAAGTTGGCTTTGTTGCTGCCAGGACCTCCGATTACCCAAAGAACCGGAGGGTATCCGTTTTTGATGGGTGACCGGTAGTTTGGTGGCAGGCTGGTTGGATTTACCGAAATCACTTGGGTTTTTGGCCGAGGAGGGGAGATTACCAGACGTTCCGACTGGGCAGGAGGCTGGACTACAGGCTAGTCAAAAAAGTTTTTTATTTTGAATCAAACTTAATTCGAGATTGTGACAAATTTATTTGTACCATTGCTGGAAGTTCTGTAACCACATCGACTGGTGCAGGTGCCACTTTTCCATTACTGAACACTGGTGGATTGTCCTGCATTCCTAAAATCCGGAAAATGGCTGCTCGAAAATCTTTGTACACGTCAACCGGCGGTCGCTCCCCATTGATCTAGACACAAAAAACGTTTTGATTATTGATTATTATCGATTGGAGACAATGATATGATAAACATGATTATGTTTGTTTTGAAGAAATTGTGTCTTAAGAGTTTTGATTACAGAGACAATCAATAGTTCACAACTTCACAGCGATATTATTTTTTCGAACATTAATATTAAATAAGGAATACATTTTTTGTCGCTATTATTGCTGGGTGAAATGTATGGATTGAGCGGCTTGTTGAAATTTTAAATAGGCTACGTTTAACAGTCTTGAATATTTTTAATATTAATATCTGGATTACTTTTGACATGTGTTCTTTCCCAGGGTTGATAAATTAACGTTTTGAGTTGCTGAAAGAAGCCTATTTAAAATTAATACCGTACAAGAAAATGAAATACCTAAGCTTGCAAGATTTATAGTGGGAAATTTCGAATCTCTGCAACATTTTTTTCTTTAGAATATTCCTTGTTAAAAACATTATATTTCCTAGTAGTTTTAAGGTAAATACTGGAAAGCGACTTTTTCATAAGCAATCAATAAACGACACCAGCAAATTGTATATAATCGTCACATTAATTTTTCTATCCAATGAAACCCTCTAATCTAAAATCAATATATCAACTATTTACGTTTCCCATCACTCGTCATTCTTAACAGATTTTCGGTTAAACCAATACTTTAAATGTGGGTAAGTCGAAGGAAACAAAACAATTTGCAATAGTTTGTTAAGTGTATTAGAGTTTTCCTATTTTCCTTCTTGTTATAAATGGGAAAAGGATCGTGACTGGTTTGCGTGTTCCGAAAAAAACGCGCATAATTACAATAAAACTTGTAAACCGGATGTGGCGAACATTCACTATACAGTTATTTGCAACAATTTCACCTAATAAATAGAAAATTGCCTTCCTTACCGAAATTAACATGTTGCTTTGATCATAATAGTCTGCAACTGGTATGACATTCTTGTAAAAATTATTCAGTTCCATTTTAGCAAGGGATAGTACTACTTGTCCCAATTTGGCACCATAATCGATTTGTCGTTCAAGAACCTTTTGTCGCCACGAGATCATTATTACCCCGTTTACCATTTGGATCTGTTAATTTGTTATAATAGTTAATTGCTATGATTTATTGAAAAACTAGAGTACCTTTTCCGAATATTCCACCACGTCCCTCATGTTTCTCGGATAGCCCGAGATCAGAAACGTTTTGGCTTGTGGTGACATTTTCATTTCCAACATGAGAACTTCCGTTACCGTTTTGCTCGATAGTAGCCCAAAATCGGGCATATCTGAAAATAAAGTAAACAATTAGATCTTTACGAAACGAGTAGGTGTTTGCATGCTTGCAAATTCGTTCTGCATCAGTAAATCAAACTATTTTTATACACAATGGAAATTCGTTCTAAAAGAAGACTGCAAAAAAATGCGGGTACTTATAAGCGCACGAAATTACATTTACGCACTAGAATAAACCGCAATATGTGTCGCTATTTAACGACTAATATTCAAATTAATGCATAATGCGGTATATTATTAATAATATGAGAAATATTTTAATATTTATTAGCTGAGTGGTAGGCATTAAGGTAAGGTAAGTAAATTTTGCAGGAGATAAGATCAGTAATGTAGGTAAGTTTGAACATGAAAAAGCCACACGAGTGATTTGGTAAACAATTCTAGAAAATCGCACACGTGCATAACTCTCTTTTCTCTAATAAAGGTCCAAACGTATAGTGAAAATTGGTTTCGGGATACAAGAAGAAGACAATTGAAATTCTGCTTGTATCCGATGAGCAAAATATTCCACTATTTACCTTTATTATTGTTACCAATATTGATTAAACTTGTTTGTCCATCTAGAAGGACAATAGAGAATATCATTAAACATTGTAAAACAATTTAGTTTCAATAAGTACATATACATCACTGAATGCATATGAATATTGATGTGTACATTGGAAACACGATTTGTGTAATATGAATAACAGTAGTAGAGACTATGATAGACATTTTATCGACCCTTTCAATAATTGTTGTTGTTATTTTATACTTTTATTAAAATGTGACTTAACATTTGTTTGAATTATGGTCCCATTGATTTTTATTTGAAAAACACCAGTTAGTAATTCTATTTAATGAACGTACCGTTTCCAATGGCATACTGTTGTAGGAGGTCAGTCATATTTATGTGCACAACACCATGCTTTTCTTGCATCAAATTGTCACAGTGGGTCACCTTTCCACTGCCAGGGCCCCCTGAAACACATCGAAAATGTTTTTATATTTCTTTCAAACCTTCATTTTTTCATATGCTGATTTGTGGTATTTATAGTTTTTCTATAAAAATTTTCCTTTTATTTTCACTTTCACTGAAATTATAGTGGGTGTAAAATAGGTAATTCGCTTTCCTTTTACAAATTTAAAAATACACTTGAAGAGAACAATGAATTTGCTTAAAATAGCAGTCCTTCAGCATGAAGCCCAAAAAAGGAAAGTGCTATTCTCATTAAGGGAAGCAAATTAAATACTAAATTTGGATACAATTGTTCACAAATCACCATAATTGGAGGTCTTCTTGTTATGATGAAGGATAGAGTTTCCTATTTGAATAAAAATGTAGCATGGTCATGAAAACAATTGAGAAAAGTCTAATTTTTAAATAATTTCTAACTGGAAAACTAAACATTCCTGAACGAAAATATAAACGTATATATTTAAAAAATACTGTGTATGTATTTCTGATGGATATGAAAAAGCAACAAGCTAATTAAGAAGTAAATTGAATTTCCATTTCCTTTTCCCATAATTTATCTTGACTCCTACGCAATTGATTAAATATTTATGCTCTAAACGAATGTGATTCAACGATATAAAAATTACCCAGAACGAAGATAACAGGTACTTTAGGCGATTCAAACTGGACATTGATCTCATTATGCATCGGAAACTTCCCATTCGGCGGTGTGACCGCCGTCCGATTATCCCGTGGTGTATTTTGCGCCCAACTTTCACGCCCTTCTTCAAATGCTTGAGACCCATCACTTTGTTCTGAAATGAAAATTTACACAATAGACTTTTATTTACCCAACTTAGACAAAAGCCTGTAAAGAATGTTTGTACTTTAATATATAATGATTACACGAGCTTTCTTCATCGGTACGTAGGTGGGTAGGAGCGCGTGTATCTGGATATATTTATATTTTTATACATTCTAGTCGTAGGAATCGACCGTCACCGTCGCTGCCCTTGTATGTCATTAGTTTCCCTTGACCGATCATATCAGAATCAAGGAGTATGTTTTTTTTAGTAAATTATGTTCGAATTTTAGGAACAATGACTGTTTTTGGTTTTATTTGTTGTTATTGTTTTCAATCAATGAAAAGTAAGTAGGTACATACTAATTGCAATAAACCATTGTTATTCCTGAATGGTAGGTAATTATTGGAAAATCATAAAACCAATACAATTCTTAACATTGGAAAATAACAGTCTCGTCAAGTTCTTATCACAAATCAGATTTTAGAATTTTAAAATAGCCCCGCAAATTTACCTAGCAAAGATGTAATCTGGGCTAACACCTGTGTATAGTAAAAATACGAACTCTCTATATTATAGTCAGCAGTTTCGCTTATCAGATTAAGAATAAATTGCCGCTAAATAAATACTTTTATGCCACGTTTTAAGTACAATCTAGGCTAATATTATTATTTAAGACAGTTATCAATAAACAAATATTTCTTCAACCTTGATTGAAGAAATTAATTCCATAAGAAAATTAATGTACTACCGATTTCGTGAGCTTAAAAATGTGGTATCTTTTATTTTTCCCCTACCTGTATCTAAACAGATTCCCATATTCCACTGTGGTATTTTAAGTATAGTTAAGAAGGGTTCTTAAGTCACAAGGATGCAAACAGAGACGCGGATGCCGCGTAGACGTACGCGATTTATGCATCGAGATGGTATCCGCACACAAGTTTACTTTTAAATAGTTTTTCAGAACTTTTCAAACTAGTTATTACTACATGATGACAGGAGCACTCACATCCAGCGGATAAATGATTGAAAACTGTAATTATGATCAAAGGTAATTGAAGACAATTGAATTGTATGCGCCACAACAAGTCTGTAAGAACTAAAGTGTTTTTCTGAAACCGTGAAAATGCGACTGAATAATTAATGAATGCTTACATAGCCATAAGTTGCTATGGAAATGCGTCGTCGTACTTATACTTGACCAATGTCCCTTTCATTGCGCATTATGTTTTATGAATATGTGTTTTATTGTACTTTTAATATTATTGTCGATAAATTGATTGCAACAATTTTTTACAATACCTGTACATACCGACTACTATCCTCGTTCCTATTCACTTCCAGTCAGTTTGTCACGGAAGCCTTCCAGGAATCAGAACATTACACCCACTGGCGATTAGATTTCGAGAAATATGCTCATAAATGGCTATTTCACACGGATTTTTTTCAAATGAGCAAAATTTGTATGTTAATACACTGCAATTATGTCGTTTAATATAAACATATACCGTTGAGCATTTTTTAATCGTTTTTGTAAGGGTTCATGTGTTAATGTAAACGCTATTTAACAAAAATTACCTGACATTGCTCGAAATATGATTAATTACATTGGCGTACCCATTTCTTATTCTTTACATTATTTAATCGAATTTTCTAAACTGTTTTGTTCTAGAAAATATGAAATTACGAGTTTGGTATAATTACAATTTTCAACTTTTTTTTAGGAAACCATTAAGTATTCATCCCAGTTGTCCGAGTTCTTTCTAGACGTGGTTAATAAATATTTTACTTTAGGTTACATACACGTATGTAAGAATGTTAGTCTGTTACTTATTATAGAATTTAAAACTCGATAAGTGTGTTTGAACGTGCAAATATATGTCCAACAATATAATTTTCTTAATAATATTAGAACGGACGAATGTGAAATATTTCTATTTGTTGTCGATGACGACAAACGTTTCGCTCTCACACTGAGTCTGCAAGCATGCATTTATGGGCCATTAATTAATTACAATATTAATTCCAATGAGTCTTAAAAAAGATACCATTTGTAGGGCTTAACTAAGTTTCCCAAGAGTTAGAAATAAAGTTTATTTATGCATACATCTACCTAGGACAATGGAGAAAAAATATCAAGAAATATCAAAATTTTAGAATTGTCAAAGCAAAACATCTTATATGGGATCTTATGGGAGAATTTCAGGAGTAGTGGTCCATAATGTATTTGATCCAGTAGAGATAGTTGAAAACTGATGTGTAAATGCCGAATTTCTTCACCTTCCCACAACCATCCCCAAAACTCGTGATTCCCTGAACGCTGTAACTGGCCGTTTTTCTTTTACGATTTATACACATTAAACCACCCCCGCTGTCTCCTCCACAAGTGTCCGATTTCCCAGAGTACCAACCAGCACACAACATGTTTTTTGTCAATGTATTATTATATGACTTTTTACAAGTGTAATAACGAACAATTGGGAGCTAAAACAAGAAATTTTGACAAGGTTAAATAAAAAGTAAATTACTCTATTTATTACTTTAGCCTCCTGAAGAATATTCACCCCGTAATCATCCAAATTACGCACTTTTCCCCATCCCATAACTGAACACAATTGACCAGGACGAGGTTTCCTGTTGGGCAAACAGGCTACGCTGTTCTTAGATTCCTTTGGCAATAAAAGTAACGCGATGTCGTTCTCGATTGTCCTTAAATTGAACCTGGGATGGGGAAACATCATGTATACGGTCATAGTAACATCTTTAGGGCCGTTTTGATATAATAAATTATGGGCATTTATGCGAACTCGAAGGAATTTTCGAATACAGTGACTTGCAGTTAAAACCCATCGGGGAGCAATTAAAGTTCCTCCGCAAAATACCTCCTGTGAAAAAAATTTCTTCAATTCCTGTTTATGGCAACAAATGCACGCTTACATTATTTTTATTTAAAACAGCCACATGCCACGGCCATTTGTTCTTCTTTGGTTCCGTACCGCCTAAGATCTTTAACATCTTTGTCTTGTAACTGTTTGGCCTAATTCCGCATCGTTTATTACGCCTAATTGTACTGGTTTCGAGGTACTGATATCTCTTATCAGTACTAGAAACTAAGTTGTTTTTTTATTTATTAAGTTTTGTAATCATGTGGATCTTACCATTGGGTGTCGCTCTTTGGTTATATTCCAGCAACATGAAGACGTACTCTTCGCAATTAGAATTTTCGTGGTAGCAGTAAGCGCGCTGCATTTGGTGGGGAGTTTTGCATTCTTTCTTTCTACAATAGCGGATCCGATGTGTACGACAATCGCTCGAACAAGATGACCAGGGTGACCATCGTGTATAACGATCGGTGATTGCTTGTTTTGTAAGCAATTCAATAGGCTAGAAATTGTCTAATTAATTGCATAAAATTCGCTAAAAACCAATTTTTTTACTGTATCTAAATGGATGATGTGAGGTTTGTGTTGGTGTCGAAATTTTCTTTTGCATCGTTTCTTTTGGCAAGGTCTTTCTTCATATATTTTAGAATCGTAACAATTCGTATTAAAGCATTTTTTTATTCTTCTTTGGTAACAATTTACACATCTACTCCATGGTGTCCATTTGGAATACATTTCTAAAGCGAAACTTTGGTTTGTATCTAGACGGGGTGATGAGAGGGTTGTAGAACGGCTGAATTTACCACTCTAGAAGATAAATAATTTTATTACCGTGCTGAATTTTAAGTGAAAATCAATTGGAATGTGAGTAAGAAGAATAAATGAGCGTTTTCGATTTAGTTAAAAGCTTCGTAATATCACTAAGGTGTATGTATAAGTGGAACATTTTATCCTCGCATTCTCCTACTCATTTATTTATTTGCTTTACTAAAACTAACCTTCTAGTAAATAGTATTCATTTGTTGATAAGCTATCGTTAAAGAATAAAAAAAAGGATACTTGCAACCCTTGTCTTGTAACCGGTCTTAAGTCAACTATTAGCGGCAAGTTTGACTTTCGTTTTACCGAGTCTCATTTGAAAATCTGCTTTAACTGCGTCTTAAGGGGAGTTTGGGTGTACAAATAAATTCGGAGAAGTAAGAATAAATATCTGCGGTTATTTATTTGAAAATGAGCAATCGTTAATTTATTTGTTGTTATTACTCTTTATTATCAAAGTGTTAATAATTTAACTTTTGACGTGTTTAGTATGAATAGTCAGTAAACAAAGATTATAGGAAGGAACATCAATTGATCAATACGACAGTATCTTATACTATTGTAGGAATATTTATTGATAACTGTCAAGGTTTCTCCCAGAGATATTGCACAAATAGTTATGAAAGTTATAAGGTACACATGCTTGTTGTTTGGGAGAGAATATTTCTGAGAGGAATAAAAATGAAATAAAAATCCTGGTATACGTGTATATCAATTAAATATATATTCTCTCCGTTTATTGAATTCAAATAAAATGATGTTCGATTAATAGTATAGTGTATAGTATTATAATCAAACAGGTCATACTAAAAATTTGGGTCATGGAGAATATTGAACTACAATGAGATTTGATTAGTTCACCGGAAATAAACGTTTAATTGAAACAATTGTAAAACTTTCAAATATATTTATGCAAAATAGGTGCCTATTAATGAGGTAATAAATGTGATGGGTATTTGTATACCTAGTTAAGGACAGTAGGGAGACTTAATTTTTTTTTGCTTATAGGTAAAAATTATTTATCCCCGCAAGAATTTTTTATTTCATTTAATTCCACGAACTTTAAGATTAAATAACCTAGTTGTCACTGTACCTGAGAAGGGTAATATACGAGTACACGTATCTTTAAGTGTAAATTATACAATTTTGTTCAAAATCTTCACAAATTAAATAATCGCATTTTAAAAATAATTCAAGGTAGTTCAATGACACGCGCAATTTTGGAATCTTGTATATCGACATTTTACTATTTTACTACAAACTTAAAGGAATGTTTCGCGAAACAATAAAATAAACAATTTTATTTCGGTTTGAATTTTTGGTAAGACGATGATGCTGTATCCGCCTTTAGGCACTTGGATCCGAGTGCAAGATGCGTAATGAATGTGTTACTTATTTAAAGTCGCAGACGAGTTCACTCAAGTTCAAGGTACCATCACATTATAGTGTGTAATTTTTAATTATGTAGGCATTATGAAAGTGATAATAAAAGTGAATGAAATGTTACCTGACTAGCGGCTGATTTAAAACCTAAAATAAATATCGAAAACACAAGCACACAGTTGTTCAATTCTTTACACATTATTAAACTACAAATACTCATTTTATTATCTCATTTATAAATCACCAACCACTTGACCATTTTTTATTCTGCTTATTCTCACTAGAAGAGATATTTGTGATGTTTTGCGTTAAAAGTCTAAAATTCAACTAAACATGGTCTTGATGCCATTCGTACGTAATGTGTCTGACTGCGATGCATTTATAAAACTTGAGTAACAAAACCTGATTTGAACTAAAGTTTAACTGTCTGTTCTGTAAGTATATAAATATCACTCGTATGAGATGGTATACCTATATATAATTTTTGTACAGTTTATTTTTAATATCGTAATATTGTCTCTTTCATTGAGTTTTGGTATTTAGATAGGTGCAATGGTTGCGCACTTTTCAAATTGCTAGATGTGAAATTTATAGCCCAGGAATTGATAGTGGAATTTAAAGTAAATATAAATAATAAAATATTGATTAGGTTGCTTGTCGAAATTATGTCACCGATAAAATGGGCAAATTTGATATTTTTGTTGACATAATCAATGGGTAATTGAAAATAGTTTCGACATTTACAATTTTTTTGAATTTAAAAGGACCCTTACCTACAAACTAGATATGATTACAATTGAAATTGAAAGTTTTATCTTACTTTAGATCGCAAACGTTACTTAAAAGTAATTGTCATTAAGTAAGAAGTGTTTACTCTTGTTCCTATAAACAAAAATTTTGAAATGATTAATTGCGATGTTTTTACGGTCATTGTATGCTAAGCCAAAACACTTTTTCCATGTCCAACTACATAATTGGAATACAATCGCATGTAAAAATGTAATCCATTGACATTTTTTTACGATAACTTTGCAAATGGCCAGATATCAATCAACAATAGTATGATTTCCATTCAATATTCAGTAAGATATATCAAGGCATGTATATTATTTAATTTGACTTGTAGAACATATCTCTATAGAATCCTATATATGAATAGTTAATAATTATCGAATAAATACGACCCCTCCTAAAGGGACTTAATTAACTTTTGCTGCATAACTAAATTAAGGACAAATAAAATTACGCTCCAATAACAAGACTTTCGTCAACTGTCCGTTTCTCAGTTCTTTATTAAATATTGTATGAATTAACTGCTTGAATAATTTAATATTAAACTATAAACTATTTTAGTACATCTTCAATAAAGCGATCATTTTAAATAATTCTTCTCCTTATACAGATTAATAAGTAGATGTGGTATCATAATTTGTTTTGTCGTATATCCTAAGTGCCTTTATTACTCAAAATTCATTATCCTCGTTATGGGCACACAAGGCGATTTAATTATCTTCTCCCATATGTCACTTTGAGAATTCATTTCAATTTTCCCCAACAAATGTTTCTTGCCTAATAAATTCTTACACATTAATCGTATTAAAATTGTGACATTCTTTAAGTTGTAATTGTTTATTGTTGCCCTTAGCGTCGTATTCTCCTCAATTTTCAGGCTCAGTGTCGGTTCGAATTTATCACTCTTCATTTTATGGACGACGTCATCACATTCTGAGACACTTATTTTAATATACATTTGCCCTAAAATGCGTCCTTCTTTAAGTTATTCTCACAAAATTGTATAATTGCATAATTACCGCCTAATTTTTCGTGTTCTTGCATTGTTTGTAAATTACATCGGAATTTCGTCACACTCACTTCCACTACATCATTTGTACCATCTTCAGACACACCATACTGTAATGTTACCTCTACATTCCCCTTCTTGCCCTCTCTCTGAAAAAGTGAAAAGTTTTTTATGGAGATAAATTGTTAATAAACTAGCTGGAATGCAAATTTATTGTTCAATTTAATGTTTAATCTGGTGGTCTTGTGATTACAATGGGTTTATGTAATTAGGCTTTGTTTATATCGTGCAATAGAACCGACTATTCATTTTATTAATTGTAAATATACTTAACACTATATGAATTATATTTATTTTATTGATTCGTGTACATATATGTTGTACGTATGTACGTTGTACATTGAGGGAAACAATAAACTGCAAATATTTAACTATGAAAATGCATGTACGAATGTACGATTGTTTCTTTACGGGCTAATTAGAATGAATCAATTATTGAAGGTTTATTGGAATGGGACAATTATTCTAGTTAATTGTCGAATGAATGGTGAAAACGGTGTCATGTTTTAGCAGTGTCCTAATTAAACCGAAAATAAAATCTTGCCGCGTTTCCCACCGAAATCGGATAATTGTTGTTGTCTCATCAGCAATTAACTTAATTGTCCATCATAAAACAATTATCTATTTCGTTTTAATTGGCATGTTAAAATGGCCATAAAATATTTATCTACGTACTGACTGGGTTGGCACTCCACTCGTTATTTCTTTGACTTCTCGCCAGATATCTGGGGTACTAATCACTTTCTCTCCAATTTTCTGGTTAAAGGTGCCTTTGTCCAAATTGTACGTGACAGCCCCAAGAGTTCTTCGACTATTCATCGATCTTCTGTTCATCTTTGGAGTATTATTGTCCTCAGTCCTTGATCTCAAGTCAATTTCATTAAATGAGAATATACGTTTCAGTTTGCTTTTCGATTTGGCTACAGTTCTGTTAGAGTACTCTTCCAACACTGCGTACACAGTTAAAGATACAAATCTTCCCTTTAGTTGATCTTTAATTTTGGCACTTTTCAGCTGATTTAATTTAAACTTAAATTCCTCGTTTATTGTGCTTCGGGTGTGGCTGAAGCATTTCGTTTCGTATTTTTCTTTCTCAGGGAAGCAAGTCACCTAAAAGTAGATATCGATTAACCAATTTTTGAAAATTCATTTGTAGCTTACCTTGACTGCGTAGCCCATTGGTTTGAATAGTCCAAATGTTGCGGGTAAGTCCTTGGTTCCAATCACTCTCACTGTTATTTCATTACGTTCTTCACAAAACATCACTTTGAAGCCAATTTGGGGCCCGTCACCATTTCCAAAATTTTTACTGTTCTGTTTTGATAACAGATAATTTTTAAATCGGTCGAAATCCATTTTTAGAAGCAGTCCACTTTGTTTTCCTCAAGTACATTAATCTAATTGAAGAATATAAACACTAAACATATTCAAGATGATGTTGGCTAAGTGAACAATTGCTTTCAATTAGCTGATTAAAAAGACAGCAAATTGCGTGTGTGCACTTATAACTATGTGTTGAAGGTTCAAGATAACCAGCCTTATCTCTGAATAGTCCTATGTCTCATATATCAAATGATATGGTTTTTTTTATAGTTTAAAGGTATTTGTCACATATAAGTTTACTTCACGATATTATAGAATACACATTTAAAAAATGTGCGTTAATCAGCTTATATAGTTGCTGTTAGAACTGTGAAATTTGTTATTACAATTCGACCTAAAATAATAAAATTGTGCAGAACAAATGTGTTTTTACGGGTTATTCAGTGGCTGGTTTTAAGAATCAATTAAATTTTTTATATACATAAATACTTGGTTTATTTACTTCTTAGAAAACATAAGTAGATATGTACATTATTAAGTATTTCTTCTTAACTAGGTTACATATTATATGAGGTGACTTTTTATAATTTTTTAATATATCTCATTTATCTACAGTTGCAATTTATCTACCATTGAACATATGTTACGAATCAGATTCATTAGAATTACGTCCTTTTTGACTATTAATTTTAGATAATGCAGTTTCATCTATAATTTTTAATTCACCTATTACATCATTGAATCCAATTGATTTATTTGGAATCGTCTGATACGACAAATCTTCGTCTTCAACAGCATCTGTTATGTTTTTGGTAGTTTCAACTTCCTCTTTATTGAGATTTATTTTATCAGATGATTCAGCAATTTCTTGTTCATCAAGGTTCTCTTGATCAGACGGTTCATCAATCTCCTCTTCATCCTCTACTTTGTCTATTTGCATTTCCTCAACTATATTATCAAATGCGACTGATTTTTTAAGGGGTTCTTCAATTGGTTCATAGTAGGCGTTTTCAGCAATAGTAGGTTCTTCATCAATTGCTATAATTTCTTCTCCTGGAAGAAGCTCATCTTCTAAAGGTTCAAAATTGAATCGTTGCGTTGGTCGACGTTCCGCCAATGAATCAGTTTTTCTATATATATATATATATAAAAGGATTTATATTCAAACAAGAGACGGTTCATAGAGATAAACTTACGAGACGGATGGTTTGGTGTTTTTAATAAAATTTGGCTTTGTTTCGACTTCAGAATCTGTGAAATTGACACCTGTTTTTCTAATTTTCAGAAAATAGTATAAAACTGTTCCGGTTATATATCCAACTAAAAGTATGGATAACACAATTGTTGTTGCTAAGAAAGCCACGAAGTAGTCATTGTCACAATCATCTGAAGAATTGTATTGACCTTGGGATTTTGGGAGGAATATTACCAAAGTTGCGAAACTAGCAAGTCCATTTACTACAGCTGTTAGGCTTATAACTAAACTCGGTTCATTTTCCAAAATGTCCTTTTCCAAAGGTTTTTTAATAGTCACTTGATATTTGTTAGTGGAAACCTCCTCAATTGCAAAATAGTCTTGATACGCTGAAAATAAAATTATATCTATGAAATTGTGTTTTAATAAAATATGAATAGGTTTCCCATATGCATTAGTAATTAGTTTTTTAATAAATGCCCCACTTTTAATATACGAATAAGAATAAGAATGATTTTTTATTGGTCCTTCCAAGGCTACTCACAATCCAAAGTCAAATCAATATCTTCAAATTCTCCGTTCAAAAATGATATTGCGTCGTTCATTTCAACTGACCAGCCGTCACCTTGCTCAGAATAGTTGCCCATATAATAATTATTTGAAAATACCAGCCCTGTTGAATTACTATTTTCGGGGAAAGTTATAAGTAAAATCGATTGGGCCTGGGTTGAAGTTTCTTTTTCCTTTGCTGTTAGTGTTGTTATAAATTCTGGTAGTTTTAATAATTCGGTTGGTATATTTTCCACATTAATAATCCAAGATGTTGAATTATAAATCACTGTAAAACTTTGTGGGAAATCTAGAAACTCGATTACTTAGTATTTAAGGGTACTTTGAATCTCTGCAAAACTTTTACCCTCGAACGTAATCACAATGGATTCTGGATCAGCTCCAAGAACATTGATTGGATTTGTTTGATCTATGATTAATGTTTGGTCAGTGAAATTTAATTTAGAATGATATAGTAGTGAACTGAAGACAAAACTTCCTTCCTGTAGCGAGTGCAAAATCATAGCAGTTGAAGCGACCACTATATTTGATCTTATGACATTCAATTTAGTTGTCAAAACCAAATTAGTACCAAAATCTATTTTTGCAGTAACATTTACAGTACAAACTCCAGTTTGTGGATCGTAAGTAACACTTAGGCTGTCGTCAAAATCTACAAATCCAAATTTAATGGTGTTATTCACTCAAGTGTTTCATTATTCAACTATTAAAAAACAAACGTACTTTCAAATTGAAATATCAATCCGTCTGTGAGTGTCGTTATTAAAACGATTTCATCGGTCATTACAATTTTGTTATCTTTACTACTATAATTGCCTGAATAATAACTTTTTTCAAAGGCTGAAACCGAACTGTTGTCGTCCAGTTCAGGTAATGTAATGACAATACCCGATCCTACGTTTACTTTCGTATCTAGTTCTGTTGCAATTAATTCTGTGGTCAGAATGCCCAATTGTAATAAATCGTCCGGAATGGAATTGACAATTGCAATAATCCATCTTTCAGAATCGGTATTGTAATGTGGTTTAAAATAATCACCGAAGTCTAAAATTTTTTGTTTAGAATGAAATTATTTAATTGTGAATGTTAGACCTTTTAGTTCCATTTCGATATTTTCCGATGATGCTCCTATAATTTGAATTTTATTGTTATCTTGTATTTCCAACTCGGTCGCATTCAGTGGGTATTTCGCTTTGTACAACGGTGAGCTAAAGAGAATAGGCCCTTCTGTGGGCATGTACAAAATTATTGCAGTTGTAGCAACTGCTATCTTTGATACTACAGCATTTAACGTTGTAATTAACACAGAATTCATTTGAATGTCGATATTTTCTTGAAGTTTGATTGTGCATCGACCGCTATTTTTATCCCATTCAATTTCCAATTGGTCTTTATATTCTAAAGAAAAAGAACTTTTCATATCTCAGGCAACAGTATAATATCAACCGTTGACACTTACCACCGAATTCAAATTCTATACTATTTTCACTTGTTCTGAGATATATGTCTTCATGCATAAGAATTTTGTTGTCGTTGGTGTAATTTCCAGTGTAGTAATTTTTCAGGAATAAAGTTTCCTTATCTTCGTCCACTTGAGGTAAAGTGATAGTAACAGCTGATTGTGCAACATTGTCTGTATCCTTTTCAGTTGCAATTAATTTTGTTGACAATGCTCCCAATTTCAATAGAGTGCTAGGAATTGGATTATCAACAGTAAATATCCATTCTTTAGAATCGCTATCATAACTTGCTCCAAAATATTGATTGTAGTCTGAAAATGGATCATTAAAAATGCGATTCCTTGTGTATGTATGTGAGATCACCTTCCAATTTCAGTTCAATGTTTTCACTTTTGGCACCAAGAATTTCAATTGAACCATCAATTGATAATACACTTTCGTTTAAGTTGTAATTCAATTTATATAATGGAGAATTAAAGTATAGACTGTCCTCCGTTGGCATGGACAAAATTAATGTTGTCGATGCTATTTCAATATTGGAGTTTATGGCACGCAAAGTTGTTGTTATAATGGAGTTTTTCTTAATCGGTAAGTCGTCAATGACGGTAATTGAACAAATGCTTGTCAATATATCAAAACTGATTTTTAATGCGTTATTGTATTCTAAAATGCCAGTTTTAGAATATGTATGTGTTTTCGGAAGTTCTTTTGAAAGATATGTTTATAATTTGTCATAAACTTACCATCAATATAGAAATCGATATCGTCTGAAGTGGTAGTTCCTGTCAAAACGATATCTTGACTCATAATTATATCATTTTCATTGGTATAATTTCCAGTGTAATAACTTTTAGAGAACTTGGAATCTTTATCAAATTCAGGTAATGTTATGACAATAACTGATTTCGCAATGCCGTTCGTCACCCCGTCTATAGCTATTAATTTAGTTACAAGAATCTTAAGTTTATAAACATCTTCTGGTAGTGGATTTGTATCATTAACTGAAATGATCCACTTCTTGGAATCAGGCTCATAGCTTGGAATGAAATATTGACTATAAGTGTCTGAAATAGAAGCATTAAAAATTGCGTATGTGTTTAAAAGAATTTCTTTCACCATCCAATTTCATATCTATGTCTTCTTGGGCATCTGCCCCCAAAACCTCAATATCTGATTCTTCAATTTCCAACGTTGGAGCGCTTAAAACATATCTTGCTTTATACGATTGTGCACTAAATTGGATTGTTGACGTTGAGGGTAGGAATAAAATAATTTCCGTGGACGCTATTTTACTATTTGATATTTCTGCTACCAATGTTGTTGAGACAATTGAATCTGTGCTCACGTCAATGTTTTTTATAACATTTATTTTACAAACGCCAGTATCTTTAGACCATTCAATATTTAAATTATCGTTGTATTCTAAAAGAACGTTACCAGTTACCATAAATATATGTATGTTATTGATTTTAATAGTTTTTAGCGGTTGTTTTTGTATACTTTTACCAGTGCAGAGCAAAACTTACGCATGAATTCAAAATCGATAGTTTCTGAACTTTTTCCCAACAGTGTGATTTCTTCATTCATATTTACTTCATTGCCTTCGGTGTAATTTCCAATGTAGGCACTTTTGGAAAATCTTATCTCATTATCTTCTTCCATTGCGATATATAAAATTATACCAGTTGATGCTATTAGTTGGCCAGATACTCTAGCATTTAATGTTAATGTTAGCACACTGCCTTTTTGAATGTTCAAGGGTGTGAAAACCGTAATTGTGCATATACCGTCCTTCTGTGTTATATTTAAGTTATCATTATATTCTATAAAAGGAAATTAAGTTTCTTTAGAATTATGCAATGAAGGAAATACTCCTTAATTTTATCTGGTCTATAACGATAAATTTATAGCAACTGCCTAATCCCATTGAGAGATTGAGACCTTCAAGAAGAACCTACCGTCAAAAGTTAATACAGCCTCTTCATTATCTTTTAGCTCTAATTCTATGTCTGGTCCGTCCATAATTATTTTATCATCAGTAGTGTAATTTCCTGTGTAATAACTTTTTTTAAATCTTGATTCACTATTCATTGTTGGCAGAGAAATGACAATAGCTGATTCCGTCTGGTGAGAATTTTTATCAGTTGCAAACAATTTTGTAGCTATTGTTCCAGACTTTAATACATCTTCTGGTAGCATTTCAATAATTGTAATTATCCATTTATCACTGTAATTTGGTTGAAAATATTTTTCATATCCTAGAACAGATTTACCAAATTCAAAACGACCTTATCATTTTCGATGTCAGCATTATTCACCTTTCACGACGATTTGGATGTTTTTCTGGTCAGCTCCTTTTATTTCAATAGTGTTCGCATCATTTATTTTTAACTCACTTTCAGTTTCAATATATTCTGCTTCATATAAAACCGAATTGAAAGATATAGTGTCGGTTTCCACTGGTGTGTTTAAGATTATTGTTGTTGATGTTATTGATTTATCTGATATTTTTGCGCTCATAGTTAACGTTAATATAGATCCTTTTTCTAAATCTAAAGCACCGTCAGCATTTAAGTCACATATTCCGGTTTCAGGATTATAATTTGCATTTAATTGAGAACTGAACTCTAAAAATAACGATTAATCGAGAGAGTTAAATGCTTATTGCATATTTTTTTTTGTGTATGAAAATCTAATTTAGTACATATTTTGGGAGTATACATACCACTGAAGCTAAAGGTTACATGGTCTGCAGCAGTAACTCCTTCTAGACTTATGGGATCGTCCATTATTATTTGATTGTCCACTGTGTAGTTTCCAGTGTAATAGCTTTTGGTAAATTTAGATGTGAAGTCCATTTCAGGCAAGGATATGACCAAAACTGATTTTGCATTTTCTTTCGTAACTTCATCTGTAGCTACTAATTTTGTTACAAGGGTTTTTAACTTGAATACATCTTCGGGCAGTTGAATTTGATCATTAACAGAAATAATCCATTTCGATGAACTATCATCCAAGTTTGGAATGAAGTACTGACTGTAGTCTAAAATAAAAAAATACTTCAAAATTCCACACATTTCAAACCATTCGTTTTACCTTCAAGAACTATGTTAATGTCTTTTAAATTAGCATCCACAGCTACAACCTCGATTTGGTTGCCTTCTATTTCCAATGTTGAAGCATCTAAAGTATATTTGGCGTTATATGACTGTGCACTGAAACGCATGTTTTCATCGGATAAGGGAAGAAACAATATTATTTCTGTAGATGCTATTTCTTTGTTTGATATTGTTGCTACAAGGGTGGTTGAGATAATTGAATCATCATTGACATCAATATTTTTCTTAACAGTTATTTCACATACACCACTATCTGGATTCAACTTAACTTCTAAATTTTCGTTATAATCTACAAGAACGTTATACATAGTTTGCATTTAGTTTTGCTCATTGTTGTAATTAATTCTATTATGTGTTTAGTAAACACCTATGAAAATAATAACTTACTCTTCAATTGAACATCGATTGTGTCTGAACTTTTCCCAAGCAATGTAATTTCTTCATTCATGATTATTGTCACTAGATTGTCTTCGGTGTAATTTCCAGTGTAGGCACTTTTTGAAAACTTGATCTCACTGTCATCTTCCTCTTCGATATATAATATTATACCAGTTGATGCTATTGCTGTTCCAGCTGTTGCTCTTAATGTTAATGTTTGTACACTTCCTTTTTGAAAATCTAAGTTTGGTATTACATTTATTTGACAATTATCCCAGGGTGATTCACAATCGACATTTACTTCTGAATCCAATCCTATTAGCAGAAAAAACTCTATGAGTACAAATGTGATTTTGTCAATGCAGAAATACATGCCAATAAAATTAAATTTTATATTGTCATTATCCTTAAATCCTTCTAGGGATATAGTCTCGTCCAAATTTATTTTATTATCTACAGAATAGATTCCAGTGTAAAAGGTTTTAGAAAATTTCAAAGAAAAGTCCATTTCAGGTAATGATATGACCAGAACTGATTTTGCGTTATCGTTCGTCTTTGTATCTGTAGCTACTAGTTTTGTTACAAGAGTTTTTAATTTCAATACATCTTCAGGTATTTGAGTCTGATCAATAACAGAAATCGTCCATGTCGAAGAATCAATGTCATATTTAGGATCAAAGTACTGACTGTATTCTATTAAATGGAGAAATATAAATATGTATATTAAAATTGCATACTCTGTTAAACCGCTAGTTTACCTTCAAGTTTCATATCAATATCTTCTGGTGTAGCACCCAAAATCTCGATTGGTTCACCTTCTATTTCCAATGTTGAAGCATCTAAAGTATATTTGGCGTTATATGACTGTGCACTGAAACGCATGTTTTCATCGGATAAGGGAAGAAACAATATTATTTCTGTAGATGCTATTTCTTTGTTTGATATTGTTGCTACAAGGGTGGTTGAGATAATTGAATCATCATTGACATCAATATTTTTCTTAACAGTTATTTCACATACACCACTATCTGGATTCAACTTAACTTCTAAATTTTCGTTATAATCTACAAGAACGTTATACATAGTTTGCATTTAGTTTTGCTCATTGTTGTAATTAATTCTATTATGTGTTTAGTAAACACCTATGAAAATAATAACTTACTCTTCAATTGAACATCGATTGTGTCTGAACTTTTCCCAAGCAATGTAATTTCTTCATTCATATTTACTAGATTGTCTTCGGTGTAATTTCCAGTGTAGGCACTTTTTGAAAACTTGATCTCACTGTCATCTTCCTCTTCGATATATAATATTATACCAGTTGATGCTATTGCTGTTCCAGCTGTTGCTCTTAATGTTAATGTTTGTACACTTCCTTTTTGAAAATCTAAGTTTGGTATTACATTTATTTGACAATTATCCCAGGGTGATTCACAATCGACATTTACTTCTGAATCCAATCCTATTAGCAGAAAAAACTCTATGAGTACAAATGTGATTTTGTCAATGCAGAAATACATGCCAATAAAATTAAATTTTATATTGTCATTATCCTTAAATCCTTCTAGGGATATAGTCTCGTCCAAATTTATTTTATTATCTACAGAATAGATTCCAGTGTAAAAGGTTTTAGAAAATTTCAAAGAAAAGTCCATTTCAGGTAATGATATGACCAAAACTGATTTTGCGTTATCGTTCGTCTTTGTATCTGTAGCTACTAGTTTTGTTACAAGAGTTTTTAATTTCAATACATCTTCAGGTATTTGAGTCTGATCAATAACAGAAATCGTCCATGTCGAAGAATCAATGTCATATTTAGGATCAAAGTACTGACTGTATTCTATTAAATGGAGAAATATAAATATGTATATTAAAATTGCATACTCTGTTAAACCGCTAGTTTACCTTCAAGTTTCATATCAATATCTTCTGGTGTAGCACCCAAAATCTCGATTGGTTCACCTTCTATTTCCAATGTTGAAGCATCTAAAGTATATTTTGCGTTATATGACTGTGCACTGAAACGCATGTTTTCATCGGATAAGGGAAGAAACAATATTATTTCTGTAGATGCTATTTCTTTGTTTGATATTGTTGCAATAAGGGTGGTTGAGATAATTGAATCATCATTGACATCAATATTTTTCTTAAGAAATATTTCACATACACCACTATCTGGATTCAACTTAACTTCTAAATTTTCGTTATATTCTACAAGAACGATATACATAGTTTGCATTTAGTTTTGTTCATTGTTGTAATTAATTCTATTATGTGTTTAGTAAACACTTATGAAAATAATAACTTACGCTTCAATTGAACATCGATGGTGTCTGAACTTTTCCCAAGCAATGTAATTTCTTCATTCATATTTACTAGATTGTCTTCGGTGTAATTTCCAGTGTAGGCACTTTTTGAAAACTTGATCTCACTGTCATCTTCCTCTTCGATATATAATATTATACCAGTTGATGCTATTGCTGTTCCAGCTGTTGCTCTTAATGTTAATGTTTGTACACTTCCTTTTTGAAAATCTAAGTTTGGTATTACATTTATTTGACAATTATCCCAGGGTGATTCACAATCGACATTTACTTCTGAATCCAATCCTATTAGCAGAAAAAACTCTTTGAGTACAAATGTGATTTTGTCAATGCAGAAATACATGCCAATAAAATTAAATTTTATATTGTCATTATCCTTAAATCCTTCTAGGGATATAGTCTCGTCCAAATTTATTTTATTATCTACAGAATAGATTCCAGTGTAAAAGGTTTTAGAAAATTTCAAAGAAAAGTCCATTTCAGGTAATGATATGACCAAAACTGATTTTGCGTTATCGTTCGTCTTTGTATCTGTAGCTACTAGTTTTGTTACAAGAGTTTTTAATTTCAATACATCTTCAGGTATTTGAGTCTGATCAATAACAGAAATCGTCCATGTCGAAGAATCAATGTCATATTTAGGATCAAAGTACTGACTGTATTCTATTAAATGGAGAAATATAAATATGTATATTAAAATTGCATACTCTGTTAAACCGCTAGTTTACCTTCAAGTTTCATATCAATATCTTCTGGTGTAGCACCCAAAATCTCGATTGGTTCACCTTCTATTTCCAATGTTGAAGCATCTAAAGTATATTTTGCGTTATATGACTGTGCACTGAAACGCATGTTTTCATCGGATAAGGGAAGAAACAATATTATTTCTGTAGATGCTATTTCTTTGTTTGATATTGTTGCAATAAGGGTGGTTGAGATAATTGAATCATCATTGACATCAATATTTTTCTTAAGAAATATTTCACATACACCACTATCTGGATTCAACTTAACTTCTAAATTTTCGTTATATTCTACAAGAACGATATACATAGTTTGCATTTAGTTTTGTTCATTGTTGTAATTAATTCTATTATGTGTTTAGTAAACACTTATGAAAATAATAACTTACGCTTCAATTGAACATCGATGGTGTCTGAACTTTTCCCAAGCAATGTAATTTCTTCATTCATATTTACTAGATTGTCTTCGGTGTAATTTCCAGTGTAGGCACTTTTTGAAAACTTGATCTCACTGTCATCTTCCTCTTCGATATATAATATTATACCAGTTGATGCTATTGCTGTTCCAGCTGTTGCTCTTAATGTTAATGTTTGTACACTTCCTTTTTGAAAATCTAAGTTTGGTGTTACATTTATTTGACAATTATCCCAGGGTGATTCACAATCGGCATTTACTTCTGAATCCAATCCTATTAGAAGAAAAAACTCTATGAGTACAATTGTGATTTTGTCAATGCGGAAATACATGCCAATAAAATTAAATTTTATATTGTCATTATCCTTAAATCCTTCTAGGGATATAGTCTCATCCAAATTTATTTTATTATCTACAGTATAGATTCCAGTGTAAAAGGTTTTAGAAAATTTCAAAGAAAAGTCCATTTCAGGTAGTGATATGACCAAAACTGATTTTGCGTTTTCGTTCGTCTTTGTATCTGTAGCTACTAGTTTTGTTACAAGAGTTTTTAATTTCAATACATCTTCAGGTATTTGAGTCTGATCAATAACAGAAATCGTCCATGTCGAAGAATCAATGTCATATTTAGGATCAAAGTACTGACTGTATTCTATTAAATGGAGAAATAGAAATATGTATATAAAAAATTGCATACTCTGTTAAACCGCTAGTTTACCTTCAAGTTTCATATCAATATCTTCTGGTGTAGCACCCAAAATCTCGATTGGTTCACCTTCTATTTCCAATGTTGAAGCATCTAAAGTATATTTTGCGTTATATGACTGTGCACTGAAACGCATGTTTTCATCGGATAAGGGAAGAAACAATATTATTTCTGTAGATGCTATTTCTTTGTTTGATATTGTTGCTATAAGGGTGCTTGAGATAATTGAATCATCATTGACATCAATATTTTTCTTAACAGTTATTTCACAAACACCACTATCTGGATTCAACTTAACTTCCAAATTTTCGTTATATTCTACAAGAGCATTATAGTTTGCGTTTAGTCTTGTTCATAATTCTAACTAATTATATTATGTGTTTAGTAAACACTTATGAAAATAATGACTTACGCTCCAATTGAACATCGATGGTGTCTGAACTTTTCCCAAGCAATGTGATTTCTTCATTCATATTTACTAGATTGTCTTCGGTGTAATTTCCAGTGTAGGCACTTTTTGAAAACCTTATTTCATTATCATCTTCGTCTTCGATATATAATATTATACCAGTTGACGCTACTACTGATCCTGCTGTTGCCTCTAACGTCAACGTTTGTACACTGCCTTTTTGGAATAAGTCTAAGTCTGGTGTTACAGTTATTTTACAATTATTCCAGGGTGATTCACAATCGACATTTACTTCAGAATTGAATTCTATTAGCAGATGAAAAAACTGTATGAATACAGAAGTGAGCTTGTAAATGTAATACTTGCCAATAAATTTAAATGTTATAACATCATTATCCTTAAATCCTTCTAGCGATATAGATTCGTCCAGAACTATTTTATTATCCAATGTATACTTTCCAGTGTAAAAGGCATTTTTAAATTTTGCTGCACTGTCCTCTGACGTTAAATATATGATTATAACTGTTGAAGCTACTGTTTCTCCTGATAGTATAACATTTAAATTTGTGGTAATAATATTATTTGTAGTTTCTAATGGACTTTCATTGGTTATTGTACAAGTCATGCTGGTTTTATCGAAATTGGGGGTCAGAACATCCTTATAATCTAAAATGAACATACTTGAATTTATTCTTCAGTTAATGGGAATGGTTTACCGTCATCAATGGATACTGAAAGATCTTCAGGATCCGCATCACTCTGTAATGTTATTGGGTCCATGACAATTTTATTTGTTTCGTGATCATAACTTCCTTTATAAAATGTTTCTTTAAATTTCGTTATATATTTAGTTATGTGAATCAGAATTGTAGTAGTTGCTAAATAATCAGTTTTATACTTAAGTGACAACTGGGTGGTATCCACTTTGCTTAGATCGCTTAAATCCGCATCAGATTTTACAGTTATACTAAATATGTTATTTGTTACTTTTAAATCATAAAAATCAGGATGGTCTAGAACATAAATACAGCAATTAATATGGAATCTTACATAAATATAAGTATTTACCCCCTTCTAATGAAATCTCTCCATCACTTTTTGTAGTTTCTACTGTAATGCCCTTAACGTCTCGTGGCTTTAATTCCCTTGTGTTCAAATTTAAATCAAATTCGTAATATGGCTTTTCAAATTGTGGAATATCCAATGATTGATCATCTTTATTAATTGTCAGTTGTACTGATTTTGCTTGTGGATTTGTATCGCTGTCCTGAAATATCGTACTTTAGGCGCTGAGATTACAATTAATTAAGAAACAATACTTTAACCGTTAGTTTAATATTTGTATCGTCTGTTACGATTGTTTTTGTTTTAATATGAATTTCTGATTGCCATGAATTTTTGTCCACAACTATTTCCGTCCCAGAAACTTCAAAATTATCGGCTAAATCGACTTCGAATGAAAACTTTCTGTTTTTTGGCAACAGATCATAATCCTCAACCATAAAAGGTTGCTCTAAGTAGTTCGTTATATCAATTTTGGGCATTAACGGCATCGGAATGTTAATATTCTGATCGATTACTTTAGGTGCGTCATTGATGTCAGTGATATAAAATCGAACCGTCTACAATTTAAAAAAATTTGTTAAATATGTTATGAAGTAACTTAATAAAGCACGAGTATTTCATCTAACCAAACTACTATTTGCTCCATCAGGAATGCATTTTACGTCGTATGATTTTTCAATGTATGGATATTCTCCATCACTTGTAGTGACGGTAGGATACTGGTGATTAATTTTAAATGCATCTTCTTGAATATTCGGAAATGTATCACTTGTAGTGAATTTTAAATTTAAACCGTCCCGTTCAACATGAAAATAATCCTCAATAACATCATCAAATTGTTCTAATAAAACGTTATCAAATTTATTATAATTAAACGATTGAAACAAACCCAAATTATTCCAATATTTTTACCTATTGCCGTAAATGTTACAGTCTTTAAGTCTTGTTTAGCAGATTTATCGTCTTGTGTGATTATTAACAAAGGTACAGCCCAATCTGCATCATCTAAACCACTCCCATCATCGGTTTGGCAATTCCCGTCTTAATACAAGAAGAATTTAGTTTTACTTGGTGAATTCGATGGAATTGTTAGATTATAAACGAGTAACTTACTATTGTTTCCTGCCCATCCATAGCTAAAACAAAATAAGAACACCAAAATCACTTTCATTGTTGCAGATGTTTAATAAACGATTTTCATTATTTTATCAGAACACCATCAATTGACAAAATGGATTCAGCGGAAAACAATTCTATAATCATTGCTATAATTTTATCATGCAATTCATTTGCGATAAAGAGAGATGTATTGATTGTTTGTTATCTGTTTTAGTGGATTAAAATATAGGTATTAGTTTTGCGTTCATACACCTATCAATTATTTGGTATGAATTGTTCAATTTGTCCGTCTTAATTAAAATAAAAATAAAAACTTTAGATATATTTATAAGATATATATGTATTATTTGAAGGAGTAAATTTTTAAAATCTTTTTTTATATGTAATTGAGTTATAGGTTATTAATAATTATGCCTAGCAGTGCAGAGAAATACACAAGGCAAATGAAAAATCTTTTTATTCTATTAAAAACAGTTATTTAGGTAAAGGTACAATGTTAGGATTCGGTTGTTGATAGTGAAATATTCTCTGTAGTTTCTTCATTGTGTTTCACTGCTATTCGAACCGCTAAGTTAGCCATACTAGCCCATTGTCCATCACAAAGCTTATCAAACGTCATATCTTTTAAAATAGCTCCCCCTAATCTTCCAGGCCCTCGACATGTTAATGGCGTATCCCAAATTTTGTCCTCATTCAAACCAATCCAACTAGAAACCGATAAATAATAACATAAAATTTGGCATTTTTATACATATGATAAACTAATTTGAACTTATAGAATTTCTTCCTTACTTTGCCAAATAGAGAACATTACAATCGCAATGCCAAGGATTTTTGGCTAGTTTAATTGACTCCAATTGAGTCAAATGATCTAAAGATTTGGGTGATAAAAACTGTAACTGGTTACTATCCAATTGACTGAAAAAAAAGATGTTATGAGAAAAATCACTGAATTGACAAAACAAATTACATTTTTTGTAAACTAGGCGTATAAACAAATGCTTTAGGATGTATTGATTTCAAGATATTATTATTAACTAGTAGTGAATTTAAACTAACTAAACCATTAAAAGTTCGCTCTTTTATTGTTTCCAAATTATTAGAAAATAAGAGCAATTTTTCTAAATTTTTGTTTTCAGTGAATACATTTTCTGGCAGATCAACTATAAAATTTTGACCTAAATTTAATTCAATCAAATTTGTTAGTCTCCTAAAGTCATTCGAATTTACCTAAAAAAGAAACATAAATATTTATAATCAAATTAAAACAAGTTTACACATTAATACATGAGTTAATTTGTTTGACGTCAACTTCAAAGTCTTCAAATTAGTCAGTTTATCGAATAAATTTGATGGGATGTGTGCAAGATTGTTTCGACGTAAGTTTAAGTATTCCAAGTTGACTAAAGAATCCAACACTCCTAAAAAAAGCAACCAAAAAATTTAAAGGCATAAGAGTATGACACATTCTAAAGAAATGAACCTGATGCCAATAATGTAATATTATTTTCAGCTAATAGTAAACGTTTTAGAGATTTTAAATCCACTAAGGTAAATCTCGGTATAGTCTCCAAAAAATTGTTACTAAGATCCAAATCTTCTAAATACTGCAAATTATTAAGAAGCGTTTCCGGTAGAGTTCTAATTTTATTCCTAGATATGTGTAAGACAATTAAATTTAAAGTGCCTTTAAATAGATTAGATGGGATTGTTTTTATGTTGTTGTCGGATATGTCTACAGTTTGCAAGTTTCGTAGTTTACTGAATAGATTTTCGGGAATATCTTCAATTTTATTCTTATGTAAGCGCCTGCAACAAAAAATGAACCCTGTTTTTGATTTATTTTCTTTAGAACTGTTTTTACTCACAAATATTTTAAACTGTCCAAGTGTTCAAAAATAGAATATGGCAAATAGTCTATATTGTTGTCAAACAAATCGAGTTCATTTAAATGTGATAACATTTGGAAAGTATTTTTATTTAACGTTGTTAATTTATTAATACCCAAGTCTCTGTAATAAATTAGACGCTTAAAATTATTTTTTAGAATGTATAGTGAGCGATTAAATTCTCGTTCAAGGTACAATACCATATCTTAATCCTACAAATTTGATATGAACTTATTTCAAATTCCTACATAAATATTTGATATAATTAAAAATAGTTGATATAGACACAAAATTTTACATTTCCGATTAACTTTTTTAACAAAAATCATGCATTATTTTTAATTAAATTTATACATTGTCCTGACGTCATGTGGAAGAACCTGATTTGGAGGCAATTCATTTAAATCCTGTTGCCAGCAACTCAAACTCCGCGTTTCTGGTAAACATTTGCAAGGTCCATTATCACACTCCAACCATCTTTCATTCGTGTTTTTAATATTCCATACTATAATACGTCATTTATAATAGTTTTTCAATAAAATAATATTTCTACCTGGTTGTTCCAAAGACCTCAATCTTCGCTCTAATTTTACCAGATAATCGTTAGAGTTATTGTCTTCCAATGTATCAATAAGTTCTTGTAAATTTATCTGACTTTTCTCCAATGCTTCGCATGCATTTATCTCACATATATTATCTTCACATTTGTAATACTTAAAAGAAAGGAATAAAATGAAATAATTTACCAACATTTTTGAACTGATGTTGGAATTAAACTCACAAGGCAAATGTTTAAAAAATGCAAGGCTTCCGGGTTTAGTTATTTAATTAAATAAGCGTCTATTTATTTTATTAAAATAATTTAATGTAAAAGGCTAAAAGGTTTATTGAGCATGAAATTGTGTTTGTTAATGAAATAAATTGGTTCTAAAACGGCATAACATATTGCGCATATTTGGTGTTTATTGCTCGACTTAATCAGACTATAAGGTATAAGAGAAAAGAATCACATATAGTTAAAAACAATACATATTAAACTTTATTTATATTCAAAAAACATGTACATATAAAAAATTTTATTAACTATTGAAATTTGGATTTGTAGGCTTCATATGCAATATCTTTCAACTGTATCGTTATAGCTGGTCCTGTCTCTTCTACCATCTTCAAGAAATGAGAATCTTCTCTTTGCAGTAACAGATGAGGGTGGTCAAACTCCATCATACGTCCACCTTCCATAACTAATACTTTATCAGAATCCATAATGGTATTTAATCTGTGTGCTATGGTCAATACTGTGCATTTGGCGAAATTCTGACGAATTGTTGTTTGAATTAAAGCATCGGTTCTGAAACCAATAAAAAAATTACATTAAAATTCCAATAAATTTGTCCTATTACTCACTTTGGATCAACATTAGCAGTTGCTTCGTCCAATACCAATATTTTATTATTCCTCAATATCGCTCGCGCTAAACAAATAAGCTGCTTTTGTCCTAAACTGAAATTGTTTCCACCCTCTGAAACTGGATAATCCAACGTATCGATTACATCTTTCAATTCCACCTAGAATTCTAACTTTTAAATTCGAACTGGAAATGATTTACAACTATCTACCTGTGACAAAGCATTCCACACACTTGCATCCTTATATTCATTAAAAGGATCCAAATTGTAGCGTAAAGTTGCTGAAAAAAGTACTGGTTCTTGGGGGATAATCGAAATTTTTTTACGTAAATCCGTCAAACCCAACGTATTTGTATTTCGACCATCAATATTAATAACACCTTCCAATGGTGTTAGTCTAAAGAGTGCCGATATAAGTGATGACTTTCCAGCTCCTGTTCTCCCAACAATCCCTATCTGAAACATTCATCTTTACAGATTACATAGAAGAGACTTGAAATCCAATATAACCTTTTCACCCGACTCAATAACTATGTTCAAATCTTTTAACACTGGCGGATCGGTGGGCACATATTTTAAGAAAACAGATTTAAACTCGACACGTCCTTTATTAGGCCATTCACTTGGCGGCAATTGATTTGTAGGTGTTTGAAATGGACCTTCGTTGTCTAATTTCGTATAGTGTAAAATACGTTCTACACTTGTTAATTGATTTATAACTTCAGCAGTTTGACGCATTCCATGTTGCAACATGCCAATTAAAATTAAAGACTGTGATATAGCTAAACCGACCATACTGCTGCTAACTGGGTCGCCTACAAAACAAATTAAATTAGATTTCAATCGCTTATGTGGAAGGTATTATCTAACTGTGATGCATAATAATGAACATGAAAGTAATACACGTGATAAATATAACGCATACGATATCCAGCCATAAACCGAAGCATACAGTGCACGAGATAGTTAAAAACCATGCGGAAGTGTGCACATTTTGATGGTCATCAAATTCGTCTATCAATAATTGTTCTGCATTGGCTGCTCTAATAGTTGTGATGCCGTTTAATGAGGAGTTAATATGAGAGAAAACCGGAGATTTCGCTAAAAGATGAAAATAAATAGTAATTGCTTATTAAAATTTACTTTTAGATCTTACTTATTCCTTCCAAACGCTTTACATCTCTTGCTGTGCAAATGTAACAATGTCGAATAAACAGAAAAATTGTTCCTAATATTATGATTGCAATTACGTTGACCCAATTAGAAACTGTAATATTGACTAGAATTCCACACATGACTAACATTATTTGAATGGCTTCAATTAGAACTCGAGGTAATATTTCATCCACAGCTCCAATGTCTTTGGAGAATCGGTTTAAGACTCTACCACTAGGATTTGTGTCGAAGAATCTCATCGGCGCTTCAAGAAGTGCATTAAATATTTTTCTGTGCAGATTTTTAGAGGAATTCATGGCTACTTTGAAGTAAAGTAGAGATCGGAAAAGGGTTACAATAATCGCAAAAACGATCAAAACTGTATAAATGTAAATTGCTACGTTTGTTTTAAGGACCTTCTGAAATTCGTTCTCGACGAATACCTCATCGTATAGTAAATCATCAATTTTTTTCGTTGAATTGACTGCCCGATCGACCGTTTTTGTATAAAAATACGAGTTTATTTCGTTTGATTTGTTATCGTAAGTGTAAACTTCTACAAGTTCAGTTACTGGCACAAAAGGAGGAATTGTGGTGTTTTTATAGCGTAACTCTTCGTTTGTGGTCCTTTAAAACAAATAAAAATATGTTAATTTTAAATTATATTTTAAAGTTCACATTTACCAATAAGCAACCCATAAATCGGCGAGTGTACAAAAAGCTTGTGCTGCTAGTAAAACAAATATTAGGAGACCAAGAAGGCATTTGTTGCCGGAAGCCTTTACATATTCCTTGAATGGTGATAAACCAGGAATGTAAGCTTCTTCGTGGTTTTCTAAATTATCTTCATTTGTACTCGCTTCCAGGGTATCAGTTAAAATACTCTAAAAATGAAAATGCTTGTAATAATGTACAGTTTGTCTAGATGTGTCCAGTACCGTTGTTGAAAGAATTGAGGATTTTCTACTAATTCCTCCAAAATGATCCGTTGGTTCTATATATTCAATTACCTCTTCTTCTTTATCCTCTATTAACGAAAGTTTGGTAAAATCTAAATTAGTTGCCGATATTTCATCAAAGGTCCCCTGGGATGTGATTCTACCCTAAAAGCATCATGTTGTTAACAAAGCCCGTCTGTACCGTTATCACTCATTATTCACCTCATTAAATACGATTATATGATCCGCTTGTTTCAGAAATTGTATTTGATGTGTCACCAAAATTCTTGTTTTGTTTCCTAAATATTTAACAATACACTCTTGGAACAGATGTTTACTAACATGTGTATCAACAGCCGATAAAGGATCATCCAATAGATAAATGTCAGCTTCACGATAAATAGCACGTGCCAAATTAATTCTAGCTCTCTGGCCACCACTTAAAGCAACCCCTCTTTCACCTACTATCGTTTTATCGCCCATAGGTAATTGTTCAAAATCTCTTTCTAATGCACATACCCTCACTGTATTATAATACCTCAACCTGTTAAATGGTTGACCAAATAGAATATTTTTGCGAACTGTAGAGGCAAACAGCCAAGACTCTTGCGAAGCGTAAGCTACATTTCCACCTAACTGAAATCGTCCTGAATTTGGAATCAATTCCTGCAGTAGCAGTTGAAGAATTGAACTCTTTCCAGCGCCTACAGGACCCACAATCACGCAAAGAGTTCCTCTTTTAATGTTTAAATTGATTTCTTTCAAAGTGCTTGATTGTTTTGTCCAACCAGCACTTACATTTTCCAAAACTATTTCTCCTTCTGCACCTTTTTCCACCTTTGATTGTTCTCTTTCTTCTAAAATAAGAAAATCCTGTAATCGTTTAACCGAAACCAAAGCTTCAGCCCCATATGTGATTGCTGAAGGATAGTATATCGCCATGGCCAGTTGGAGAATGTTGAAATATTGCGCCATTGAGAAAACCATATCAGCAGTAATATGATTCCCAAGAAGCACATAGCATGTGACAGACAGAAACAAAGTTGTTCGCTCTATAAAGACCATACAACTCAAGAAAATTCCTCTGAGGTAAGATGTTTTCGTTAGAGAACTGATCTCTCTAGCTCTGGCTATTTTAATGATTTTTTGAAAGGGTATTTCCCAGGCGTACATTTTGATCACTTGAATTCCAGAAATAATTTCGCTCATTAGTTTAATTCGACGATCTGTTCTTACAGCTACTTGCAGTCGCAGTTTAGACGTTAACTTTCCCAAATACCCTGGATAATTTTATGTTTAAAAAAATGACACAATAAAAATTAAATTAAATACCTTGTATTGGAAGAGTAAAGAGTACCATGGAAAGGATTCCAGCTAAACAAGACACTCCTATTGTTTCCCAAAGAAAGAAGGAGATCAGAAGGACTTGAAAAGGCGTTATCCATAGATAATGTAATGCAATCGTCACCAAGTCGAATCTATTAACATCGTTTGATAACAGGTTTACTACTTGACCTGCAGCAGTTTCACCCAGAGATTTTCTGTTTAGTTTCATTAACTGCAAACGAACAATGTTATTAATAGGTTCATTAAACAAGGAAATATGGAGCACCTTTCGATACACTAAAGATGATACTGCAATTCTTATACGCATTCCAATGCAAGATTGTCCGAAATTGACATGGTGCATCAGAAAAATTACTAAAACGGATATTCCAATTAGTAATGAGCCTGATATATACATTGTTACCATATCATCCCCTGACGGGTTAAAGGACTTAATAAAATAAGAAAGGACCATAGGTTGAAACGATCTTAAAGCGATCGCTTGAAATAAGAGAATAAATCCATAAAACATATATTGCCAAAGAAACGTTTTTATAAGGGCTCGAAATAGACTAGGATTAGTCTGTTTTTCTTTGGCACGAATACATTCATTTCTCCAGTTATTTTCTAATTTATCACCAAGGAATTCGGACTTGTCTTCGTACAGAGTCTTGTACAAATCGCTAATTTGTAAACTAAATTTTGTACCCTTGTAACATAATTTAATCATCCACCTTAAATGATGCAAATTAAAACTGACATTGCCAAGAAAATAGGTGCAAAGCACTTACATGAAAAACAATTTGGAAATTATATTGGATGTTTCTTTAGGGTTTTCCTTTTTCAATTTGAATCCGGCATCCATTCTGTTATTGGTAAAAAACTGAACACTTTTTATTTATACACTTATACTACTTTAACTTCTGAAGCTATAAAGAAGAATGTGTTTGATAAGGAACGGCATATACATAAATAGTGGTAAAACGAGTATATGTAGAATAATTTATTTTTAAACATATCTACAACAAACAATGAAAATTAAAAGAACATCTACTGTTTGTTTTAATTGATAGATTTAATACATTTTATCTTAAAGGTCTCTAAATGAGGCCTAAGTATGTGTACATTGATTCAGCATAAAGTTAAAATGTGTGTCACAGAGTCGCTTAATTATGGAGTTGTATAAATATTTTTGTCTTCCTAGATTATGTCTTAAAAGTAATAATTTACATTACGTTTGTGTATCTTACAAGTTTGCAAATGTGTAAAAGAGATTTAAACATGTATTTTATGGTAGGACTCATTTAGATAGGAGAGTACCTTAGCTATTAAAATTATCAAGTGAGTTATTTGTTAAACAAGCAAATTGCTTGCTTATATTCTAAGTAGCATTTTAGGTACGTGCTTAATATTTAAACACAGGAGAAGCTGCTTTTGCCTTATATCTAAATACATTTTACAGATACATATGTGGTTTTTTATTCAATTTTCCATACTTCCGCAATTCTCGATAATAAATTTTAAATTATGTGTCTTTGTTTCAGTGTTAGAGACATCTAGTATAGAAACTCAAAAGTTCCACTAATTCTACCAGAGTTTCTATTCAGCGCAATATATCGCACTTAAAATATCCACACTGATGGTGTTAGTAATTCAGAATTCAATTTGATTTTGAGTACTTACGATCTAAAATATTAAATTAATATTTAAAAATGTCATTGTAATAAAGTAAATATTGAAATGTCAAGAATTCCATTTTGAATAAAGTAATTATCCGAATTTGTTCTTTTCTTTTTTTGTTAAAATGTATAATCGAGCACCCAGATTTTCCAAATTCAAAACATTTAACAGAAATTTAGGGCCTAACACTTATGTTGTGTGCGAGGATTCAAATAAAAATGGTAATGATGATAAATTCTGAATAATTCAAGTACCTAATACATATAACTACATATAATAAGTTTACTTTTTAGTAAATGTGGTCCCCTTTTTGAGTACAGCTGATCGATTCAAAAAAATAAATCCTGCAACCTCAAGTATATATTTACCAGAAATAAAAGGACATATAAAGGGAAATATTTCATGAACTAAGTGCTATATGATTTAAACATTCAAAAACTTTATTCTCAGGGTGGGTCAAGTGTTAGAAACCGTGCTGAAAGATTTCAAACTGAACTATCCCCAAAGATTAAAGATATTCCAGACAAAGGCCAATTGACACTTTGCAAAGAACAGAAAAAGGGATATTTATGTAAACCATCCTTAAATACAAACAAAACCGTCTCCATCCCCACAAAGAACTATCTTGAAGGCTACAAAATTGATATAAAAGGCAACATAAAACCCCGCATATCAAAATGCTCAATTGGGACTACTTTGGGCCCCACTCATTACCATGTGGTACAACAAAACTGATATAAACTGACCCCTATTTGAAACTTAATTTCCAATTTCTACTTATACAGAATTATGATTTGTGCTGTGAGCAATATAAAGGATGTAAATGGTCTCGGAGGACTAGCGAACGAAGAACCTATGAAATCCTGGAAGGGCCAGGGCCTGCAGATTACGAGGTGATCGATTCCTGCTATAACCAACATCATCAAGACCTTGAGGAATACCGCGAGATGGCGAGACGGTTATGCTACCTACCCCGATTCTCGGAACAGCAAATCCTGCGAACCATAAGGGAGGTAGGAATACAATAAAAACGAATTCGCGCTATAAATTATCCAAGAAGAAGTTGATCATTTCGAAGTGCTCAAATTTAGAGTCAGTTTTGTTAATTAGCACTCAATTCATTTCCAGTGAATGATTTTGGACAGGATTATTATTTATCCTAATTAAAGTTCAGCAAAATAAATACCTACGTATTTCAGTATAATTTCACACTTGAAAATGATGTAAAGTCAAAATACCGTTCACATATGTTAGAATTAATTAAGCACATTTCCTTTCTTATGACAAAATAAATTCGTTGAAGCGCATTCTAGAAATACCGCAATTAGTCAGTTTCGGTGGGAAATTTATTACAATATTCTAAATATATTCTAATTGCATATACACAAAGTGTTTTTTATGCAGAATCTTCCAGGACCGGGATATTACGAATGCGAAAAATCGTTTGGGTGTAAATCGATTTACGATCCAAAGAAAAAGCGACCCTTCATCTCTGCGACACCAAGATTGGCTGTAGTTAAGACAGAAGGACCGTCGCCAACCACCTACAACAGCTCTATCGAAAAAACCGTCCTAGTCCATACAGCTCCGTTCGGAGTTCAGTCAGAGCGGACATTTCAGACTCTGATCGAAACACCTGGTCCCAAATCCGCCACTCTATATTCAACCTGTTCCACATTTCCCTCATTTCCAGGTCCGGCAACCTACACCATTAAAGGTGACCTGCAGCAGAAAATTGATTTAGCGCAAAGCCAGAACCCATTCTCCCGAGTCTCATTTAATAACACGGCCAAACGCTTCCAAGAAAACAAATTCTTAACTCCATCGCCCATGGATTACAACAAAACAAACATAGACGTCAGGAAATGCAGAAATCGACGCCGTTCGTCGGTGTTCAAATCGAGAGTTCGCCGTTTCAATGATGTTTGTTTAAAGGTACAGTTTTGTAGTGAACGCACGAATCGTTGTTTAGCCTTATCACAGTTGAATCTTCCCTTGTACGTTCAGCATTTATGTACCTTGATAGATACACAAGTCAGTCATTTATCCCACTATATTCCCGCATTGATAAACCTCATGTTGTATTTAATTCAGCCCCCATCACATAAACGTACATATCAATATTTTCACATCCCTGCACAATTGAATGTAATTTAAATTGGCCACTAGATAAACGTTGTTGCATGCAATTATTAAATACACGTGCGTGTAAATAGGTGTCCATGACAGGTCATCATACAATTCTTTCCACTCAAATAAATGTGTGTTTATATGTCTATTCCATTGTCATGTGTGTGTATATATTCATAGTTCATTTTTATTTATTTTCGGTCGGTATCTAGTTTGAAGCTTCCGAAATATTAAAAAAAGCAATGTGACTGACCGTAGTAGAGAAGAGTACAATGTGTATGATTGACGGGTAAGGAAGGGTTGCATGAAAAATGTGAAACATACATAGGGTTCTTCTCCCTTCACACTCATTTCAATGCACATCTAGATGAATAGTCAACAAAAGTCGATTTTTGAATTTCAAATCCAAACACTGTGACATTATTCATATATAGCTAGAATTTTTCGCTGACTTTAAAGTCTTATTCCACGACCTACTGCGATCTGATTTTGAATTCTGATTTAAAGAGTCTTGAAGTCCGATGATTTGCATCAAGAGAGTTGGAATATTTTCCATAGACCACATGTATGTAGAGAAAATTGGAAACTATTAAAACAGGAATTGAATACGCTTCTCTCTCTAATAGTGCTGTGCACTGGAGTGGTTTACATCGAATGTCACCGATCGAGACGGGGCTTTGAAACGCTAAACAATCAACGCTCACACAATATATTTCAATTAACGTACACCCCATATTTTCAACAAGAGTGAGAACGAGACACACTGTCACTTAGCTACTTGTTTGTTATTTACACACCCCAATATGCTACGACTAATACGAAACTTGCAATCTATTATATAGTTTCTATCAACTTTACGTTATACTCGGCTTACATACACAATACAAAGTAACTGGCACCCCTTTAATGCATTTCACAATCATCGTTTTATGGTGGCTTCTCTCTTTTAAACTAATGAAATTATATAGTCTTTGTTTTTATTAATATCGGGGCGCCCTATTGCTTCTATAGGATGTCGTTTTATATATTCCAGCACTACCCCATTTATGATGTTGTCAAAGCGTTTCAACGAAATGTTGATAGAGTTTCCCATAACAAGAAAATGGTTGGATTCAATTCGGTGGCGGAAAGAAAAACGTTCGTGGATACCATAACTGCGACGCCAGGTAATTATTTAAATATGGAAAACTGGATATGGAAATGAATATTTTAGGTCCGACGGAGTATTGCATTTTTTCCGAAACGGATTTTTATTATGGAAAAGCGGTTCCCTTTGCGACCACACCGAGGTTCATGAAAATTGGAGATGAGACACCTGGTCCAGGCGATTACATTGTAAGTACAGGTCAATATTCTTGTATATTGTGGTGATGAAAAAGGGACTTCTCGCTATTTCACCTTCGTATTGCATAATACATTATTGTAATGTGCCTATTATATTGCATAAGTCCCTGTCAGAGGTGATTAATACTGAAGATCATTTATCAGAAATGATTAGAGGAACGACTGGAACAAGTTAGAGTGTAATGTGTGTATTTTAGTGGAAAGCAATTTGAAACGATTTCACCTAGACCTCGTGCAACGTTTCATCTAGGGAAGGATTTCTAGTTGCAGAGGACATACAACTGATATATGCTTCACTGTTGATGACATTTGATAAATACGTATGATTCATCCTGTGTGTGTGCTGCTACATAGTATGAGAATCTTGGGAAAAAATTCTTTCTTTTCCCGTTTCCAGTAATAAATGTTTAGAGTTACAAAGTTTTGGCAAATGTGTGCAACTGCTCGACGTTTGCTCTGACAGGCAATGGACAAGTGAATTAATTTTTGGTTTTTTAGAGGCTTTGAGCTAGTCAGAATAACAAATTTCCAATGTGAAAGAGTGAACAGTTTAAAGTCACATATGCACTTCGTAAAGAAGTTAAAGTTTTTGCTTTTTTGCACTTCAAGGACATTTTTACATATCCAACGCTCTGGGGAGAAATAAGTATAAAAAATCGACCTTCTCATTCATTTATTCATTTTCTTAATTTACAAATCAGAAATAATAATAAAACATTTGTATAATACACATTGTACATATATGGACGTGCATCTATGGAACGTGTGTGCAATAGAATGGATCCAGATTTTATGTTCATTTAATTGAAATTGCATTTTATAGTGTTAAAGTGCAAGTTTTTCAATTTACAACTCATATAAATTGCAATAAAACTATATTTAACTTGTACACCTACTTCCTATTTACGTTCCACTTTTAGAAACGCTAAATGCAACATTTTAAATACCTAAAGTTTAATCGACGAATTTATATAGCTATATGTATTAAATCAATTTCACTGCAAGCTATTTAAGTACGGTAATGTAATAATTGTTGTAAAACTGTGTGTACTGTGTAGGTACTTTAGAAAATTCGTTATACAAACTAAAACTATATTCCAGTTTGCGCAAATAAAATAGAAAATATTGAATTAATATCATTAATCACTTTGCATAAATGTCATCAGCAGTTTCATAAACAATAAATGCGGCGCATTTGAAATTTATGTAAATCCATTAACATAAAAGGACGACACTTTTATATATTGCTGATGGCTGGACAATAATAAAAAAAAAACGTTCTACTCATATTTCATAGATTCTTTATAGTAAATGGGAATGCCAATAACAATTACTTCCGATTTTTAACAAATCACTTTTGTGTGCAATTGAAATTTTCTTTTATCACCTTTTCGTGCGCGCAAAAACTGAGATTATCAAATATTCCATGCATTTTAAGTAAACTTTCGCCCGAACCGCCACTCAATAATTTAAATTCCGTCGATTTATTGAACAAAATTGATAACTCCCCACCGAATATATTGAAAAAATATGTTAGCCGACCGAAAAAGGCTTAGGAACAAGTAAGAGATAATAATTCATGGTCATCCCCAAGAAACTCCCATTTTATACAATCGACCAATTTAATCCTGCTTAAGGTCCATAGAATATAGGAAGAAAACAGTATCGGACCACTAATTTATCCACCCCTCAGCGATTTGTTACGGCAGATAAACAGTTCCAAGCTATTTTTACTGTCTTCACGAGAACTTTCGCTCTTCCTTATTGCTATATGCGAGAGGAGGGCCCAAAAACTTCTCAACAAAACTTTCTACGCACTTTATGATGACTCACGACCGCCTAGAATAATGTTACGAAATAAAAATTTCCCGTTTTACAGATAAACGAGCCGATTACAACGCACAACGCCAGATTGAAGGCGAGTGTCCTTAAGGCGAAATTAAAACTGTCACTGGTCCATCCAAGGGAGAATAAGAAGGCGAAATTCCAGCCTGGTGAATCAAAAGCACTGCGCTGGTTCCACGCGAAGTGCTATCAACATTGTGTATAAAACATGACGAAAATATTGTTGTTACCTGACAAAACCACAATACTAGAAAAAGAATAAAAACTTTTATTCTATACCTATATAGCGTTCGATAAGTGAAAAAATCGCTCCCAGGATAGGAAAATCTGGCGGTAATATCGAGTGTGCATCTGACAGCAAAACATTTTGTACATTTACATGAGGTTACAGGCAGAACAAACTTTTCGTCCGGAAATAAAATGCGGATCTTGGTTTGCTCACACACCAGGAAAACATACACAAAGAATCCATTCAGACACTCTTTATAGGCAAACACACCTATACATATAGCGCGTACTTCAATATATAGGTATACCATATAAGAAGGACTCCTTTCATCTCTGTTGACACTTTTTGACACTTTAATTCCAGCATCGTGGCACAGAAAACGTGACCAGTTTATTTCCCGTATTAGATGTCTTTCTGTCATTGTTCAAATAAATTGCAATTTACTGCAGGACAAACAGGAAAAAATCCTGTATACTCCAGATTAGATTTATAAATCAAGTGGTTGTGGGAAATAAGAATAAAGACAGGGGCGGTTCCACAGTTTCCGGCTTTCCATGATGAAGGAGTCGTTTTGATTTTCAGAAATTTGAATTGATCAGTATAAGTCGTGATGTTAACATTCACTGTCGGTTGCAGCATTGAGTTCAGTGCATACCCAGGGACTTAAAGGCTTAATCCGGCTCTGTCAACGTCCACGTTGTGAACTGTGAAATTTATTGAATTAATGAGAAAAAAGAGTGTTGTCTAATAAAATCCCCACTGGTTTGGGTGCAGCGTATAAGGTCGACCGTGTCTTAAATATGTCCCTATTTTTTGTCATTACTGGCAAAGCGCTGCTAATCCACGTATTTTCCATATTCCCAACAAAATGATTTAATAATCTCTAAATACACACCCAAATCAAGTTGGAATAAAAGCAATTACCACACACCTACGTATATGGAGACGGTGTGTTCCGTATAAGAGCCCACTAAACGCTCACTGAAACAAGCGAAATGAAATTTCATAAAACCCATAAAATGACATTGCCAGATCATGTTTGCATATTGTACAAGGGAAACCCCTTAACAGTGATCTAGTGATCCGTGAACGAAAATTTAAATATGTCAAAACAGGCAAATATCACTGAGACATTTTCGACGACACAGTGTTGTGCTCGTGCAGCTGCCTCCCCCAACTCCCCATCTCCGATATTATGTTCTTCGATGATGTTGATGATGATGACGCGCCAGAACCAATCTATGGCACCCCTATTATATCGATATATAAACAAAAAAAGGACGAGGTGGATTGGAGCTTAATATTTTATGGCTTAGTGTGTGTGTATTAAACTTTGGAAATAAATGAAAATGGGGGGATGGAATATTTAAACACTAATTTCCAGGAGATCTAATGTAGAGAGATGGAAATCAATGGAAATATTTTCAGACTCACTTTATGCATGCTATTTATAAATTATAAACGAATTGTTTAATTGGCAGAAAAATGATGATTATGTAACCGCACAAATAATTTCGTGTATCATTTTGATGACTAATGGATAAATTATGATTCTGTGGTTTTTGTAACAAAAAGGAATTTTTATGAATCATAAAATGTTTTGTGTAGTAATGGGAGAAAATAGATGCATAATAAAGTGGCAACGCAAAATGGTAAATGCTAACATGATTACTGGATATAGGTACCCATATGGAAGGTGTACTTGCACATAAATTGCAATAAATTGCATTTACTAATAACATAGTTGCAGGACGACATGTTTAAATAGAATTGAGCCAATTTAGAGAGTGACAATTATTTCTGGGCTTTTAAGTCGACATGTTATGTAAGGGGGTGCCATACATTTGACACACTCCAAGCCTCATTATATGAAACGCGTTTCTCATACCATTCAAACTCCTCTTTTAAAACTGATAACATGAAACATTTTTCTCGATTCTCGAACGACAGTTAATTGGTCAATAAAACGAAAAAGTTCTCGGAGGTCTGAAAGGAGCAATCATTGGACGTTTTTCTCTATTTTCAGTCATACACCTTAAGAAAGTACTAATCTCAGTCGAAAGGTTGAAATTTTTGAGGTTTGATTATTATTTGGTTAGGATTTAAGAAAAATTTATAAGATAATGAAAGAAACATTAAACAGCACTTTAATATCTAAAGTCCACGCTTAAATCCAATATACAATCATATTTTCACGCAATTATATGTTTGCTTACCGTAATAACACGAATAAGAGCCTAATAAAAGATACATATTTGCCTGCTCGTGTTACTACAGAATATTATTAACTCCGTGTATGTAAAAATTCCAAACTGAAAGCAGCAATTCCAATTGTTATTAAATTGCTTCTTAAATAGTACTTAAGTTAAATAATAAATAGGGAAAATGCACTCGTAGACAACGAACGCTATACCTTTTCGTACTTATAATAACCCTTAAACACATGTTACCAACTGGCTGGCTTTGTATTGTGAATATTTTAATAACGGATTTACGTCTATATGTAAATAATCAAATCATTTTCAAGTACATTCGAAAATTCCCAAAGGCGTACTCGAAATCGTGCTATAAGGCCATTGTTTCAATTGGTATGGAGCTTTATGGTATTGATTAAAGCTGCATGCTAGCTATCCATCCGATTTAAATGGAATGTTTTTTTTTTGTTAAACTTGCAATTCAATTAGAAAAACGAACATGGTTTTCTAAAAACTATTGATTTGTGCGATATAATTAAATGCTACCAGCTGAACAATGGCCATCAGGCCTGCATTTAACGACAGACATTTCTCCTCATTCATGGAAAAATTGATAATTTGACACTGTTTAATCGCATATGTCAGTGCTCGTCCGATAGGAATCTCTTTAAACTCGACAATAGGCTGGAGAGTGAGATGATTTGATAAGATTGGGGATGTCAACACATCTTAGAAAAATGTGGACTATAACTCCAGGAGTAATCAACCGTTTAATCTAATAGCCAGCTGTCTGTTTTCGGTAAACTCGAAATGGGAATGAAATTCACCGGAGGAACAAACAAATGTTGTTGTGGTGCTGGTTTAATGGGAATCCTGATGCACAAAAACGAAATTTTCATAATAAATAATGTGACTGGATATTTGGATTTGAGCCAGATACATGATCGGACAACTAATCATGATTTGAATTTATACGTGAATGTGGAGATTAATTAATAACCACCGCATTGAAGAAGGCCAAAAATTGTCGGAAAATCGGACAAGAGAATGTAAACAAATCCTCGCAGATTTATTTGTTACAACCACCCCAACAATTCCCTCACATTCTTTAATACATGTTTAAGTAAGCGGTTTTAGTTGGTTTCTTTTTATTCTATATAGCAAAAACATGTCTGTGTGTATTTCGCTGACAAGACCATCGAGGAACAAGAGAAAAAAACGCGACCATCGCAAGATGAGAGAAGAAGAAACGATATAAAGTTGTTGAATTGAAAAAAGGGAGATGGGAGGCGGAGGATTTATAAAATGTGTCCGGTTTTTTGACAATATAGACATTCTAATAGGGGGATAAGATAAATTTCACTTGGACCACCACCATTGTCGACCATTAAACGGTTCAATGGTACGATTTAGCTTTTTTTTCGTTCTGCTGATTAATCGATCGCTGAATGTGCGCTCTTTCGAAATTCTATTTCAATTACAGACGATGAAAATGTTTTTGATATTCGAGAATCATGTAATTAACATCTTGCAATTAGTCGCTATATATTTCCATATTGATAACTCTGGCGTAGAATTCATGTTAATTTATTGATGCAATGTATTAGATTTGCGGTTAAACATATCATCATCAAGAGAACGTATACCGTGTCATATTTTAGATTTGCAGTAATTACACTGTTTGTGTAACCGCACCGATAATTACACACGCTGAAATTACAAAATCTTTTGTTACAAGAATTTTTAGGTATATGTAAGTTTTTCATAAATTCCATTGGGTATAAGAGTTCCAGATTTCGGTATGTAACCAAATTAGAAAGTTAGTCAACTGATAAATGATGTGTAACATATAGATTATCAGTAAAATTAAAGCTCTAATCCCTCATATTAAACGGGGAACGTTTACCAAAGCGGCGTGTGTAGCAATATGCGGTTTAATATCTGTTAGTGAAGAGCATAATATTAGTATTTGTTGGTTGGGATGGGAGATGGGAATAGCTGTAAGGTATTCCACATAAGGTGGAGAGCCCTTTCATTCAGCATTTGCTAAAGTAACGACCCATTGAACGATTAAGGAGCACGATCTTGTTTTCACCCCACGAGAGTTTGCCTTCAGGGCGGTTTTCGGGGCTTTATTCTACAACCACATTGTCATGCTAACACCCCACTTATTCTAAATACGCATATAGCCTCTGGTCGCTATTTAAATAAATCCTCACAGCTACACGCATAAATAAATTTTTAAAGCCGTGAAGAGCCATAAAACAATGGGAGACATTTGTGTGCAGGACCGGCACAAATAGCTGTTTTATTGCTGATTTTGATCAGAAAATTTTGATTTCTTTGGACAACATTTTTAATGGGCAGTTTAGGAAATGAGTTTTAGGCTTTTGCTATTGGCTACAATATGTATACTTTTGGAATCGAGTGCATTTCTTCTTCCAATTAGTAAGTCAGTGATGTGGAAGAACAAAAATCCTCACTCACAAGAGCCTTCGAAATCGACCAGTTCCATCTCTGCAGCTTCACTAAAGCCTACGCAGAATTTTATTGAAATTTTCTAATGAGATATGATGAATATTCAAAAGAATAATTGGGGTGGAGTAGTAAAAAATGCAGTAGTAATGGCGAACAACATATCTTCACTCTTTAAAAGGCCAATTAAATTTAACAGAACCAGTTTTCATTTCCATATAATTACTGGTAGGTCCTGATTTCATCTTACTTTGTATTATGTACTAGATGATTTATTATTATTAGCTCGGGGTTGCTTTAAAATTAGTGTACATTTTCTCATTTGTTTAAACGCTTTCAACTCCAGCTCTCCACTACATATTATAACTTGCTGTATTAGTAATTGTCTTGAATGTTATTATATCAATTAATTTAATAATGAAAAACTGGCCCCCGTACTTCCGAATGTTTCGAAAAGCTCGAAGATTTCTTATTAAATTTCCTTTTGTGAACAGGTAATAGAAAGTGAGACACCACTACTGCTGTACTTTGAATATAACTCCCATATTGTTTAAGTTTTTAAGCTCTATTTCCGCAATTTTAGTAGCTCGAAGAGGATTCCAAAGAGAATTAACGCTTTTATTAAGTTCACGTATAAAATACACAGGGAGTGAAGGAGAAACGGGTGGATACAATTGTAATAAAGTCATTATTATTCCACCGCAAGTTTTAAACGTTGTGTGGTTGTAAAAAAAACTTTCCACCGAACTGATTAACTTGATTGCAACAGTGAATTTGAGTGCGTGTGCATTGATTTGACGTGGATTGTCAATCAATGGCATCGGGGGTGGGAAATGTTTGTTAAAATATCACAAAGTGAAGTGAAGGGTGGTTGTGTCCACTTTAGAAAATCAATTACAAAACTAATCAACGAATTTTGTACAAGAAATATTTTATATACTGTCGATTAATTAAATATTGAATTTTGAGTACAATTGATGGTGTACGGGTTTTTGGGTAGAGAGAGTGGTAAATGTGAAATTTTAATGGAAAACGCGCCCGTTTCCCTATAAAATATAAATTAGATTTGTACTGTTCTAAAGTGTCCAATAATAATTCTAAAACGTGTGTAATATACCTTGCACCACATTCGAATTAATTTTGAAAGAGGATGAAGGGCCCTAAACGGGCCAACATCTCGGTTTCCAAACGGTAGTCGTGGAAACGAATTTTAACTAAGCTGAAAGCTGATTCGGATACCTGAGCACACGGCGTTCACCTTAATTAAAAGGTCAACAGATGTACATTTTTATTCAAGGGTTAATTAGTGCAACAACCCATGTCGGAACGCATTAAAAATACAAATTACTAATTTTATTACAAACCGAATACATTGGTGCGGTCATTTTTGCCTTTCTTATTTTGCATACTAAAGCAGAGTTGGCAGTTGAGAATACCGGGATAATTGCTTAGATTTGTAGAAACTTCCTTGGTGTGCATTACATGTAAGAAAATTGTTCGAACAATGAACAAAGGGGTTATTCCTCGTTCCAGTTGATGGTGGCGAAGAGAATCGTGGCTAAAATTCCTCGGCTCTCTCTGTTTACATGAAGAGGTTGCATTAAATTATGTTAAAATATCTGCTACACTTGAATCAACAGTTCGGTCTATTGCACACTGGTAAATAAATATTTACTAAATAAACTGGCACTGTTTGTGTATTATAGTGTTAAGGTGTTTGTTGTACATTATTACAAACTAGTTAGGTATTATTATTATACTTAGGCTATTGGTGAAATTTTCTTTAGAAACTTTCCATCGGGAAATTCAATTTTACAGTCAGCGTGATTCATGTTCTTAGGGGAGGCACGGAAGGCCCTTCTTCGTTCTGTATACTGAATTATTTCGCTAAGATGATTTGTTTCGTTTAATGGTGTGCAATCTTTTGCCCTAAGATTATACATATATGTGAAATATTTTCAATCTAAAATTTTTTTCTGCCCCATGAATGAGAATCTTTTTCTAGTTGGTAAATGAATTTTATTTGAATTACAAATTCACCAACAAAGTTCCAAGATGTGCAGCAAAAGGTAGTAAGCTGAGCTTTGGAAAGTGTAAAGCAGCTGTTCAGCGAAAAGCTGGATTAAGTTTGGCGTGGGTGCGGTTGTACAAGAGGGGGCACAGGGATGCTGTGTGTTTATCTCCAGCAAGATTTGTATGTGTATGCAGAGGATTTTGGACAAAAGATGACGCGCGTTGAAAAGTGGAAATTTCCAATAATTGCACACACAGCCGAATATTAATTACTGCACTCGATCTTGGAAAACAATATGGATGTTGATTAAACACAAACGCACATCAAATTACATGAAATCCATATTAACGAAGCCATTATGTCCGCTATTCATATTTATGCACATGGAAAATACTTTAGCCATAAATTTGTGGAAAAGCATCGGTCCCCAACTTGACGCTTTTCACTCTGTAATTATGTGATATTTCAGAGAGCGCCAGTCCCAATCGGATAGCTATCTTGTCATTATGTATTGTGAGTTCCTATAAATCCGCAATCAGGCCTCTTGTGGCTGGCGTTCTCCTCTCGTTATTGCACAAGTGATTTTTCACAGTGATTTCATTTTGGTTGAGTTGTGCGCTTAGTTTGACTGCACTAGGGGGAAAATTCGCTGTAAAAGGGGACACATAACAATTATGTTTGCGTCGTTAGATATGGAGGATCCGGAGTATTGAAAGATCTCTCAATGTGGTCATTCGACATCAAGACATCAGAAACTACTCGCTATTGAACGGAGGCTGATTTGGGGGTGCTGCCTTTGAAAGCGACTTTCCAAGGGTGACGAACTTCTTAAGAACGGCTAATCACTTGCTTTAAGAAGAGGCCAAGTATGCGGAATTATCTACTTTCGATTGTAGAATGGAGGTAATTGAATTTATAATAAAGCCAGTCTACAGTAGAAGCGAAAAGTCTCTCATTGCAAAGGCTGAGGTGGTTTTGAGGTAGTTTTGAAACACCCTGTGTCTGATTTAATTTCAGTTGAATTCAAATAAGACAATTGAATACCTATGTCTATAAAACAGTGTAAAACTGGATTCACTTTAAAATACATCTTCAAAGAATTCATTTCAATCGAACAATTATGTGAAATTAATCAGGCCAAATTTAAACAAATCAGACGAGAGAATAAGAACGTTGAAGGAATGAGAATGGCAAGTTAAATTGAACAAGTTTCCTCTGATAGACTTTTCCATCTGAACCTATCTATGGCTCTCTTTCCTTGATCTTAACGTTCAAATTCATCGGATTAAAAGTCAATTGCAATTGAAACTGATATAAGTTTTCGAATATGGAATTTGATATAAGAATACGAAACTATATTCACCCTTCAGGTATTAGGTATGAATAATAATTATCTTACGAGGCAGTAGACCGAAAAAACTTTTAGCAGGAAATAATTATCTCAATGAAGCAAAACGATTTTCTGGTAGTAGTCTATATTGTCGGAATTAAATTACAAAATTATAATAAACGATAAAAACTCATTAAAAACTTTTAATCAGGTACATTCTTAGATTTCAACAATAATGAATTTTTCTATTCAAACTCATAAACTCGGATATGAAAACAATGGGTGATGAAACAAATCGAACAACATTGTGTCCAAGCATCGTAAAAACTTTCCCAATATATAAACCATGAGAGAGGTTCTTAGAAGTGTACATGTGGGTACATACTCTTGTGTTTGCAACAAACATTTTCTTGCAGAGTGAATTTAATACAATGGAAGGTAAACACCTGAAAAGGTATAAATAAGTGATTTTCTAAAAGTGAAACCGTACACTTTGTATTGAATAAAATTGTTGTTAAAAGGTCCTTTATTTTGTTCAAGAGGCCAAAAACTATTGTTATATAATGTCCACTACATCTCGAATTACAGCCATTTGTGTGCTTGCGTCTTTGACCCTTCGAATAATGAAACGAGTCCTTACTCTAGTCCTTTAAATATTTAAAGGATAAAAGACAATCAAACATTGAAATCAATCGAGAATTTTAATCAGTCAGTAGTCGAAATTGTGTCTTTGATCATTGAGAATGTAAAACACACCACATTAAAACCAATCTATTTGGAAAAAGCTCGAAAACTGTTCCTCTGGTGATCCCCCTATTCGTTTCACTTATTCAAATAAATTGTTAAATGATTTACACTCGAAAAGACAGTGTTTTTTTATTCGACTTGTATAATTGTGAACGCGACGTTCTACGTCTTCTCCTCTTTCATTTCTACAAGCGGCACTCCTGATGGAATTGCATGTGTTTGAGATTAATTAAAGCGGGTTAAACAGTGATGTTAATTAAAAAATAATGAATACTCGAGGGAAATGTACGGGCGATTGAGTTGTATAAGAAATTGTGAAAATTCAACTAATTTAAGTTCTACTCCTGTTATAAAGAGATGGAAATTGTGTGCTACAGTGAAACTATACTTTGAATTAAAAATTAATTTCTTTGTTGGGTACCTAACCATCAGAGCGATAGAATGCTAAAATAGTTATTATTCATGTAGCTGATAAATATGTTCAAGAGAGAGTAGTTGAAAACAGTGCGGTCTGTCACTATACTAAAAATACAAACACTTTGGCCCGCTTCAGTACTCCTCTTTTTCTTCTACTCCAGGTGTTCTTGATTTAAAAAAAAGTACTTCGTGTGTGTATAAATTTGAAATAAAATTTGCTTTTAAAACTGGTTTCAATTTACATAGTATCTGTTTTTAAATGTAGTGGTTAACAGGACCACCAACAAACAAAATGAAACTAATTCAACGTGGAGTAAAAAATAGATTGAAGGAAGTACGCTGCTGGAAGGAATCATTTCTAATAACAATAATTGTTTACAGAGAATCTCGGAGAGAATGGGTTTTTATAGGCAACTATTTGAGGTTTTGGGACTGTTATTATTCTAACAATTTTCAAATGGATGGTGAATTGAATTTTTTTCCACTACCCTAATTATAAACATTAGAAACGTTACATGAAGAGAAAATGTCACTACAGATTACGACTTCGTGAAGAATGAATTCTAAACAGCTGTATTTCAACTAAATATACTCCTAATGGTTCGACATTAGCACTCTTTCAGTCAGAGAAAAGAAGTAGGAAATGACAGGAGCGACAGGAAATCGTAAGTTAAACTTCTATAAATGACAGATAGTGGTTGTTGGTACCAAGTGTTATATTAAACCTACGCATATATTCATTAAACCTTTCAGCACTCAAACACCCCACTAATACTTGGAATTTATGAATTTTTAATGTTTCCAGTACCCAAGACAAGTTAAAATGATAAAGGCATTTTATTTAACACACAATTGGTGACGCTAATAAAAGACGGAATATATTGTGACCATATGGTCCCCTTTGATGAGGATTTGCATGTTTTTGTATTGTAATGGAAGAAAATTAATGAGACATGAATTGTTAATAAAGAGATTTTATGAAAACTGCCCGTTTATGCCCACCTCGTAGTTTTGTTAATTAAACTCTACACAGTGAAAGATTTTATCTTTTTTTTACAGTCAGCCAAGTTTCTTAACTTTTCTACAAACATTTTCACTGGGGTATCTTGCAGTTTAGAATCTCATCTGAAAGACTGTAATTTTCAATGGATTCTATAGACGTATTGAAAGTTCCATGCTGCAAAATTCTTCCAAATCTCTCCCCATTCTCATCGTTTTGCGGAATTTTTATTATTCAGGTATTATTTATCAATGCATAGAGTCTGCTAGTAGAAAGAAATTTAAAATGCACTTGAAAAGTTGAAAAGATCGGCTTAGCATCAATTGTACTCGATGTGGGGGACTCTGGGTGGCACACTGTCACATGGAGGATTTTCCCATTTTCCAACATGCCGAGTATTTGTTTTTCTCTTAAATGGCAGCGGAGAGCAATGCTAGCAGTGTTACTTCAATAAAGTTGTATTTGAAAGAACACAACTCTCAAGATTCCAAGACCGACAAACGGATGATGGTTCCAGTTGGATTTAAATCCACTTTACGGATTAAATGGGGGTGTGGGCACGATTTTAAGTATGCATTGTGAGCATTCCGTTGAGTGGAGATGTATTTTATGGGGACCGTACCATTCGCCATTTATTAAATTTGGAAAATTACAAAATTGTGCAACTATCACAACGACTTCTCCAACATATGTCCTCGCCAGACTCTTTATGAGAAAGTTCCACATGAAACCAAGCCGGATTTGAACAAACGACTTGCGAAGTGGCACGAGTGCTAAAGGGTTGTAAAGTTGAGAAGAGTTTGGCTCGCTATCAAAAATGATATTTTTCCATTTTCACTTGGAATTAATCAGCGTGAAAAAGCACTATGCACCATTCCTGTAGACAGTCTACAGAAGTCAGTATGTAAAGAGGACATTTACTACCCATTTATTTTTTCATACTTCCTGTGACACAACTTTTACATTAATGTTTGCTGCGAGCCTGTTTGCTCTTCGCACCTTCTGTGTTTTTGAATCGGAAATTATATGAAACACATTAGGGCTCTTAAGCGACCCGACTTCCATCTAATTCCTCTACTTCTAGACAACATATTGTATATGTTGCATCACCTGCACATACAACACACTTCTCTGCCGTGTGTCTGCATTATGTGCCTACATATAAAGACGTAATCCTGGAAGAGAGCAATGCTTCCATTGTTTGTGACACTGAGACGACTGTTGTAATGTGCATTATGCGTCTGTAAAGGAACTGAGACCATTGTGAACACACTCGACAATGTCAATGAATGGACTTGAGAGGCAAAATTACAAACGGATTTGTTGCCATTTTATTCAGCCTCTTTTACTGCTTTCATATATGTGAGAGGTTTCTATAAAATTATTGACGACAACACATAACTACAGAACTACTCATCTTAGTTTGATTGATTTACATCGGTATTAATCCATGCTGACAAATTAATCATTTTTCAATAAGCCGATGGAATAAATTTTTATTATTAAAATTGCCATATTGAATCAATATGTAGTTAAATGACTTGTCTCACTACCTGACAAATTGATTCTATTAGCGGATTTTTAAAACTGGTTTTTAATATAAGGATTTATTGTGATGCATGCACTTGAATGCAGCCTTATTAGACCTTCTCTTTTCAACAAAGAAACACACAGTGTCCACAACGGTGCATGTGATACACGAAAGTTGTCTTAAATTAAAAATTTAATCAAACCTTGAGGAAACTTTAAACCTATAATTATAAAATAATGGGTCTGGCATCACGAACGTGGATATAATGATGCTGCTGCATCCCGGACCTTGATTTAGGGCCATAATTTGGGAATTTTATCAAACACTGCTGATTATAAAAGTATGCACATTGTCTATTATAAAAGAGTGCTTGTTTGAGGAAGTTAAGCGGCACAGCAAACACAGCATGAAATAGTTTTATGAGAAAACACAGATCAGCACTTGAGACCGCCTATCAAGGGTCCATGGCACGGTCCTAAAAGCATTTTTAAGTAACCTAAATTTGGAAGAGAGAATAAAAAAACGTTGTATAATAAAAGAGATGAAGATATTTCCGAGGCAGAGTGTCAAGTGTTTTGTGAATGGATTTTGGAACATGTGTTGGAATAAATATACAGGATCGGATCCAGTGTTGGAGATCGTACCTATTTACCTACTATTAGGCCTCAAAACAAGACACGTTCACATTTTAATTAAATAACTTTATTTATTAATTTGGCTAATTAAACAGAAATTCTGAATAAATTTAGAAAGTGCCTGGAGCTGGAGCGGTGTTGATGTGGTGGCTGAAGGCGAATGGACCTTCTGGCAATGGAGCGGTGTGTACGGCTCCACGGTTGGCGGCGACGTATCTAAAATGTCCCAAAGGAAATTCAATTAAAACCAAATATTGCGTCTAATCGAATTAAATGAATTATTTTCTGTCTTTTTGTAGTGAAACGTACCCGCTTTGGATGGCTGGGGCAGCAACAGCTACATGATGGGCACTGTAAGCCAGAGGGGCAGCAATTGGGGCGGCGATATGGGCAGAATAGCCCAAACCTAAACCGTAGGGGGATGGAAGGAGATATTGGGCTGAAGAGACAGCTACAAGTGCGAAGAGAGCGACAATTACGGCCTGAAAGAGATTGTTAAAAAAATTAATAAAAAATGCAATTTTCAGGGGGATTTTGTACTTACTTTCATGTTGATTGAAGTTATACCTATTTCGATATCGAAAAACTGTATGGTAAACGATAAGAAACACGGGCCTTTTATATCCAAACCACCACACACGAATAATAATTTAATAATGAAATAGCAGGAAATAACCTTGAATATTTCTGGTCTGATTTTAATCAATTTTTTGATTTTAAATGTTGAGTATATATGGGTGTGGTAACACTATTAAAAATATATCAAGAATGTTTCAATAACGGTTCAATATGGTTCATAAATTATGATAATTTCGAGTTTTTTGTTACACAAAATTCGTAATTGTGCGAAGTCAAGGGTAACACCTACATTTGCCGGAATTTCAAATAGGATTAAAAGCCAATTTAAATTAGTAGCTAATATGTATAAGTTTGTTATATAATTTATCTAAATGCTTATTTAGAAGATAACAATTAATATGCGTTAATTAAAAAATCGCTAATAACTGCCATTAAATGCTTAAAAAGTGATTATCATTTCTGACGCAAGAACAAAACTCCAGAACACGTTTAACATGTTTTTGGAATTGAATTTCCTCTCTGCTGAGAAATTGTATTAATTTCGTTAATAAAGAGAACAAGTCAATAAATTGTGTTTCTTTTAATACGGCCCACAAAGTACTCGTACAGCCATAACAAGTCCATAAAAACCACTAATAATCGCCATTAAAAATTGTACGACGAAAAGTTTATTACTACAGCAAATATTAAATAGTTTTCAACTAACATTGATGTTTTGAAAAATTTTATATTGGTTTGTTTTTCAGGTCGTTTCTGTAAAGTTTATTGGCGCCGCAATATTTTCAACTTTCCGTACTATAAAAATACCACTGGAAAATTGAAAAGATCAATCCATCGCACCAAACAAACTATTAAAACCGATTTTTCTATAAGTTTTCCCGCGTGTGTTTGCAAAAGTACGTAAATAGGTGGTAGAGGTATGTGGCCAACTTTGAAAGTACTTACAAGATTAAATTCTTAAATCGTACAAGCTGACTCTTGATGTTTTAAATTGCTCAGATTGCACTAAATTACGTTGGTTCTGGCTTTTCTGACAAACTTTATGCTTACATGATTTTCAAATAAATTTCATTCATTGGTTTGTCGGCTTGGTTAGTGTATATTATGTACGAAAACCAACTTGTTGCAAGAAGTATGCGGATGTATAATATATTTCCCAAAGGAGACAGGATTTATATGACAGTTCTCTTACTTATATTTCTGCTTTTTCTAACGATCCACACAAAATCTCCACATATCTGTGCGCTACTTTGATTATTTCCATGAAGCAATTGAAAAATGACAAAACATAATACCACATCCACAGTCCCTTCGTTAGACAGCAGCAGTATATGCAAATGTCTTCGTGTAACACTTGATTCGATAATGCAAATGAGCCCAAAAAAGTGTCCACAAAATATCTGATTACATTCAAAATTGTCCAACGATAATCCTTTCAAATTGATTCTACATCTACATTTGAAATAATTTTGTCTTTCTGATTCGTTACAAGCGTTTTCTCATTTTAAATGAATATTCATAAGCGCTTTTTGTGTAAATTTATTTTCATTTGAAACGAGAGAGAATATATCCACCCACCAGTTGGGTATTTTCCCATGGCCTATATGCATTCATCTTATGTATACATATATAAGCAAGAGCAGAAATCAATTGTTAAAAAGGGGTTCGTTCCTACAACAAAGGTTACCATCACGGAAGGTGTCCAATTACAAGGCCTTTCTTGTGTGTGGTGGAGAAAAAAATCAGGAATAACGCACTAAGACCCCATATTTTAGACGACATCTTAATAAAGTAATCTTGATTACATGGGGGATATTAAATGTAAATTGGGAAATCACTTTTTTCGGTGTTGGGTTTCTGTTGTTGGGTTTTTGCATGGGTGCCCTTATATAAGGGCCATAATGAATGCAACACACTAATTATGACACAAAACATGAATTAATAAAGCAGAGTGTGGCGACTATTTATACACATCTTTAAAATAAACAGAAATTAAAATGATTTATGAAATCACTCATTTCAGATCGTTCAGGTAATTAAATGGAAAAGAGTATCAAATTTTGAAAAACATTCAACCGGTTCTCTGTTTATAATTTTCTCCTTTGAAAAAGAGTCGTTAATTGTACATTTAATGCCTTTCTTCTATTAAAAAAACCATATATATTACGAGACGACAAAAATTATATTTAAATATTTCGTGATTTATTGGCCGCTTCTCTCTTTAAAAAAGTTTTTCACTTACAAACTACCCACACTCAAGTTGGAGAGTATTATAAAAAAGAAGAAATGAAACGCTTAAAAAACATAATAAAACATGTATCTTTTAATATTAAATAGATATATACACTTCTAATCCATATAAGAACATTAAACATGTGTAATTCTGTACGTCATAAGTTATTTTAATGAAGTCAAAAATCTAAACACACTTGACAGATTATTTACTGCATAGTAATTTAATATTATTTTAAATTAACCGAAAAGGTTATATCATTTTTCACAGCACGATCATCTTGCCTTTTTCCCTATATATATTTGTATTAAGTGATAAATTTATAATGTATATAATTCGAAATGTAGCACATGTTCGAATTGTATAACAAATGTTTAAAAGCGCCTCAATTGGATGGATTTATAGCTATATTGATAATTATTGAATTAATTTCGAAATTAATTGGATGAGATAATTGTAACTGTACAGGTTATAAATTGTACAACAATAGATTTTAGTTAGATTAAAGTTGTTTTGAGTCTGACGCTTGATTAGTCTACTTGTTTAGCTTATAGTGGCTCGATGTGTTACAGATATTTTGGAAAAAAACTCGCCTATATAGTCGATTAGGTACTGATTCCCCATCCAATACGTACCTTTACTAACAGTAATTAAATGTAAGCTATTTAAAAAATTTACAAGCTACAATATATTTTCCTGTCGCTGTGTGTGAACTGATCATTAAGATTTTAATCAATTGCTTGTAGGAAGAAAAAGTCCAGAATGCAAACGGTTCTCTACTCTTATCATGTGTAATCATGCAATGTCTTGTGTGTAAATTAATGGATGCGGTGCTTCTCTATTGGCCTTAATTGCTCGCTAAAATCTCCTCTTATTAAGATCCCATTTTTCTTCTCTTTCCATCCACTTGAACATGTTTCAAATCGAATATGTTTAAACAAACCCACAGCACCAGATGCACAACTCTCGCCCAAGATTGGAACGTTTTTCCAAAACAAGCATCATGCAACAGAGAATTCCATTTCGAGGTGTTATTCTATTTGAAATGTTCCCAGCATGTGTTTGAAAATTGTGACAACACATCACCCGAAAACAACTCTGCTTTGAATTAATAAGAAAAATTGTTGTTTCAATTTAATGTGACACAAAACGGAGAACATGGACCTGAAAGAGAAAGGAAGTACAGTCATGCTGTATTTACAACACTGATAATTATGATCTAAATTTACAAGTACTTGTAACCTGGTGGGGCGACCACTATGTTTGCTTTCCTGTAGGCGGACTATTTATCTAATATATGCTGTATTTTCTTAGTGAATTTCACGAAATTTAAGAGGTGGATGCGAGCCATTGCCTCTCTGAATTATTGACAAAACGCCAAGCAGACCATTACAAATTTTCTCAAATCTATTTACATTGGAAACGGTGTGAGATTGCCGGATATCGCGTGCATATCCGCTATTATTTTATTTTCACACGAGGTACTCGCTAGATAATTGCAATTGAATATTTTTATTGTCGATACATCGTTATTAAAGCTTTTTTCTCCCATTTTGGAAAGAGCGATGCGTTAACAGGGTTTTTTTCCTGTGTTATTAAGATTCCAATAATGCCACGCTTTGTTTTCACATTATTTATTATCTATACTTCTATTACGTTCCATTATGCATATAATAAAACCAGTTTCAGTTAAAATTCCATTCATAATATATAAGTTTCTGCTTGTTGATTTTTTTTTGTCACCTCATTCATCTTAAAATAGCCGATAACTTTACATTAAAACGGCATTTACTGAAACACATTCAGCTGTTGTATTCTCGTCACAAATTTCAGGGAAATTTCACCTTATTCATCAATCGAGGGATGAATTATTTAGAAAGATCCACTTTTTATATTAATAAATAAGTGGATTCATTGTTTATTCAACAATTATTCGCGCCCGTGTATGAACAAGAACTGTTCCAATATTTGAATTAATATTTATATCGATTTCAGGAGAAATTCTTGAACTGATGAATTTCTGAAAAAGACAAACTTTATTTAGGCAGGTAATTGATCTAAAGTCAATTGAATAAGTACTTCCAAATATGATATACTGATGTGAGCGCCGTGGAGGGGATAGGGTTGACTATTTATCATATAAAACTACAAGTCTTAGTATAGGTTCTTGAGTCTGCACCGATTTAATCCAAATAACGTTTTATTAGCGAATGCAAAGGGAATGGAATATTGAATAGTTTTAAATAGAGAGGGTAGCTCCAGTTTCGATATACTATTGTGGAATAACGTAAAAGCTTTGTTAACGTTTATGAATAACTTATGTAGGAATTGTCAGATGCCTAATTCCCCATCAATCTATCTAGTTAAATTGTACTTGTATTGTTCTGATATTATTACAAATTCCGCCCATTGTCTGGTTGAATTCACCTTCACTGGCAATTTTTATTTAATATACCTGCTCCTTGTAGAGTCAATACGTTTCAATAATCCGAAATATTATCGTTTATTGTTTACAAACACAGCGAGTCTAGAAATAGAAGCAACAGAATTAGTACAACTTGAGTCCAAATTGACGAATAATAAAATTGTTTTTTATGTTGAAAATAAATTTCTCAATTTATATCGGACCCACTTTTCTCTATTTTTAATTAAAGGAGAATAAAGTTTCAAGAGATCTTTTAAATCCATCAACGAGTTAAATCGAAAAAGTTCCAATTAACTGAATATAATAAACATATTTACATATACCTAGTTTTTATCTCCAATTAACTTATCATAAAAATAGTTTATTGTCTTCCCAGTCAGCGTCTAATTAAAATATTATTAATTGACAAGATATTATTAGTAGGTCATTGAATAAAGCATGTGTTTACGAATCAATCGATCGTTTGCATAATAAATGCTATTGTTGTTACTGAAAATTAACTTTAATAAATCGAATGCAAGTAAACAATCTGATTTATATCTATGTTTCGCAGTTGCGATGTTTTCTATCGGATTCGTCAGGTGTAGAATAAAGTCTCGACATGTATTTCTTGCAATTTGTGTGTTATGATGCCATTAATATGCAATATTCAATTAAAAATTTTCAGTTAGAATTATACAAACACATGAACTGTAATCAATGAATTTGTCATTCCAATCAAATGTCGTCTGTACCTAAATTTCAATCCAACGCAAATATATATTGTAAATGTATGAGGCTGTGTTATATAAATCCAAACAAATCTCGGCGATGTGTAAATTTCATTTTCACAGCACTCATCATTCCGCTTTTAATTAATTCTTTCAGATAATGACAACAATGGCACTGTTTGGATATTTTAATTAGGTAAGTGATGTGTTTGGAGGCGGACGTTCTCAAATGTCGGCTCGTTTTGTGATTTTTAACATCAGAAATAAATTATAGAACTGGAGAATATGATTTTTTATATTAATTACACTGATAAGATGCGTCATTGACTTGAACAAAGTGATCTAATAAAAACAGTGCTTTATCTTAAGGTCTCTCTGCTTTATCTTCGCTATTCTTGTTCTTTAACTCCAAAGTTGCAAGTTTTCGTGCAAACTCAGCTTTAGATGTAAGCAAATTTGTTCCTTGTTATTGACAAATTGTGACGAAGTTAAAGTTCACAACACATTTCAAGTAAGTACACTCTTCTTAAATTAATTAGCTGATCTCACAAGAATAAATAACGAGCCAACCACAATGAAACTCACTAATAAATTAGCATGTATTTTTAGATTTACATATTTAAGGAATTGCAAATTGCTGCGACTTCTACATAAACTAAATAATTAAAACACTTGTGCTTCAATTATAAATGGCAAGTATCGTAAAATGTTTTGTTAAACTAACAAACCAAATTACATATCATATGTATACTTTTATACATGTATGTTATATACAAATGAGGTACATTATATTTATTTCAATGTACGTATGTATAACTAAGCTGTGGCATTATAAATTATTTAAAATGTGTAATACTAGAAAAGTACATTTGGTGTATTGACGTTGTAATTTATTCATTAAACATTTATTATGTTGCAGTTGGACCCTATTATATGATGTTTATTTATTTAAAATGTATGTAAATTTTTTATTTTTCGGTTTTTACTACTTTTTTCAATCTATTCCTCGAACTTGAAAGGATCGTTTTGCATACTCAAGTCGAAGTTTGGTTTCAATTTAATTGCCAGAGAAAAAAATGTGTTCGAATTTGACCAATCGAAAAAAGTTCAATAAGCCATTAAGTCCATGATTCGAATGGTTTTCCATCGACTTTTCCCATGCAGTATCTGTTTCTACAATGTACTTGTACTTGTCAATTTCATTTATGAAATATGAACATTAACAGCACATATGTCCGTATACGTTCCATATGGATTATTCATAAGTTGATAGTTGTACTGCTTTATTTATTCAAAATGTGCATAAATTTTTTATTTCCAATTTTTACTGCATTTTTTGTTTAGTCCTCAGATCATCAAAACCCCATTTCCCCTTACGAACTTTACAACTTTTCCGGGCAAAAAATCTGTTAATGTCCTATTGCTGCTCATTTCTTTTCTTCTTTCAACTGCACATTAAATATTCCAAGTATGTTAAACTGGATTTAAGTTGAAATGTCTATTTTTATAATACCGAAACACGATTTAATTACGGACATAAATCTCCAGCTAGTAAAACGGGCCGGAATATCGTAAAACAATAGACACAGTGCGCTTTTTGTATTGCACTTAATCACAGACAGATATATTGGGGAAAAAATTGTTATGAAAGCGGGTACGGATCGAAATTTTGAGTACATGTTTACGCCACCCAAAGTCAAACAGCCCCAGTACTCCAGCCCCATGCCCATCTGCGCACCCAACGCTTCCATGCGTCCAACAGAGACGGAAACATGTACACAAGTTTAGTGGAACGACCGAACCGTTGGAATCCAATTTCAGTTTCAGTCAGTCAGTCCGGTTTCTACTCTGGTGCCGTTCGGAGTGTGTCCGTCGACAGGAAAAACTACGATAAACGTGGGTGATAAGACGATTTTCCGAAATTTGTTCAAGTGCTCGTGTCTGTCCACTGTTCAGTGTTTTGCGTGGATATTTGATCTTCTACCCAACTCGCGGTAAGATTGCGAATTTATTATAAAAATTTCAAAGATCCTCTTCTTATTTGATGATGGGAAATGAAAAAAATAATTTTTTCAGCCCCCATAATTGGGTTTTATTATTGAATCAAGCCAATAAAAAAATGTACTACTTGCTCGCAATAAAATAATTACGAGCACTAATTGATTAATTAATTTTTTAATTCTATTAAATGGGACAATACAGAGAACCATTTATTGTTATTTTAAAAATATAGGAAATCCAATTTAACAACAGTCCGACAGCATTGTGATGCAATTATGAGTTTAATTTGCTATACCTATACACTTTAATTCAATTTCTTTTGACACGAGCGAGACAAAAAGTCGCATCGATGTCTTCGTTTTGTTTTTCCATACAAACGATTAAAATTAACCCCCGACCTCTTGGAATTTGTGTATTTGACATTGGAATAAATTACAAAGAAACAACAAATATCACTGATAATAGATCTGATAGTGTCTAAACAGGCTCAGAGATCAAGAACGCTTACTGATTCTAGGAGATGGTATTCGCATCATCATTCGCCCGAGTCTCATTCCAACATTGCCGGCCGTTTTGCTTTTGACAAAAAATTCTCCACTATAATGATGATTATTATAATAAAAGTATGTATAATTTGATTACGTTTCGTGCCAGTAAAGGAATTCTTATTCAATTCTTCAGAAAACGCATCAAAACGTAATAGAAGAATTCTCTTAGAAAAAACGCTCCTTTGTGCTCTTAATATCACAGATTGTTTATAATTGGAACTTCATGGTGTACGACACAGTTTCACGTTCCGATGACATTTAAAGGTTATAACGGGGTTAACATTATATTTTTCCCACTTTCCCAGTAGAAAAAACGCGCTGTATGCATGAGAGAACAATCGCAACTTCTTAACATGGATTTCACTTAAATGGTATTGCGTGTATAACGTTTTTCCGCGCTTCTTTCAACGACAAAATTGTTATACAAATATAATAAAAACCTCTTTATTTTCCATCCAATGCGGAGAATGCGATTTGTAAACAGTAGAAAATGTCTTCCTTAAGTAACACAATCAATAATACGTGCAGTGTTCCTACGGCCTGTGTTTTTCTCTTAAATCCAACAAAGTGAGAATGAGAAGCTGTCTTTGGGCAGTGATGGACCTAATTAGGACTGTGGTTAAGTGTGTCAAAGACTGTTGAAGAAGTTCCGAGTCTTCCTACTCACGTTTGATGACCATATGCCCTAGGGTTGAAAATATCGATGGGCCCTCCCTCTTTCAACCTGCCTGTGCTCTCATGGAAAGTAACCCTCAAAGAGACCGGAGCCGATACACGCAATTTGGTTATGGAGGGACGACGACTTTGCCCATAAATCATACAGTCAGAATGGAAATTATCTGCTCATTATTTAGACTACGGACAGGCTATAGAGTTTCAGTTTTTAAAAGATGTGTATAAGGTATAAAAGGGAGCTGGGAAATCGTCTGCCACACCACATGGAATTTATGCAGTTTGATGAATTATTTAATATCTACGCCCGTGTTATAAATATTTAGATTACACCCTGCGTAAATAAATATCGTGTAATCAATTGTTATGTTATGTTTCGTTATAAATTGTTAATAACGAGATTTATCATATTGATAACGGATTTACATTTATATCTTCATTTAATATTAATTCAATTATTTTATTTTGAGTGTTGGATTATTGACAGAAATTGGAATAAACACATGAGACTGTGAATGTAGAATGTATTTCGAATAAACATCGCTTTGAACATAAATGTGTATACATAAATATTCCAGTATTTCAAATTAAATTACTGTGTACTAATTAAGCGATTCTTTGTTTCTTCAAGAAGAATTAATAACACTAAACAAACGAGTGTGATTTGAGCGTAGAGGGGAATCCCAAAATTTTTCCCCAACAATTTACTTTATTAATTACCTTGTCAATTAAGCCAAGAAATTGCTAATATTTAAATTAAATATAGTGAGTTTCATGATTCGCCAATTTATATTTAATTTCAAACTGGAATTCCTCAATAACAACAAAATGATGTTTTTAATTAAAATTTCAACGTGTATAGGTGTATTTTTAAATTTGATGTATGAGGCCGTGTATATTCCGGGTGTGTAAAAATAGAATGTTGTGATGTCTTTCATCAAAGTAACAGAATTATTCTATTTAAATCCATAAAGTGTATTATAGGAAAGAAGTTAATGATTCAAAGCGGAAAAATTGCGATAAAAAATATCCTTGATGAGGTTTCAAATTCAAAATTTCAATAAATATCAGAGAAGCAGCGCGAAGAGACCAGCATAAAGAAAAGCAATTTACACAATGTCTTTAAACTTGTCCAAAAATCATTACAGCTCGTTAACGACATGTAAATGTTATCACAAATCAAAAGATCCAACCATCACTTATATTGTTCCTGCATTGATACCATCTACATGCCCCATTGTTAATACAAATTAAAGAAACATTCACCAGAAAAACAAGAAAGAAAAATGATCAATTATCCACTAGCCAGAAGGGGAATGAAAATGTAGTTTTGTGTAAAAAGGAAACCAGCTTGTCTGTTTTCTATGCAAATTAACCACTAGGAAGTGATGACAAATGGTAGTTTTAGTACGTAATCTCGATTTTATCACGCAAACTGTATCAATTTATAATTCTGGCCGCCACCTTTGGTGGCTTTAATTCGTAACGCACGCTATACTCGGGCGTAATTTTTAGGGGAACCAAACCGAGAGACCGTTGCTTGAAAAACCACACACACAATGATATATAAACCAATTAAAAGTCACTAGTGTTTAATGTAATACCTTGGCATCCGCAAACATGCGTCCTTTATGTTTAAATTGTATTATATCTTCAGATATCATCTTGGCATGGGTATATCGGGCCGAGATGGCGTGCTGTTGGGCTATTTGTATTGTGGACCTGTCCACGCATATGTAGACTTAATGTAGACATGAACAAAAACGACACACTCATCATACTGTCCATGTCTAATGCTCTCTTATATACCAACAACAAGTTCGTGATATTGATAGTAAACAAATCCTAAAGAAAACACTAAAATAAATCAGATTCGCTGCGCTTGTTCCAACTTGTTCCTCAACTACATAGTACTACAACAGATCGTCTCTTGCCACACAGACGTCGTAATTTCCATCACATGAATATGTTCTGTTATTGTGGTTGTTGTTGGATAATTTGCATATGCAACTGTATGGTTCGTTTGGAGAAGGATTTTCCAGTTTCCATTTCCATGACAACGAGAGATGAAGTTAAGGAAGTAACACAGAGTGTTTCTCAACCATGATGTCAACTCACATTTTCTGTCCATCCCCAGGTCCGGTTGTAGCTATTAACATTTTATAGATATTTATAAGCCATTTGAACCTGTTTTTCATCAAAAATGATAAAACAAGATTCGACAATAAACACTACAAGTCCATTAATTCTCCATAAAATTTGCATAATTAAATCCCACCAATCCCACCACGTTGGTACGATTTATATTTTTTGTCCAGACAATTATATTCGCATTTTGCCAACATTTTATTAATCATACACGTCGATTAAAACAATTTTAACAACTCTTATACATTCGCTACCTGTGCCATTCCTCCACTGACATGATTGATTTATTTTGTAATTAACAACACATTTAAATGCTTTCATCCTCTTAATTCCACATGTAAAATCTGAGCAGTCATTATTTACCAGAGAGGAGAAGTTTCCAAATCGCAGCTATTGATGCTCGATAACCCAGCCTCCAGCTGTCAGCGAAGTATTCCCGTAATAAGAAAAATATATGTTTGGTCTAATTAAACAATGGGGCGTTGTTGGACGTTTTTTTTATAAAGTTGCAAATTGCTCTCGTGTTACATAAGAAATAACTCCAGGCAAAACGCACACAACTATCTACAGAAAAGAAACAATAAAACGGTTGTATGGAGGAATTTATGTTAAACTTTACTCGTTTCCTCTCAAAAATATACAATTCGTTAAAAATTACGTTAGGAAGTTTGTACAAAGTTATTCGTTAACTTTTATTATTGCATTTTGTATAATGGGCTAAGCTAATTTGCATTCTCATTACGGCTAAATTAATAAAGAATAAAGAAGGTGCAAAAGAACCGTTTTTAGAAGAACTTGTCTACATTTTTTGGGAACCCTTCAACCTTGCATATCCCTGAACTAGTCGGCAGTTTGTTGCAGAAAGTTGGCATGGTGACGTCTGCGAACCGAGAAGAAGAACGATGACAAGTATCTAAGAGTTCAATCTAAGGCGACTTCGATTGTGAGGAAGGAAATAGTCCCACTGGGTGATAAATTAAGGCAAGGCACATTGTTTCGCATAGTGGGGTGTCTGACAAGGATATACGCGCGCGACCCCTTCTTCTTCTCCACCAAAAAGGAATCCTTATATAGGAAATGTGCGCCTATCAATTGAAATCGCCCGACAATAGGAGTTTTTTCGTAATTAACGGGAATTTTGCTCGTCTCTTTACACATCGAAAAAGGACGCTGGATAATTGAAACTTGTCTCTTTCCCTCGCCTCCCTTCCTCCCCATCAAGGGATTGCAAACATTCAGTGTGATTAATTATTGCTTTGACAGTTTTCTTAATATACAAATTTCTTTTGGATCATACGAATACAATAGAAGCTTGAATTATACAATAAACAAGTTCCGGAACAGCAGCATCAACATTATATTCATAATGAATTTTGTTATACTTGTCTAATAAGAGTTTTAGGGCTTAAGAAGGGCATGTTTGAAGGAAGAAGAAAGGGCTGACTTTATATTAAAATCGTAGTTATATAGCTGGATCACTTTTTCGATGCAGGTTAGTTGGGTGGGTTTGTTTGTGGTCGATCTTAAAATAGCAATTTGGGTTCATAATAGAGCTGGAACCTCATAAACATATCTTTTAACAAATATTTTATACGCTCTCAGATGTAAAAGCGTTCGCGAGTTATGCATGATGTCTTTGTTGGCAAAGATATATTAATTTCCCTTTTCACTGTTCGCCAGCCATAAATTGAACATAAAATCTTGTTTCTAATTTACTTTTAGTATATGGAGGTCCTGTACCTGCTCACGCTATTACTTGATTACAATAAATTAAGACCAATACGTGGTCTAATAATAGTCAACCTACACATGCAATTGCAATATTTAATTTTAACCGGTTGAAACAATTGAGCCATCGTAAAATTAATAGGAGGAAGCGTAAAAAGGATTATTTTTGCTCACGTGTGTGGATTTTTTCCAAAACTTACTTTTGCATTCACTGTTAGGCATATTATATTTATTCTGCAGTTAAAGTTATTGTCGATGTCATACGATGTAGTCATAATTTCTCTATGGATATGGTAGACATCCACCTATATGGGTGATTTGTTTTTAAGTTTTGCTCATGTTGTTATTGCACGCTGTGAATTTTAAGCCATATTATTTTCGTTGTTTATTTTAATGATTTTTATGATGTTGTCTTTGGAAAGAAGAAATGACCAGCGGTTTGTAATAATATCCAACAAGTTTCAGTCATAATTTTTATTTTAATAAGTCCCATCTGTAAAAAAGCGCAGCGGTTTAACGGTTGTTTATGTAATTGAAATTTGAAAAAAAGAGCAAAATCTAAACAGATCTAAACTTTCTTTCCAAACCACTGCATTAGAATAGAATCTAGTTTACAGGAAGTGTGTTGAGATGTTGGGCAAAAATTAAGTAAGCAGTTTATTTTTGATCTTATCTCCAAACAAGCTTAACATCGAAATCACGAGTAATTTCGCACAAAGCGAATGCGCGAAGATTACTTGTAAATTTCGGTCCGAAGACAAAACAATTATGTATATTTAAAGGCGGAGGAAATAATATATGTATATGTATAAGAGTGTGACGTATACCAACATACTTATATAGTGATCATAAGTGCAATTTCATGCAAATGTTACGTGACGAGGCATAAAAACTTTCTGCATAAATTATGCCATAGCGTTATAGGTATGTACGTTTTATAATGCGATTATATTGAAAGAGAAAGAGTAGCATCGCATAAAAGTGAACCCTTCACAATGCATTCAGAATAACACATGCATTTCTTTTCTAATGTACTCTGGCCAAGTGAATAAGAAAAATTGTGTGAAAAATACACGATTTTCTTTATTTACCTCGTATGTATGAAAAATCCACCTGCTGAATTATTTATCGCATTTTCTTCGCTTATACAGGCACGGGTTGTGGCTTTTTTATTGCTTTTGTTTATTTTTTTCTTGCACTCTCTCAATGTTGCTTGGGACATTTGGTTTGAGAACATCAGAAACGATGACAGTTTTTATACGTTCACATTCTGCATAGGGCCATATGATGGGCCTGTGCCTGTCTAGTGAATTATTTAAGATATGTAAGAGGTCGTTTTTTCCTCCCTTTTCCTGGGGGTCCTTGTATATACTCTTGTATCCGATAATATGATAAGCACGGCACAGAGGGTGCTAGCCAAAAGCAGGTAGTTTTTAAATGGATTTTAGAACCCCAGTTGTTAACTTCATACAAGATGAATGGCTCACCAACTGAAAACTCACAATTAGGACCTCCGTAACGACTTTTGTACCTATTCTCCCAGAAAGAGATAAGTGCTTTTTGTGTGTTTTGTCTACTTTATCGGCTGCCTTTTTCTTCCAATATTATTTAATAATGTGAAATTTTCACCTCTTTTAAATGCGCTCTAGATTAGACATGGGGAAAAAAATTCGCTAGGGACGTTTTACGTAATTTATTTGGCGACGTTTTCAACATTCTGTTGAGGGCGATTAATTTTCGAATCAAAGTGAATTAAAAAAGCGAGTTTTTGAGCACCAAAAACGGGTTGATTGCTGATTATCTCGCTTCTCCGAGCAGTTGTAGAATGTAAAGTTCCTGCTTTAACATAAAATTTATTTATTATTTCACAATTCTCGCACAGCCTCTAACATTTCTAAAATGTGTGGTACATCGGAGTACTGCTAAATATTCCAGATGATTTATCTGACGAGATTCTCAGCATTTTTTATGCACGATTAATTGTAATCCAGCGAGACCGTTTTAAATAGTGAGTTTTTTAATTGCCTCTCAAATTGACCACATTTAGCCGAATAGACTCGAATTTACTCCACTTGAAGAACATTTTTGATCTTCTTTTACTAAAATTAGAAATCACCTTGACTCAAATTGAACCAATTCTCTGAAAATTGCATACTTGACGACAATTAGCGTGTGATATTTTTTCGTTTCTCACATTTTAGACTTGAGCTGGATGAGTGGAGAGAGGTTTAAAACCAGTTCTGCTTCGAAAACTATAAGCGTAGGTTTATAATTAAAATAATAATGTAAGCTCGTCTGGGCAAACAGCTTTTATTATTGCCTTGTCATTAACAAACTATATAGCAGACTAACGTGAAAATAAAATGATTTGTGGCCATCGAAGCCGCACTATAAATGCCCCCATACGAAAATCTCTCTCTTCGACATCAAATACAACACATTCGAGAGAAAAAAAGGAATTATTGCCAAATTACTCACGAAAAATTGAATACATGATGCCATGATAAGTGGTTATTTGTACTGTAATTTGCTAAATCACACTATAATAAACGTCTACACTTTAAGAAATTTATTGTCGATGAATAAATAATGCCCTTTTTCTATACATTATCGGGAGAAAACAATTTTAATAGCTATCGAAAATTATATACCATGCTCGTATTATTCACATTTTTATCGAGAGGAAATAATGAAGATGCATATTACCATTGACAGTACTCATAAATATCAATTAAAATTGACTTGTGTCTGAATATTTTTATTTCATTAAAGCAACAGCGTGCTTGCTGGTTTTCTTTTCTTTTTACTGTTCTCTCCAGTCCGGAAAGCTGGTTTCATTGTCAAAATGGAATGACAAAAACGCTGTCCATCAAATATGCACAAAGACGGTTTTATGTTTACCAAATTGTGGATTCTTAATTATTTAGCCCTTAATTAAGTTATCAATGGTGCACTGATTGAATCATTGCCAGATAAAAGAGCAATTTATTAAGAGACGAACTTTTTTCATTAATGTATCCATTCTTGGCGATTAGCATCTTTGCCAGAAACTTCCCGCATTTTACCTGCGATCGCCTTTCTTATTTATTTTTTAAAGAAACCCGAACACAATCCAAATAAACTTATACCTATACCGAATCAAATAGAATATAATGGCAAGTTTATAAAATACAATTCAACTTGGCATTCAACAAAAGTGCAGAAACTCTATTAGAGGTCGCACAAAAAGGGCACATTTCATTAACAGTCCGAAAGGGATAACGCAAACAATTCAATTAAACGTCGAAAAGGTGTGCTTATTACACTTGCACAATTTATAATTGAATTATTTTGTATGTATAGAGGGGTAAAATATTTAATACAAGCGGATTTTAGGAGTGTAAGTGTACTTTTTTATTGAATATTTGATTAGGTTGTTATAAATATTTTCCCATGAAGCTGTGGAGGAACACCTGCTCCTCTTGAATTTTTCATAAGTATATTTAAACACACGAACATCATGTTCAGAAAAATTAAGGACCCGAAAAAGAAAACTAATTCGTTTCAAAGTCATATTCCAAAGTTATGAGCAATTCAGTTTCGTCGTAAATGTTGTGCATTGTTATCCATATGTGTATATGTGATTTTACATAAAACAACATTATAGATTTGAAATTTCATGCTCATTAAATGTTTTAATTACCATCCTGGTACACATTCTAGTCTACTTTAACTTTAGTTTATTATAATGTTCTGCTCTACTGTGTCTAACTAATTACCTTTGTGGTTGTGTTTAACCCTTCTACATTTCTCTTTCACACTTTATAATGTTTGGATCTGTAGCAAAGTTCAATGGTACTATGTCATAAGGATTTTTATTAATATTAAAACACAGTGATGATGAATGTGAGAATCGTAATAATTAAGAAAATGTACATGTTTGAGAAAATTCTGTGGGAAATAATCGCTTTTTACGCTCTGTGAGAACTTGGATGCTAGTTTTATGTCAATTAGGTATTCCATAAAAAATTCGATTAAATATTTAATCAAGAAACAGTCACTTCTTGAATCAATTTTTCATGTTACCTTCCTACATATCTGTTACATGTAGCGGTTTTTCATAATCATAATTTAACAAAGCACGAAATGCGTGCTTATCCGATGATGGGAAAAAAATTCTGGTAAATAATTAATAGGTTCGACGTTGTTCAAAAAAAGAATTGATATTCGGGTTATAAAAAATATAAAGATTGTGTAAGTTGTAGTTTCGTAAATATATCGGTTTAATAATATTAAGGGCACAGTGGGGGTTTAGGAAATGTATAAAGTGATCAATGTCGCTCTTAAAAATACTGCAATTTATCAAGAAAACAATATAAATCAATTAAATTGTGGAGATAAATCGTTCCAGTGAAATGGAAGCTGAAAATAACATAAACTTCAGTTTCGACCGAGTGCATATAAGCTGTTTGGTAGCCACAAAAATATGATCCTATAAATAATGAGTAATTTATTGTTTGATATGTTGAATGTGTGCCTAAAAATGTTGAATCAAAATCAAGGCTAGTTACATCCATTAAAAAAATGCACCTAAACGCCCCGTTGTTATCCACTTGTGACAATTTCAGATGTTATTAAATTCCTCTTCATTTTTGTTAAATTGTTAGACGTGGGAGGAACACGTCTGCCAGTCCAACGTACATCTTAAAAACTCTCAAGTACTTTAACAAGTGTTTTTTTTTAACAAAAACCATTCATTCAGTGTATATGTTTTTATTTATTTAACAAACTTTCCTGTTTTGTTTGGTGCTGCTTTATTATTATTCCACTTCACATCAATTATACCTAAAAACTCTCCAAGTCTCTATTGTATTCTCAAACTGTTTAAAATTAAATAAATCATCTTGTATTATATTTAAAAAACTGAGCACATACACAATTCTGATGGAATATTCAGGCAAACGCCGCTTTTTCGTATGCAAATAAGACTGTTTTAATAAATTCAAAAAACTATTGTCAACATTTTCAATTTGATTATAGAAGACAGGTCTCCAGACAGGTTCTATTTTCATTCAAATGCATCTAATATTTGCTCGGATTAAAAAGCCATTAATTACTACCTCACATATTCTCCTAATGCTAATTAGGTAATATAAAAACCGGATAATTATTGTTATTTTCCCAAGTAGCAACTATTACCTATGTATAAGGTATTCTTATATAAGTATGTTTAATAAAAGAACGCATTTTCGATAGATCGCTAAACGTACTTACCTTTTTTGTATTTCCATTTAACTGTAGAAAACATTAGAAACTTTTTTCGAAGCCTCTCAACATATTGTTAATTGTCTTAGGTCGGAAAACGGTTCATCTACAGGTCCGGCTTTGCCATAAACAAATAGATAAACCGTTTTATATTAGGACGAGGTCATCATTACAATGGTTCATCCAGTCCGAATCAGACAATAATGGGCACTTTTTCGATTTCAGAGAAACACAAAGTGGCCGTTTTTGGGTAATTATCACATCCTTCGAAACGACCCATAAAAACAGCCCAGATAATAACAATCTAAAGTTGCTCTCTAGCAGATTACAGAAAGAAGCACAGGCACACATGTGTTTGATGGGCTCTCGTTTGGAACAAACTCGTCATATATTATAAGAGTATATTTATATTTATTGTAATAAGAAAACAGAAAACCTTTTAAAATGGCTAGAACTGTTAAGTGCTTTTTAATGTACCTACAAGATGAGTTTTTTGTGTGTTTAAATGCGCCTCTTCTTTCCTCCTTCATACGCAAAGATAAACATTATGTGTTTTTCAAAAAAAGGGTACAAATACAGGTAGAAATCAAATGTCAGCTGGGTCGGTTTATGAGGGGGTTTGCATGTTGGCAATAAATGTTTATGGGAAAGGGGCACAGGTAGGTGCAAGCTAAGTTATTTGTTTTTCCGAAACGCACAAAAGAAGAGGAATCTAATAATTTTATAGATTGTTATAAAACATTAAAAACCGAGTCTAGGCCGTGGGATAAAAAATGCATGAAAACGGAATGATTGAAGAAGCAAGTATCAGGAACCGAGTATTGAACTGAAAACATATATACTGCCACTTAAGAAAATTAAAAATAGTGTCATTAATGTCGAAATAATTGAATCTTCTTATAGATGCACTTACAGCGATGCATAATAAAGTTTTATTAATAATTCAGTTGTATGGATTTTCCAAACACTCGCATCCTTTATGAAAAAATCTTTCAACTGCGGGTGTAAAAAAGGACTCACTTTTCATCTTATTGTAATTAATGGGGTGTTGTATTCTAAAAGCATTTCGTTTATTAAAAATGGATGGTAATTAATCATTTATACCTTATATCCGTTGATAATGCAAATCTTTTAATAATAAACGTAACAAACCGTTTTTCCCCACTTGAATGCAATTTGATTGTTATTGTTTAAATAACCTATGATCACACATTGATTGACTACAATAAATAACTCATGTATTGTGTATGTAAACCGCAAAGAAAGTCGGTTTTGAAAATGCAAACAATAGTTAATTAGTTAAATGTTGAATATTTTGCCGATGTTTTATTTTAGAAATGAAACAATACATAATTTACATTACAATAATTTTCTTTAAATATTCAAACCTATTTATGCATACCTACTACGTGTGTACTAACATAGTCGTTAAGATGTGTTCGAAGAAACATAAAATAATGAATGATTTCTTTATCAGGAATTGAAATACATAAAATATTGACATCAGTTGCTATTATTATTTGATACGGTTATTAAATAATTTTATAGATTTCACTGAGAGGAACAATAAATAACGATTTAATATATTTTAATTGTTATCTATTTATTGTCTACAACAATTAGCAATTATTAAATCAATTAAATTCATTCAGAGCTTGGAACGTGCTAATGCAATGCACTCTCATTACTCGAAATTACAAATTAAATGGAGAATAATTGTTGCAGTTGGTAATAAACTGTTTTTACGATTTTATTGACAATGATTTTAGTGTGTCGGAGTTTAGGTATTTAGCAGCACAAAATCCGTTCAAAATTTGTTGAATGTTGCAGTAACATTGATAATATACGAGTGCATAAATGCAACTAAGATTTATTAATTTATTATGGGCCCGATATCTCCGTAATACCATAACGAGTCCATTATTATTGGTGAGCGCTAATAAATTAACGATATAAACATTGATAATGTGAAATAGCCATAATAGTAATTGTTACTTTTTTCTTCACAACCCACACGAGGCACTACACATCTATCTACCATTAAATTGATGTGTCGTCGTCTGTATTATACCAGCTTCTTTATCTCCATTTCGATAGTATTGTTTTATTTCACTATAAATGTATGTTGCATGTTGTGTGTTGGAGAGACCACTTAGAAAAATGTATGTAGGAAATAGATTAGGAAATGGACTACCACTTTGGAATATAAATTGACTATGTATCCACATACATAGTGAAATTTTATTTATTTTAAGGCATACACAGAAATTCTCAGTCTCGGCTGTAATGTAACAATTTGCATTCTGTCTTCTCGACGAGCAGATATAACAAAAATAGAGGAATTCTGTCGGGACAATATGTAACAGTTGTACTTTAAGTCTTTTCTCATATAGAAAAAGACAATTCCAAAGCGTTTCGTCAATCCCAATGGTTTTTCTACTGGCGAAATAAAACTGAATTTGTTGATTTCAAGTGTAAAAAATGTTTGCCTTCTCAACTAATTTAATGTCTTCTTCTCTTTCAGATAAGTGCATAACAGTGTATCGGATGTCAGAAACTAGTATGTGACAGACAGAACTCAGTTAAATGGCAGAGGGGTGTCAGTAGCCCCCTTAAATTAGCCGCCCCCTGGAGAAGAGACTATGGCGTCTATTCCCCAACTTGTCTTGTCAATCATCTATCTAATATTGGCGCTAGTTTTTACCGTACACTCTAATCAAGGTTAGTATTTGATCAAATATTAAATTTCAATTCAATTCCATTTCCTTATTCAAAGGTTCCTCTTTCCAGTTTGCATTTTGTATTAATGAGGAATTCCAAAACTATTAACCGAAATTTATGTAAATTGTTCTATAAATAAAAAAACGTTTAGGTATACTGAATTCAGGAATAATAAACAATTCACTGTGGGTTTAGAGAAATATTTGTGTGGTTTTATACGGATACGGAAATCGAGGATGGGCGCCCCTTTTGCTTCCTTTCTTATATTGTAAATTATTTGATTGAAAAGTCACAAATGGTACCAATTTTTTCACAGTCATCTGTGAAGACTTACATAGGAGTATAAAATGCACACACATGTTAAAAGGGGACAATAAAACGGGATTCACTTCTTTAGACATGTGTTCGATAAAGAGTTTTGTGTTACTTCCAAAGCGTTTGTTTATGTGGCCAAATATTTTCGGCGAAACTTCCAAACAGATATCTGAAATTGATGTTTTTTATTACAACCAGATTTGTACATTTCAGCTAATTACTGTGTTCGAACTAGAAAACAAATATATAGATGAGTTTTTGTGAGAACTAGATCCAAATCAACCTACTACCTTCTAGTATGGTTAATTAAACACTTTGTCGGCACAAAAATCAAAACTAATCAAGAGAAATAAAAACAGTTCATTAATTTAGGAATTTTTAAAATCGCCTCGTATGTTTACGTACAAATTACCAATTGGGAGGTAAAAGCACAATTACGATGCAATATTTTACAATTAGTGTGTCTATAAAAAGCGCTTCTTAGGTGCTATTATTGTCATTAGAGTGAGGGGAAGGGGCCCTTTTACTTGATTAAATCATGATAATAATGTAATAAGCTCAAATAAGGATGTGTGAATCAACAACGGAATGGAATGGAAAGGTGGAGAATCACTGAGTTTTATTTACATATAAATATTGACTGCTTTTTATCTTTATTAGATACATAATTAAAATTTTGTTTAGAGAAAATGTCATACTTCTTTCCAATTAAAATGCTTCACATATCTTTTATTTTTAGTTACTGCAATATACAGTGTGTAATTTGAAAAGTTGTATATGTATATGCATAAATTAGTCACAGAGAGTAACTTAGTATAAATTCGTTGGATATTTTTATTTATATGCACGACCACATTGTACATTTTATCATCAATGCTAAATGGAATTTTATGCAAAAAATATTCGTTTCAATTCGATATAAAACTACTAATCTACAAAATCGCTACAAAATGAAATGCAAACAATCAAATCTATTATCAGTAACACTATTGAATTAAATTAAAATGTATTGCTAGTCTGTTTCTATTAAATATTTAAATATTTGTATCCTAAATCAAAGAATTAATTACAGTATTTGAAAATTGAGAACATTTCACATTTACACAAAATGTTTGTATGCACAATATAATTAAAATTACCAGTTAATTCAAAATGTTGAACGTTCAATTAGCGTACGGATAATATTAACATCATCGCATTAATACTAAATTTCGTTCTGGCAGCGAAGAGAAACGTTGAGGAATTGCTGGAAATGTTCTTCAGCATGAAAAAATTCGCAAGAAAAGTGTGTACCCTAATAAATTTAATACGGATTATTAGTTTTGTTGACGTGTACACGCACATAAAATAGGAAAAAATGACAACATCCGCTACTGGAAATGACTAGAGAAATATTTTATAAAAAAAATCATAATAAACAATTTGGGTAGTGTGTGTAATTTTTTATGTTCTATTTCTACTTAAATCATATTCTAGTATGGTCATTATTAGTTTTGACAGTTTTCCAACGGTGTTTACATCCTTTTTCAGGGAAATGATTTATTAGCGGTCATAAATTTTTTGACAAAAAATATATATAATATTTTCAACATTAAAAAAGTGGAAGAGAATAATAGCATGTGTTGTAAGATAAATTTCGACATCATTTTCGCTAAATAAATGTTCACAACTTTTTACTTTGCAAACTTTCAACAGATTAATCGTTGCTTTTTATAATTTTTTCATCCATTGCAAGGATTTTGGGAGAAAATTCGATCAATATAGGGAAGAAAGTAGGTGGATGAGCAAAATTTACCTTGCATCACGAATTAATAAGAAGGGTATCGTTAAGTTTTTTAATCAAAATCCCTCTTGTTGTGAAAAATTCATCGATTTTTCGGCAAATATTTGTGTGGTTTACCTCAATACAGTCTACAAACAAACTTGTAGGCCCTTTCAAATATTGATTATATGTACGAATTTTGAGCTCACATTTTTATTACTGATGGACTCAGAACAAAATTAATGATGTTTTTAATTACCAATAGATTGACAAATGATATGATTAAATATTAATTCGTGTCTTTCTTCCAACTACACCCTGCAGTTTTTACAGAAACGTAATTAAAAATTGTAAATAGAACTTTCTCGGGATTAAAGAGGAAAAGTGCAGTAGGTAGCTAATAACGAAGATTAAAGATTAACTCAAAGGGTGTTTTTGCATTGAAAAAGTTTTCAATGGAAAGCGCACCTATACATATATGTATCCGTTAGAATTTTTTAATGAATTAAATTCTTTATAGACTTGAGTTAATAGTCTTCGAGTGTCATTAAAAATAATAATTAAACTACTTAACAGCTTAATAAGGCTGCATTTGCTCAATTATCATAAACTAATTCAAAGAATCGTTAAAACTTGTGTGCATATTTCCATATTTTATTGAATTGTACAAATTAGTTGTTCTGTGAAAATATTCATATGCAACTATAAATTTTAACTAGTTTGTCATCTAAAATGACTTTTTAATGTAAAATATATGTATGTATTCTGTGTGTAGTATCGCAAAAACTATGCATATTAATGGCATCCAATAAAAAAGTGCACAAAAATATTTGTAGAATTAATTCCAGGCGATTATATACACATTTCCAATGAAAATATACGTTGGTGTACCTTAAAACACTCTAATTTGCATATATTCATGCCAATTTGTTTAAATAATCATAAATATTTATTCCATATATATAAACAGTTAAATAGCTTCTTATTTATTCCTTCCTTGCAGACTTTTAAACAGGAAATCTCTGTTGGACCAGCCATACTGTTCAAATCACAAAATCACAGATGATTGAAGAGAGTCTGTTAAAACGCACAAAATTATCGCAAAATCAGTGGTCTGACGGCCATCAATTTTATAATATTGCCAACCAAACATTGTATGTACGTAGAGAATTCATTGGCGGTCACATAAATTGAAACGAAAACTGACTATAGGCGATATATCAAAGCAAAATATAATTCGATATGAAGTATATCGCGTCCACCATAATACAAACAACAATGAAAATCAATGATAGTAGTCCTAATTGAAATTTCCCTAATGGTATTTCTCTGTAAACAATCACAATAGTCTGGCGGGAGCAATCTGTCACTTATGGGACACGCGGAAGGCGTATATTCAAACCGCTACATTTTATTTATATACCTCTAAATGTGGGATAAATTCCGTGTAATGCACCGACGTGCCCATGGGACCCATTCAATAGCATTTTTTACGTCCATCCCTAAATCAAATCAGTCACTTTCCTCCTTGTTATTTATATGTCGTATGTGGATTCTTTACAACAATTCTATTACTCGCTTTTTGTGTATGTTCCACACAAAAACGATGTGTTTTTATTAAATGCTGATGATATAGATCGCCGAACTGAGTGAATGATGCTGTTACTTTTTTTCGTTTTTATTCATCTTGTCGTCGTCTATTTGAAAAACATAAATTTAAGTCAACTCTCTTACAAAAGAATTGTACTACAAGTTTGTGTTTAGGAAAATAAGTGCATTATTCATGAGTTTTGTCTTAAAGTTTGTTGAACAAATTTTTTACATGTTTCTCTTCTGGGTGAGGAATGGGATGTGACATCAAAAGGAATAAAAAGGAGCACACAATTTTCTAAATCATCTCATTGAGAGAGAAAAAAAAAACTATTAACAACAAGCTTGGTGATGTTGAAAAATCCATAGCCTCTGGCACAATATAAGTCTGATCGATGATATAAAAAGTATCAACAGACGAAATGGCTTAATTTTAAAGCAAGAATCCGATTTAATTCCAAGACCGATGTAATAGTCCTATTTAGGGTAAGGTTTATTAGTCACGTTTCATTCACTTATGAAGCCAGACCCTTTACAAATTACTATTATATTGATTTAAACTTAAATTTGCAGACGAATGAATGCATCAAGATGATAGATTTCAGTGATTCCGGTAAGGCAGTAAACGTGGACTGTATTTCGTAAATGAAATTCCCGAATTGTGCGAAAATCAATAAGGCCAACAGTTTTGTGTATTCTCTGTACGAATTTTTCGCTTTCACTATATTATCTGTGCTTTGAATAGATTTCTTCTTTCTATTTGCAAATATGTGTACATAAAAATAAAGAATCCGTGTGTTCTGCATTGTTTGCTTAGCTTTTTTCGACTCTGGTTTTCAAAATAAACACAATTTTATCGCAGATTGGCACAAAGCACACAATACACGTTATTATTGACAGGAGAACGGAGAATGCAGAAGGGTGTAATTTTTAATTTCATTGATCAAACACTCCAAATAACTCGGCACTAACAGTCGAATATTTATACTTGACTGAATAACGGCTGTTGGTGAAGTTGCGGGCCGCATATCCAGGTATATTTCCTGATTTACTAAGTCAATATAATTTATTCTGATGCGTTAACACTTTTTTGTGCAGTCCGGAATCTCCATATACCTAGATAAAAACTATTTTTCAGCAATTTATTGCATTTTCAGCATGTGCAAACCGTTGTAGTAGGACTCATTAAAATAAACAGCGCGTTTTTGTAATTGTTTTTAATATGATTGCAGCAAAAAGCGCTTTTATTTACAATCGACACCATCTGGCAAATTACAAAAATGCAAAAAGAATACATCAAACATTCACCAAAACACAGAAAAGGTCGGTGATGAAGGGGGCGATTTTGACCTAAACAATGGACTAGTCTGCCACATTTTATGCCTATTACTTACCCATTTGTGAATGCGTACCTTAACATTATAATAGAAAAAAATCGTTCTCAACAAATTGAAAGCTTTTTAGTGTTTAAAGAGAATATTTAAGCAGTTTATGGGCACATATATGTATAAGGATTCATTTGGTCCAACATATCATTAAAGTAGGAATCTTGTGACATGATTCTCTTAATTACCTTAATTTATTTTACGAGATTGCTAAGCAGATAGTTTAACTAAACAGAGTTGAACGTTTGTGAATATGTTAGTGTTTAAGTATACATACATATACTATAAACTTGTTTATATAGTTGGACCCTCGCGGCAATCGCGTGGTCGGAGATCTTTGTCGATAAATCACCATCATGCGATGGACCAGCAGCAGCCAAGTGAACTGTGAATGGTGCACATTTCAAAACGGGATTTTTACTAGGAAAATAGAAAGCACAACATTTTCCATCTCCAACCCTGAATCTATTTAGTGAAATCAAGATCTTCTAATAGTCTGACATATTTACGGCTTTATGAGCTTCTTCTCTTCAAATGTATATCGGTGTTATGTGTGCAGACACACAGGTTCTGTGTCTTCTGTGGGCGCGTTTTTTACTGCTTTCATCTAAGGTAGTCAATGTTTACATTAAACACTTATCCACTAAGTAATATTGTGCGAGTGAGAGAGCGTCTTGAAGCGCTAACTAAGGCCTTAATCTTCTAAGTAACGCCTAGTGGAATTTTATGCTTATAATAAATCCGATGATAGTATTTACTTTATAGTATACGCTTTCGTCAACGAGAGATTTTTATTTCAATTTTACAGCCGAACAAGTATGTGTGGGGCTTATGCACAATTTTCCATCTGTAAACTTGTTAACAGTCTTAAGAAATATTAATATTGACACTTCCTAATCAACACTAGGCTTTTTTTTGTACACATACAATCTCTCAATTAATTATTTATATACGTGCGTATAGAGAAAGCTGCTTTTTTATTTGATCGGGCCATATAAAAATTAGACAAGGAGAATTTATGACCGTATGTGTCCATAAAAATATCATAATATTTTAACGTCTATATTAAATTGGATAAATTCAATTAAGATGTTTGCTGTTCTCCAATTTCTAGACACAAAAGGGTCAATTGGTGATGGACCACTTAAGAAAGTCGATTTTAATTTAAAAGAAAAAAAGCTATAAATGGTTATTGATCTTATATTTAAAGTTGGTAACAATATTACAAATGTGCTGTTTCGAAATGCATTGAGTGCTATCCAAATGTTTGCTTTTCATTTTTGAGAACAAAGTTTAAACGGAATTGAATTCTAAATTATTCGCCATTTCCAGCATATAACAAATAAAAATTTATGAATGTGTATCTTTTGGTAAAGGAAAGTTTCAGGTTCTTTTGGTGTCCCCTAAGAGCTGTCTAATACAAAGTCGCTGGAATTAATTCCCTTGATTAATTGATTGATAAACGCGACTTTTCCAAATATCATCGATCACTTAATTAAAAATGTCACTTATTGTGAAAAAACCACTGGTCTGGAATTAATTCGCATTGTTTTCATGAAATTCCTTAATCTTCCCTCACGCAATTTTCATTTGGTACAAGCTGTAAGTTGTGATGCAGCATCCGAAACGGATAATGAATAGAATCTGAAGAACATGCACAAATAAAAAAAAAGGACTAAACTGAAATAAACAACCTGCATTGTGTATAACGGGCTACAACTACTTACTAAATGCCTCTGTCTGAATATTTTTTTATTCGAAATTAAAATTCAAGTCTCGCTAATGTTTTTCTTCTTTTGTCTAAAGAGTCCTTTGTTTAGGGCCATTTTAATGTTGAACAATAAGTAGATATATGGTATAAGAGAGAGAGTTAAGTTTGTTTTTTGTCATAAAAATGCAAATCAACGAGGTGAAACCAACAACCAAAAACCATGTTACTAAAATAGGCAAAGGGATTTAGGAGAAATGATAATTTTATTCTCAGCTTAGCCACAATGTAACCGTTTTTTGTATTTTATTACATTTGTTATACATTCGTTTATTGTGTATTTATCAGCTATGTGCTTGGGTGGCATTTTTACGTATACATGCATGTTTCTCCTTCGTTATTCCAACTGTTCTCTGGCTATATGATATTTCTTTAATTAAAATAACTTTACAAATTAACCGTTCCAGTTACTTTTTTCAAATATAACGAATATTTTGAGAAAAAAAACACACACACTGATGCTCAGCATCACGGATTATTTATTATGCATCGCGTTCTAAAGTCGTTTATTTAAAATTTCGGCTTTTTACTAAATAAGGCAGCAATCTAGTTGAAGATCTAAAGTGTATGTCATAGCAGGTATTTACATAATTCCAAGTATCTTATGACTCATTTACATTAAATAAGCTATTTAGTTTATGTTGAATTTGTATTAAATTCCTTTTTTTCTCAACATATAAATAGTTGGATTAAATTAACATGTAATAATTCTTGCTTGATACAAAATTAAAATGCAGCACATTTATTTTAACGACAGTTTAAGTCAGTATTAAATTTTTCGAATTTTTACTCCGTGGTGTAAATTAATCAGCAGGCAGCAGAAGGATTTTTACAGAATCTACACACTTTTTCAGGCAGATAGACCACATACCACAGAATCCCTTATTGAATTTTTACCAGTATGTAAACTCAAAATCAAGATTCAAACTCCAAACAGAGAGAACCAGGTTTTAATTGAGTTCGCATAGCCCTCCAGCCCCATCACAATAGAAAACTTTTCAAATGATAATTAGTATGAAATGATAAAGTTGTAATAATAATTTTTTCCAGTTTATCTAGTGTTATTATTATGCGGAGATTGGCACTCTGCTCTCTTGTTGCACTTTTCTGGTCTAATTGCTTTTATATTGTTAGTGCACAGTGGTGTTGGTATAAAATGCCGTCAATTTCATGTACATTTAGCATGATTGATACTAATACAGTGGCTGGTTGCACATTGCCTACAGTTAAAATAAAAGCAAAATATACATCACGGAGCGAATTTTTCTATTCACCGTATTATATTCCTTCTTCTTGGTTGCGGTTCGCTTCGCTAAATTGCTCTTCACTCTTAATTGACCGCAAGATGTATTGACGACTATTTGTTTTTATATACACTGGAGGCAATCAACAACAACAACAACCTAAGCTACAGAGTGTAGATATACATATATACGGGCAGAGAAGAGAAGAAAAAATCTATTTCCGTTTTTGACTAAAATATTACGGCAATTAGGTACGTCAGTGCGCTCAAATGGCCATTATTTTTAATATTACTTTGGAGAGAAAAGAGAAGCACAATTTATCATGAATAAATATCAAAAATAATCCTGAAAAATACAGATAAGTTAGTCAATCGTGGTATACACATGTCTTCCAACAACACATACTTTGGAGTGTTGGAATAATGCAGATAAATCTGCATTGTTTACTGTAGAAAACGAATTTTTTAACACCCACTTAAGGATCATTCTATTCAATTTGTTTTCATATTTTACAACACAAACGTATCTATACGAGTCAATCTAAATTGAAACAGAACCATAGAATGCCAATAAAAAGCGCTTGCTTATCGGATTACGGGGTGTAAAGGCTTAATAAGAAGGAATAGTGTGTATCTAATGTATTGCCAACTCAAGTGGCATTAGATAACAAATGTGTAGTTAGGACGTACAAGTTTACGGTAAGCTGCACAAATGACTAATTCGAATGTATATTATATACCAACACCAATTCTATCCTACATACGCAGAAGTATACGAATCAAAATGTAAATTTACTGCCAATTCCAAATGCAATTGCTGATTACATATTGGCTATGTGCATACACACTCGTACATTACAAGTAATTGGCGGAAATCTATAGGTATAAAATGACTTGAGGGCGCTTTTATGAAGTTATTTTTACATTTGGTGCCATACAAAATCGTCACTCGTTCTCTTTCTAGGCGGGTAACTTTTACAATTGAATAGAAATAAATTCCTCGTCGTCCCAACAAAAACCACCACCTAAACTATAGTAAATAAATTAACGTGCAAGTTGTAAGCTTGCTTCGCTACTTAACTAACGTTCTGGTCATTTTGTATCGTAATCCCATGGCGCTGGCTCGCCGGAGAATATATAACAATTAACTTACAAGCATGCATTACAAAAACCGTGTCCATTTTACATAAATTTACATGCTAAACAACCAGTATACACATATATGAAGCATTTTGACATCGATTCTCGTTTTATTATTACAAGTGTGTTGTGGAACTCTTTTCTGATCTTGAAGGTTTGTTTCAGATGTTGGTGGTGCATTGCTGGAGGAGTCATCGACACAAAAGGCTCCGACATCCGATCAAGACGAATCGCTGCTATTAAATACCGACTTGCCAATATTCCTGGTGGAGCCGCAGAATTCGTTCGTGGTGAAAAATCGGCCGGCAAATCTTCATTGTCGCGCCGCACACGCTCTCCAAGTGTATTTCAAGTGCAACGGAGTCCGAAAAGTGGAGTACAACGCCTTCGAATTCGTCGATCCACAGAATGGTGTGCGATATGTTGAGGCGGAAGCGAACATAACGCGCGACATGGTCGAAGAGTTCTTCGGCAAAGAGAAATTCAAGTGCGAATGTTTCGCATGGAATGGCAGAGGCAACATCAAGAGTCAACCGGCCACCATTGAAGTCGCATGTAAGCGCTCATTTCTGCATGTTTACGATGATTATTAAATGGTATTTTTTAAATGCGCACACACATTGCACTGCTTCGGCTTATTAAGGTGTGTTTAACACTCATTAGAGTCGATGGTTAGGCGAGGAGACAGAGAGTATTAAAAGCCGAGTGGAATTTATGCGAGGGATTTCTTGCATTTTATAACAAACCGAATATGTGGACTAATTACACGTGAAATTTATTGTTCTCTTTTCTTTGAATCCACCGTAATAGCTACCTTTATTGTGAGATGAAGAAGTGCATTAAGAAATGGGTAAATGGTATTTAAAATGCTTGTAGCTACAAATCTTATCATTCAACTGCCAAAGGCGTTAATAAATAAAAAAATCTTATACAGTCTATTCACCTACCACAATAAATTATGAAATGATAAATTGCAACGATAAGAGTAAATTAATTTTAATATAAGCGCATGTATGAATCAATGCTGATTGTTAATATTGAAACGTTCCTTCTGTTGCATGCAATTTATTATTTAAGGAAAAAACGAACAGTTATCTCTTGCATTAGTTGGGCTATTAAATTGTCAGTTTATTCTCTTTCTTGGACATTACGAAAATTTGTACAAATACGGATTTACACTTAATGGAAAGTCACAATAAATTTTCACTCAGCAGTTCAAAATTGTAATTATAATCATGTAATTGTGTTGCATTTAACGTATAATAACAGCATTTATCTTTATGTGTCCGCATAACACAAGTGAAAATTGTTTATTAAAGTGACAACGTAAAAGGTGCATAAAAACACAATTAATTTTCGTGATGCAGGTATAGGTAATTAATTGTTCAAGTTTGGTGTATGTGTGTGTGTCTGTACGATATGTTGGTGTTTGACATTTTTCATTTACAGCAAAGTAAAAAGAATTGGAATCCTAATAAGCCCATCACTCGTGTGTCAAATTTCTTGGGCGCGCCTCGTCTTTTGAAAAGAAACCCGGTTATAAACTGGCATAAATACCATGAAATTTAATAAAGGCATTCAACTTTTATGAAAAATAATACATTAAGTTCGTTTTAATTGCTTTGGCTGAGAGCTTCGAAAAAAAGCATTGATTGTATACACGTTGTAGTTACCCATCATTCTTGCTTGTAAAAATTGCTTAATATCTGTATGGCTTCAAGCAATACATCTTCTCATTCTTCTTCGACTCGTCGTGTGCATGTATGAGTGTACATGTGATCATTTAAAATACATCGACGGATACCAGCAACAGTTCTTCTAATTTAAACGCCCACACGCTATCAGAACAAGCCACTTACGTGCATTCTTCCTGCAATAATAATACTTCTATATAGGAGTTGAAGAAGTTACTTATGTTTTGTGTCAGCAGGCAAGCATCCTATTTATTGTACGTTGTATACATGTTTTCTTTTCACTTGTCATTGACTCTCCGATCGAAATGTTGTGGATGATGAATTGATACTTTTTGCCTTTTGTTTTAATTGATAATGAAACTGTTGGGTGGGACGTGATGTTGTTGGCTATTGATTGTGGATGACAGAAATTACATGTTATCGTTTACAAGGTGGAAGAATTGAATGTGTACTTGGAAAAATGTTTCTTTTTAACACGTTCTAGACGTGAAACGCTTAGAATTATTAATTGATACTATTTTCAAATTTAATTGATCGCCTAGAAAGTTAGATTACAGATAAAAATCGCTAGGAAATGAACGATTTCTTGAACAATTATCATTTAAATTGTATCATTTAAAAACCGTCTCCAATGTAATTGTAGCTCATTACGAGAAGTTCGATGAAATTATGGCATCAAGCTTGTCAATCAGGCCTATAATTCCGTCATTTCGTTGAGAAAAATGACTTCTTTTCCGGGAACACCCGCTATTAAATAAACCTTTCTACTTTCCTCTTTTAATACCAGATATTATGTGAGTATTCGGTTATTACATGTACCTTAGTACTAATACTCGATTTTTTTAGTATTCAAATAAATTACTAGGTAGAAAACAGTGGGTATTACTTGACTCGAGTGTATAATAAAATTTCAATTTCTCTGTAATAGACAAACCGCAGCACAAACACAAGAACGAGAGAAAAGTTCACTCTGGCTGTCTTTCAAAAAATAATTACAATGAATTAAATGGCCTAATCTGTAATTATGAACGACTCAAGGCTATTAACTATAGATATCCATCATACAATTATGGTCGCTTGCATATGTGCTTTATTCAAGTCATCAACAATAATACAGATAGGGAATTTTCTATGGTCTTCTCTCTCACACCTCTCATTCGATTCGGTTTGATGCATTTTTTATATCCAATTAATAATGCCCAACTAGTTAAAGAAAATTCTTGTTTGATTACACATTTTTTCTATCATTACAAGCTATTTTCCACAATAGGTAAAAGTGTCGACTATGTAATTTCCTTTTGTAATAAACGTAAAAATAAACGAGCTTAACACGCAAAGAATTGGAGAGAAAGGGTGTGTTGTTTTTGACTTGTCAAAGCAAATTATAGAATATTTTCTGAAATAAGAGAGCGCCTTCCAGACGACTTTTTGTTCTGCCAACCTTAACATGTTTCACATCTACAAATCTTGATGAAATTGCTGGCGAGGAAAAACTTGAAATCGCTATCAAATCATCTTTAAAATCAAAATGATTAACTTCCTCACATACTTAAACAGCGATTATCGACTTTTCTGCATAATAAACAAATTATCTCACGTTTTAGATGAGTAGAATGGTTAATTTAATTAAATTTAATTTTCACCTATAGCCAACATGAATTTGAATTAATTGTAATTAACTTTTAATTCAGATAATTTCATTCCAAATTGGTCATGATTTATACGGAAATTTGCATATAAATCTATTAATAAAATGTGTACGTTCGATTTTAATTTTATGCATGCATCGTTTATAAAAGGCTTTTAAATATTGTTCTTATACAGGAAAAATCGGTTAATGAACCTATTGGCATTGATTATAAAGGCAATATTTAAAAACCCCTTCACCTATGTCTTCTTCTTGTATAACAGCATATTGAAACCGCGATTTTACAACAAACGATTTCCTAGAATTAAGTGCAAGTTGTTCTGTAATCTTTCATGTAGGTGTATTGTTCTCTTTGACCATGAAAGTGTATGATAATGAAATATTCCATCAACAAAAGCATCGTAAACAATTTTTTTTCGTGGACAAAATTTTATTGCATCCGATTTAATTTCCTGCACTTTCAATCATTCACACTGTCATAATCTTGATAAAACCTGGCCGTGTTGTATCTTTAATTCAATCCGAGTATACACACTTTTAGATGTACAAGGAGGAAGTGTGGCATTTCCTTTATATATTGGCTATATAAGTGCTAGATAAACTATCAAGTCTCGTGATTTTTTCCCGATACGCCCGTTTTATAGGTAAGAGGCATCTTTTCGATACGCCATCAGTAAGATAATATACAATAAAAACAATATTGTTATAGACTTCTCTGCCTTATCAATATTGCAGACAACCTTTAAATGCGGCACATAAACTTTTTTTTATTGCACATACTACTCTATCATCAATATTTATTATACGTTGTTTAATATTCATGTGTCGTGTTTTATATGGTTAAACGTATATAATATTATGTTGACTTGTGTGTGTATATCGTTTTATTTTTTGTCATCATAAACAATTCAACAAAATATATTTATATTCAATAAGCCCACATACGAATACTAAATATGGGCAAGTGTGAAAAAAACCCATGCACTTTTTGTAACACTCATTTCGGTTTTGCTTAAGTTTTCTGGGCAAATAGTGCGGTGCGGTTTGAAAATAATGGACGAGTGACAATGTAATTACATGAAAAAGAAAATACATTTTCAAAGGATAAAAAAGATAATTGTTTTTGTCATTCTCTGTTGTCCTTAAATCCAATTTAATAGATTACCTATATGAGGGCTGTGTTTTCAGAGAAAACACAACTATAGGACACTATTGGTACTTGAAGTGCGAAATTTATTTATAAAAGAGCTTAAATTGTGTTTTTGCCTCTGGCTTTTTAATTTTTCACATAAACGCAACTGTGACTGCAATAATGAACATTTTATAATGGACAAGGGACGAGTTTTTATTAAAATATTTCGAGTTCCACCTTTGGCTTTTTTTATTCAAAAAACATGTAAACTGAACAAGTGCCTAATTAATTCCAACCAGGCATTTCTTTTTATCTATGCATTCGATATGTTAATGGAAAGGTACTACAACTCAATGAATGCACTTATAAATATAAAAACATTGTAATTTATTACATACTGGCTTTTACACATAAATAACTTATAATGTCCGTTTTCTAATTATATACACTTTACCAGTTATTTTCAATAAAAGGTAATTGCATCAAAAGATTACGGTTGGCGATAATAACTTTCGATATTCATCATGTCACTTAATGATAATCTATTCATTTGACTATTCAATTTATACGCTCTCAGGGTTTTAAGGATTATCCTATAGCATTTTTCCTTCCATTCTTCCATGTCATAACTACCAGTTTTGTACCTATTTGTGCAACAGAGACACAATACAGCACGCAGAAACTAGTGCTCAATTTTGATGCTAAAATGTCTCTTCCACTATTTACATGTCCATACATGTACGTTAGAGTGTTACCAGTCAATTTCAATTCCACAAACTGCTTGTATTATCTAAAACACAGTTGTTATAGCATACAATTCATCATAATGTTATCATGTTCAGACTACGTAGATAGGTACATTCTAGTTCAAAACTAAGCCCAATTGGCTCAATGGCAGAACGAAAAACGGATCCGCGAGTATTTTATCGAATGAAATGGAAAAAGTGTTATTTTTTTTAGCGGTTGTCAATAGTCGTGACTTTTGAAAGAGTCTGATAGCGTCGAGCGTGTGTGTTGCCCATTGAAAGGGGTTAGTTAAAAACTCGGGAACTCACTAAAGTCCCTTGGAAAAGCATTATTAAAATCTCCTATAATTCCTATTTTTGCTAGTTCTTCTAGCTATTTCCAAGCTTACTTCTAAGCCAGGTCCACACACACTTGGTTTTGGGAGTGTACTGGCGGTTAGGTTCGAGTTACTGTTGCATAAGCCATTTAACATACATCTATGACAAAGTTAGTTGGGGTATTCAAATGTGCCCCGTCCCCAGCACGCATTTTACATGACGGTTTACAATGTAGCAGTTTTAAGGGCGTTTTGTTTTTATAAAGATAGGATTTTTTAAACTGAGAGAAAGAGACAATGAGAGAATTCAAAAGAGTTTTAAAATCGGGGGCGACACTTTAAGATCTGCAGTTTATGTGCAAATGTGTTGCATTGTGTTTTTTGCATAAAGTGCGCAAATTTGCATATTTATTATAGAAAAATATGGTGCAAAAAATAATTTACATATAATCGCGGTCAAATAATTCCTAAATTTTTATATTATGACGTAGTACTGCACTAGTTTTCGTGTTTTATAAACAACACAGACAGAAAAAATTCAAACAAAATAATTTAAAATTATGTAAAATTATGCTAATAATTTCCGTGGACTGTAAACAAGTTTATTATTCTAACGATTTTACTATAATAATAGTTACCTTTAATAAATTAACGAATACATAAAATGTAATTTGTAAAATAGTATAAATTCCATTTCGATTATAATTTGCAGAATAGTGTCATGTTCAATAAACCGAATAGTATTTTACAATTTCGATTGTAATTGGTTTTAAATTGTAACGATGGTTGAACTGTGTGTGGCCCTTTTTATCCTGCAAATATACACGTTAGTGAAATGGTAAAATTTAAATAAGGATAATTAATAGGCACGTGGGCAACAATTAGTTGGAAAACAATTAATTAACATAGAAACGGACTGTTTAATCTCTGCATGCCTGAATTTTAACGCAGACAAGTTTGTTGAGTTTAGAAGTCTCTGGACGCAGGACAGGAACACACTTTTCCCCCTTATTGGTCCTTTTAAGCTTAATTCGTTAAGGGATGACGGCATGTTCACATTTTCTCATCGTCCACTTTTGAAAATTGCGATTTTTCAAACCATACATAATTTAACATCTGTTTTCAGTCGTCGCCCCTCTCTACTTCTTTCACTTGTGAATAACTGAAACTTTTTCAGTGGTTTGGGAACAATCCGGAAGCCGGCCCTGTCCCCTTGGGCAAAATAATTGCAGCCCGAAAATCATGGTAGAATAATTATCCTTTGTAATGATTTCTAGTTGCTGAAAATTTCAGTAGCGTGAAAGCGTTTTAAACAATAGAAATTCACGTGTCCAACCCCTAAACTAAAAACCACCTACCGTTGCGCGCACTCATTCTACTAGATACAAACCGGAAACGCCACTGGGTATGAATGACATGAATTATGACAACAGGCTCGCTTTAAAGCCTTCATATCAACTATCCTGGAAATGCGGCGAAGAGAGAGCGACGAGAGAGCGCAAAAGAGACGGTCAAGTTATTAAAGATGTGACAGAGGGCCAAGAATTTTCACCTTGCACAACTGTCTGGTAATTAGTTGAGAATTTTCATTTCTGCACTCTTGTTGTAAAGTAATCGAAGATGGTATTCCTGAGTTTTGTCATGCATAGATGCACTTTAATTAAAATTTCAGCTAGCAATGACGATTTGTGTGAGGCGATGATAAATGGTGAAATTGTCAACACAGAGAGAAGACATTATACAACTTGAGTAACCTTGCAATATAGAAAAATCAAGATTTATTATCAGTCGCACGAGTATTGCGGAAATGAGAAAAACGTCTAACATTGTAATGGAAGTAAATAGCGGATTGTAAAGGTTATTAAAATACAATATGCGACAAGACCACCGAAGAGTGTTTTCGCTCTTTTGAAATGTTTGAAACAGAATCCCAGTTTTTGGTCCAGTGTGGAAAGAGTCATTGCCAAATCGTCAATATTTGTCCAACATTTGCATAAATACGGGTAGTTCAATTGAAAAGCACCATAAAATAATAATTGCACTACACACTTATTGTTCAAACAGTTATTTTTATTGGCAGTTTGCATCTATTAATAAAATAACAAGCATGCATGATTTGTAATTTTAGATAAGCCCACGTACAGATATAATAAGTGTCGTAATTTAATGTTTTAAAGCGTCTGTTAATAAAACCAACAGCAATAACACTATGCAAAGAAAGAAATCTAGTAAAATAAACAATATTAACGTGTAGATTGTTTTCCTTTTTTTATCATCAGTTCGAGTTTGGGTGTTGACTGGCACGATTACAATTTCGATATTAATATTTATATGTCACAGATAAATTATTTATTATTATTTTTTCAATAATAATTGTAGTGTACAAAGTGTTCAATATTTCATTTTGAATTGTGGGTAGATTTTATTGAATATGATTTATATGATTTCAAGTGTGATTTTTAGAAAACGCGATACGTAACTTTCTATACGTGAAACGAAAACAATACAAAACCGTTTGAAAAAATTGCAAACACTCGTTTTTCTGAAATATGCTCTTTTAATTAAAGGTGTGTCCCTTGTTCAGTCATAAATTAAAATACACGTTTGACAAATATACTTGTATTATACGAGAACAGTTGCCTGAAACTGTCTTCATAAACATAAACTATTAGAGCGATATTTCTTAAACGGTTATTTATATAGAAGCATTGCTTTAACGATTTCATTTAACCAGTAGAGAGAGAATATAAATTATTGTTTGTTCGATGAGTGATGATTATTAGAAAGGATTCCATTTTCAGTTTCAGTTATTCGGCACACCTGTTCGGTTTATGAGTGCCATTTCGGGTGTCTGTTGGTAACTTTCAACCGCCAACCCTCGCTTAATTATACCATTCATGAGTTTCTTGAGCAGCAATCCAAATTGGGCGAATTTCCCTTAAAAAAACCAACTCTGAAACTAATTCAAATATGGAAGGATTTAAAATTTTGCCGAAGAACGTGCAGAATCCTGGGGCGTCTCATTTATCCCATCAGGAAAATTGTTTTCCCTCCAACAAAAGGCGTGTTTGTTGTAATAAACAGCAGATATATTTCCATCACGTCTCAGCATTACAGCTGTTAATATAATACAAAAAAGGAGGCCGGAAAAATATTCAAAAAGGCAACATTTCCACTGTTCTGTGTGAAGAAAACTTGACACAGATTTAAGCTTTAAACTGCCTACTAATTTTCTATTCCGCATTCGTACAACGCTTCTGACATTTCAGCTTCAGCTCCTGTCTTTCCACACTATATAACCCTCATTTGAAAGAGCAGGCGAATATAAAGAGAAATATGATTTTTTGCAGCATCTCGTTCATTTTTCTCCCGTGACACAGGTATTATGTAAGTAACCCGAGTAGTACTTTTTGTAATAAGTTATGTTATTGTTCGTGCAAGAATCCCTATTCTTCTGTAAGAGATGAATTATGGGGCGGAATAAAAATAAATCATCGGTAGTAGGTGCGTGGAATTTAAGAAAAATTATTCTGACTCATAATCGTTGAATGGAAACAGTTTTCGGTAAAAGGTTCTTAATATGTAGTTTGGAATGTGGATTTACGGGGTATTATAAATCTATTCATTAATCCGTTGAGTAAAAACAAAAGCCATAGAGTATAGAGGACGCGAGGAAAACGAGTGGAATCTGAAAACATTATGAGTAAAAGCCGGGCAATGTTCATAAATTTAAATTTATTAAAAGAACGAATACTGTGTTTTGTTTTGCGGGCACAAGTAAATATTGATTTAACGTTTTTAGGGATTTGTTTTTGAATACTCTTTTATGAATTATTCAACACTGTTTTGGCAATTCCGTTTTGGGAATTCCCTTGTAATGTTATTGTAGTCCCTTTCGCACTTCAAAACATGAAATATCGCAAGATACTTGTGGATTAGTCTCGTTAAACACTGGCTTTATCGACTTTCTACATAGTCGAATTAAGGCGTTTTTCGTGGAGAGTTGTTGAAGCGAAATAGTTTTGATGAATATTTCAATTACACTCGAATTGTCTTGGAGTTCTTCGAGTATAAAACGACAATTGAATTTCGTCACAATGTCGATTGCCAACAGGGATGTGCTTCACCATATTTCATCCCCGTGGGATTGTTGTCTCTCGATATCACTTATTTTATATTGCCTGTGCAGTGCTTACAATTTATTTATTGCAATGTTTTCTTTTTTACCTGTGTAATTCAAGCAGTTGACAAATGCTCCTAAAAGTACGATAAGTCATCAGCAATTGAATCGAATGTTGTGTTCTTTGAGTCTAGAAAAAGAAAAATGCTAAAACACACACAATTCTGCAGCGTTATTTCCTTTGAGATATTATTTTCAATTTTTCTAAACATTGCAAAACCCCCGATGTGAATTGCGAACGTCTGAGGAAATATGGTCTGGAAAATGTTGAAAAACTGCCAAACAAAACCAGTTTTTATTAATTACAACGGTAAAACTATTAAATAAATTCTACAGCTGACAATTTTTACGATATTGTTGTCGTGCTATTGAATGGTATTAGAGAGCAACGTTTATTTATAACTCTACACACTAAATGAGGTATAAATTCAATTTATGTATTGGACAGGCTTAATCGTCCGGCTAAAAGCAATGTGTGTGTGCAAACAGAATTGGAGTATTTTGAAAATTGTCAAATTCTTCCACTGAGGAAATTATTATTAATAGACCAATGTAAAGAGATCGTTTTTCGAGATGTAAAAGAATTTAATCTCGAATTGTGCATACAATACATTAAACAATCTGTTTGCTTTTAATTAAACTAAATATTTTATTTCGAGGCCGAGTTAATTAACATTTTGCGCTGACTGCTATCTTAATTATTATTTAAAACCAATGCAATAAAAGTTGGGACACAAAAGAGCAAAACTCATTGTCTTTTCACCAAGTGAATTAAATGAAAAGCAAACAATTTCCTAATAGAAAGATTTTTCCTATTTTCCACCAAAAGCAGCTTATTTATTCCTGTGTGAGGCGGCGATACATTATTGAATGGAAAAACTTCAATTTCTGTCATTTCTGGCCACACAATACCGGGACGTTATTGTCGTCTTGCAAGACCGTCGGACATTTCTGGTCGCAATCTCAGTTAGTTACTGGTAATAAAACGAATTCAATTAAGATCCTTCAATTGTATTGTCATGGTATTGATCCCCCTTATTGCGAACGAAACAAACGTCAGTTAGAAGCGAGCCCAGCCAACGAAGGGGGATCCTTAGTCCACTCCACCTCCGACTAAGACGTCGGATTACTAGATCGTTAAGAGATTTAGAAAATCGCCAACTAAATGCCATCGGATCAAGTTGGACATGTTCATTGAACTGTACTAACACCCACTAGGGAATTTTCTCCCTTTTCACATTGTCGCAAGATAAAAAATTGTGTTGAATAAGCATTTAACAGTTCGTTTAATTGACACTTGTATCCGTTCGTTTTGGCGCCAGTCAAATCAATGGATAAACACACGAAAAGTTAAAAGTTTATCTATTCTGATAGACTGGGGAAATATTTACGTTGCATTTCAACGATGGTGCGATACTTTCCAGTAGGGCGGCGGATCTGTCTGTAATTGAGAAGAATAAATACTTATTGAGACAGAGAAGTGTTTAATTTATGCGGAGTTGGAGTTGCGATGTTGATTCAAAGTTTACGGAAGATTAGATGGAATGTGCTGCCAGTGGATAGGATTTTATTAATATCAATTTGTGATTGTTGGAGATTTCTTATTTATTGTACAGCTATCTTTCTAGCAATTAAAATAAATAGTTGACTTTAAACGTTTTGACTGACTTGTTTTCAGAATTAATGTCCGTAGATAAGTCAAAAATTTAAAAACACGTATTAAGTTGTTAAAGAATATGTATAATGAAAACAGTTAACGACTTACATTTATAGCAGTTAATTGAAAAACGAGTCCTTTAGTTGACGTTATCGTATATTCTTCTTTTTAACGCTTTTCATATAATAACATAATTATTAATGCACACACATTTATTATTTTCATAATAATATCAAATCTATATCCGTTCAAGTTGTGGTTCAATTAGTTTCAGAGCAAATAATAAAGCTGACTTTTATTGAGAATTCAATTAGTTTTACTTAATTAATTAAAGTCAATTAATATTGACATGTAATTTTGTAATTGTGTGCGGGAACAGTTTAACGAATTAATAAATTTAAATTTATAACAAGGGGAAATTGGAAAATTTCTGGCAAAGTTAGAAAGGAGATGGTAGTTTCAGGTAAACTGCAAAACTCATCACGAGTTTCTGTTAATTTCCTTCTTAGTTCTTGATATTATTTCCAGCTATTGTAGTACGTGGACCGATTATGATTGGGCTAGGCTCAATAGAATTTTTTTTGGGGGAATTAAAATCCCAAGATTGATTTGCTTATTCTGAAGAGTCCTCGAACCGTGCATAAAAGTATGGAATGTATTGAAGACCCCCTGCCCATTCATACTATCTCGTTTCCTCGTCAATCCGATTGATTTCGCTATCATATAAAAAGGACTGATGAAAAGTGTATTCGCAAAATTACTTTTTCAGATTACAGAATTATTATTTTCCTTTTTTGAGTATCAATAATAATAGTAATAAAAGAAGGGCGAGCTTTTCAAAAATAATAAAAGCGATATTAGATTTTTATTGCAATTATTTAAATTACAGCAATAAAACTTTCCAAATAATAATAATCAAAGTTCTGTGAAAATTCTTTCCGTTCATAAAATAACGTTATTTCGTGTTAGTATCGATTTCTCATGGGAGTAATAGAGATAATGTTGCAATCTGTAGAAAACGAGCAAAATTCGCCTTCTAACTTGGTAAATTTCAAGCAGAAAAATTGGACGATCATATTGTCATAAATATCGTTGGATTCATCAGATCAATGGAGTTTCGTCTTTCTTTACACATGTATCGGAATTTATCGTATGTGCAGGTCGAGGATGTCTTTTCCTAAGCAAAACAAAGGAAACGTGCCAGCGAATATGAAATTTTGAATTGCAAATTTGAATTCTTGGCCTGAAACAGAAAAAACTTTGCCATTATAAACAATTTCTAAGGTAATTGAATTTATTTGCACGTTTCGGAAACATCCTCATAACTTTTCAAGGAGAGAGGCAATTACGCGAATACTTCATAAATCTCTTTGTAGATTTGTGGTAAATTCTGGACAGCCCCAAGACCAACACATGCACATTATTTAGAAACTAGTTCAACTCTTGTATTATACAGTGGGTTAGATCTAGAAATTTTAATATATGCGTGGTCGGAAGGTGAAATATATCATTGTCCATTTACACCTTAACACACCGCTAATTCGATCAAACAAACGCTCCTTTAATAAAGTCTGTTCTGAAGAGGGCACTTTATCATCGAACTGTCAATTTTAAGAAAATTCTAACACTTGAACCAGATCTGACAAGTGTGGGCGATTTTCCGGTAATTTCTCTTAAATGCACACAGCACCGGAGCATACGATAACTCTTCTATGAAATCTCATTGAAAATGTTTGACTTGATCAAATTTATCGATTTACACAAACATCCTGCGGCCGGCTCTGATACTGGCATTTGAACGTAAAGCAAACATTATTCATTTTTACGTCGTCACGAACCAGTTATAAATTCCATTCATAAGCAAATCTGCGAGCATAAAAGAAGAAAAAAATATGAATAATTGACACAGTCCCTTCGTATATAATATAGAAAAATGAAGGGCCACTGCTGCGAAATGACATAAGCAAACAAATCCCTAAATTGCCTCCACTCTGTGCGTGCATTCAAATTCAATAAATCTATATAACATCATCAACAGAAGTCTAGAGTGTTAAATGAGAATGAAAGCTTTTCGGAAAAGCCGAAACCACTTGAAATGCGACACTATTTAAATATATCCACGCCATTTCATCCCTCTGCTGTTATGCGAAAACGCATTAAAGGCAAACCCATCACAATAGGAAAATCAATAAGAATTTTGCTTAAGATAAAACCGGCAAGTCATATCAAAATGCCATCTTGACAGACACTGCGTGCTAGGAGGGTGAAGAAAAACAAATCTTGTACAAAGTGGTAAGTTTCCGAGGGCGATATGCCCACGTCTCTATTGTAAGACAGTTGGACGTTGGAGGGCTGCTGAAGGGACGAGGAGACGGAGTCGGTCTCGCCACCCCCGTACTATTTGTCATTGCTAGTGATGTTTGATATATTTATGTTAGAGGAATTGTCTGCAGTAAAGTGCTCCGCTTCAGATATATGTACTATTAATCGCAAACTACTGCGTTATTCTTTATACAGCTTTCATTCCATCGCATCCGGGGGTGGCCACTGGCACACAATTCACCATTTCTCGCCCCCAGCATAACGTTCTACAAATCTTTGTGTAGGGAAACATAGATTGTTTGCAATTAGGCCGAAGGGAAAAAATTTAAATCACGAAACTAGATGAGCGTTCCTAGTTCAGGAAATGAACAATTTTTGATGCATTCATCATAAAGACAAAAACCTACACCGAATTTCTAGACTTGGCGCGCGGTTGTAATTCTCGCACCGCAAGAAATGGAAATTAATTTCCACGGAAAATCAGCAAACACGCCATATATATTGTGATATTATTTATTTAGTGTGGGGTGGTGAGAACAATTGCATAAAGCGTAATCTAGTGGAATAGATTTGTTTTAATGCACAGCAGGAGTTTCAGTTTGGAGGATCGTCTCGATTGCAGTGTTATGACACTGTAGAAATATATCGGATAATATTCTAAGCCTTTGTACGTGAATGTGTATGAATGAGTTTATATCATCAACATATTGTCGTCATTCAGGTGAATATGCATTCCATGACAAGTAATATTTTACAATTTACATACAAGAAACCGTACATTAGCGATTGTTTACATTCTTGCTCGGTGCATGCACCCATTTTTCCGCTTTTTTCCCCGTGTCTCTATTCGAAAGAACAATAGACACGAAATGAAGCGATATTAGTGTGTGTTTGAGCCATTTACATAAGCTGTCTGATTGACTCTCTGTAATCTGTATTGTATGGAATTTCAATCTTCTTATTGGCATGTCTTCGACATAAGTTGTTAAGGTGTGGAAATGTAACTACTTGTACCAGAACTTAATCAACGAAACTGACTACTTATGCATTCTCCTCATTTTGATTCATCTTGTGGGGAGTGTTTGAACGGCGAATATATATTGAAGCGTCCATAATACATTTCTCTCTGTAACTACATTAATTTTCAACATTGGAAAATTCTTAGGAGAAAATTTTCGGCCCATTTGCCGACACAACTTTTCACACACACGCTATTTACTCGCTATATAAATTCGGTCTCATCAAAGTGCGTTCTTCATCTTATCCATCATCATGAATTTGCATTTGATTACACACTGGAAACACACACAGTGCTTGAACTTATATACGTGTTAAATGAAATGGAAGTTTTGTGTGTAGCACAGTTTAAATGAACATAATTTCAACTAAAAGCGAAACAATTACAAGAGTTAATAATCGTGCTTGCAATAAATAATTCGCCACCGCTGCCAGTACATATACACAAGCCTCCAAGTGAAATGAAATTGCCATCGCCAATTGCCTGTTAATTTTTATTAAAGCTGATGTTATTTATTGCTCGATAATTTTTAAATTTCTGTTGAGAATTTCATTACACCTTTAATGAATGAGAAAAGTGTAATAAAGTTGGAATTTCTCATTATTTTGATGGACTGTCTTACTTATCCTCTCAAGTCTTATATTACATACCAGTAGAAGAGATAATAGTATGCATATTGTGAATTTAAACAGCTTCATTTAGACTTGACAGGACGTTGAACCACGCACGTTTCGATGGTTTAAAAAATCGCTCTTTTTAAATCCCATTTTGACCAAGTAAATTAGCACTACGAGTATGTACTATAGAGTTTTAATGAAATTGCGCGTCAATGTTCGTATCTGAAAAACAATAAAAATCAATCGGAAATCAACACTGTAAACAATTTCAAAACTAAGTAGAAAATGTTGTTTTTAAAATAAATCGAATCTCGCGTATTGTGAACATAACATTGGAAAATCAGTTGAAAAACTGCATTCCCTCGTTTTCCACACTGCAGTGCTATATAGGTATAGGCCTGTTTTTCCTAAGCACACACACGACCCTTTATAATTTATAGGTTATTTGAGGGCGTCTAGAGGGTCCCCTTGGGCTTCATCAGTGCTTAAGTTTTATAATGGTTCCTTGAATGATGCATGGCCCATCTAGCATCCACTATTATTAGAAACAGTTTTCCAACGCGCTGCCATTATATGGGAAACCACCATTTTCCATTCAGATATTAAAATTTTAACGGGCCCAAATTTAATTAACATTCTGGCTCATCCACCATCGCATTACAACACAAAAACCATAGACGGAATATAATTTCATTAGCGGCACATTCTTCACAAACTCCTTATGTATCGTTAATTTCGCTTAAATTATTTATGAATCATCTCTTCATTAAATTATTTACGTTTTTATTTCCATTTTAATGACCCCAACTGAGATTATTAAAAATTACGATCCTTGAAATACTTATGGAGACAAGAAACGAGGAGCTTCATATGAGATCGATGTGGATTTTTTTTTTCAAGAAAATCGTAATGGGGTTTGAAACAATAACAAAACTCTACGATATAATTTTCCAGAATATGCTTCGAAAATAAGCACTATACATTTCCACTAGGATAATCCCAGAGTGGCACGTCTCATCCTCCTCTCTAACGTAGCATGTGTCTCTGTTTTCTCCATACTTTGTGTTGGCGAAACTTAAATAATTCACAGTACTTGTTTAAATTTACATATATGTAACTGGAGATCAGGATTTATGCCTTCGTAATGTTGGAAAGTCTTCTCCCAGTTGTAATATTACGAGTATACTCCAAACGTACACAATTCGCTTAAATATTGTAAAAACTTATAAATTGCAAAGAAGAAAATGGAACAATAACACACAATGTGTACAAAGGAAATTGCACTGATATTTCCAGTTTCACAATTTACTTTTCAAATGTAGACAGCAAATTTATTCTTGAATATGTTTGTGTAGGCACAAGAACATCGAAGGTGTCAAGTTTAATGTCTTGTTAACTGAAAATGTCAATAATCGCCACTCTGTTATTACATTATTACAATCGTCTCCATTTGGCTTTGTTACTTATTTATAATTTGATATACGTTATCTAATACGAAATACCGGATGCAAATCCAAGTATATAACTTGATTAAATCATTAATAAGGCCAAAGGAACGAACCCTGGTGAAAAGTGAAACTAATAAGTGATATTCGATAAGGGTGACTTGTAAGAATAAGACGTTCCATATCCAATTATACAAGTTGAAGGCAGCAAATGTGCCAACGTGATCCTCCGGGCTAAGTTTCACCGTCACCAGGGTTGCTAACCTCACAACCCTTAATCCGACCATTGAGGCTTCACCAACGACCTACAAAATGTGACTGCAATTTCAAGCTAAACGAGACATATCATACGCCTGCCTCGAATTATTTATCGGATCACGTATCAGATTGCCAGTGTTTCTTAATCTTAATTTCATTACCCACTATAGCCTTTTAATCCTGCACCGTTTTTTATGTCCTTTGACTTTAGAATATTATTTCGTAGAATATAAGGATCGATTTTGTAAGAGGACACCAAATATCTACCGTAATAAGTTTTAAGAGAATAACGCAGACTAGAATGTAGTAAAAGTGGCTCTATTGCATTAGTCTGTCATACAAAGGGGATGTTTTGGGTAGAATCTATTTGCAAGCGTATTTAAGATAAGGTTACTGTTTAGTTAGTGACTAACGTGTGAGTGTACAGTGTGTTATGAGAGTGTTTTACCGTTTTGAGCCACTTTAGGTGTATTAAAGCAGATGCACACACCGCACCCTTTCTCGACCTCTCCTCTTATTTCTCTATCTCAACTTCATAAATTGACACTAAAATGAAATTACCCACATTTTCTTTGTTAATATGCTACATTTCATTAAACTACAATCATGTTTATAGAATAACATGATAAAAAGTGAGTAGACAAGTTTTTGCGTTAAAAAAACTTTGCACATTTTTACGCCTGCCGCTGTTTAACGACTTAAAAGCTGTTTTTCTCAAAGATCAACTCTCTGAAAACTGCTTTAACAACTTACACAGAGTGTTTTATCACTTCTAATATGATTCCGAGTGAAAACTTCATAATTATCGAGTAAATATGGTAGTAAAGTGAACGAAACTAAAACATTTAATTTTACTGCCTGAACGTGGTTCCTAAAATCGCATTAAATCCTTTTAAGTGTTTGTAACGGTAAAGAAAGGACGATCATCTTGCGAGGAGGCGCCATGAATCACCTAAACACAAAACCCCATAACGGCCTGCAACATTTTACATTTACCTCGAAAACGAACACCTTTTTAATTATAAATCGGTCTTCTTAGTCATACATGAACCTAAATGGGGGAACATACGTGCAGAAACCCTTTTAAAGGAAATTAAGGAAGGTTTATGACTTTTTTAGTAATCAATAGCACGCGTGCTCTGCGAAACGAATAAATAATTTAGGGAAATGGGCAGCGCTTTACAATGAAGTATATTTTCAATACACACACACATACATTTTTCCACGTTTTAGAGAGAATGCGGTTCGAATTCGGAAAACTTTATCAAAAGTATCTATACTATACGAGCTCAAAACTTCCCGAGTTGCATTGTGTTTAGTTTCGCATCAATTCCTGCTCTCTCTCCTAAATTTTATTTTTATTTATATCTCATTATTTTATTGGAGAAAAATATCAAAACACAAACTTCCACCAAGTGCTGTTTTAGTTTTGTAAAATTGAGACAATCCACTTTAACTGCTGTGACATTTCCAAGACTCCTTCTGGTTCTTTTGCCTAAAAATAAATTTCAAAGGATCCAGTGCTATACAAGCGTGAAACATTTTGTTTTTAAAGACGTGTTACGGCATTGTTGATTTTTCTTTCTCTTAAAATATCCATACACATCTAAATATAATTTTTGCTTTCAGATTTGAAGAAGCAGTTCGATGTGACACCAGACGCCGTCAATCGTGTGGAGATTGGCCATCAGATGGAACTGAAATGTATGCCGCCAGTCGGCATGCCGCCACCGAGGGTCTATTGGCTCCGCGGTTCTCAAGTCCTTCAATCTGATACTGCCGTACTGGTGACCAGCGAAGGCCATCTCCTTATCGGCCAGGCCCGCACTCAGGACACGGGCAATTACACGTGCGTGGCGGAGAATATCGCCGCCAAACGGACGGCACCCACATCGCAAATAATCGTTTACAGTGAGTTGACTCTTTTTCTTAACTACTTTGAATTTATTGTTTAACTGCTGCTCATAAAATTGATCCTCTGTCCAGATAATTAATCATAAACTAATCCCTAACAGGTTTCCACTGTATAGCAAGAAGAGTGTGATAAGTAAATACGTAAAACGGGCTATTAAATTCTAGACATAAAGTTTTTCCAACTGTGTCTCAAGGGAAATGGACCTGGCACAGGCAGGGCAGGCTCGTGAAAATTTTATTTATGGCGAATTGAAATCTGCCAGCTGGTATTTAGAGAGTTGGATAATGAAATTCGATTTATTGGCAGCAGTTTTAACCTGCGGGTTATTGAAATTCATAAAAAATATTATGATGAAGTGTGGTTGAATTCGTGTGTTTGGAGCCAGTCCTGGCTGGAATTCCATCGTTTATTTACAAAACGAACCTATAAAACGGGCCTTATTAACAATTATATTTCTGATAACACAATAAATTTTACAGCATTTTAATCTTGCATATGTAGAAAATTTCTTAAATCAGTTCATTAAATTTGATGCTCCAACTTAGATATTTTATATTATCATCCGGTTTTATGGATGTTATAAATTCGAGGCTTGACATACATATAAAAAGATACACCCAGGGAGAAGAGTTATGACGAGAATAGTTTACTTAAAAAAAAAACCCTTCAGGATGAAAATATGAATTTCTTTGAGAAATTAGCGAAATTTGTTCGACAATTTGTATTAATAACCAGACATTTATTGCGTTTACACGCGATTCTAATTTTGTGTGACTTCAAAAATACCTACATTATTTTTTAATTATCTTCCTGAACAGACAGCTGATGCATATTTATCAATTATTAACACAATTACAGCAGTCTATTAAAGTGTGCTGGATTATTAAATGAAATAACATTCCAAGTGGGAATAGTTTTTTATTTAATTTAACAGTTGACATGATTAAAAGATAATGAGGATTTTTAACTCGCCCGCATTACACTCTTTCCCATTTTTCATTAAAAATAAACATACACGAAAATTAGTTTCATTTTTCATACAAACACACACACAGCAAAAAGCAGATTCGGTCAAATGATTACCAGTTTCCTTACATGCTGCCTGTTGCAGGTGTTCTTCCAAACAGAAGAAAAAGAAAGGTGTAACATCTTTCCTATAGTATAAACGATCGGTTATTATTTATGTTTTGTTATTTGTTATGCATACAAGTGTTTACACATCACTTTCGCAATAACAAAAGAGATAACAACACCTGTCCGTCCACTTTGGCGCTCGATTCCTCTTTTTAACCTTCTGTTAACTGTGTTCAAAAGAAACGGTAGTTGAAATCTAAACATCCTAAGAAATTAATCATCCTTTTATACAGATTGCTAGGCTCGCTATCACACTAAGGTGGAATTCAGATAATACATCTTCCTTATATTAGAATGAATATGGTTCGTTAGATATTCATTAGTTTCTAACTAAATGATATTAAAAAGCTATAAATTCGGACTCAAAGGCGATTTGTAAACTTTGAAACTGGGTGAACAACATAAACACGCGATTATAATAAAGTATGTTTATGATAAAAAAAAGTAAACTGTTTAAAACTGAGGTGAAAATGTAAACTGTTTAGGTACATTGTGGTTTTCGAACTACTAAAATCCTCTGTCGCTCCTTTAACATATTTTAAACAAACAGGATAATTTAAATATACTAGTCGTATATTTACAAATTTACTCTTTTTTTTCACCTTGTATTCATTTTTCTGACAAAAATTGTGGTCTGTAAACATGAAAGGACTTACAATGCCGTCAGATATTTTTACGATTATTATCCAGAAACTTTAAATCCAAATATTTATTATTTAGAACGAAAATGAGTACGTAACAAGAGTGTTTTTCTTGAAAATTTACATTTTTCTAGTCTCAATATTGTACCAGTCTGTGTTTCTTGAATAAATATGTGCACTTAATGGAATAAGCATTAAATATTTGCGAAAGCATGCACTTTACTTCGGTTCAAGCTTTTTATTCTAGGAAACTCGAATGCATTCACTTAATCTTAATTTGACTTAAAAATGAATTAGTTTGCAGTTAATGAAAGTGAACACTGCATGTTTATGTCTAATTCCGTACATTTTAGGGGATTTTTAAAGATGAGTGCAACTCGTTCCGCTTATTGCTTCATTTAGAACCACAAGTATACCTAAGTCTGAGCTTCCGAAACTAATTATTTTTTAAAAATAACTTGCGACAGTCGATATAGGGTGAAGGTGAACAACAAACTCCTCTCTTAAATATTGCTGTGTAACGTTATCCCGAATTACCTACTTTTACAACGCTTTAATGATAATATTTCCTCTTTTATTTGTCACTAATTACATTGTGTTTATCTTAACAAAAGTAAAACAGTCGGTACACAATTAATTAGAACTTTCTGCGCGTGTATTTATTTTTCCTGTTTATTTTCTTATTCGTAACATTTAACAATGAACTTGTATTTCTAATGTGATTTTAATTAACTCAGATCTGAATGGATTGTTTAACATACGAACTATATTTAATTACTTCACAAGTTTTTGTGAGTTATGTACATTACATTATTAATTCGAAATTTGCGAACTCATTAATAATCAACTTCAACGTTAAAACTGTTCACTTATTGAGAATCGCTCTCCAAAACCCACAGTTGGGAAACTAACTAGAAAATGTTGAGTAGCGATCTTATCAAAAGCCACCCACCTCATTTGCATTAGTATGCATTATTGTGATTGAAAATCGTCCTCGTATTCAAGCATCAGATGGGCCCTAACATATCACCAAAATTCAAAGTTAATCGCAACAAAAAGCTCCCATTAAATACACATACAGGCTAATACAAATACAATTAGAACAAAAGCCTTGGCCTGTTCTTTGTTTTAATTGGTTTAGTCTGACCCACAGCTGTCTAAAGAGACCATTTTCCGATTGTGGAATTTACATTGTTTTCACGCTCCCTCACAACAGCAGCTAGAAGTAATCCTTTTTCCGCATTTTATGCTAATACGCTTTTTTTAATGTAGTTCAAGTATCAGAAAAAAATTATAAATACAATTTTAACAAAGTCCTTTATTAACATGTGCACAGTCTGTCCTTCTTCTTTGGCGGGATTAAATGGTCGGGCAATTCAAAGGGGATGTCATTGCCTTGTAATTTTATGTTGATTAGATGCATTGCCAATGCAAACTCATCCTTATCAAGAAAACCATCTTTATCGACATCGGAGAGTTTCCAAATCTTTCCTAAAACACTATTTGGTAGTTTTGATTTCAAAAGATGCTCTTTTGCTGTCGATCCTGAAATTCTTCCATTCACAGGCGAAAGAGACTCGAATAAGGCATCGTATTCCGCCCGTTCTTTGTTAACTATCCAATCTATTTCACCGAAACCGGCGTTACAACCCTCGCCACTCTTGTAACCAAAAGGTGACAGTTTGTCTTCGACATTCGCAAAAATTCCTCCAACAATCTTCACTGGTGTGTAATGAGGGTCATGCGGAATCATGGACATAATTTTTGCAATATCTTCTGAGAGCATTTCATTAACGTCATCAAAAAGTTTCTGCTTCAAAGAATGAAACTTTGAGAAGTCCTGTTTTTCTAACAAACTTTGCATTTTGGTCAGTTCTGGAAAAGCTCCAACTGTCAAATTGTATTCCTTCTTAACTCTCTCATAAACAGATTCTAATCGCTTGATCAATTCTCTCTTTTTGCCATCTTTTCCAAACATGGGCATCTCTTTCTTCAATTCCGCCACTAAATACGCGTGTCCGGTAACCAGACGAGCTCTTTTGATTAGATCATTTAACTTCCTTAACGCAGAATTCTTCGGCAAACTCTGCAAATCTTTAAACAAGTCCTGCGTTTCATCTTCGAACAGCTTCCTATTAGTATCATGATGCAACGGATGGTCCCAAAACGATCCAATGTAAACTCTCACCACTTCTGGTGTATGAAGAACTTTGCCCAGCGACCACATCAATGCCCCATAGACGCGCATCAACTGTTGATGGTCTATCATGTCGGCTTTGTTCAAAACTATGCGGATTTTTTCATCATGTCCCTTTAACGCCTCGATAGAGCATCGGAATTCGTCTGAAATATCCAATTTGTGGGCGTCAAACAGCAAAATTATACGATCTACACGCTCTGCGAACCATTCCAGCACGCCAACGAAATCGTATCCTCTATCTATACGCTGTTTTTCGCCTATACAGAAATTCAATTAGCATCGAAGAACAAAAGGAACGAAAACTATGTGTGTATATGGAAAATGTTTAATCTTTTATGTACCTGCCAGTATTCCCGGCGTATCAATAATGGACATCCCTTTGAGCACTGCCGATTTCACAAGCGAACATTGAAACCGATTTAGAAAGGCGTTGCCAAACGCCGCTAGTGGCTTGAATTGTTTCTTTGGGTCGACAACGAGAGCGTTTCCCGGTATAACGCTCTCGTTTTCCCCATACATGACGGCGATAAATTTATCAGTTGTCGGCTCAGGACCGATCCTCATGCCGGGAAAGTCCCGTTCTAAGAGGTATTTTATGAAAGTCGTCTTGCCGGTGGAATATTGACCAACTAGAAGGATAAGTGGACGGGCGTCAAAGTCCGCATCGTTCAGTGGGGGCGAGTGGAACTCGTGGAAAAGGTAATGCTGTTCGAGGGGCAGTAATTTATTGCGATATATCGTTTTCAGACCATCCAGAACGTTGTCGTAGCATTCGGGGCGCACTTCGGCACTTTTATTCAAAAAACTGAACATTTTCCAGTGACAAAAAAATTATGACATTTCGGAATGACGTTTTTGTTGTTGTTTGAGAAGACACAACAAATTGTTGCTTAATCAACGAATAATTGAATGAGCAACTGGTGAGCGAATAACAGACGGGCCTTCGGTTCGTGTTCAATTGATTGCCCATATACAAGAAAAAATTAATCACCAACAAAGAAAATAAACAAAATTAACGAAATCAATACACAATGGAATTAACTTCCCTTTATTCTAAATTGATGATGACTAAACGAAAAGCCAACGTCCAGGTGTGCCACTTTGGCTGAGACAAAAAGCGCTTCTTTTCATCCATGGTAAAAGTTGAAATCAATTTAATACCGTTCTTTAATTAACCCATGTCAAAGTGTCATTATCTTTGTCTAAACACATTTCACCTATTATTAAGTCACGAGTTTTCGAATATAAATTGTTTCTCATGACTCTATGAATTAATTTCGTCTAGTGCTTCTTCAGCATACCGAGAAACGATTTATTAAATGTGCGTTCCAATGTGACGGCGCAGGGTCAGAAAAAGATCTGATTTTCGTTGAAACTCTGATGAATTATGATGATGTAATTGTTTTATATGACTTGGCAAATATTTGAATATTGACCACCTACAAACACACAAAGATAATAAATATGTTGAAGCTGGTCATTAAATATGCCTGCAACGAGGATTGTGTGTGTTGTGGTTGTTTTTCGAAAAATCAGCGGGTGTTTTCGGTCGACGCTATTGTCTTACAAGGTAAAGAATTTAGATAAAGCATAACTCTATGTTGGAATAACAGACTGAAAATTCTTGTCAGTCCTTAATGGATTCTTACCTGCAACATGTGGTTATTATGTGCGTCGGAATTGAAGAAAATGTTTATAGAAAGTACGTAGGTGGTGTAGTGGATGGTAATGATGTCATTAGAGTTGGATCCAATAAAAAGTTTATGCTTTTTAACAGTTACTTTACGTTGAGCGATAAATTTAAATTTCCCAACTTGAATATTGAAAAAAGTTGTATTGAAAATCAATTTTGTTTCTTCTTTAGAAGAGCTATTAAAAGATCAACAGTAGTTTGAGAAAAAAGTTAGCTTCCCAACATTAATAAATCAGTCCAACTGTTTCGGTGCTTTCAAGATATAGATAAATGATGTATTCGAGCGAGGAAAAAAACGACTCCAAATATACTTTCTAGAAACAATGGACGGGTTAAAGAGATATTTACATAAAATAATGATTTAAATAAATAAGCTGAAAGTTAAAAAGTCATCGGATGCCGGTACACATTTTCATAGAAATTTAAAAGGTCGCTACTAGTTTTGTAGCGAAGCAGGACTGGCTTGTTGGCCCCATTTTTAGTCGCCTTTCTAGTATGAACTTAAAGAAATATTCATAACAAGCCGATCCTGCATAACACTCTAAAAAATATATATGCATCCACTGAAGAAACTTTCCAGATTCTTATCAAATAACGCTTCCCCACGTTAAATTCTAACTTCTATACCCAGAAATTATTGAAATTTAATTAAAACCAAACTACTTAGTCGAAAAATACTGGTCTTAATTTAACTAATAAACAATGGAATTTAAGATATTTACAAATTTTTATTCGACTACATAATAAGGGAACGGATGAGGGAATAGAGGGAATAATGGTAAGGCAATTTTTCTCGTCCTTGTGTTTCTTACATCGTTAAAACGGCCCCATAATTCTATAAAACTCCTTTTGTGTGTGCACGAACAAAGTAAAATGGAATTAATTTCGGTTTTACTTCCTATATATTATTCATATTGTCTTTTTAATTTAATTCGATATGGATTAGGATAATTTTCCTTTTAAAGGTATATACTCAAAAAGTGAATGAATTCAATTCGGCACAGTTAAAATGGAAATAGTTTTCCCTTTTATTTTGTTTGCAAACTGTTTACAGAAATTTGCAAACTTCTAATTCAATTTCCCCTCAGCACAAATGCATCTTTTTAAAATTGTGTGTTTAGGGTCTGAAATGTTATCAGACAATGAAATGTGAGAAACTAGCAAATAATCAGAATCGGCCCCTAGGACACAAACCATTCATATTGTTCCATTACTTTCAGTCACAATCACACAATGTCATTTCAGTTTGAGGAATAAGAATCGTATAACTTGTCTCTTCCAATTTACTCACCTACGTACCTACATAAGGTATATGAGTTTGGTTTTCAAAAATAGTTAATCCCGCCCTGCAGTAATTCAATATTCCAACAGCCTGATTGAATTACATAGAAAATATTTAGGGAAATAAAACAATCAGTAAAGTTTACTTGTCTTGTTAAGTGAGAGGTAAAACAATCTAAAGTTTCTGGGAATTAAAGTCGAAACAACTGACAAATACAGCAAAAAAATCCCTTACATATACGAGCCGGAAAAAAAACTTTTTAAACTTTAATTCAAAAGAGCTTAACTATGCTTTGATTTCAGCCACAATTTCCTCAAATTGAAAATGACTGAAATTTCGTCTGTTCAACAGAAAAAAATCCGGGACCTAAATACCCGCGTTCTTTGTTTTCTGAATAATGTGATTATTATCTAATTAGATGAGTCTTTATGCTTACACACTATTGTTCATTTTCTTTTAAACCCCTATTTCCTTAAACACGACAATTAAACGTAAAACATAAAATTTCCCCAGCAAAGTTCCCACATTACCATCCTTGAACAATTTACTAGATGCATATGCTCATTCCAGCATCTTATTACCAATTTTTCCCCTGTTTCTATACTATGTTGTTTAATTAATTTGTCTGCACGCTGTTCATAATTTCTACTATCCCCCGACAGTTATTACCCCATAAAGGAAACCGGTTTTTTTGCAATTAATAAATAAATTCTCACTAATTGTTCGTTTTTTTCCACAGTTAATGGAGGCTGGTCACCTTGGTCCGCCTGGTCCGATTGCAGATGTCCCGGTGCCACTCTAGCAGCTGGCAAAATGAGTACTAGAACTTGCACAAATCCGCCCCCCAGCAACGGTGGCCTCCCATGCCAGGGATCCGGAGTGCGTCGCACCAAAGACTGCATCCAGTGCCCCCAAGGTAACTAATTTAGCCCCCCATATACCGTCAAATACGAAGCTCTAGGCTTGTAGCTGCTAACTGTGTATTTAAATTAATCGCTAACATTGTTCAACCTTTTCTGATCCTTTCCTTGCTTACGTAGAAGAGCAGATTGTGGACATTGCTTCCGATTATGAGACGAACGATAATCATGATAATTATGGTAAGAAGTGCTTTGAAAGTAAATCGATATCGAATGATTACCGTACATGCGAACAGGTTTCACTTTATATCTTTCTATGTTTAGTTGAGCCGGCTAGATGGTCAGCATGGTCAGAATGGTCCGATTGCAATGGAGAGTGTATTAAAACACGTAAACGACAATGTATTCCTGGAAATGGATCTGGACGAAAGAATTGTAATGGGAAAGACACACAGACGCAGCAGTGTACGATGGAACAGTGTCGGTCGATTGAATTAACTAGAGTTCGTGAAGGTAAGTACAACAATTTGTGCCTCGGATATCGATGCTTTTGCTTACTTTATCCGAATTGTTCTGTTATTAGTTTAATTTTGAGCGGAAAGTGGGACTTAGAATGTCGGCGAAATTATTGTAACAAATTCAATTATGGAAGTTTGTGTAATTATTTCATCCTCTCTTAATTATCCTAATTTGGAGTTTCGATTGAATGGCGAAGAATGGGAACGCGTATATTTGGTATTAAAATGTATGCAAACTCGTTTTGATTCCTTAAAAGTCATGTTTGTGGTGAGAGAGAGCATAAGAAACTCTACATGCACTAGAGATTAGCATTTTTATTCAGTTAAAGTGCCGGATGTGGCATTTGCATTATTGTATTTCAATTTGTAGGGAATTATGCGCAACATAAATCGTCAATTCCATCCGAACAATGTTTATATTCGTAGTCGATTTGTTCGTATACCAAATTAAGAATAAACTATGGAGCTAATAACATAAACAATAATCAAGTGTTAGAACGAATTCGTAAATAGGTTTATTATGCGGCGATGAAAACTCTCCACTTCCATTAGTACTAAATCTGTATACAAAATAACTAGAAATATATACACACTCGAAAACGTTCGTTGTACTGCAATAATTTTCAACTTGAAGTTCATTTAAATTATTCACACGATAAACTTAATATGTATATATGGCTAGATGTGAAAATTACAACGTTACAAATGATTTTCTAGAGTGGACAGTTTCGCCCAGAAAAACGAATTTTCAATTGCTAAACACTCGAAAAGCAATTAGGAAAGTTTACATTTACTAATAAAAATTTTATCAAACAATAGTATTAACAACATGGGAGAGAACACACCGGTGAACATCACATTGCAATATTACCTAAATGAAAACGCAGGTGTATTTTTGGTATTGCCAATTGGGGAAAAATAGGAAAAACAACAATTTTTCTCGGTTTGTTATAATTGAATCGAAGGTGGAATCTAATTTGGCTTTCTTGTACCTTTGACTGATAATTAATCATTTCTATCGTATTAAAAGCTGGTCAATATTGAAGCTTGAAATTTATCTTGGCCAGCACATCATGTTTACGAAATCAATTTAATATCGAAAGCGTGTTTAGAGACACGCTGTCAAGTCTGTTTTTCGATGTCATTAATACATAATTAACAATATTGATAATTATGATGTTTTATGTGTTTTAAACAAATGTTGAGCAATTAGATATTTTTAAAACGATTGATGATTTATTTAAACATTGACTAACACATTATATTTTGTTTGGATTGTAGAGAAAATTATGATCTGTAAATAGTTGGTACCAATTAATTAGCGAAAATAAAATGCGGATAAATTGAAATTGTCTCGAAATTCGTCGAGGCTATCTGATTAATGTGCCCATATTCCAGCTGCACTTTTAAAAATCCATTCAAATCGTCTGTTTTATTCAGTAAGCAAACAATGCACATTCCCATAAATCAATGAAAAATATGCAATTACGGCTGCATACAAACAATTTCAATGGAAATATTTTGGAAATATTTATATAAGATTAACGATGTGGTCATAAACATAAAAAGAAATTGATATACGACAAAATACGCGGTGTATAGTAGTAATTTTGCGTTGTTTTGCAACTTTTATATGGTTTTTGTATTCAACAAAGTGGAATGCAATAAACAAAAATCACCGCATGTAAATCGGAACAATATAAGACAAATGGACTGTATGTCTATACAATGCTCCTTTCGTTTTAATACATTTGCGGTGGAAACACGTGTTTTCCTACCGAAACTTTTCAACGGAAAAACCGTCTCATATATAATATAAAGAGAAAGGAAAATGGGAGGTGAATTTTTCATTTAATACGCATCATTTCCATTTTATATTCATTTGAAAAATTTTCACCATTGCGAAATTTAATGAAGAGAGATTTTACGAGGCGTAAAAATTCAATTTCACTTTTGTTTTGGAAAAAAAGGCGAATTGTAATGTACTCATATTTTAGATTTTTTGGCGAAAGAAAGAACAACCCCTCAAACTAACTCTTCCCTGAGCGCGTCAATTAAATGCTCTGTGTGACATCCCGTCTAATTACTCGGCCCCGGATCAGGAGTGGATATGATCCTTAATCCATGTACGGTTTTCAGTGTTGTGGATTGTGTGACCGCATTTAGACATAACTTGGGATTATCACCGACATTTGGCGTCTGGTTATGACGTCCCAGAAATGTTAATATTGACTGCCAGAGGGATTAGGAGAGTCCACAACACAGAACGTTCTGCACCGTCGTCTGGTGTCCCATCAAATAAACGTCATTATAAACACTTCCACTAATTGAAATGCTGCCACTAAAAGACGTCATTAGCCGACCCACAATAACAAGCGAACCTCTCGGCACACGAAATTCAATTTACTTTTATTTAATAAACAGAGATTTGGTGTGTTTTGCAATATTACACTTTTTTATTCTATAACGTTGAGTCTTTTATAATATGTGTATTCAGACACGTATTCCATTTTGTGAATTTAAGGGTGGAAGTGGAAGCTGGAAAGGAGAGTAATAACTTCATAATCCGCATAAAATTATATGCACGTTGCATATTAAAGGAGGACCGAAAAATATTTATCAAAAGAAAATTTGCATACATTTCATGGTATAGTTTGTGTTGCTATGTGCAGGGGGAGAGAAGTGCTGCATCCTTATAACCCACTAAGCTACCAGTTTTGTTTGTTTTCTCTTGTGTATTTACGGTCGCTGAAGAAAAATTACATTCCGTTTTTTCAACATCTTACTCTTGTCACGGTAAATAAACAAAAATGAAACAGGTTTCTGTGGCCGTTCATTTTCCAAGGTAAATTGTGTGCCTTGGTCCTTACACTAATGTCCATCAGGGCACCCGAAACCCTTAATTCCGAAAATGTAAATCTCTTCAACCCCAACAATGCTTTTTCTTACCGAAAAACCGTAACTAACCATACAAAGAGTTGAACGTTCCATGAAGTGTGCAAGATGTTATCGGGCCTAGTATATATACCGGCCATATCTGAACCTTTAACTGTTATCGCCTGCATTTTGTTGAGTTGTTTTACGTTGTTTTGTGTGTGTGTGTAGCTCTAATGTTTAGTAGTGGTGAAATTATCGGTTTCCTTTCCTCTTATTCGAGTACAGCACGCGCGCTTATAGAACCTCTCATGTTAATTGCACAACTCACTTCCGGCTGAAATGCACCCTGTAAACCCCTTCTTCACTTCAATCCAACTTATCTTCCCGGTGTGTGTTTGTTTATGTGTGGTCGAGTGGTGCTTCAAAGTGCTCACGTTGATCAGACCGCCCAACCTCTGAATTTTAATATTTTTATTTACGCTTTCAAATCGGAGGGTGTCTCTTAAACGACGTTCGTTGGTTGGAATGCTAATAAAATCGGTTTCTCGTTACATTCATGGATAATTGCGGAAAATGGTGTTATTTATTGTTGTCTTTGTTGCTAAGACTTCCAAGTTAGACAATAAAGTTAACGTTTATTATATATATTTGCGAGGGTATATCTACATGCTGAATTACGAACAGGATAATGCAAATATCCTTGATTTAACTTGAACAATAAGTGAGTTTCCGTTGAAGAGTCTTTATAGAGAACATGTTTAGTTGTATGGTGGAAGCGAAATTGCAGAATAAAGAGCCCTCATTCGCAATGTCCTTCAGACTGTTTCAATTAGAAATGCACCCCAATTCGTGCGAAGCGAGAGTTTCTCCCACTGAAATCTATTTATGTGTATATTGTTCTATTTATTGCGTAACGAATGACGCTTTTAGAAAAAAAATGGAAAGTATAGCAAATTGAACCAGTTTAGTGAGTACTTCTTAGCTATTAATATACACACTTCTGGAAAATCCGTTTGCGATGCCATTACGACAGGGTTGTTTTCATAACAAATCTTCCATGAGACCAACATGGAATATTAAAGAGATCACAGAGACCGAGTCTGGAAACAGTAGTCAGTCATCAAAGGGGCCTTTAAATATGACAATACCCATATATTATGTTAGTTTCTTGTTATTATATACGAACTAAACCGTTTTACCTCTTTTTGTCCCGAAATAGAAGCACGTCGTACTATTATCAATTTACCTTACTTTATATTCGTTACCAAATGGGGCAAACATCCTAAATCTTCTATGGAAAAATTCTAGTTGGAAATTTGAATATTGCGTTGTGACGAGTTCGTTTTACTGTCGCAAAGATTTAAAAAGTATTTCACGACAATAAAACCTCTTCGTCTAGTGTTATCGCTTCTTCGCTACATTTTTTATGATTCCGCAAGTAAATTGGCCTAGCAAATACAAAGTACACACGACTTTCCCATTAGGCGGCACTATTTTATCGCAGGTAGAAGAAAAAAGAGGTTGAAGCTACGGAGATTTATGTAGTGAATGAAATCAACTTTGGTCGACTCGAAAATAAAAAAAAAAACAACACACTATTTCCGTGGGTCTATTAGTTGTTGTAGAGACAAACACGTCTCGCCATTTGTCTACATCGAGATGTCAAGAAAAATAACCATGTAATCTGTCCACCTGACAACCAAAGACAAAAAAGAATAAATGAGCTTCTCATATGAACTGTGATCCAACACGATATCCGAAATACAAATGATCTAAACACTTGCTTCACTCCCATTTTATATCCATCAGAAAATCCACCAGTTTCCCATCTCGTCTCTCATTCCTCCGCCTCTCTCGTCGTTTTGTATAATTTTATTCTTTAGTGCTTTCCGCCACACCTGACAATGAAACATAAATTCGTTGCACCTGATTTTTTGTCAACACCAGAAATCCCCTTTTTTATTTCCTCTACTCCGAATTCGCCACCTTTTTCTGGTTCTATTTCCAAGTACATGCCAATGTATCAAAGCGACCCTTTTAGTACACCAGTCTGCAGCAGAAAGTTGATTCGGGGGTGGAAAAAAATAAATGCTGTCCGCCTCTGTAATAGTGAAAACGTTTAAAATTATTTTTCGTTTGTTGGCCACCGAAATGGACGATAAATTTTGATGGGCGGTGTGCCACTAACAATAATTGAAATAGGGGACTGTGGCATTTGTCCGCAATTATAGGCATTAGGGTTTTTTTTAAGATCGTATCCAGTTCAAAATCGAAAAACGTTATTGTATTCGTTAAAAAATTCGCTAAAAAGATAAATTTTCTATAAGTGGAAGTGAAAACTAAATATTACTTCAGAGTTGTTTGGATATATACTTCAAAACTACTCGCTACCGAAAATATCAAATTCAAACAAACAAAAAGTACCAAAACTCCATTCAAATAGTCGAAACTAAATGGAATGAAATCAGTCACCCTCTTTTACATAGTTCCATAAAAAAGAAACTGCGTATAAGTTTCCCCACTTGTGTCTCTGACAGAAATATATACAATTTCAATTATTAAAATGGAAGAAATACACTATTAGATCAATTCAAAGTGGTCCACTTTATCATAAAGAAGAAGAAAAATAAGAACGGTCCTTTTGACTGACAGAAAGGAGCGTACATACAAAAAGACACCATATCGCTTTATACTGTCATATATTCGCATATATAGAAATGTAATGGTATTCCATAAGTATTCACCCCTGTCACATATGGAAATAGAGGCCTTATTCTCAGTCAAAGTTCCCCCCATTGAACAACGTGCGCGTTTTCACCCTCAAAGCTGCGACAAAAGCGCCGACCTCACCCTTCAACACTACCTACTACCGATGCTTTATTTAAATCTTAGCGAAAATACCTATGCGTATTCACTGCTACTATTATCGCGCCCTAAAGTACAATTTTAATACTTCCTTTACATAAAGTGGAAGGTTGCCAATCAATTTTTAATCGGGCATAATTCTTGGACTAAAACATCAGCTAAATTTACATTTCGATTTAAATATTTTAATGTTACGAAACAGGAAGAGTCATTTCATCAATTGACGAGTTCATTACTGTTTTGAACCGTTTAAATTATCAATTAATTTGAAAAGGATTTTTGAGAAGTTGGTCATCATCTTAATTAATTATAAAATAATTGTACCATCTAATTAACCCACATCACTTGTCAACCAAATATAAGTCAAGTAATTATAGAAACCAATTAATTTATGACTCTTTAAGTATTATAACACTTCCTCCCTTAAATTCAAACCTTCCCATGAAATCGTATTTAAATTTAGCCGATTAGGAATTTTCTAACCTACCTCCGATTTTCCCCTCCAATAGTCACCAATTCAGTAACCTTCCCACACACACGAGAGATAGTGACTTTTTAATAATATAGGGGCGATTAGCGATCGATTAGGTCTAGTGGGGCAATTAATTAAGAATCGCTTTTTCATCAGGGGTGCATTTTTTCGACAGCCCCTTAGAGGGTGAATTTACAATCGGTTAATTTGTGACCATTCTACTGGGTGTTATGTCGAATGGTGTGCTCGTTGAAAATATTTCACCTCACGTCTAATTTTAGCTAGTCTCAACAACCCATGAGGAACCAAATTAGAAAACACCCTTTCATCGTTTCAGCACCCACTCTCAGGAAGAGGAAACAATTTCTTTTCGCTTTGTAATAGTTGCGGACACACCCAGTACCACATGCATTACTCATTCCGTTCTATTTCTCTATTTAATATCGTTATGACTGCAATTGTTTCAAGAGGCCATCAGGATCGGAAAGAGGCCATGGCTGGCACTGATAGCTGCCCGATGATTCATACTTACACACGAAAGACACTTGAATAAATCCCGATGACTTAATCATTTTGTTTTCGGTCGTGCTGAGGGGATTTTCTATTCTAGGAACACAAAAGTTTTCTCTCCTTCCTGTTTTTGTTATTTGTTCCAGCATCCTCTCCTCGCTGGTCTCCTTTATTATATGATATCATAAAAGTCAATTGTAATTTTATATTCGAAGAAATGAAGCGAATACTTCTTTTACAGCGCATTATTTGCGTGTATTGTTGTTGATTTGCAGATTCGGAACTTTTACGGCCAGTTTAAGCAACTATTATTGCAGTAAGGGAATTTATCGAGTGCGTTAAATATTATTTTATTGTTATGTGCAACAATAACAGAGGGACGAGTACACTTCCATGGTTTTATTTAGTGTTTTGACGGGGCGAGCAAGCTTTTCATGCAGTAATTTATTCGCGATTATTATTGTACATCGCTTTTTATGCGAATTTACCGTTCGTATAGGCCTCGCGTTCATTAATTATAGGCTAAAGAAGTCCAGTTAGTTGTCATTTAGCAAAAGGGGAATTGTTGAATGTTTGTTATTCATGAAAACTCTTTCCTTGAAGCGTGTGAATTTGTTTTCTTCCCAGATGTCTTCAGGGTATAACCATAACTGAATAATCGGTCCGAGAATTGCTTTGAAGCCGCCCCTGTGATCATATGTGCAATTTATAACATTTCAACACGCATTAAACATGTCAGTGATCAATTTAATTCCTCACTATATTATAGCATCTTCTATTTTCGACGACTTTCTGAAGTTTTTGATGTGGCATTCACGTATTCTGATTCCCGGGTTCCGATGCTTTCTTTTGAAATATTCTATTATTAAACCGTTTGTAGAATGGAATCTGTTTGATTATATGTTAAATACAAGTACATTTTATATGTTGTGTATATTAAGTGCGAAAACCTCCATTCTACCATCGGATTGCATTAAGAAAGGCAGGCATTTAATGAAGCCAGCTTTCAACAAAAGTGATTCTCACTTTTCAGCGTTCACTTTACAACACACTGTATATAATGCCAGTGATTTTAATTAGTGTTGGCGACCAGCAGTTTCTGGCAATAATTCCACATTTTAGCACATCAGGTGCACCACATCAAAAACGTGCGCTTTTCTGCAAACGCACATGACCTTAATTTTTGCAGATTTTCAGAATTTTCTGTGAGGGGGCGAATTTTATATGAAAATTTAGCCGAAACAGCATCGTCATGTGACGGAAGTGGCTCCTAACAGGAAGTGGAGTCTGTCTTCTGATTATTTATCGTCGCGGTTTTTACTGGTACAAGTTCCATTGTTGTTATTCTGGGTTTCGTCTCGGAGCTTTTTCATTGTTTTATTCAAATTCGCCAAGTTGCTTGTTCCACCTTGCACATTAATTTTAAATTTTTTCTCTCTTTTAAAAAGGCTATGTGTGTATGATCGTTTTGTATAGTTTATTTGCGTTGCCCAGTATGTGAACGTTGTAACTAAAAGCACATAATATAGAAACTGTAATAAACATTTCACGGTAATAATTCTCAATTTTAATTTGTTACTTCCTATTCGCCATAGTTGATTAAAAAAATACTATGAAATACATATTATAAAAGCACATATCCAGTCTCTCACGGTTGTTACTTTTGACTGGTTTTAATATTTACACCCCGTGGAGCGAGTACGGCGACCTATGACATCGTATATGTAGCCCCCACATAGCATAATGTCCCCATCTATGGCACCCTTCACGTGTTTCCATATCCAGGAACGGCTTCAGACCGTTTAATTAAAAGAACGCATAACAAACGTTTCATTCTAATTCTACTCAAAACTTTTAACTTGCTAATTAACTGAAAACTGTGAAATTTTTCCGCCGAGAATCATCTGTGTTTATCTTCCCGTAAAAAAACCCGTTGTCCTAATACGAAATTGAAATTAAATTGAATTTAAATAAATATTAACTGACAAACAGAGAAATGTACGTAAAGTTGCGCTCCTATGTTTGGTCTTTATTTGGAAATGTTTTAAAAGTACTTGGAGGAGTCCGACTCTGCTCAAATACAAGCACACACACATGTGCCCACCAGAGAACCTTTATGGGTCTCCACATCCAGCATGGTATTTGTGTGTAGTGCCTACTTGCAAACATTAGATTTATGTTTACAATGCCACACGGTGTGTGTCGAGTCGTATTTTCTCGAAATAAACGATAAACGTTAACCTTCCAGTTCAAATAATATATTCGTATTTAAACTAACTTTTGAAATATATTTGAACAAGTGAAATTGTCAAGCATGCAAAAGGAGAATCGTTAAACTCGACACACTCGAACTTATTTGAATTTTGAATTAAAATTTGTTGCTGATCGTGTGGGAATTTTTTTTTTATTTAATTTGTACCGTATTTGCGGCCGGATATTATGATACAAAAGTCAATATTAAGGGCGGGTGGAGGCGTGAAGTGCACCAGGGCGATATAACCCCCGCGTTGAATACACGTGAAAGTGACAATAACTTTTCTCTACAACATTTCTACTTTTTCAGCTTCAGGCTGTGTTGTTTTATTCTCGCAACCTAGACATATTGCTAATATTCTCTAAACTTACTGGGTATAAGAAGAAAATCGAAGAGAAATTTGATTTATTGTAAGAGGCTGGAAAGCGTAGAGCTAGAGAAGAGCCTGTTGAAACTTCAAAACGAGTCTAATAAAAAATAAATGATGTATGGAAAAAATATGTACCTGGGAAATTATTGAATTAATCATGTACAAATATTGACGATAATCTGTGGAAAATCCATTGAACTTTGTGAAAATTTCCATAAAAATTGCTTAGTTATCAAATTTATGGGCCATGATTTTGTGAGCACTCTTCTTTTTTACCCATTCTTTTTTCAGAGCTTAAACTGATTTTTAATAAATTCTATGCCGATATTTGCATTTGATATTCTTTCCCATTTTTACGATGTCATATAAAGGATTACATCCGTGTCTGTAGACAAAGAGGCGCCCAAACAGTTCATAAATTTTACCAAAAGTTAATCTAAATTTTCTCTTGAAATTTCTAATTTTCCAATATATGTATATTTTTTTTGCAACTGCTAATTGGAGTCTTATATCCTGGCCCCTACAAAGAACTTCGTCCTTTGACATCCGCCTCCACATGGGGGCGAATATAATAAATCAATTATTGAAGCAAACATAATATTTTCTTGTATAAAATATGTCATCAAAGTAGCGTTAAGACTTGTCAATGTGTGAAGTGTGCGTATAGGCAGCATCCCCTTGGCGACACGCCACCAGAGATTGCCACCCCCAGTACGTCACTGAGAGGGTGGAAAAACGCATCACCACTTGTCACAAATTCCCATCTTCCATATACAGCATTGCAATAGCATTTCCGCCCTTGGATTCCCCACGTACCAGCTAATTGCCACCCCACAAATTCGTCCTCCTCACCGCCATACGGTTTTAACCATTCGTAATTTCTATAAATTTTTATCGACACTAATTTGTAAACATTTAATCGCAATCGGGTGTTATTATTTCTGGATTATTTCTGGGAATTTCCCGTGTAATTAGGGTACGTATGCATTATTACACACATGCAATAAATTTAATTGGAGTTAGGGGATGGGGTGATAAGGTCGGTAGACGTGACACGCAGCCTGTGTGTCTGTCCCACTAAAAAAAATGTATTCAATTACATGTTAATTGTGTTGGGGGCGGAAATTGATATATAATTATTACAATTATCTATCTGTTGTAATAATCGGGTCCGTATTGTTGTTTGTAATTAAAATTGATTGACATTTGAATGTTGAAATTGCGGGCCCAACGGGCTCGACTTCTTAAAAAGCGCTCTTTTTGCACCGGAATTATTTTGTAATTGTGCGCGCCTGATTCACTCCATAAGCATTTAATTTGATTACACTTAAATAAACATTTGACCATTTTATTATGACATGGTAAAATTTACGATAGACAAGCCAGTTTCGCTGAATAAAAGTCAATTTAATATATTTATCCGGTTGGTATTTATAGAATGGGAGTAAACAAACCGAAACCTCGGGACCTCGGCCTCTTCTTTATTCTTGTTATATCAACGCACATCAGACACACGTACTTATTATATTTCTAATAAAATCACATTCATTACTGAACATATAAGCGACAAGCAAGCTGCCTACTTCTGTGTGACTTTACTAACAAACAGAAACAAAGCGCACCAAAGAGGAAAAGAAGCCCATTCACCGTGTCACCTGTCAAATGCCGAGGAGGCTACTGTCATTGCAAATGAAAGGACATACCCACCTATATATTCGTATTTGTACAGGCGACAGTGCTGTCTGCTACTTTGAACATCCCTGTAATTTGCTAACCTTTGTCCTGTTATTAGAGAATGAATAATAAGACAACGGTTCAGTTTATTTTGTTGCATGTTTGACGCCTCTCTCTTATTGCAATTCCTTCTTTGTTCACGTTTTGCACTGTGGGAAAGTTGTTATTAAACATTTCGAATTCAACTAAAGGCTGAAGCCAAAGATCGGTGAGATACGAACAGTTTTCCGTTTTTCACCCCCTGAGGATGACTCATTAAAGTCGAAACATGGATGGTTGGAAAAATTGCACCGTAAAAGTCAACCTTTCACATTGGAAGACACTTTAAACCGAAAATGTCCAATCCATCCCGCATTCTCCTTGCAATGATAATAAATTTCCCGAAAGTGACAATCACCTGGAACCAATTTGTGTTTCCTGGGTGTGTAGTTAATTAACGCATCTTAACACGATGACACGTCTATTGTTAGTAGTAAAAATAAACGTTGTTGCATCTACCGTAAAATTAACTATTTTCGGGTATAGTTTTTTTATTGCATAGCGAATGGATTTCATCTATAAATCAGGCACATTTGTATGTTTTTTTCTGCCGTATACATGTGTGTGGCTTTTGTAATGGGTCTACCGCAAGAATACATAAAATTACATGAATTAAAAACAACGGTTATAAAACATTCCTATATGGACCCTAAAAATTTATTACCCCCTAAAAAGTAGGTACCCTAAATATAAAAAATGTGACTGTGTCTCTTTTCGCCGTATCTATTCAGAATTGTTTTTAATTGAATTCAAGCATTCTCCAATCGATAATCAGTCGCAGTGTTTAGTTAACGAATCTGCTGAATGTTTATTTAATAAAGCCATCTGGTGAATTATTGGAACCGCAAGAGATGCAATCAAATAAACTATAGCCGTTCGGGTTTTTGGTCAACATCAAAGTGTAACCCTTTTGGCAATCGCATTTGGTCTATTTGCAATCTAATAGCAATCTTCTTAGGGGTCTTAAATGTGTATTATATGGCAAAAGGGCTCGATTCATATGCGGCCTTTCAATCCTCTATCTAATATCTAGATACGTTTTAGACTTGGGCTTCCGTTTATTGATGACTTTTAAATATATTCCTGTTTAGGTAAGCAAATTTTTCGGAAGAACGGACTAAGGCATAAACTCAACCCTGATGACCAGAAGTACCCCAACAAATTCTTTTTACATCTCACAACAGATTTCCCTATCCTGGTAGCAAGTTCGGAAAACAATATGCAAACCAGTGTTGGAATATTGTTGCTTTTAACTTGAGAAAGCAACTAGCGTCGCATCAGCCAACAAATACTCAGAATTCAATTCAGTTTTGAGAACCCCTCTCGAAAATTCCCTTATAACAATTTACGCAATTTGATAAACTGTATGGAAATGTAGGAAAACTAATTTACATTTGCGAAGGCACAAACAAATATAATTCCCTTATATACAAATCTATTAAATTTGTATTGTTTCGTCAAACTATTAAAATTACGACGCTTTATTAAACCATGCGTCGGAGTCTACTCATCAAAGCCACCACCATGGTACTTTAATAAATTTTTATTGTTTGCATGGTGTTTGTGAAATTATTTATGTATGTAAATGTGAAAAGAGACAGGCCCAAAATACCGGTCCGATTATGTATTCAATGTTGGTAACATAACATAAAACTGACTCCTTATACCCCCTTCGGTCACGTAATAAACATTTCCGAAATTTCGTATTCAATTCCAATAACCATACGGAGATTTCTGGTGTGGTATAGAGTGGAGCCCGCATTTTCCACATGTAATCCACTTTGATAGGTCTATTTTCGTTGTTTGCACATTTATATATCCACCTGTATTTCCCGTCCACAAAACACATTTTAATTATAGTCGGAGTACTTATGGAAGATTTCATTTCAACATTAAACAATTCGCCAAACGTTCAACAAATTCTCTAACTTGTTTATTTTGTTAAGAGATTCCTGGCGAGTAATTGTCGATTTTTACAGATATAAGAGTGTAAAACCGAACTGCTGTTTAGTTTTCAGTTAGGACTGTATTACTTCCGGTTGACCGCACTCCTACTACAAATAAATGAATCAGAGAGAGGCCGAAGGGTTATTTGTGGGTTAAATATAGCGGTTAGGCAAAGGGTTGGCATCTTATATAGCGTTTAACTAACTAATGACTTCGTTTGTGCTCCAGTGATGACATATAACGCCAAAATAGTACGTGTAGTGCACACTGACACGAATTATACACTGTTTAAGTGTCATATCTTCAACCCCATGAGGCCCATATCTTAATACACCGAATGCAATGCTTGCACTGTAGCCCAATAATGGCCTAATAGGTAAGCTTAGTTACGACTTGTTTTTTTCCGTTTGCAAATCTCCTTGCTGGAATTTGATAAAAAGCATTGGAGAATTGTTTGTTAAATGGACACTACAAACAAGAACAAGCTAAATACATTACGAAACTTTCGGGTCACGAAAATGGGGGACTCTTTAAAACGAACAGTCACAGCAATGTGCTGAAAAACAGATGTTCACTTAATTAATGATCCCGAGTCTAACTACATGAAAGAAGAAGACGTCATTGCTTGATTACTATTTTAATTAATCTAAAAATAAGACCGCCTTTTATGCGGTTTTTAATTCCTGGTTTTATGGTTTAGATCGCTCTTCGGGGCTCCTGTGTGTATGCGTTTCCCATCCTTATCTTAATCGCTTATTGAGCAATTATCACTGTTTTTTTAATTATAAACGCTTTTATCCATTTTTCATGATGGACCAAATTAATATTTCATTATGAAATTAATATACATTAAGTTAATGGCTAAGAATGGACTTGTTTTTCGTTGTCCTTTTTATAAAGGAGCTTTTCTAAATGATTTGTATTCTTTGCAGCCAACATCCAGAACACTCAAAACGACATCCTTCTTTACATCGGCCTAACAGTTGCCATTTTCATCGTATGCATCTTATCAGTGTTCATTATCCGGATTTATAGGAAGAAAGGGCAACATCAAAGCCTTTATAACATGGCATCCAATGGTAAGAGAAACATTTTTTTATATACACCATAGATATTAATAATGTAGCAATCATTTTCGCAGCACTTAAATAAATTCACATGAAATTTTATGTCTTCATCCGTTGCCAAGCTATAATTTAAATGAAATTTGCGCACATTTTAGTGCCCTCACGCAAAATAAAAAACATGCTATACATAAATAATTTTTACAGCTTCATGAAGGTGTTTTTTCTTTATACATGTGCAGAAATATGATAATTATTATTTAATCAATGCATCAATGTGTGTTTTTTGTAACATTCCTCTATTTTGGGTCTTTCGCATGATTGGGTTTATTTTGTGGCCCACATCACGTATAACTCAATTGATCCATTTTGCTTTTCTAAAATGAAATAAGGAATAACGGGACAGATGATCGAATGAAATTCTGAGAACATTTTCATATAAATACATTGTAATGTTTATGTAATCGATTTGAGCAGAGATGTGAAGGAAAAAGAGCACATTAAAGGGGCTCCCAATAACAATTTGTGTACTTGGCGGGTTTTATTCGATTTAAATGAAGTGTATTTTCAGCGACACACCTGGTAATTAGTGACTTTATTGCAGTCATTTCCATGTTCCTCGAGCGGAACTGATCAATAATTATTTTTTAAGAAAACGTTTGTCTTAATGTGTAACTAATTTTCACGGTTTTTAGACGACATGTGGGGATCATTAAAAGCAGGCCTCTGTGTGCTTACATTTTTTATGCCACTCTTTGAAGGGGGAATTAATTTAATTGCATGGAATGTCTTGATTTTTCACTATACGGACGTCCAGTTTTAATTCGTAGAGTAACTTTTGAACAGTTTAATTTCACATTAAAGCGTTTTTATGTAAATCATTTTCAAAAAGAATATTTTACAAACCATTAATTTGGTCATTACCTATTACTGTGAACCGTGTATGATTTATGTGTACATAAAAAGTGCTTATAAATATTTATACGTTTATTTAGCTGTATGTTTTTGTATGTGTTTACGTTACTGTTACACATAGGAGGGAAAATATTGCTATAAATAAAGTAGATATGTAGGTATATAAATCAGATTGATTCCAAAGACCGCACAGTATTCTCCTTTTTGCCCTTTTGATTGAAAATGTTTCCCATATTTTTCCCAACAACTTTCCGTCACGTAATTATGAATTTTTGATCAGTCGAAGGCCTCTTCATGCATTTTCTATAACCCCGCAATCGATTAGGAGCGAAAGTTTTTTACTCAAATGGAAAGTTCCTGCCTGTGTGTATCGCATTTGGAGAGGTTCCGGGTTCCGAAAAACTTTTTTACTCGCTCTACTCCAAATCCCCTTACTATTTATATATTATTTTGTAAGCGAGAAAATCTTGTGTGTGGTATGGTAAAAAAATATTTAAAAAATAAATATTGTCAAGGCTTTTTCTGCTCTAAGCCCCACAGACAAATGTAAAACATTTCGTAAAATTTATTATCACACATTCATATATTCTAATCCCATGTTATATTTTATATTTCTACCTACATTTATAAAAGCATATGTTCATATTTGTGTGTTTTTCACTTGAATAGTCTAAATGAAACTGGAAACATTTGAGAAAACACTTTAAGACAGCGAAAGAGTCGTAAAATCGACAATTCAAAAACATCGTTAATCTCGACACACAGTCAAAATTCTATAGTTGTGGCCCTCCCTTCAAAATCGTCCTTCGCACTGCCATATATTACTAGCAACTCAAAACAAACCCTATTTTTGTGCCTTCCCAGGGCCACATCTTCAAATGTAAATTATCCACAAATCTGAGACGTTCCAGCAAAAAGTCCATAGCTTCATTAAACTTAAAGTAAACATTCAAGTCAACTTTGTAATCTGCTTCAGAATTGGCTTGTTTTATGATTCACTTGAAAGTCTCTCTTAAAAGCGTTGATAACCATTAAATGGTTTAGCTTTCATTTAAAACTTAAGCAGAGGAAAAAAGAATACAAAGCAAACTTACCGTAGACTGTTTACGGAGTAGTAAATGTATAACAACTTTGCGTAGGGTTTTATTAATATTTATGCAAATGTAGTGTCTCTTATCGTAAATGCAAAATGCAAAAAGTTGCTCAACTCCTTTATTGTCATTACCAATATATGAATAATATAGTAGCAATTTTAATTTTCAATTCCAAGTGTCAAAGCCTTAAGAAGGTTAATAAATATTTTACTAGTTAGAACAACAGTCTCTGTCTTTATATCGCGATTACACTTTTTTCTTCCTTCCTCGTTCTCTCTTAATGGTTTCACTTTTCTAATAGTTTTTTCTTCTCTCGAGTATAAAAGGAAGGCGGAAGCACTAGATCATCTTGGTAATAAATAAAATTTGCAATTAGTTTGCTCTTATAAAGACTTAGTCATTAATATTCCATTGTGATAAATGAAGTTCGAATATGTTAAGTCATCTTCCATGAAACAATTCATCATTGCTGCAAATTTTCTTAACTAATTCAGTCCATGACTTTAACTAGTTTTTAATTGAATTTGCCATTTTACAGAATACCATCCGGAATTTTTTCCAGAACACGACAAGAAATCCTTAAGCCTCCAGCCCGATTTAACGCAAACTGTGCCACCATGCTACGAATATCCCTTCACAACGCCCGCCACCTCCGTGACACGTTCAGTGTCCGAACACCACTATGACGTGCCCCATTTGGCCTCCGGAAGTGACATTCAAATGTCTCCAGCGACCAGTTCTACATTGGAATCATCCAGCGGGAAACGGTCTCAGCTCAGTGGATTCACGAACAATTGTAATCATCCAAAAGCGTTTCATGATCCGATTATTAAACATTTTTCATATTCCAGCTGCTGAGTCCGCCTATGAAGTTGCCACCGAATCAGTCACATTGCCCTTACCGACCGCCTATGCCGTCACTCCAACAACTAGCGGAAACTACACCAGTGCCACAGTGACATCCAGTGGAGCGTTCCTCAATCTGCCCGAATCCGCAGTGAGTCTGGTTGTTCCCGAAGGCACAGTGTCCCGATCTCGAAAACAAGAGATCTTCCTCTCGATCCTGAACGAGGACTGCTTCCGACCGAAATTGGCGGAGAATTTAACGCAACTGAGTCCGGTGGTCTCATGTGGACCGAACGTGTCCTTAAATAAGGCCGTTATTCTTCAAGTTCCTCACTGTGCCGAACTGATACGCAACAATTGGTCAATATCCGTGTTGCAAAGTGATTGTAGCGATTCGCAATGGCAGAATGCCGTCACTTTGGGCCAGGAAACGATAAATACGAGCGTTTTTTGTCAATTGGACAAAGATTCCGCTTATTTGGTAACTGATTGTCTGTCACGATTTGTGATTGTAGGACGATCGGTGACAGGAAACGCTGTTAAACGGCTAAAGTTGGCAGTGTTCGCTCCGAAACTGTGTTTCCAATCAACTGTAGACTACAATATCAGGGTGTATGTGTTGGAGGATACGGACAGTTCGATGGAGACGGTCTTCGGACAGGAGAAACGCTTAGGGGGCTATCTGTTAGATGAACCGAAGTCGATTCCATTCCAGGATGGTGGGAATAATTTATGTTTAGCTTTAGAATCGATCAGTGATGGCTGGAAGGCCAAGCCTTCGTCAAACTTGCAAGAGATTCCATTTAGACATCTTTGGCAGGCGAATAGCAACAGTTTACATTGTTCATTCACATTGGAATCGTTCGAAGTGAATAGGAATTTGCAGTTCAAGATACGGGTAAATCAAAAGAGTTTCGACTTTCATCAGATTTTCGATATTACATGTAGGGATGAGTTGGAATTGGGCAAAACTAGTTTAGGGAAATTAAATCATAATGAATTAGTGCCAAATTCCCCGAAAAGTGCCAAAAGTTTAAAATTGTTGCCACCAGAAGACAGTACTAGTGGTGTAAAATTGAAAAGTCTGATTTTAACCGATCGCGGTGTCTCCACATGTGATGATTTTTCGTTTAGACTTAGTAAACAAGTGAGGAAACAATTATGTCAGTGTTTGGATCCGCCGACGCAGCGCGGTAACGATTGGAGAATGCTGGCCCATGCGTTGGGAGTGGATAGGTACATTAATTTCTTCGCCACGAAACCGTCACCGACGGACTGCATTCTGGATTTGTGGGAGGCGAGGAATCGGGAAAGTAATGCTTTGACTGATTTGAAGCATATTTTAAATGATATGGAGCGATTTGATGCTGTGACCATATTAGATAATTGTTTGGGGCCTAATTGGTTGTAAAATTGTATATATGTAGTGTTTGTACATTAAAGCTTTTATTTAAATCGTCTATTCGCATTTTAATTATTGATTTGTTAATGTCCGCAAGGGGGACTCAAATACATGGATCGAATTGTGCAATTTTGTGGAAACTAAATTCAAATATGTATATCGAAAATGAATATTTTCAACAGATGGAAATGTGTTGGACGTATTTGTTCACTTGTTATATAAGCACCGGATAATCGAAAATCATTTGTAAATGTTCGTATATGTATACACATATACTTAAATATTTTAGGTACATACGCATAGTATTATATTAAAATATACATATTCTATATTATACGAGGCAAAAATTAAAAATCTTGCATTATATAGAGTTTTATACAAACTGGAAAAGAAATGTAACAAAAAAAATTATAAATGAATCAAAAGTAGTTTTCTAGAGATTTTAGAAATTTTTTGTACAAAGTATAATGATTATTATATACATGTATTTAGATGCAGTTGTACGTTGGTATAATAAAGGTACTATGTATTTTAGATTATAAACAACGATGTATATAGTCAATATATTGATGATGTTTTTTAATAAGTCGTTATTTATTGTTGCGTTTTCTAATTTGTCACTCAACAAAAAATTCAAACCTTGAGAAATTTGCATTCCTGTTACCTAAGTTTTTTGTGCATTTTGAATAGTCAAAGCCGTGGAATATATGAAATCTTTTCATAAGAATTTTTCGGGTAGAATGACGTTTTTTTAGTTTATTGTTTTTAACTATTTTAAAACGATGTTATAAATAAATGAGAATTAAACAATAAGTAAAAATAAATCAGTTTTTCATTTAAACGAATCTATACTACAATATTTTTAACAAAGGTTTATTTAAATTCTAGGGTAAAAAAACTACCCTAACGGAAATGGACTTGTGTATTGATTTTTTTGAACCCTTGTACGCTGACATCTGGTATATACTACCCCAACTGTACATATAAGGCCCAAGGGTTTTAGATTCCTTCTAGTACGTTTGAACAAAATTATGGTAACTCATAGATCTGAATTTAGATCTCCCTACTTCATAGTTTTTATTTTCAAATTGGAGCACAACATTTATTATAAGATGAATGCACTTTTTTAAAATCAACCTTTTTTGTTTTGCTAAAGTGTGCTTAAGATGCTTATAGGCTCCCTTTGAGAAGCTTGATGGTTACCTTAAATCTTATTAGTTAATTTAAATAATAATTTAAATTATGTAGCTACTTCTATTAGCATATTTCCTAAAGTGGAACTTCGACGCATCCACATCTAACTTAAATTATTAGTTCTATTGCCAACAAGAATGCTTAAAATCGAAAAAAGGCCCATAAAACTTCATTAAAAATGACATTCCCTGTGGATATGCTATCAAAGGTGGTGATCTAAATTCTATTAGATCCATAGGAGGATGGACTAGCACTTATTTTATGAGTTGTCACATTTTGCCGAGGGACAACTGTATTCAATAATATTTTCGATCTAACTTTATATCTAACTCCAGCAATCTATCTAGGGTATTTTAACTTGATATTAACTAAAAAAATGCTCCCATGTCAGTTTTATTTTTCCTCTCATTCTTTTTTTATTTAGTTCACGATTGTTTAGCTTCTATTCTTCAGAAAGAATCTTTTGAAAAGCAACAATGTAAGACACTCATTTATTCAGCACGAATGTTGCGAATAAAAATCATTATGAAAAGCTATTGCGTTGCGACTTTTTATTAAATGGCACTCAATAAATGACGTCAGAGAGCATATCGCCACTTCCAAGACGTTCCAGAATATGGCTGCCAATGTCTTTTGGGTCGGAAGGTCTGGATCAAGAAATTATTACCCTATTAGGCTGTGTGCAAATTTCACGAATTCACCATATCCTGCTCTTAAACGATCTTTTTAAGCCCAATCGAAAAAATTCCAAACACGATCTTGAAGCAGTTTTCAAACCACCGAACCACGTGTCCTAAGCAAATTAAAAAAATCCAGAAATGAAGCCAAACAATCTTCTCTAACGCCTTTATTGGCACACAGCCCTCATCCATAAGGACAAGGAGCGGAATCATTTCAGGAGAGCATACTGAAAATGAACTGTGTGCGAGAGACGTTCAAGAAAAGCCGATTCCGTTATCTTTTTTGCCATTCCAAGACTATCCTCCTCTCTTCCAGCTCGTACTCCACACCGCCTCGACATCAATAAATTACAATTTCAACCACTAGTTTTACAAGCGCCTCAATATTTTCGTTAAAGGTCCAAATTTATGTGCAAGTTTCCGCATTAATTAAAAGAAACTACCGGAACAGTTGAAAAGTAATGCGAGTCACATTTGGGGGCCGATTAAAAGGCCCTTAAAGTTTTGCGTGAACTGATTACATCTATATTCAAGTCACTTGGCTCCAGATCTGCCCTAGACGATTTAATTTATCGCAAATGTGTCCAGTTTCGTTTATTATTCTGCGAGTTAACACCTACCCATCTCACTCGAGGACTTTCTCCGAGAAGACATACTGTGGTTCACGAAAATAGGATTATTGAACCCCTTTTTCAGCTTTGTAATTTAAAGCGCTTCTTTATGACGCAGGAGTGAATGCTGTCTATTAAAGAATTAGGCAAAAGTGAGGGCCTAACCGCTCGAAAAACCCGTAAAATGAGTTTTAATTAGAGTTTTGATTTTTTTATTGCTTTAAGCTCGAAAAACCAGCGAACTCTGATTGGATATACAAACTTGGGAATTATTTACAGAGTGTGAAAACGAACGGAGAATAAGCTTGTATGTTGAAACACTTGTCGACGTTTCTTTTTCATTTTTTTTCTCTGTAACTCCAGTTGCGAAGCAGCTAGAGGAGTAAACTTAATTTTCCGGGTAGTGAACTGAGCCACAGAGCGGACAAGGAACAATATCAGATTACTGTTTAAAAAAAATATTAACGGGAATCTGTCGCCAGGGCGTACTTTCTACTCACTAACTTTTACTGGGGAATTCAACACTTGTCTCAGATTAGTCGAAATCATATTTATAATGTAATATAAAGATAACATCTTAATCGTTTTTCTCTTAATATTTTTTTCGATTCGTTTTTTACGATGTGGGAGCACAAATGCTGTTGGGGACTTCGGGATAATGACACTTTGTGGCCATTGGAAAATGTTTGTTGATAATAAAAGAAATGTAAATAGCAGTACAGTCATCATGTGGTGGAAAATAGTTGGAGATGCAGAACAGTCCCTGTGGAGGAAAATGTGAAAAATAGGGCATATCGGCATACATTATTGGTCAAAAGAGGCAGCCGATTGTAAATTATGATTTTCGAAAGGCGAAACGAATCATATTTTCTTTGGATTTTCAAAGGATCTTTTATCATTCTTTTTTTCTTGTACGTTTCACTTCGACACATTGAAAATGGCCACAAATTACAGTTAGACGCTTTGAAAAACCTATTCAAGTCGTAACCGTGAAAATTATTATTGATATGTAACACTTTGAGGGTGCCAAATCGACATGTTATATTCATAAGTGGGGTGGACCGAGTTTGTCTATTTTGCTTACACATACAGACACATCCGGAGTATGTTAATGCTTTGTTCAGTTGATTCGTTCGCGAAAAAATGGACAAACTTTCCAACTTTTACTCTTTGCTTGCTGGTTGAGTTGTTTATGATCCTAGTTTTGCTGACTTGATTGTCGAAGAGGTGAACGGCACAATATTTCGATTTTCCAATATCTACTTACCTTCGGTTCTGCATGTGAATGACAAGGTGGTCGTGACAGATTTAGTGTTAGTGTCAGCGGACGCTCTAATCGCCCTAAATCGCGTCATCACAACGGAAAAGCGGATCAAAACGGCCCTGATTAATGCCGACCCAATATGATACTGATGACTAAAACTGGAGAACGGTATTAAATTACAGTGTGATGATGCTAATTTCAATTTATCTGTTCATACCACATGAAAAGGGATATAAATAAAAAGCGAAATTTATTGCTTTATGTGGTGGGACTGCAATTGCAAGATTTTCAGCTGGGATGGTGGGTTAAGCTTGAAGGCAGTTTAGGTGTAAATTAGGGGATTGTTTAAGGATCAGGGTAAATCAACTCTTTTGTTGGGATAAAGAATTATAAAAAAGAGTTACCTAACTGGCTGATCATGCTGAATTATTAATTAATTCTAAAGAGAAATATTTGATGTGTATAAAGGTTAAGGAGGTTCTAATAATCACACGTATATCTATACTTCTTCGATGAAATAAACTGTTTTTTAGGAATTCCATTCTAAAAATGCTAAGGTCGATTTTTTCATTTTTTTTTCGATTCCGCCTTACACTATCCTCTCTTTTATTTAAACAAAAGTAAAAAGATGAACATCCATTTACAATACGAAAACAATTTATGTTTCAGATATAATAGAACATGAAATGATGGCGTCGTTTTGAGTTTGCACACACACAGGACACGAACCGATTTGCATAGAGTGTCATTTTTATGCTAATGCAACAGATTTATGGTTATTTTTATTTGATTCTCGAAATTATTATATGGACTGTATCCGTATGGATGAAAATCATATTTTATAAGTTAAAGGAAAAAAGCTTTCAAAGCGAAACTATACGCTATATGTTATAAAGGAATTATTTTTGTATTTTTGCGTTTTACGACTATTTTTATACTTTTATTTATTGTACAAACGCTCACACTCTTCGCCCATTTTAGCGACCATTCTGCCCTTTCTCCATGTTTACGTTTTTCTATTCTAATTCTAATATTATCGTCGAGAGACGATTCGCTTTCCACTAGAGAAAATTTACCACAAAATATGTTAATAAAACTCAAACTCTCTCTCAGTGCACCAATGTGATAAATCGATTTCTGTGGTCCCCGAAAAAAGAATGCTTAAATTTATTTAGCAAAACGTGAACAATAAATCAAAAGATATCGCGCTCTTTATTACACGTTCAATTTTCATAGACAATACCTACTTTTGGCCCCTATCATGGTCTCACTCACTTAATAGAGAAAGGGTTTTCGTAATTAACTTAATGGTCTCGAAACAAGATTGCCTTTGGTTAGCAGTTCAACTGTTTTACTGATAAAATTGTTTCTTTATCTTATACAAAGTGGTGAATAATAGTCGCTGGCAGGGCCGGATCCAGCTGCCTCACTTGTTCCTATCATCTAGCGAACTTCTTATTAACGATTTCAAGAGAAAATAAAAATTTATTACTTATTCATAAAAAGAATTCTCAATTTCACTTTTACAATTCCTTTCTGAAGTCATAAATTCCGCTAATTCAAGAAGAACTTTTTTGTTTATGTAACAGACGTCCTGAATTGTGCACGATAATATGGATATATTTCCAGTGGAAAGGAAGAGAGGTTGCCATAAATGACAGGAAACCGGATGCTGAAGATATTCTTTACTGAATATTTTTATAATGCTATTTTACATTTCTGAAAAAACTCGCCGTTTCTACATTGCGTCTAAATAAACCATATTTTAAAGCGTTCATGAAAATCGTAGATCTGCAACTCGGTGCCCAGAATATAATGAACATTGTTGCTCTGTGTTAGTTGCAGCATGGGTTTTTTATGATTTTATTCAGTCAATCTACAATTCGAGAGTGGAAAACCAGAACAAAGCCACCCTAAATTTTAATCCCATTGAATAGTTTTCAATAAGAATCGTATAACCTGCACATATGTTCACCTCAACCAAAATAGAAACTAATATTGAAGCTGTACGAAACTAGCTTTTGCAAGGGGCGAGTCGAAATTTACTACTATTTGGACTATATACTGGCTAATTCCAATAAAGCCGGCGCATTTATTCATCTCATCTACTGGATCAAGGATAGGTTTAAATAAGGGGGTGCTGAGTAGCCAGGACCGGTCTAGTTCCCTTGAAATAAATCACAGTTTTTCTGTTTCAAGCCCAAAGTTAACCTTTTGAATTTGTTTACTCCTACGCAATCCAAGTTTTAAATTTTAGACTTGATATGTCATGAAAAGTCCTTTTTTCGCAGAGATTTATTCTTTTGAAACTCCGATTCCGGCTCTGACTCATTATTATGGGCCGTCTGAGTGATCCCCAATTTAACCATATGCTCTCTTTGGCCGCGAACATTTGAACAGATGGGCATATACGCCAAAAAGTCATTAGACCGCATTGACAAGTGCCTCTATTTACAGAAATTTAGATTTGCGGATCAAGAGACGGAATTAGACCTAACAAAGAAATGGTTTTCTTTTGACAAAAACAAATTGGAAGTCAATTGATAGTTCAGATGGCGAAAAACATTTAATTTACTTTAATCCCAAAGGATTACACTGATGGACAGTGTCGTAACTTAGTCGAATTACTTTCTTCAATGAAAATTGATCATCTAACAAGAGAAAAACAAAATTATAAACGTTATTGCTATCGAATATACCAATATCTCTTGGTGACGCTTCAAATAACCAATCGACTTGTTATTTTTAATTTTTTACTTGAAGCCTCCTGGCTACTGGTCCTTTAGGACAAGTTGATGTTCGATGGAGAGCTTCTCTTGGGAGTCAAAGCAATTATAAGCACATGTGACCGCAGAGAATTCCATCAATCATTCCCGTAGACAATCACACGCTTTTCTCTTTAAAGAAACAGTCAAGGAATTGTATGTATAGATTTTGACTTTACTTAACGCCCCATAATATCGCCACCAGCTAGAAATTTATTATTCACAACTAGGTATTGGCGAAATAATGATTCAGAAAGACCAAGCACTGATGATGGGGTGCTTCTAGTGAGGGAAGGTCTCTCAATATGTATTCTATAGCGTATAAATAGGTTTTAACAGGTCTCCAGGGTTATACATAATACCACTTGTCCATATGTTGCATTAATGTGAACTTCCAGAGTATGAATTACACCCCAACCTGTTCTGGCACTTGAATCTACCATATTCCGCCTTGTCCATGAGCAAATTTTGATAATATGGCACTTTTTTCGGTAAAAACCTCTTCTCCAGAAAGAAAATCCAGGTCTTAAAGATATATTTTCACTAGAAAAAAACTAAATACTTCTGAAACACTTTACAATGATGCTGGGACCCCTTACTAGCAGGGGGTTCAATCTGGTCCCGACCATATGTGCGACCGTAATAATGCAGGTGCTTTCCAAAACAACCCCAATGTACATTATCATCCTATACACAAATAATACATATAAAAGAAACATTGAATTAAAATCGAATTACAGAAAATAAACGAGCCTTTTAACATTTCCTGACTGGACGTTTTAAAACAATCAGATTTTCATCCATTAGCACTGACTATAAACAGTATGTAATCAATCTCGCTTCCACCATCTGACAAGTTATTAAAATTTGCTGTTTCATTTGAAAAAATGATTAATGGTCTAACTCTCCACTACATATATTCATGCTTAAGGGTACAATGTGGGAGCATAAGTTAATGGCTTGCATTGTTTCCGCAATTCCAAACATTAAGTTTTTTTCGTGGGGTGTTAATTTGCTTGTCTTTATTCGCAACGCAGCTTATACAATTTTCTGTCCCCCAAAGAGACCCACGTGTGGACTCAGATTCCTCTCCAAAATCCAACTACTCTGAAATTCTTTCTAAAACCGCATCAACCCCTAACTCAACAATAAACAAAAATTAAAATTTTAATATATTACAGCAGCAATCTGTCAATGCCGCGCTAAATACGTTTCCTAAACACGATCTAGTTCATCCCGCAGTTAGAATCTTTTCCCATTCAATATAAAGAGGGGGTTGTTACATTGAAAACCGTATTGGCGGACCGTATTTGTCTGGCTCCACCCCGTACATCAGCCCCATTGGTTGTTGAAAACTTACGTTTCTCCCTATAGGAAGGTTTTAGAATACGCTTTTCTAACACCGTATGCATCGGAGCGGGAACGCGATAAGGGTGTCCTTGTTGCCGTCATTTAGGGATGGCTTTCAAGCTGGTTAGGTAAAATCGCAACAATATTTGAACGTTCCGTGTCTGTTTTTCAACATTAGCCCAAGTGCAGTTGGCCAGAACACATCAGCTCGCCACCAACTCACCAAATCGAAACAAGTGTGTGAATTGTGTTCATAGAAAATGGATATAGCTAGTAGGAAAATCGAACTGAAAAGTGAAATGAGTGAAGAACAAACGCAAATTACGAAATCAGTGAAGCGACCTTTCGATGTCGCGTTCCTCATGCTGCCAGATGAGAAGCTGAAGCAGAAACAGATTAAACGGAACGTGGAAGTGGAGGTGTCATACAGCAACGATGAAGATGAGGAGATCGAGATCGAGGATACGCCACGTGACTACAAGGTAAACAAGTATTTCACCCAAAAGCAACAAATCTTCGACGATCCAAATTTAATGAAAGCCAAAAATTTGGAAAGCAAACTCTTATCCCCTGTGGATCAGAAGAGCGCCTTCACAAAAGTGAATCTTACCAAAGAGAGCCGAATATCGCCGGGTTTATCAATTAGTCCGGACTTGACGTATCAAAACTCGTTGAGTCCGTCTCCGCCGCAGAACAGAACTTTTCAAAACTTCTCTTTATCACCCGGCCAAATCTTCAAAAACCACGCATATCAGAACAACTTCCTGCCGGAAATCCCCCATCCCACGTCCAGTCTCGAAGGTCAATTCATCATGAAGAGTCCAAGTGGGGGTGAGTTTGGAAAGATGCGGCCGATGTACAGGCCTGAATTGGCGTACAATTACCAGCAGTTTCCGTCACATCAGGAGGTGCTAAAAATTGGGCATCAGCCGGCCGACATCCGGAGTCCTGCAGCGGCGATTTTAACATCTCTATTGCCACCGTCACTGGCCGCTCTCTCTCTACCCGCCCAAAATGTGTGTGCAAAATGTAACATTACGTTTCGGATGACGTCAGATCTGGTTTATCATATGCGATCGCATCATAAAAATGACACCACTGACATGCACCGGAGGAGAAGGGAGGAGAAACTAAAGTGTCCAGTTTGTGCAGAGTCGTTTAGGGAGAGGCATCATCTTACTAGACATATGACCGCACATCAGGATAAGGATGATGAGGAGAAGAATGCGAAAAATGAGACGGTTTAGATGTTTTTGTGTCAAGACTTAATCAAATTATATCAAATCAATATTGGATGGGTGTATATATAAAGTTATGAGATTGTATCCATTGCAATATTTAAGTATTTCTAGTCGAGAATAAGAGAATCTTTTTGTAAATATTGTAAATTTTTTTCAATTGTAGATATATCTATTGATTATTTGTTAAATGTAATTCATATGTGCAATATGTTAATTTTAAACAGGTTAATAAAATTTCACAAAATAGAAATTTGGTTGTTGTTTTATAAAATTAAATTTAGGTATCACTTAAGATCTAGCTTAACCTTTTAATTTTCTTTTTGGTTTTTGCTTTACCTGCAAGCTCATCTTGCTCATATTTGAAACAAATTTATTGATGGGTATATGAAGGGAAATTCTTTTTCCAACCCCACCCATACCCATCACGTAAGCTTTTCTCTCGCTTCTGCTCATCCCATGAGCAGCCTGTTTGCTCTAATAAATCAGTAATTATACTTATCTAATCTTCTTGTTCCAATGCGTTCATTGGGATTTTCATTTGAATTCAATTTACGAGCTTAATCACATTTTAAAATCTATATTATAGTATACATTTACGCAAATGCCTATTATTAAAACAATCATCAATTTTAAATGGAGAGAAGATTAAATGGTGATATTGTTTTTGACAAATAAAATGTTACAAAATACATATTATATCTATATGATTAGTTAAATATGTAAATTCGATGAGCATATAGTGATTATTGAAATAAAATGTTTTCTGTGTGTGGAAAAATATGGCACATATTATTCTTGTTCGAAGTCAATGAGCTATAAACGATATGTTAACAAGAACAAGAACAATGATATGTGTCACGTGTATAAGTGTGACCAATTTGATTCCCTTTTTCTGTGTATAGTAGAACTGATTCAATTATAATCGATTTTGTATGCCTTGTAAGGATGCCTTTTTCAAATGGCACCGTGACATTAGATTATATGGGAGCGGACTGGCGAAATGTGCCGATTCCTACACAATATATTATTGAGAATTTTATGTACTAATGATGTTGTCAGGGGATACTCGGTGACGTGGGAAAATGTAAAAGAACACAGGGTAAAAATATTTAATAAAAACCATAGGTATTATAAGTTAATTAAATATTTAATATTATAGGTACCTATAGGTTTACCGAGGTACATACACCGCGCAATGCGGATATAAAAAATGAGCCAGATAATGGATAATGATAGCCAGATGAGCAAAGTTATCAACTCACTGAAATCATTTAGGCCTTTTACAAAATTTCTAGCACCACAGATTAAGCAGAGTGAGTACTATCTGACAGCTTATCTTTCATTTTAAGTTTCAAACTACATAGTTATTTATGTGTTGTAGATTTCAAAATAATCCATTGCTAATGAAACACAGGTAATACCTAATTATGTAAGATCTAGAACTACCTAAGGTATGTCTATGTAGGTACTCAATTAAAATATCCAAATTTTAATACCAAATGTAGAAAACTGATAAATAAGTTCATTCACAATCAGTCCCACATTAGAAATAAAGAAATAAAGTCCTTGTGAACTCATTTTCATGAAGTATATCTATATGTATCTAGGTTACCTGCGTGTAATCTTGCATTTTATCGACAGGTCCTTTATCAACCACGAAAAGGAGTTAAAAAAATATAGAAATATTTAAAGGTATTGTTATACCTATACTTATTTATTCATTCATTGTGTAACGGTACCTGACAACTATTTAATTTAATGAATTAATTTGCAAAAGTTTCAAGTCAGACATTTTTTTGCTTTCTTTTATGTAATTAATGCCAATAACAAGTAAAGACTCTTGATTATTTAAAATCATATACATATAAATCCTTGAAGCAAGTGTCAAATGAGTTTCTATAGGTCTCGTTTTGTCGTCACTCCTCAGTCCTCACTAATAAAATAACTAACTGTAATAAAACTTGTTTGGCTACCTTGACGAGTATTTTAGATAAATATTATATAATCAGGACAAGAAAAAAATATTTTCAGTTGTGTGGAAATCTCAGATTCGCAAGTTCCAAGATGAGACTTTTATTAAAAGTTTCAGTATTTTACATAGTAATTTATCAGTGTGCTTTAAATGTTAATGCAGGTATGTATTTCCACTGAGTTAGTTTATTAGACTAAGCAAGTTGCAAAAATAAAAACGTAGTGATACGGGTGCTTTGAATATTTTCCTCAGAGACTGACAACAGTGATAAGAAGCCAAATCCATCCACTATTAAATATCGTAATATAACTGATGATGATATTGTTATTAATTGTGGTTGCGCTTTGTCTGCATTTGGTGTTCCACCTTCCAAGCCCAACGTAGACCATTCGGGCGCCAGTACCACAAAATTAAAACGAAGTTCATCACAGACTATGAATAAAAAACTCAAAAATATAGAAACTTGTGTTCGTTTGGCTAGTCCACCTACTTCAGCTTTCTGTCAGCTTTCTGTCAGCTTTCTTTCCAAGTCAAAGGTGTTACAGACGAAGTAATGGTTCTAGTAAACACAAAACTCTTCAGAAACTGAATGAAAATAATGTATACAATAATTTGTTGTTTGTTAATATAATAAATGCATTAAGAAGTTTTAAGATATTGTAAATGTATATTTTTTATTAATAAATAACCTTTTGCAAAAGATATTCTTAGACAAAAACCAGGACAAAAATGTATAACTCTTTATTTTTCAGAGGCAATAAATAAGTACCTCATTATTTAAATAAGCTCAATTAAGCAAGTACTCAATTAATTAAGCTTTTGTTTAGATATATTATAACTGTTGTTTCTATAAACATTAATAACTTATCATGTACCTATGACTTTTTTCTAAAGCCCATCAGATCCATCCGGAACATATTGAGAAATATGAGCTTTTTAGACGGGTCCGCCTGTTTCTAACTTAATGTTTTGTCGCTAATGAGGGCACCCGAGACTTGTTTCGCCAGCACCCTCCACCAACGTACGTCAGATTCGTCCACCAAACACCCAAACCCACCACCACCAGCAATAGTAGAAAAGCTGGCAGACCGGAAACGGTTGATTCAATTATTTAACCCTCTCTTAAACAATAGGTGGATGTGAAATGAAGTGATCATTTTATAATGTTTGAATCCCGGTAACGTGATTTGGAATTAATGGTCTGCGAATGCCATGATAAGCGAGTTGCACTCGCATCTATATAAATTCCAACTTATTCACTTCACTCCCAAACACAACGAATATCCTGTAAATATTTAAATGCATTTTTATTTGTTTCAGAGATAAGCGCGCGCGTCTCGCTTTGTTTCGAATTTAATACAATTTTTTTGTCAGCGAAATGATGCGATCCAACGCTCATCTTTTCGAGACAGATAACAGTAGAATCCAATCCAATGGCGCACTCACTTATATATACCTTTTAAATGCTTATAATTTACACCAGGGACACACAATTATGCGAAGAAAACAGAGCGTTGCGTTCCCATTCACAATCCGCAGGATAGCGGGAATAATAGAAAGACAAACACATCCACTCTTTAGCGACGCGGTGGAATTTTGACTAATTGTTTGGAGATTTCCATATGAATGAGATAATGAAATATGGTAACATTAATATGGATATATGCCCTAAAAGCGAATTGTAAGCAGTCGGTGGTGACCCGCACTGATTTGGCCCCGAACAGCCAGCCCACATAGAGTCTAATTTCCACCAAACCGCCAATCTCTATGTATGAGATTTTCGCGTTAATTTGCATAAAATGTGTCTCGGTGATTCATATATCTTATTGCTTTTGATATATGATCTCTGCTCCGCTATGTTTGTGCTTCTACCAAGTCTGCGTCGGGGAAATATGTTGGAGGATCTTTCGAAATTTTCCACCTCTAATTAAAACAGCTTCCATTATTTTCTGTTTTCTGTTTAAAAAAAGTATAAAAACTACAAACATTACTTGAAAACTTGCTTGTTTTTGCCACAACTTTTCCATCCTTGAACTTTATGACTCGTCCTTTTTGAAAACAATCTGCGAAACGCTCAAGTCCTGTATGCGAGTGCTAAGTAACGATGCACCTCCCGTCCGTGATGCAGGTGCACAGAGATAAGTCGAAAATGGGCCAAATATGTGGTATGGCGGTATGGGGCGGCAAGTGGTGGAGTTGGAGCGTTACGAGTGAACGTTTTGAAACAGGACAACGAGTAGCACATTTCCGGGAGCGGTTGGCGCGGAAGCGGCCCCATTGTGTGTGACATCGTAATTAACAAACTAAACTTAACATGTGCTTTCCTGCCGCCATTGTACTCTTCCAAATTAATGAGCCGGCTTCCTTTCAATAGCGGACCATTATACCAAGTGACCCGTGCCACCGCCAGCCACAACTTGCGTTTCATTTACATATTTGTTACCATTTTACTGCATGGCCATTGTTTGCGAACAATTAGCGGCGGGTGCACGGTTTCCATTCCGATCGGTAGTCCGGTTGACTGTCCGCCAAAAATATTCCCCACCGACCCCCACTTTGCTTTCCCGCCGCCACCCAAAGCTGTTTCTTATGCCCCGTTGCGACATATTCGAGCTTCGGAATTATGACGAATGCACGGAGCAATATGGGCTGATTCCGAAATTGTCCACACATGCATATATGTATATGGTGAATTGTGGAGACATGCAGAGATGCGGTCTCTGAATCCATTTGTGAGATTAAATTTGTGATTCATTGTAGCGGAATGGAGAGTTGTCACATATGTCGACTCGGTCTCTGGCTAAGTGGATAGTTAGGTTTATGTAGAAAATATTTTCCAGCAAAAAACACTATGCTAGTTGGAATTTTCCTTTGATTTACGTATGCTGGCAGCTAGCAAAACCGCCAACCCAAATGTGACACTCGCATTGTATTTTGCAAGGGCAAAACATGCAAGTTTACATTATTGTAGGAATGTCACGTCTGTTTTCAGCTAGGAAAAATGATAACTAACTCGTCGACGAGCGCTATTTTTCTGAAACTTTCCTGAAGCGATCACTTATTTCGGGCATTAGAAATCGTTTAGCGCTTTCGGTTTTCGGGTAGCGTTTAATAATATAGGTAGTAGAAAACCTATCGATGCTCGAGGCTGGAAAACATTACGGATAACAAACGAAAATAAAACGATTTTCCGAGATGCTGTTCGTTCCATCTTTTTTCAGAGTGTATCGCACACCTTATGGCTATCTCGATTGGCGACGAAGGCACTTGACAATCAATTCAGGACTCGTTCTTACGTACAAGTTGACAATTTGGGAGAATTAGTGGCCTCGGTATTATTTAGGGGGAGGAATTAACTGCGTCTTCGGGTATTTAAGAGTAAAGCGATTGTCGTGGATTAGTAAATGTTATTTTTATTTGTTTCTCTCTCGAATGTAGCAGAGTGTATAAAATGAGGGTCAAAATGCAATATTTGGGGGCGTCGATTCCATATTGAAACCCATTTCCCATCACACATATTGCCTTCCAGTCTTTAGAATGCACCAATATTCAAAAATCTCGGTCCGTTTACATCTAGAGTATATGGAAAATCGTTCAATATTCCATTGGGAATAGGAAAAATTGCTTTGGGTCACTACTATTACATACTGTAGTAAATTTATTGCGAATGGAAAAGCGATTTTTATTTTCTTATATTTTTAATAAATTATCGGCATACAATTGAAACACTTTATTATAGTTTTGTTGGTGGTGCTAGGATGAAATATGGTCCATTTAGTTAATAAATTCTAAAATCGGGGGAGGGCCTTCCACCGTTCCTTCACATGTGAATGTGAGATTCTAACAACTTAGTACTTTAATCAATCTAATAGAATCCAGTTAGAATGATGCCCTATAATAATATAGCCTCTCGTCTCGGCGCTCCACTTGTTATGAATATAACGATTTGTGCCTTAGCCGTGGGGCTCCGATGTGCCAGAATTGCGTACAAATAAAACGAACGAAATATGGCACTATCATATATTATCATAAAACGTCATTTAGTATAGATTTATTAAATCATCGGAAATGGTCGTGTGTGTCGCTTGAATGAGGTAATCATTTTTATAAAAGATACTTAGGGCTATTTGTAGTTTTTATAATTTGATTGATTTCGATAGTGGAACGTAACTAAACGTTTTATGGCGTAAATATAATATAATTATATCTTTAAGACCTAAAATACTTGCTTTTCCAACACAATTTCATTTAATGTGGCAAATACAAAGTTTTCCAGGAAAAATTGTTGGGATCTCTCTAAAATTGACAGAAAAGATTGAGTATATAAAATAATAGCAATAAAATAAAATCTCCAACTAGAAATCATTTCATCGACAAGTTATTACAGTGAAATATAAAAATTGATGAAATGCAATTGCGAAATATCAATCAAAAATGTTTGTGTGACATGAAAGAAGTGATTTACGAAGCTTTTACAATATAAAAGCTTACTTTCAGCGCTGGGCTTTTTTGTCATAGTTTAAGTAAATAATTTCACTGAAATATACGCTACTAATTACTATATTACGCCAGTATGAGTTTAAAAAAATCATAAAGTGTATTTATAAGCTTTGTCTTGTTCCCTTTTTTGTGTTGTTTGCGGCGCACTTCTCATATTAAGGGATGTTTTCGAAGTGAAATAGGGTGCATACATTAAGGCAGCCCACATACATATGTATATCTTCAAATTGATTTGTCACAGTCGAAATAAAGTCGCGCTTGTAATGTTTTCTAGTGATAACTATCAATTAGAACAGAAGCACCCAACAGTTTCCCTTCATCTCTTTTTAGACAGATTCAAATATCCTGTTTGTGGTTAGCATTGATGATTCAATATACATACTCAAGGATTAAAGCCCGTTCTTAATTCGAGGTGAACTTATTTTAAAAAAACGTTTCGCTTGGTTTTTTTATAACAGTTCCCCCGTTTTGGAACCGCATTATGGTTTTTTAAAACTAAAGAGGGCATATCCCTCCGCAAAAATATTGACGACTGTATTTAGTATAACAGAAACTTATCTAAAGCAGACATTCCACTAATAAATTTCTGATATAGATCATATTTAACTTTTATCATTCTTGGCGTACATGGTCCCACAAGTTTAATGGTTAATTCAATATTTTTTTAAATCTATCTTTAGCTTCGTTCTTTAATTTAAACTTTGTGTAACTATTACATTTGTGCAATAAATTAGAAATTGCCCATAAATATAGCACCTAAACTGTTCGTTGACGAGTTAAAAGATTGAATTTTTTGAAATATCGTCCGACAATTGTGATAAAAATCAATTTGAATGAAAATTTATGAGTTGTTGTTTTTTTGTTTGCCACAAAAAACGATGTAATGTTTTCCTATTATGCTCCACAATTGGATCAATCGCACACAAAGCGCTCTTTCGTATTTTAATTAAAATAGCGTCGCCTTTCCATATAATCACAATCTGAGTATGTAAAGTGTAAACTAGTTCACTTAAATCTAGTTGTAGGTATATAAATCAGTGGTAGGTAGTTAAATCCGTATGCACGTACACGAAAATGTTCACATTTACGTTCTAGCAGCAGGATGTAATAAACTAACGAGACCAATTAGTATGTTAATGTCTAGATATGAGCAATTAGTGTAAGAAGACAAGCTACTTCCACACTAAAGACACTCGTCGCTCGCTGTGATATACTTATTAAGCTTGGCACAAGATTGGAATATTCAAATAGTACTAAGTACATAGAGGAGAACAGACACTCGTATCACGTCTACACTGTTAAGATAATTTTGACATGCAACTGCAATAAGAATTATATCTTTAGATTTGATTCCGCGAAATTATGCTTTACAATTAGGTACCGAAACCAACTAGGAAATCTTTCCATGTTCATAATGGCAGAAGAAGAAAAGGGAGTCATTATCTTGTTTTTACAATTCCCTTCTAAAATTGCTTACAGATAACAAGACTAGCACTTTAAAAATTGCCTGATTCAAAATTTGTAAGAATTTTGTTTCACTATTCATTACAGTTTTAAATTATTTTCAGGCATCACCTTGAATTTTTTTTTGAAAAACCCAAGGTTTTTCTATTATAGATATTTCAGCGAATTTCTATTCTTTTTTTATTTTAAAATAAATACCTACAGGGGTCACAATTTTTATATTAAAGATTTTCCGTAAATTTTTAAATATCTTTATACCATTTCAGCCACAATTTGGAGATTTCCTGTGGCGGTATTCTCAAGCGCGCGTACTATTTAATACCGGTATTAACTCGCTTTTTAATACAAAAAATCGGTCTCACTGACGATTTTAGCTATGTTTTAGCGAGTTAGTAGGTACCCGGTATTAATTAATACCCTCGGTTGAGAATACCACTACTGGAAGGACTGCTGCTTTTACTTTACGTATTTTTAATAATCTTCTTTTCCTGTTTTTTTTCAAAAAAACCCCTTTTGCCGTCTTTGATTTAAATTTTAAATGATTCCATAGCGGTATCCTGAAAGACTGTTTTTCAGTGTTTCCTAAACTCTCAACATATTTCAGCAAATTTTCATTTTGCAAACAATTTTCTTGACAATATTTTAAATCTCCCCATTCCCTTATTCTCCTTTGTATAAGCAATGGAATAAGTGTTATGGTTTAGAGGCGTTGCACGTGAACTGTGCATATAATAATTAAGCATACCATCTTAATTAAAACTGAAATGGCGTTGTGTGATGCCAGCATCATCTTCAAGTACGTCGTCATCTGAGTATCCGTTTAAAAACGGCCCAGATACAATCTAAACGTAACCACAGCACAATCTCGCTATTTTATACTATAGGTATATTTAAAACACACTCCGCATTGAATTCGAAATTCAGAAATTGTAGAATAATACAAATCCTTTCTCTCGAGCCTAATTACCGACAAGAAAACACCGTTTTTGCACCCTTTGTAATAGTGTGTTTCCAGAAAATGAAAACCGCAATGTTTTCGGGCAAGAATAAGGGATGTTGATAGTCGCGTTTTGCATTTTTTTTATTCGCCGAGTATCTGCATAATCAAATAAGCCCCTTCGACGAATATTTAAAATAACTGCCGTTTCAAACAAATATTTTCATAAATCTGTCAACAGTGATTGCCGGCTGGCGGAACTGATTTTTCCAATAACATAAAGTTTGAATCGCGGCGAACGATAAAAACCACCACAGACATGAATTTTTGAATGGTTTATCGGATCCCCCAAAATAGAAAACATTACCCACAACCAAAAAATAATATGCTGCTTCTCTGCAATTCCATCAGAGTCAAAAATCCAACACCCACAGGTGAAAATCGCATGAGAGTCGCCTCAATATTTTATTTCCGAAACTTGTTTAGATTGTAATAAGCCATTTTACATGGTTATTGGATTGAAATGGAAGCTATTTAAAGTCAGCTCGGGGCGGGTATATTTTGCATCTTATTTTAAACCGCAACCTCCGCCACCGCAAGTTGTATGACACGCGCCTAATTTTGTTAGTTCACTTTATACGAAACTTAACGTCGTTTTCCCAACCACCATAACCGATATATAATAAACACACCAAAGCCCAATTTGCAAAGCACTTTTAATGCACAATTAAAATACTGTTTTCATAATCCAACTTAGTTAACAACATTGTTTCCTACGTGAATTATTTCGGCTGGGGTTGAAAAGGGCGCGTTTAAACCGCAAGAACATGCAAAACAGGCAATTCATCGACCTGAATGTGGAGAAAATTAGAATTGACATTTTTTTCATGATTCTCTCAATCAACATCCATGAACTTAATATAATAAGAGACAGAAAGTCTGAAAACTTGTAAGCACAGAACAACACAATTTTTCATAAATTTTCTGATGGAAACTTTGCCCATCAAAATAATTACGAAAGTTGATGAAATTCGTGGAAAAGATGATTTTACCATCTTGCAGTTAGATTTTAAAGCGAGGGTAATAATGTTGCTGTTTATGACAGTAGAAGAAAAACCACTTGAATCTAGTTCTACAATAAAGTATAAATCGTGAAAATGTGCGGATGGAAATATGATGTGAGAATATAACTGGAAGATGTTTTTAAAATTAGAACTTTTTCTGGTGCAATAAACGTTTTATTGCTAATTGTCATCGGTTTATGACTCAATATGGCGATTGGTCTAGTTTAAACATGATTGGTCCCGATGGAATACTCTATCATAAAACCATTCCTATATTTCTCGAGTTTAATAACAATAAAATTTTAACGGATGTTTGTTACTCTCTTATGTACCAACTTCTATAGAGTTGGTAGTAAAATTAATATTGATTATGATTCAATTTATTGAAATGTGTTTCTATACTTACTTTGGCAACTTTCAGGAATTGGAGGGGCACCTTTCCAGTGGACTTGAGCTTTTTAGAGCTTGCCCCATAGATCAAATAAATTGAAGCAATGTCAATTATTATCTATATATTTATCAAATATGTATTAACAAAACTTCTATTTTTTGGGTAATCACAAGAAACCTCAAATGAATGTGGAATAAATGAAAAGTATTACGAGTACATTCAAATTTCATTTCTATAGAGACATCTACGAGAAACCTCGTCAATTTATCCTTTCTAACTTATAGAAAATACTAAATAAAGAGATTTACCTTCAGGTACAGCAATAGGATGACCCCTTGCTTACTATTCAAACAATTAATTATCTTTTTTTCTACATTATATTGAGTATCCTTTTATTATAAAATTACAGCGTGATTAATTAAATTATGCACACACGTGTAACATTTATTTGCGTTACCAAAGTTCAATATAAAATTATTCAAATGAAGACCTACCAAATTTCCTACAAAATTTTCATTATTTCAAACTATATTTAAATTTTCAGCAATTCATTGTTCACTTCTTCAAGGATACTTTATGACACGTTTCAGTAATAAATCTTAAAGCAACTCTATTTCTTTATTCTGTAATATATGTATGTAATATAATATTATGAATATCTTAAGTAATTTGCACGATTTTTGTTTTTTATATGAAAAATAATATTTATCTTCCGTCTTTCGTTTCTTTTTTTTAAGCTCAGGTAATAATAACCATTGTAACCTTGCCTAATTTTCAATAATCATAAATATCTCTTAATAAATTGCTGAGTTATGTGAAAAACGCACAATATTGTCAGATAAGGACCCGTTTGTAAAGTAGAACGGATACTTGTTATTTGTCTATTTGAAATCAATATTAAGTAATTTCTCATGGAAACATTTCCGAAAAACATTAACAAATGGGCGAGTTTGAATGTTTACTTTGGAAAATGATTTGATCATTTGAAATACTGTTGTTATTTATTCAGAGATTCCATTTGCTAATTTAAAAATGTTAAAATGATTTTAAAGAAATAAAAAGTGCTCTCATTTATTATCATCCAATTAAGAGACCTTTTAACTATGGGAACCAACATCTGAAATTTTCTCTAATAATAGTTGGTGATATATTTTTCTTTAACAATTCGAAAAGATTTTATTAAATGTAAATCTGCTTAATAATTGAATAGTTCACTTCCGGAATGTAATTTACAGAAAAGGACAAGTAATTAGTTTTTTCTTGTTCTAAAACAAAAAGTTGTAATATTAATTATACCTCTGTGCAGTATTAAACTAATTTTTTGTTTAAAAGTGTTGACTTTCTCACAAATTAACTTTTACGTAATTCTGCGTTTGTTTCATTTAAAATACCTCTCGCAAATTTTTTCTATATTGAGTGTTTATTTAAATATCTATATTGTTGAAGTAATTTTCAATGGCTGTTTGTTTAATAATAGGCAACAGATTTAGATATTTAACGCTTAAAAAATACCTGCATATTTTTAAATAACTTTTAACAATCCGTGAAAAATTCTTAAACACGAAGTATATACTTATTGCGTTTTTATTTTTCAGGAAATTTTATTGTGTAAACAGACACTAAAAAATAATTTGCACTTAATATAAATTCAGCAAATTTGAAAATATCCTTGAGAAATCTGAAAAAGTTAAAATAATTAAATGAAATTGCGGCATTGAAATGCTACGTAAAACGATCATCATTTAAGATGATTAACAGAATAGGAATAAATTAGTGGAATTTTTCCTAAGATATTACCTTATTTAAAAACAGGGAAACACAAAGAGCAAATAAAGGAGTAATTGAATTTGATGAACAATCAGGACTCGGGACCAAACAAATCATTAATATTGTATTGTATGTTACTTCTGGGATTTAAGTCAGCCTGAAAAAAATCAAAAGTCATACCTCTAATTTTTCAAGCCATATTTCAAGTATATTTGCTTATAATCGTGTATAATAAGGTATATAATAAAATTTAAATCAAATAATCGTTTTATGAACACCACATATCTTTTTATTCATCGAAGTATAGCAATAAATATTTATAACTCTTGAAACTAGTATTAATTAAATTTTAAATCGCACAATTAACGAAGCAGGTATAAATTCATCATTCAGAAGTAACCATCGCTTTTCTATTCTATCTTTGCATAGACATATATTTATTTTTAATTACGAATTTTCATATGCACATCCAAATGTGGTACACATTTTAGATTGAAATCGTAAAAATGAATTCATTTAAAAATAAAAACTCCCAACTGGCAAAAGGAAAGTGCTGATGTTTATAACAATCTTGCACATTAACTTTAGATAGGAACTTTTTAGAGACGATGTTCTTTCAATCCATTCAAACAATAATGAACACACCAACACAATTAGGTATTCAACGATTAAAATCTCAACAAAGCATCCAAAAACTTAACAGCCAATTATCATGTTATTGTTTTGTTATTTAATCATTTAAATGTCCCTTTGTTCGTAACTACTATCTTACTACTGTTTTACTCATATTATTATGTGGTCACTGTGGAATGTCCTTAAGGCTTCAAAACAATAACAAATAATATAAACATTTACACGTATAGTGCATTGGTGAAGGTTATTTGAGTCTTTAGTGCCCTGTCCATTGGAAATAAGTAATAATTATGCGAGTTCAATTACCAACATGGTCATTAAATACATTTGAATAATAATTAGATTGGATTTATATTCCTGAACGAACAAAATGTCTTTGTTTTCAGACACACAGAAATTTGTATTTATTGACCAATTTATCACAAATTTTCCCTTTTCAATAAACTAACTCTCTAATACAAAATAGGCAGATTTGTTGGATTTTGAATGATTTTATACCAACTCCTGCTTGTTGACATTTCTTATAATGATTCCTCTTCAATTTTTGCACCTCAAACATTAGGTACCCACATACAAATAATAATGTGTAGGAAGGTATGTATTTAAAAGATTACATACTCACATTGTGTGTGATGTCACACATGCCCGAAAAATTAAAAACATTCAAAAAGAAAGTGAAAGTATTATATAAATTTAGATCGATCAAATATTAATACAATTATAATCTCAATTAATCTTCTTAAAAACCGCTAAATTATATATTTATTATTATGAATCTAATGGATTAGAAGTTTGGGAGTGGATCAAACCGCACTACCGATTTTTTTGTTTGTTTAAGAATTTAAAAATTCAAATTTCACACCAAACAATAATTACAGGTGCATTTTTTTGAGGGTCGTTATAAAACACAATAAACAAGAATAATGAAGTAATTAATGCACATGAACTTGATGTAATATTTACATTTTTCAAATTATAAAGAAATATAGAATTGGAAATGGTACAGCAGCGCAAGAAACAATTCTATGACGTAAAGTTTGGTTTTGCGGGAGAAATGGTAAAGTTGGTATAAAAGAGCGACCATAGAAAGCAAAATTTTATTATTTATTATAATTTTATTGCGATTTTATAAGTGTGTATTTGAGTTGTGTGATTTACGATGGCGTTTTCATATTATTTGGTGAGTTTATTTTAGTTTATTAGATCAAAAGACCTAAATCTAAATTCAATTAAGAATTTAATCAAGTGAAGAGATGAAATTGTTTGATAAAAAATTTAATTAACCCATTATTCAATAGAAATCTGCCATTTGAGTCATTTTTTTACTTCTTCAATTATGTTTTGTTGCATTTTCACTTAGCCAACATTTCTTTCACAAAAAGGACAATACAAGCAACAATAAACGAAATTTTCAATAGAAATTGATAAACTACTATTCCAATATGCAAATAATAGCCATAGATAAAATTTTCTCTTTAGAATAATTTTATTAAATAAAAGCATTTATTATAATACCCACTTATATCAGCTATTACACTTTCTCTAGGAAAAAATGTAGGTATACCTATCTAAATCAATTTCAAACAAAATTTATTCTATTAATATGATAAATAGATCTCCGATTTATGATAGATATTAGCATAATGATTTGGTTTTATGTTTAACAAAAAGAAACTCGAACACTATTTTTTTTAACATGAAATTTCTTTCGCAACTTTTAACAAATAAATACATCAACAAGTAAATTTTGCTCGAAAAAGCGTTAATTATTTGTGTTAAAACTATGAATTATCGTTCATGTGTGGAATTCTCACTTAAATATTCACTTTCCAACATATAAAAATTATAAAGAGTTTAGTCAAATGTAACAATAAAGAAACGCATTTATCAAAGTCTGAAATTTAGACTTTGAAGGAAGTTCTCAATAAATTTTCTGTAAGTGACAAATGCAATAACCTTGTGACATTTCTAAAAGGCAATAAAGTACATTGAAAATGCAAATTATGGGCGTGTGCATTGTTATACTGAAACAATAAACATTTTTACTCTCCTTAAATGCAAGTTGGATAAATAAAAGAAATTGCGTCTTGGTCAGGGTCGAAAGTCAGCAATAAATCAATTTCAAACTAAGAATATCTCACACTACCAAAATTTCTAAATGAGATAAACAAATCCCCTTAAATTTAATATCATCTTATTAATTGGGATTCTAAGAATTGCAAAAATTATGAACATCAAAATATATTTTTTTTTGCAAAATATTATGCAGAATTTTAGATAAATGATAAGCGATTGATAAAATACCTATACCTAGACGTAGGTAGGTATAAATGTTTGTTTTTGTTTACGTCTTAAGATGACTCACGAAGTTCTTTCTTATTAATTTTTGAGACACAAGACACAACAGGTTTTTATTTTTAATCAAAACAATTTTTATAAACGTTCTTGATTTGAAAATTTTCCTCATTTAATTAATGGATTAACTCATTAATTACTGTAACTGTTCTAATCTAATTTCAATACGCCTATGCAACTGCATCTGTAACCCTATCCTCATATCTCGCACTTTTTTCCTAATATTTCATAATATAATTATTGTTTACGCCAACTGGAGCAAGAAAATGTAATTCCATTCAGTCTTATTATTACTTATTATATAAAAATATATTATCATTATTATTAGATGTTATTGGAGCATGCATATATACATGTATACTAAAATTTCATAAACAATAAAGACATACCGAAAAAAAACAAGCACGATTGTGCATTCGAGATACGATTTCCTGCTTCCTTTTAATTCGAGGACAAATAAATCTAAGAACAATTGAACATAATTAATTCGTTAAAAATGATCCTTGAACTTCTATGTGTGGATTTGTTAATATTGCGTTTAATTTTCTCTTCAAGTCGATAATTACATTGCTTAAAATCCAGCTTTCTGTTTGAATAAATTACAAATATATACGTTTAAAAAACGGAAGGAAGTACGGACGTAGTCGGTTTTTGAACCAGTTTAGATACCGTAACAGAGCGGTAATTATAAAATGGGGAGAAAGCTGAAGAAGTTGAAGGTATGCCATAAAACACCAGACAAGTTCACTGCTAAATATTATAACAAGTTTGTTGTGTGTTCGTTGGCCGTTTATTGCGATTGAAAAAAGTGAAAGGGGAAAAGAAAACGAAAGTAAAATTCTCTAATAAATTTTCAATTTCAATAATATATTGAACACATTCGGTTATTTCGACTGAACCTTTTTTAAGACAGTCCAAAAAGCGGCTTGAAAAACAGTTGGAAAGTTATTTAATCGTTCTACGTCATTTGCATAATTAATAAACATTTATTAGCCGAATGAAGAGATTTAAGATGAGGGAAAAATTCGCCACATTACGAGATACTTCTCAATCACCAATCCATCAAATTAGACACGGCATTTTGATAAGCCGATATATTATTATACAACAAATTGTTGTTTCGTCTATTTATTAAATTACATATTGATTTGTTATGCAACTTGAGGCTGTCCAACCTCTGACCTCCATTTCTTTGAATCAAATATTTAAATCTCGTCTTTCTATCAGACGTAAATCATCAATCAACAAATTGGTTTTACACTTTAGCATATCTCATTAAATATCAAAATGTAAGCACACATTGAGAACCCATCAATTGATTTCTTTTATTGATAGAAGGATTTTAGCACTCAAATGAACACAGTTGGGTTCAGTTACCGTAAGTGGTCATATAAGAGGCGTGAAAAAGTGAAATCCCGCTATTAGATAATAGCAATTAATGAGTCAAATGATGAAAATTGTCTAGAGTCAAGGTAAAATAATTAAATTGTAGAAATGGTTTTGAATTTAAGAAGCCGGAAGAACATCATGCAATTAAAATGCATTTCATGCTCTATTAGCTGCATCAAATGCAGTAAGAAATAATGAAGTTTTTCGAAAAAAATGTATATCATTCGCGAAGAAAGTTTTACAAAAGCGGAAATTAAATGTTATTTGCTTTAAATAAAAATGCATTGATTAGTAGAACAACATTGAATACGTGAAGTAAAATTGTTAAATTGCGCACAAATGCACAGAAATAAACGTTGTTTTCCCTATGTTGAAAAATGCGTTAAAAAATAGGCATAGAGGACTTAATAAGCGAGACGTTACACTTGATCTCTTTCCATTCTAATTCACTTTCAACAACAGAAAGTCCTTCAACTCCCTTTTATGTGTTACAGTTTTGCTGTCTTGCAATTGCCACAGTTGTAAAAAGTGCTTCACTTTCACAACGGTCATCATATATTGAAGATCCACTACCTCCCGTGCCTGTGGAAGCTGAATCTGAAGACGACTCTTACCAAGTGGAACGCAAACCATCCATGAACCTAGAATTGCCGCGTTTGGAAGCCGCCCCAATTCCGTTCTTCTCGTCAGAGCCAAGCACCGATCTTAGGGCTCCTCAATATTCCGATAATTCACAGCCCAACTTCTACCAAGTGCCAATCCCAGCTCAGGATTTGGTAGCTCCAATCGAGACTGTTTGGAATCCAAATGACGATCCAAAATTCTACTACGATGTGCCAGCAGTTTTGACGAAACAGGAGACGCCAACCAACTCCTTCCCCAAAAAATACAACAAAGACATTCACAGCAAAGATAAACCGTTCTCGTCAAAGCCAAAACAGGAGTACGTTTTGGAACCAATTGATGAAGTCATTTATGGGCAAAAGCAAAAGGAACTGCACAACGTTTTCCAAAAATTGGCGAAGAAAGAAAATCAAAAACAAATTGAAGCTGAAAAGGTATTAAATGAGCCGAAAGCTGAAGCTACTGGTTTCAGTAGTGGATTTGATAGCGAAGGCGTAACTCATCATCAATCATCGGATGGCTTTGCTCAAGGATTGAGTGCTGATTTAACATCTTCTTTGGGCATTCCTGGCTCTCATGCTTCCGCCTCTAATCAAGAGCGTCTTGTTTTTCATATGGTGGGCCATGACGGGCCTCACAGCTATAAATGGGGCTATGATACTGGCAAAGGGTAACTTTGGGTGGCTGCTGATAAACAAATTGACTCAGGGTTAGATAAAATTTTGCCATTTTTAAGAGCTATGGTCATTAACAAAGTTCAATGCTGAGTCAATTTGTTTCTCGTTAATGCTTTTTTCTGCACTAAAACACTTAACACGAATTTACAGACAAAATTGCATAAAAAAAAAAACGACAAAGACTTAATGAAGGCTGATACCTATTACCTATAGGTTCTGGTTCATATAATCATATAAAAGTAAAATAATCGTAGAAAAGTAAATAAGACTGACGAAAGTCCGTTGCTGGACAATTTGATTTACTTGGACTTTATGCACTAATTTTCACACTTTTGCTTTCATTTCACAAATCAAAAATGCCATCATTTATCGCAAAAATGGTAATTAGCATTATTGCTGCAGCAAATTTACGTTACCTTGATCTTTTCATCAATTAAAGATTTTTTAAAAAACTTATTTCCTGTAATTAAAATCTTGTTACATAAATCCAACAAGGTTTCCATTTTTTATGAATAAAATAAACACTTGCTAATACATAGTATTCTGGGTTCTCCGATTCATTTTTGTTCGTAAGCAGAGATAATTGAATTTTAAACCAGTTTTTGTTGCGCAATTAATATAATAAAAATTTCACAGTATTTTGATTATGTTTTTCATCGTTGCTGGCAGCGCGCATCAGTAACTATTTAATGAATCAGCTAATAATTTTTTTCTTCACACTTTTGCTTATTATATTTTATGATAATATTTATTTTTTTATTGTTCAGACACAACAGACAATTTAGATACGAAGAGAGGGACAAAGAAGGATCTGTTAAAGGTCATTTTGGATTTTATGATAAACATGGTAAACTTCAAATGGTCCATTACGATTCCCATCCACATGAAGGTTTCCATGCAGAGGGCAACTTTGGCAAATTTTAATAATCAGAAATACTTTGTTTAGACCAAGTGTTTTAAATGGACCAAATGCTCAAATATCACATCATTGTTTTTGTCTTTTTATTTGAAATCAATGTTTTATATTGATTCAGCTTTAATTAATTTAAGTGTGATTGTTGCTCTCTTGTGTTAATTTTATTGTACAATAAATATATTTTTATTTAATTGCTATACATTATTTATCAAAGTAATTGATATGAAAGTCAAAGAAGTTTCAGGAAATCCTTGTTATTTTCTAACAATTATTGAAATAGAAAATTGAACCATCTCATCTTTTATCATCTGGTCATTTAGAAATACTTTACCAATCTAGTGTTTTGAAAGAGTTCACAATATCTGTCACCATTTCTGAATGCATGAAGAAATTCTCCAACATTTGACAAAGGAAAAATTCAGCACGTTTTGGCAATAAACAGTTTTTCATTATTAGGAAATAATTATTTTGAAATGAAACTCTTATAATACATAATATTCATTTATTTATGTAACAAATACCTAAATTTCCATTGTATCACTTTCAACACAACTAACAACGTATTCCTCGTACGTCCATTTAGGAAATACCCTTTTGTACAAATTTAATAAAACCGTGTCTTGCGATTTAAGTTGACCGTCAAATATGCATTTCATATGACCGTGAGTACCTAATGGCTCTTTAATATGTCCCGTTCGTCCCATTTTCGTTCGTAATTTGCAGGGTTTGAAGTAAACAATATCCTCGCGATTAAAGAACATAAACCGAATGACAGCGCTGCGTTTATGAATTTTAAATGGATGCCCGGAAAGTACAAGCCTTTTAATCACCAATCTATCCGGATTACACGATAACAAACTTCCAGTGGCCACAAGAACTAAATCACCCTGTACTTCTTTGTAACATAAAACAGGCGCTGGTGGGAACTGAATTGGAGCGTAGAAAGTAGCAACTGATGTTGATTCTGGTTGGAAAAAACGTTCAAACTGAAATATAAAATAGCTTCAAAATTAATATATAGAAAGGTAGTAAAAGATTGATTACTTTGTGTTTTTGTCCATTAGTGTGTGTACTAAAAATGGGATTTACAACAAATCTTCTGTAACCACACTGGATAATGAGTCTTTCTTTTGATTTAATTGGGAATTGATAGTTTGATGTGCGTTTTAAAACTGTATTTAAAACAGACATTTTATGTTCATGCGGAAATAGTCCAATTAATACGATTGGGGAGTTTGTTTTCTCAAATGCTGACCATCTTAGTTGAGACACGTCTTTAATATGTACAGTAATGTACCAGCCGGGCTAAAAAATCGTACAATAAAACATGAAATATATTGCATTAAAATATAATTACCAAAACACCGTCTTTATCTTCTTGTTCTTTTAAAATACGCTTTTTCGTTCGATCGAAATTTTGAAACTGAAATATTCTTGCATAATCACTTGGAAGATTTTCTTTTGGATCCCAGGGGGACGTTCTAAAACTTTCCAATCCACGATATTTCTGAAATCGATCTTTTGCCATTTGATCGTGTGGTGTATCGACCTCATCCGGAAACACTAAATCACTTTTTGCTTCCTTTAGTTTTAATAAAGCATTCTTTTCAGCCTCAATATCCATTTGTTGATCATATTTATCGTCATTCACTTGCACTTCGGATTCAGTAACCGATTGGAAATCATTGTCAGGCTCGTCTTGTTCAGAATTTTCTTCAGAAATTGCATCCATAAAATCGTCATCAGACTCAGACTCCTCTTCATCTGACTGAAATTCTGCATCGTCATCGGGTATCCATGCTGCTTGGTAGTCCGACCAACCTTTTGGCACCTTCTTCACTTTCTTTTGCTAACAAACAAAACAATATGAATTATTTGTCTATTCATGACAAAACCACAAACCTTTTGTTCATTTTCAGCCAATTCGAGTTCTTCATTTGTGGGCCACGTTTGTTCTGCATCCATTGGATCGGGAACATTTTCAGAGTCCAACGACTCTTGTTTATTTGGATCACAACGTTCTAAAATCTTTACCAGATTTCTTTCATCAGTGTCCATTCCATTTCTATAACACCGACGATTATTAAAAGAGGAAAAAATAATGAGATAACAGATTTACTTTTTGTCAGGTCTATTGGGATCATAAGGTGCATCAATTTGCTGCATTTGATAGTCGCCCAATCCAGGAATATGGATCAGCCCATTTACTGATAGTGCTGTGCCTCTTAGATAGCCAGTTACTTTTAATGTTCCTAAACTACCCTCATTATTCGGCACAAATTCAACGTTCTCCCCATATAAATGTGGTCGACGGTCTCTGTATAACACACTCTTACGTTTTTGATTGCCAATTCGTCGTAAAACATTTAACCCATCTGCATTCTTATCTAACATCATTAGTTTCTCTTCTGGTAGCCATTGAGTGACATATTTCTGAAGGCTTTGTTTGCATTCATGTCGTTTCTTTGGTGCTACGCTTTCTAAATCAGTAACAGCCACTACAGGAGTTGGTAAACCCTAATAACACAATTAGATTATTCGGTACATAGCGAAAAATGATTAAATACTTGTGAGAAAGCAGCAGAAAGAATATTTTCGCCCCATTTATCTATAAGTAAATCTTCTCCTGCAGCTGAGATTAAAAATAAGACAGTATCGGCTATTTTCAAGGTGTCAAGAATAGCTAAATCGTTGTCTATTGGTGGTACCACGAGAGAGAACCGTTGTTTAAATCTGGGTAAGCTGAAATGTACAATTGTTTAACACATGCGAGTTTTAAATTGTTACAAGTTTGTGTTACCACAAGTGCATTACTCCTGAACTCGATTTATTGACAACAATCTCCTCATCGCACTGCATTAATATATTAACTGCAGACGTAGGATCAAAATACTTAGACAAAGGCAGAACACAAACTAAAAACGGTGCATAATCAATGCCTCCCAGAGAACGTTTCTTTGATAAGATGTCATCTCGCTTCTTTTGGCGAATCTGAAGGGCCTGGTGTCGTCTCTGTTCACGGTTTAACACGTGTTTGTTCTTCTTCGATAAAGTTTTAACGGAAACCTTGCCTAAAACCACATTCGTTAATGTATTTCGGTAACTCTACTGTAATGTACCTTTTGAAGATGCACTAATGGAGCCTTTGGATCGATGTCTTCCATGTTTGTGTTCTTTATTGGGTTGCTTAAACGCTCCTGGTCTATGAACCTGTTGTTTATCAACAGCCATTATTTATTAAATATAATAATTAATAATAAACTATTTATTTTCAACTGCACGTTTCTGAAAAAGTTAGGTTAGTACATTGACAAACATAAAACTAAATTCCCTGTTCCCTACCCTGCTCAAATGCATGTTGGTGTACCTGGTTGTCAGTTTGAAAGAAAAAGTTACTATTTCCACGTGCTTTGAAATTTTTTCTTGAAAAACACTTGTTTTGTTTGTTAAATAATGTTAAAGACTAGTTTCCTAAAGGATACAGCTTGAAAATGAGTGCTGAAATTGATATTTTATCTGCGAAATTAAAATCATTTAGTGATAAATGTGAACAGTTTAGTTTTGTTTATAAGGTAAGACATAACCTGGTTTTCGGCTTTAATTTATAAACACGAGGTATACATTGGATTTTAATAATTAATATATAGAATTAATTTACACTATAAACGTTTTTACAATAAAAATTCATCTAAAGAGTTTTCTTTGAGATATTGTCATTGGCGCCAGCTCCAGAATTCTTGAATTAAAGTGGCGCCTCGAGTTCTTGGAATCATGGCGCTTTTCTTCTCGGAACCGTTCATTTTTCTAGGAATGGCGCCTCGTTTTCTTACCCCGAATTTTATATAAATTTCCAAGTATTGGGGAAAGCCCACCTTATAAACCAACTTCTCAGCCATTTCGTTATTTTTTTAAATCATTTTAGAGCATAAATATGTAACATTATGAAAATAGATGTTTTTGTTTATTTTACAGCACATTGAATCAAACAAATCTTTAACAAAGGAACAGAAAAATACTACACAACTGCATTACATAGCAAGAGAATTGTTTTCTTTACCAAACTATTATGAACAAATTGTACAGCATTTCAAAGAACAATTACCATGTTTATTAAATATTACAATTCAGTTCAACGACAAATACACGTTCAATGTAGAAAGACATCAGTTAAATTGCGTTTTGCTAAGTAAAATAGTGAAAGGACAACCCGAACTAAAAACGTATGTAACTCAATACAAACAGCACTAAATAACTATTGGACTAAAACACCTCTTGTTGATTTTCAGTTATGCAACATCATATTTCACTAAGAATCCATCTCCATTCCATCAAGAACCGCAAAACACAACGAAGCGGAGGAAAATGAAGAAATGTTATAACATATCCGATTTGGAGTTGATCGAAGCTTGTTATTTTTTATTGAAAAGTGATACAAGCTTCTTTAGAACAGCTTGGAGATGGTCTGATTTTATATTCGAATATCTGAAAAATGAAAATGATGAAGTCAAATGGTAATTCTCTCCTAATTTACGCATTTCTAAGATGCACTTATTATTCGATTTTCTAGGCTGACTTGTCAAACAATCGGCATTCTCTTTGGTATGAATGAAAAACAACTAGAGAGGCTTATAGAGAAGTTTGTTCCTCAAGAGCAGGCTATACAATTTAGTTGCAGTTTCAGTCAAACAAACACCCTAAATAAATCTATTTCAACTAAGGTAACAGTGGATCAACATCCATCCATAACAATTTCAAAATCTACAAATGAAGGAATGGTAGAAATTGCTGGTATATTTTTATCAGCACTCCAAGATGTTCCCTTGGAAGACAAACTCGTAATCGTGCCATCCACCAGAAACAATTTGCGAAAAATTGCTTTGGGAGTCGCCGCAAATAAAGCCATTTGCTTACAAGGCCCTGTAGGTTCTGGAAAAACGACACTAGTCGAATACTTAGCTAGTAAAACAGGCCGTACAATAGGCAAAGATTTTATTAAAGTTCAATTAGGCGATCAGACAGACAGCAAGATGTTATTAGGCACCTATCGATGTACTGATATACCTGGAGAGTTTGTTTGGCTGCCAGGCGTGTTAACACAAGCAGTAACTGAAGGCAGTTGGTTACTTTTAGAAGATATTGACTCTGCAAACACAGATATCGCCTCAGTTTTGACTGGATTATTAGAAAATCGTTCACTGGCTGTACCTGGATACCGTGATTCAGTACAGATAACACCAGGATTCCAATTATTCGTTACCCAACGATTGATTTCTACAATTAGTGGACATCATAAAAAGCATTCCAACGTAATGGGACTTTTGGAGAAACATTTACAACAAGTAAACATCGATTCCTTGAGTTCTGATGAATTGAAACAGATTATAATCACTAATTATCCTCAATTTCACACAATTGCTGACCGTATGGTCAAAGTGTTTTTGTTATTTGCGCGTGGTTCTGAAGAAAATATAATTACTATTCCGAAAAGTGGTCGTTTAATTTCTACACGAGATTTCTTTAAGTGGTGTGCACGTGCTGCGGAAAATTTTCAAGTTAGTAGTCAGGAGAGTGCGTTGAAAGTGCTTCAGGATGCAATCGATGTGTTTTGTTGTTCTTTTGCTGATTGTGAAGAGGCTCTAAATTTGGCTAAACAAATTAGTACTCACTTAGGTATAATTAATCAAAAAGCTGAGTACTTCTTCAAACTGTACAAACCTACAATGCAATTAACTTTGACGCATTTCAATGTGGGACGTGCGTCTTTAAAGCGAAACAATGAATCGTTAGTGAAATTACAGAATTTCTCCTTTACTCGTCCATCTGCAGTGCTTTTAGAGCGTATCATGTGTTGTGTGCATTTAAATGAACCTGTTTTGTTGGTGGGTGAAACTGGAACAGGAAAAACATCAACTGTTCAACATTTAGCCAGTACAATTGGACAGCATTTGGTTGTAATTAACATGAATCAACAGTCGGATTCAGCTGATTTGTTGGGAGGATATAAACCGGTTGACTTTAAGTACATCATTTCGCCAGTACGACAGGAGTTTGAAGGGATTTTTGCGGATTACTTTAAAGTTGATTCGAATCGTAAATATCTGAGCAACATTGCGTTGTGTTTCAATCAGCAACGTTACGGGGATTTAGTGAAAATTATGAACGTAAGCTGTCAAGCAGCTATTTCACGATTGAATAAAAAACTTGACGATAAAACTTTGACTGTAGATAAAATTGCGAAAGCTAAAGAGTTTAAGAAACGTTGGTTGCAAGTTGGTGAAAAATTGAACAAACTAAGTTTGCAATTAAAGCAGAAAAACGCTTTGGCTTTTGCTTTTATTGAGGGAAGTTTAGTGAAGGCAGTGGAGAATGGCCATTGGGTATTACTTGATGAAATTAATTTAGCAAATGCCGAAACATTGGAGTGTCTTTCGGGATTATTGGAAGGTAAAGACGGATCGATTTGTTTGTTGGAGCGTGGCGATAAGCAGTCAATTAAACGACATCCCAATTTTACATTATTTGCTTGCATGAATCCATCAACAGATGTGGGCAAAAAGGATTTACCAGCTGGATTACGTAATAGATTTACGGAATTTTATGTTGAAGAATTGACAGAAAAAAATGATTTATTGTTATTGGTCAATAGCTATTTGGAAGCGCTCGCTTTGAAAGACAGGGAATTGAATAAAATTGTTGATTTCTATCTGAAAATACGAAAAGACACAATTACGTCACTTTCTGATGGCCTCGGTCATAAGCCGCATTATTCGCTTAGATCTCTTTGTCGTGCTTTGATAATAGCTTCGAAGAATCCTTGTGGTACGTTTAAAAGGAGTTTATATGAAGCGTTTTGTTTGAGTTTTTTAACACAATTAGATTCATTGTCGTATAAAATTGTTGAACAAACAATTCGAAGTAGTTTGATTGGCGACGAGAAGATGATGAAAGCGATTTTGAATCAACCGATTCCAGAGCCTGAAGAAAAGGGCAAATATATACAATTTGAACGTTATTGGGTGAGACAAGGTGATTTGACACCGAAAGTGCCAGATGATTATGTCTTAACAGAGTCAGTACGAAAGAATTTAAGAGATTTAGTACGTGTTGTTTCAATTGGGAAATTACCAGTTTTATTACAAGGCGATACATCAGTGGGCAAAACTAGTTTAATTACTTATTTGGCCAAATCAAGCGGTAATAAATGTGTTCGAATTAACAATCACGAACACACTGATTTACAAGAATATATTGGCTCTTATGTGGCTGATGTGAATGGGAAATTGGTGTTTCGTGAAGGATTACTAGTTGAAGCAATGCGGAAAGGACATTGGATCATCTTAGACGAATTAAATTTGGCCCCATCCGATGTGCTTGAAGCTTTAAATCGTGTACTTGACGATAATCGTGAATTGTTTATACCAGAAACACAAGAAACTGTTAAGGCAAATAAGAATTTCATGTTATTCGCTACACAAAATCCGCCAGGTGCTTATGGGGGACGAAAAATGTTATCAAGAGCATTCAGAAATCGCTTTGTTGAATTACATTTTAATGAAATTCCACCAAAGGAGTTGGAAACGATACTACATCAACGGTGTCACATGGCACCTTCGTATGCAAAGAAAATGATTAATGTGATGACGGAATTACAGACTAGACGTAAAGGTTCCGCTGCATTTGCGGGCAAGCAAGGCTTTATAACGTTGCGTGATTTGTTTCGATGGGGTGAACGGTACAGATTGGCAGGAAGTACGGATAAATTATACGATTGGGATCAACATTTAGCCGATGAGGGATATTTGGCGTTGGCTGGACGTGTTAGAAAAGGTGAAGAGAAGAAGGAGATTATTAATGTTTTGGAAAAGCATTTGAAACGGAAAGTTGACCCCTATCATCTTTTTACTCGTAAGTCTATGACACGGAGTGTTATATGGGTTTTTAAGTTTATGAATTTTCTTTTAGTATCGGAGAAAACTTCTAGTGTAACTAGGAAAATCCTTCAAAAAATTCATGATAATCGAAACAGATATAAAAACATTGTTTGGACATACAATATGCGGCAATTGGCTGTTCTAGTTGGTAAAGCTATGGAATTTAATGAGCCTGTATTGTTGGTGGGTGAGACTGGGGGTGGAAAAACTACTGTTTGCAAATTAATTGCGGAAAATAATGGACAACAGTTAATTACGGTCAATTGTCATATGCATACTGAGAGCAGCGATTTTATTGGAGGTTTAAGACCTGTTCGTGATCATTCAGTAAGTACTTTTTTAAATGTAATTATGTTCAATCCACATTGCATGATTTTTTTAGGCAGAAGACTCGACGAAATTATTTGAATGGGTAGAAGGTCCATTAGTCCAAGCTATGGTCAGTGGAAATGTTTTCTTAGCTGATGAAATTTCTCTGGCTGACGATAGTGTTTTAGAGAGACTCAATTCACTTTTAGGTAATTGTGAATAAAAAAAGTCTCGAATTACTGATTAAAGAGTTTATTTTTATAGAACCTGAACGCACTTTGCTGATAGCAGAAAAAGGAATTGATTTAGAGAGTACTGAGCAGATAATCGCCCACGATAACTTTCATTTTATCGGAACAATGAATCCTGGTGGTGATTTTGGTAAAAAAGAACTGTCACCAGCCTTGCGAAATCGTTTCACCGAAATATGGTGTGAAACTTGTTCAGATCGTAATGATTTAATTGCAATTATTGAAGAGAATGTTAAAAGTGGCATTTCTCTCGGTAATCAAGAGGATGGAAGCAGTGGAATTGGAAAATGTGTTATGGATTTTGTTGAATGGTTTAAAAGTACAGAAATTGGATCACGATTTACAACAAGCATTCGTGATATATTAACATGGGTAAATTTTATCAATGTTTGTTCGGAGAAAATGAGCATTACAGATTCGTATATTCATGGTGCAAGTTTAACGTTTTTGGATAGTCTGGGATCAGGTGTTACAAGCACTGAAAATCTCAAACGACTTGATAACTTCAGACAAGAGTGTCAAAAGTTCTTAGAGAAACAGTTAGTTCACTTTATTAAAGAAACCCCGAACTCTGACATCGTAAAAGTTCAATTAAGTGACACTGAATTCGGCATAAAGCCATTTTTTATATCATTGGGTGAGAACGAGGCAAATAAAGAACGATTTTCATTTAACGCTCCAACAACTCTCTATAATACCCTTCGTTTGTTGCGTGGAATGCAGTTAAATAAGGCGATTTTGTTGGAAGGCAGTCCAGGCGTTGGGAAGACAAGTTTGGTGACTGCTTTAGCCAAATGTACAGGCCATAAAATATTCCGTGTGAATTTGTCCGATCAGACAGACATTTCCGATTTGTTTGGAGCTGATTTACCAGTAGAAGGTGGCACTGGTGGACAGTTTTCATGGCGTGATGGACCATTACTGCAAGCACTTAAAGACGGCTGTTGGATTCTACTTGATGAATTGAATCTTGCCTCACAATCAGTGCTTGAAGGTTTAAACGCTTGTTTAGATCATCGTGGAGAGATTTTCATACCGGAATTGGGCAAAACTTTCCAAGTTCACAAAGGAACAAAATTCTTCGCTTGTCAGAATCCGTTGAAGCAAGGCGGTTCGCGACGTGGTCTACCGAAATCATTCTTAAATCGTTTCATTCAAGTGTACGTCAATAGTTTAACACAAGACGATTTGTTTTTCATACTTCTCGCTCAATTTCCACAATTGCCAGTTGAATTGCTTAATCGAATGGTGGTCTTTAATTCGAGACTCGTTCAAGAACTTGATGGTCATTCGTTTGGCAATAAAGGGGGTCCATGGGAATGTAA